>OX463227.1:174573495-175198329 GCA_949820135.1 Sylvilagus floridanus
CGGTATTCTATGCCCAAATTCTGAGTTCTTATGATTTATTCATTAAGGGGTAAATGTTTTTATATAATCACTACTTTGATGGCTAATACAGTAAGATAAGTATCCCAGTTAATTATACAATTCTGCATACATAGTATTTAGCTCTCATTATTGAACTACTGAAAAGAACTTTCTGAAAAATCATAATTGCCTCTTAAAGAAATGACTTGAAAAATTATTTCATTTTTAGGCTGAATAGCCTATATTTAAATTTGACAGAAATATTTGCAAAGTGTAAGCTCACTTGAGGTAGATAAGAATCAATGATAAGAATGTAATAGCAGCTGTGGGTTTCACTTTGTCCATGGGTTAATGTTCATGGATGATGCTTTGGAAATTGACACTGGTCATTAAGCTTTGGTGCCAAACCTCTCTAGTTTCCTTAGAGTGTCTCTACTTATGTAATCTCTGTTTCACCTATAAAACAGTGTGTCTTATGATTTAAGTAGTTAAATGGCATGCTGCTTTTTTGTTACCTAATTTTGAATATATGTACCCAAATAAATAAAAATACTCATTCTTCCAATTTACTTATCTGATTGGGATGAGAGGGTCCTACATAATTATAGTTAGATTGAGCAAAGCCTTTGGACCAAGAACTAATGATTTCTATAACTCAGAGCTATATGACAAGTTAAAGTACTTGTAAAAATATTGTGATTGGAATTTCTGTGAGGTTTGTCCTAGTTGCCTTTTCCTGCCTTATCCCTTTCTCAAAGTCAAATACTTCATAAGGTGTCTGGGCGAATTTTTATTCATTTATGTAGTCGTAATCTAATGTGTTCCCCTGTGTAAGGGGTTTCTGAAATTATATATATATATATATATATATATATATATATATGTGTGTGTGTGTGTGTGTGTGTGTGTGTGTATACATTAATGATCTCTATAGAAATGTTCAAGTACCAATAGATGGTGTGAAAATAACTTTAGTAACTTATAAGGCATCAAATTGGTTTGCTTGTTTTTAACTAGTTCAGCAGAACCTGTTTGGAGTTGCTTCCAGTTTTCTATTTACTGCTGGATGAAAAGGTGCAGGAGGGTATACTGGGTCAGTCATAAAATTTTCTTTGGCTTTGTGCTGCTTTGACTCATCAGTGCATGTACTGTTCCTTAAGGAATGTATTAGAATATTTTATTATAATATATATGGCATAATATATGTAGCATGTATATGGGTTGGTAGCATAATAATATTTTCTATAATACATGTAAATCTACTTGCACACCTGCCAGCAGATTGATAGTTAGAACATCATTCATACACAGGGCTGTTCCTGACAATACACTTTATTTTACATTCCATATATAAGCAACTGAGTGACAGACCGGTATCTAGTTTATGGCATGTGCACACTGTATCACATTGTCCATGTACTTTAAAATTTATATTATGAATACTCCTTGCTAAACAGTCAAATTTCATGGTAGATAAATTATATATTAACAAAGTTGCTAAGAAATAACACATACAAAAAATAAGGATATACTGAGGCTATTAATACTTTCAGTTTTCTATATCTTATTCAATTTTACATATACAAGCCTGTGAATAAATGAGAGAATATTTTTGAAATCTCTATCTATGGTGGCAAATATTTAAGTAAATCTCTATAGGGTTACAAAACAGTGCTATATATTTTAAAGTTACATTTAAGTATATGTATATTCTGGTATGTGAAATATTCTGTCATTATATAGTATTCTTTCTACTATAAAAATTACTTGTTTTAAAGTCTTTTCTGATTATAAATAGAGTTCACTTGACTTTAATTGAAATTTTCCATGTCTATATCTATATACATATATTCACCTTGTTTTTCAATCATACTTAGGTTTAAATGTATCTATACTATAAATATGTATAAATTATTATAGCAAGATTTAAAAAATTCAATCTATCTTGAAATGAATATTATATATATATGATTATTCAAATAATTCAATTTGTTATAATTAATTGTCTTTATGCTTCTCTACCATTCTGCCTTTTAAAAAGTGTTTCAATTAATCTTTTCCTACATTTTGTTATTTAATTTATTTGGAAAGTACACAGAAATCTCCCATTCACTATTAACTCCCCAAATGCCTGAAAGAGTCAGGGCTGGACCTGCCTAAAGGCAAGAGCCAGGAAGTGAAGGAGACCAGGAGGAAGCACCTGGCTCCTGGCTTCGGATCGGCGCAGTGAAGCACCTGGCTCCTGGCTTCGGATCGGCGCAGTATGACGGCTGTAGTGGCCATTTGGGGGGTGAACCAACTGACAGAAGACCTTTCTCTCTCTCTCTCCCACTGTCCATAACTCTGTCTGTCAAAACAAAAACAAAAACAAATACTTGAGCCATCATCTGCTGCCTCCTAGGCAAGATCTGCATTAGCAATGGGAAGCCAGAATCAGGAGCAGAGCCAAGATGCAAGCCCAGATATTCCAGTATGAGATGCAAGTGTCTCAAGCAGCGGCTCAACTTCCTCTCTCTCTATCTCTCTCCCTGACTCACTCCCCCCCCCCCAACTCATGTGTTCTTTTACATGATTATTATTGTTGTTGTTTATCTCTTTCCTGGTTTGAATCATTTTCCTACCTGTATGTTAACTGATATAAAAAATAAACTATTCTAATCTTTTAGTAGTTAATCTAAAAAACTGACTACATATCTTAGGCTATAGATTTTATAGCCTACAATGAATCTAATGCCAAACATCCAACCCCACCACACCCACCATAAAAAAATTACAAGCACATTGCAACACTTATGATCATCATCTCTCAATTTAAATAACATTTTCGACTAGTCCTCAAAATTTTCTCATTTTGGAGGAGTCCAATCGATTGGACACTATTATTCAGGTGCATTTTGTTGAGTTTAATGCACATTTCTAACATATTTGCTCATCATTTTGTTTATTTCATTCCAACTGCCTTGGGAGACTTTTTATTTCTGTTAAAGTATTTTCATTAAAGGCAATTTTTGTAAAGACATTTTGGTGATAAACTCTCAGTGTGGGAATCATCTTAAAATGTCTTCATTCTGTTATATTACTTGAAAGATGGTCCACAGTGTATTCTTGTTTGTCCACATGAAGTCTATATTAAATCCAGGAGTCTGTTCCTTATTAATGAACTAGCTGTGGGGTTTTGTTTGTGCTATTCTTTCTGCTAGCTGCTTATGAGTTTTCCATATTAAACTCGTGTTCATTTTGAATATTGGTGGGTATCATAAAATGAATCCCTTGCTATATAATATATTCCCTTGTCACAGAATATGTGTGCTAGTCCTTTGGAAATGTCATGGAAAGGTATAATATGATTGCTTAACTTGTTATACCACAATGTTAGCCAAAAATGTGTAATATGAAAAAATTGTATATAGATATCAAAGTTTGTTTCCACCAAAATAAACATATCTTTCAATTCCATTTTCCATGTGCTTTTTGAAGTACCTTTGTAGTTAATAAAGTAGGGAGTTAATTTTGGAGGTCAATTCTTATTTTAAAGTAAAACAAGTATTTGAATCTCATAGTTTTATGGGTTCCCATTGAAATACTTTTAGCTGATCTCATTTCGTTTAATGTGCATGGTGTATCTCCTGGAAAGAGGAACCAGTTCCCATTCTATCTCAAATGTTAAATCCGGGGTAGTTTCTCAGCTAATATGTAGTTTCAATTTTTTTTTCATTTTCCATCTATGAACTAAAATTTTGAGAGTTCATCATAAAGCAATTAAAATTACCTTGAGATCAAAATGCATAATCAAGTAGTAAGGATAGAAACAGGTGTCTACTAAGAATGATCAGAGTAAAGATTTTGCCTCCTATAGTTCAGAAAATTCAGGTGAAAATATTTCCAATAATGTATTTTATTGTCAGATTCATTATCACACCAGAGAGAGCTTTCTAATCAACAAAATATTTATACATTCCTCTAAGTGCAAATCTCTCTCTTTTTTTTTTTTTTATCACAGGCAGAGTGGATAGTGAGAGAGAGAGAGAGAGAAAGGTCTTCCTTTGGTTGGTTCACCCTCCAGTGGCCACCACGGCCAGCGCGCTGCCCCGACTGGGACTAGAACCCAGACTGGGACTAGAACCCAGAGTGCCGGCACCGCAAGGCGGAGGATTAGCCTATTGAGCCGTGGTGCCGGTGTAAGTGCAAATCTTGAGTGAAGCCGAGTTAAGAAAACAAGGAGGGGCTGGTGGTGTGGTGCAGTGGGTTAACGCCCTGGCCTGAAGTGCCGGCATCAAATATGGGCGCCAGTTCGAGACCCAGCTGTTCCCCTTCTGATCCAGCTCTCTGCTTTGGCCTGAGGAAGCAGTAGAAGATGGCCCAAGTCCTTGGGCCCCTGCACCCTCATGGGAGACTTGGAAGATGCTCCTGGCTCCTGGCTTTGGATTGTCTCAGCTTCTGCCGTTGTGGCCAATTAGGGAGTGAACCAAGACCTTCTCTCTCTCTCTCTGAGTAACTCGGACTTTCAAATAAATAAATAAATCTTAAAAAAAAAACAAAACAGGGAGTCCACTGAACGTTTTCTGATTTACACTTTTGCTATGATGAGAAGATGCTGACAATATTCTACCTCTCATGATAAAAGGTGAAAAACTCTGTATCTCTCATTCCTTAGGGAAGATCAGCCCAGAGTGGAGATACGATTGGGAAAGAAGTAGCCAATTCTACCAACTTATTGGTAAACTAATCATAAATTGAAACCATCATCAGTTTAAAAATGCATTTAGTATGTCCAACATTGTAGATTCACTTCCCTTACTTTAAACCTGCTTAGAAGACTTACATTTGCTTACTGTTGAACAAAATCAATTAACACAAAGCCCAATTTATTTAAATTTTTCAACTTTTATTTAATAAACATAAATATCCAAAGTACAATTTTTGAATTACAGTGACTTTCCCCCCATAATCTCTCTCGCACCCGCAACCATCCCATCTCCCACTCCCTCTCCCATCCCATTCTTCATTAAGATTACTTTTCAATTCTATTTATATACAGAAGATCAACTTAGTATACACTAAGTAAAGATTTCAACAGACTGCACCCACACAGACACACAAAGAATAGAGTACTGTTTGAGTAGTAGTTTTACCGTTAATTCACATAGTACAACACATGACAGAGGTCCTACATGGGGAGAAGGTGCACAGTGACTCCCGTTGTTGATTTAACAATTGACACTCTTATTTATGACGTCAGTAATCATCCAAGGCTCTTGTCATGAGCTGTCAAGGCTTTGGAAGCCTCTTGAGTTCACCAACTCCAATCTTGTTTAGAAAAGGCCATAGTCAAAGTGGAAGTTCTCTCCTCCCTTCAGAGAAAGGTACCTCCTTCTTCGATGGCCTGTTCTTTCTGCTGGGATTTCACTCACAGAGATCTTTCATTTAGGTCATTTTTTTTTTTTTTTTTTTTGCCACAGTGTCTTGGCTTTCCATGCCTGCGAAACTCTCATGGGCTTTTTAGCTAAATAAGAATGCCTTAAGAGTTGATTCTGAGGCCAGAGTGCTGTTTATGGCATTTGCCATTCTATGAGTCTGCTGTGTATCCTGCTTCCCATGTAGGATCATTCTCTCCTTTTTAATTCCATCAATTATTATTTGCAGACACTGGTTTTATTTATTTAATCCCTTTGACACTTAATCTTATCTTTTTTTTTTTTTTTTTTGACAGGCAGAGTGGAACAGTGAGAGAGAGAGAGAGACCAAGAGAAGGGTCTTCCTTTTTCTGTTGGTTCACCCCTCAATGGCAGCTGCAGCCAGCGCGCTGCGGCCAGCGCATCATGCTGATCCAAAGCCAGGAGCCAGGTGCTTTTCCTGGTCTCCCATTCGGGTGCAGGGCCCAAGGACCTGGGCCATCCTCCACTGCACTTCCTGGCCATAGCAGAGAGCTGGACTGGAAGAGGAGCAACCGACAGAATCTGGCACCCCAACCAGGACTAGAACCCAGGGTGGAAAGGATTAGAACCCGCAGGCAAAGGATTAGCCTAATGAGCCACAGCATCTTTTTAATCAATTATGAACATAAACTGATCACTTCAACAAGTAAGATGGCATTGGTACATGCCACCTTGATGGGATTGAATTGGCATCCTCTGGCACGTTCCTTATTCTACCTGAACTTGGGAATTTTCCCATAATTCTCCCCTGCTGAGAAGTGCAATTCATGTCCAATCTGTTGCTGTAAGTGTGCCCTTCCAATCATTGTTTCACTAAATATAGCATTCTATTTTTTTCTGATTATCTTTATAATTATCTTTTGCTTAGAACTTTATCAGTTTGCCACATTTTCCTCAAAAGCATCCACATTTTTCAACTCTCAATCAGTGAATAGATTTCTTTTAGCAAAATCTCTTACTCATTGAGTTTAGAAGAAGTTCTCTCTTGCGATTTTAAGGAGTCAAAGGGACAGAATGGATGTGGCCTTTATTTGATGACTTCAGCTGGGCTTTATATATCCAGTAGTTCTCAGGAGAAAATAAAATTCAAATATAGAAAGTAATTGTTAAAAACATAGAAAATTTACATTGTACATTTGTACTCAAAGAGTATTTTACACTTTGTGTTTCGGTGTGGGTACAAACTGTTGAAATCTTTACTTAATTTATACTAAATTGATCTTCTGGATATAAAGATAATTGAAAATGAATTTTGAATGGAATGGGAGATTGAGTGGGAGATGGGAGGGTTGCAGATGGGAGGGAAGTTATGGGGGGGGAAGCCATTGTAATCCATAAACTGTACTTTGGAAATTTATATTTATTAAATAAAAATTTACAAAAAAAAGAAAGTCAACAGATAACCAAAGCTGGCAAAGTTGTGGAGAAATAGGAGCCTCAGTACACTTTCGTAGGAATGGAAATTAGTACAGCCATTATGGAAACAGTAGGGAGATTCTTCAAAAGCCTAACAGTAGACCTAGTATATGACTTAATTATCCCACATCTGTGACTATCTCCAAAAGACATTATGTCAGCTTATGGGGTTCTGGCACTCCCATGTTTATTGCAGCAACATTTAAAGCACAAAGAATTGGAATTAACCCAGGTGACCACAAAAATGGAGTATTATTCAGTCATAAAAAACAAAAATGAGATACTGACATTGGCAACGACATGGATGGAAATGGAGCTCATTTTGTGAAGTGAAATAAGGCAGACACAGAAAGGTAAATATCACATTTCTCTCATTTGTGAAAATACATTTTTGTTTATGAGTGTGTGTGTATTTTTTTCAAGTGACATTATTTGGGTATATGGATTTTTTAAATGTTGTCTTCACTGAATTGCTCCTGTTCCACATTTTGTGACAATTGTCATGAGTCTACATTATGTGTTATATGTATATCTACCCTGCTTTCAAATAATAATATGTATTTGAATATACATAGTGTTTACAAAACAAGCAAATACAGAAAAGTTGTTGAATCTATCTGTTCTCATTGAGCTCTTCTTTGTACATTCTGCATTATTTTAAATATTTTAAAATAAAAGTCAAAACTACTTTAAGAAGGAAGTATCAACACATTTTTATAATTGTATTTATGAACTATATTCTGTTCCCTTTATATTGAAAATGTACAGATACACAAAAGTTCACAGAAATGCATGTTATAAAAACAAATTTGCACGGATTTCAAAATGTTTTCATCAAAATAAAAAATAAACTCTTAATCCCACTTTCCACAAAAAACATAGAAAGTTATAATTTCTGATTCTCCATGGGGATATCATATTTTCTTTTTTTAATTACCAAAATAAATGAGTCCAAAGAATGTAGAAATAAAACATATACAGGACTTACATAGACTTTTCTTTGATAATTAACAATGTAATTGTAGAGATTTATCTAAAGTACAAACTCCAATATTTCTAGAAGTCCAAGTTTAAGCTAACAACTCAGAGCAATTTAATATTTTTGTAAGAACTTTTCTGGAAATAGGAGGCAGATAATTTAACAAGGTATAACATACAACTAGATCTAATATGTTTTTTCACAGAAAAGAACTTTTTTCTCTTGCAGTTGAACTGCTACTATAAATCATATTACTTGTTTTTTTCCAAGAAGAAGTAATTAGAAACTCATTATACTCATTTGACCATCAACACTTAACTGGCAAGGTGACTTTCAAATTATTAACACTGTAGTTCTATGTGTTCAATACAAAAGGGGGTTAAATATTACCTTTATCCATCCACATATTCATTTGTTCTTTCTTTCATTCAATATATATTTGAGAGCCTAGTTCAGGATAAATTTTGAAGATATAAAAATGAGTCAGAAAGATACAGTCTCCATCACTTCAAAACTTAACTTCTGGCGTGTAAACCCAAACCTGAGAACAACTGTTGAATGTTTAAATGGTAGGGGTAAAACAGAGTGCCAATGGAGCCAGAAGAGGGGCAATGGGTTCCCAATGTCTGAGTTTTCCTAGAGACACCTATATTAGGGCCCTAAGTATGGATACTTATAAGTGATATTGGGAATTAATCGTAACTATGATAAATACTTCTAGAAGCTCTGCTGAAATACACTAGCACAGCCTCAGTAAATACACCCACAGAGCACAAAGACTTGAATATGGGCACAAAAGGGGCTAACATGAATCTAACAGTAAGGGAAAGGGTAAGATTGTTTATAAATATCAATTCCACCTGTTCTCCCCCTCAATCTGTATCTTTAGACTGCAGTAAACCCTGGGAATTTATGCCTGACCTCAAAATCACACTGTTTGAGGTCAGTGGAAAAGCAAAATTAGTAGTTTCCTAACATTTTGCCAAATTAATGGTATTCACATTTTTTATATATTTGAACCAATACACATCCCTTCCAAGATTTAATCCTTAACACACAAACAGCTGTGTTTATGTATGGTTTTATATGTATATATATATATATATATATATGCACATATATATTTCAAAGACTTTGTGTGAAATATAAAAATAGAAATATAACCTTAATTTCTTACAGAAATTCCTTAATGTCAAGATATTTTTGTAAACACTACCAGATATTTCGCCCATCCCCAAAGAACTGAGGAATTTAACCATGTAAATGTAGTTATTTTTGTATTATTTATGAAAAAAATGGGTGTTTCTTGAAGATATTTTTAAGATTAGGAAGAAAAAGAGCTCAGAAAGGGCAAAACAGGGACTGTAAGCAAATGATCTCCCATCCAAACGCTCACAAAACTGCCCATGTTGGGGCCGGCGCTGTGGCGCAGTTGGTTAACACTCAGGCCTGCAGTGCCAGCATCCCATATTGGCGCCGGTTCATGTCCCAGCTGCTCCTATTGTGATCCAGCTCTCTACTATGGCCTGGGAAAGCAGTAGAAGATGCCCCAAGTCCTTGGGCCCCAGGACCCACATGAGAGACTTGGAAGAAGCTCCCGGCTCCTGGCTCCTGGCTTCATATCAGCACAGTTCCAACCCTTGTAGCCAACTGGGGAGTGAACCAGCGGATGGAAGACCTCTCTCTCTCTCTCTCTCTCTCTCTCTCTCTCTCTCTCTCTCAGTGTAACTCTGACTTTCAGGTAAAACAAATAAATCTTAAAAAAAAAAACTGCCCATGTTTGACAATAGCAATGAGCAGCAGTATTATTGTGGTTGAGAGTGACTCTGGTGAAACTTTAATGGATGATTTTTTCTGCTAAAATTTTGCCTAACTTTCTCAGAACAAACAACTAATACAAAGATGTTATTGTTCCTTGGTCTATCATTAAAATCAAAAGATAAATGCTTGAGAATTTCACACTCCGTTGTCATTATCTTTGTTCTTAACTGGCCCACTTCTGCTTTGATGAGGCTACTTCCACCTCTGGGTAGCTTTTGCTTTGATTGTACTTTTTCTTCAGATTGACACTGGCAAAGCCACGCTCATCTCCTAGTACAATTATGCAAAGAAATGCTGCAAGATCTTGATCCCATTTGTTTCAAATTTCCATTGAAAGCTCTGCTCTGTTCTGCAGATTGAGATGTAGGAGTTTTAGCACGCACTAAGCAGAAAGAACGTTCCATTCTAATTTTTCCATTATATTCTGTAAACTGAACAAATAAACATGGCTGTGCTGTTGGCTATTGCTTTTGATGTTAATTATTGGTCTTCTAAAGTTAGGAGGCAAAAAAGTCTACTTTTTAAAAAAAATATTTATTTATATTTGAAAGGCAGAATAAGAGATTTTGTCCATCTGCTGCTGGTTCACTCCACAAATGATCACATCAGCAGAGGCTTGGTCAGGCCAAAGCCAGGAGCCAGGAGCTTCATCTGGGGCTCCCAAGAGGGATCAATGGACCAAGAACTGGTTTCCCAGAAGCATTAGCAAGGTACTGACTTGGAAGTGGAGCAGATGAAACTCGAGCTGGCACCTATGTTGTTGCTGGCATCACAGGCAGTGGTTTAATCTGCTATGCCATAATACTGATACCAAGATTAATTTTTTTCTTGCAAATGGATGTTCTGGCTTCTCTTTTTAAAAGCAGTTATCCCAGGCCAGTGCTGTAGTATAGCAGGGAAAGCCACCATCTGTATTGCAGGCATCCATATGGGCGCCAGTTCAAGCCCCAGCATCTCCACTTCTGATCCAGCTCTTTGCTATGGCCTGGGAAAGCAGTAGAAGATGCCCCAAGTCCTTGGGCCCCAGGACCCACATGAGAGACTTGGAAGAAGCTCCTGGCTCCTGGCTTCAGATCAGTGCAGCTCTGACCCTTGTAGCCAATTGGGGAGTGAACCAGCAGATGGAAGACCTCTCTCTCTCTCTCTCTCTCTCTCTCTCTCTCTCTCTCTCTCTCTGCCTCTCCTTTTCTCTCTGTGTAACTCTGACTTTTAAATAAATAAATAAATCTTAAAAAAAGAGCAGCTATCCATTTATAAACTGCTGATTTCTTTGAGGCATTGTTCCACAGACTTTTCATTAGAGCACTAATGATTTTGCTATTTTCCACCCAAGCATCACCATAAAATCTGTTATTTGTTCTGGAGTCAGTTTTAGCAGAAGTTATGTTGCTATGATAGGCATGCCCTGCAAACGGTTGTCTCATCCTTCTTAGTGCCTCAAACTGGATCCTATTCAAATATGTTGTAACAAGTTAGTGATGAATATATTTTAATTCCAAAACATTTTTTCATAATATGCATTTTTGTGATCTTAAAGATATCATATGTGTGTATTTGTGTGTGTGTGTATGTATGTATGAGTGCACTTCAAAATGGATTAAAACAAAGCTTGTTTTAGCAAAAAATAATTTTGAAATTCATGCATATGAATGGTCTTCAAAGTGTAATTCAAATGCTTAAAGAAAATTAAACAATGATGGAAGAAAACGAAATAGCCAGGATTACATTAACATTACAGCTTTCTGAACATTACAGATGTTATGTTCAGAAAATTACTTAGAAAGTGGGAAAATGCCCCTATGCACTGTTTTGCAAAACAAAATAGAATAACACAAAGATCTTCTATAAGGCATATCATATATTTGCATTCTATTTTACTTCATTTTAAAATATGGACATCATTTGCACCAGCCGATTTTGTAGATATGGGGGCTATATTCATCTCCCTAGTATTCTTATCTGTCCAGCTATTTCACAGTATCTATTGAATCAATGTCATAACTTGAGAAAAGAAAATGAGCTATGTTTGTAGCTCCTAAAGTGATAGACATTTGTAGAGTCAGAATAAAAAAGAATTCTTAAATTTATTCAGTATTTATTCTCTGGTAGGTAGAATACTCAGAAATTTACATCTATTACCTTGTTTAATCCTTTGCAACACCAGTAACAGCTACCTGAGCAAGATGGTATGAGTCTTCTCTTTCTATCAAACAAAATCAGGTACTGAGATGACCCATAACTCTCTAGGGTGAGGCATGGTCCCGAGATGGGGGTGTGTAAATCTATAACCTGAGCTGTCACAATGTCTTAACAAGCTACACTTTGTAATAATGAAGAAATAGCAGTTCTCCATCAGTAAGAAGCAGAATCATTTCATCTAACATATAATTTTATAAACTGCTGCCAGTTGTCATACCTGTGCTTTCTGATGCTAAATCTCATGTCTTCCTCCAGCACCTTCATGTCTATAAGCTAGGGTTGCAACATCAGGTGTTACCACCAACTTGCATGAAGATGGATGTTCAGAAATAAGTGTAAATGAGAGTCTGAGATAAACCATGCTTTTTCCTTTAAGACTTTTTAACTGCACAACTTCAACAAGCAAATCTTCTGTGATTGGTTTGGCCGGGGTTCTAAAGCCCGATTTTATCCATTTCAGCTTCCAGTGAGCCCTTGCTTCTCTCATCTTTACAATCTTCTGCCCCATCCCCGCACTGAGATAGTGCAATCTTGGGATTCCCAACTTTTCTGCCCTCACAGTCTTAGGTCTAACATGAGCAATTTTAAAAAGTTATTTATTTATTTATTTTAAAGGCAGAGTTGCAGAAAGAGACATGGGGAGGGAGAGACAGAGAGAGAGAGAGAGAGAGAGAGAGAGTTCTTCCATCTGCTGGTTCACTCCCCAGTTGGCCACAATGGCTGGAGTTGGGCCTCATCCGGATCTCCCACGAGGGTGTAGGTGCCCAAGCACGTGGACCATCTTCCGCTGCTTTCCCAGGTGATTAGCAGGGTGCTGGCTCAGAAGTGTGGTGTCTGGGACTCAAACCAGTGCCCATATGGGATGCCGACCCCATAGGCATCAGCTTTGCCTGCTATGCCATAGCGCCTGCCCCAAGCAATTTTTAAAATACATATCACAACTGATTTTTTAACAAACAAGATGAAATATATTTTAAACGATTTTTTTTAAAATAAACCCCTCAAACATCATCTTGCCTAGTTGATTAGAAATGAGATAGCAGCAATAGCAACAGCAACACTGCGAAGTTCTCAATTATCTTCTTACCCTGTTCACCTGGGAAAAAAAGGCTTTTTTGCATAGAAAGGTGGCAATAGCAAACTCCATGTAATAAATAAAAATAACTAATATCCTCTGCCTCTGTTGAAATGGGGGCATCTACAACTCTGTCACCACTGATGTGGAAACCAATCATGCCTCAGCGTGCATTAGTGTCATCATGTTACAATTGTGATTCACTCAGTGGCCTGTTGAAGACAGGCCATTATTTCCTATAAATAAACCCTCTCATTCAGAATGCCACAGAATGTGCTCAGGCGACTGACAGAGGCAACATAAATATTGATCATCATCATAATAATTGCAATTTATATTGGCTTATAGTCCTCCTTATGAAGCATTTAAGTGACTCTGAGTATTCCCCTCAAATTTGTCTAATTCAAATAGAGATGTAACTAGTGTTTGTCATTACCACAATATGAAAAAACAAATTAAAGCATCAACACAATTTGTGTCTGAGGAGGAAGACGTCTAGTTTATTTAGAAAACAAATTGATTTTATAGGTTTTATTTAAAAAAACCGCTTAGGAATTTATAATGTGGCTGTATGCATTATGTTAGTAACAAATTACTTTCACTTTTGTATTCATGAATGTATGGTTTATTCTCTTGGATAGTATGCCATTAATCTGTGGTTTGAAGCTTAATTGCATTTATTTGTAAGTATCATGCAAAAATAAACCTTTGTTTTGTTTTCTTTTGCACTTCCCAAAATACAAAATAAAATTAAACTCAAAAAAGCTTTTTAAAAAGCTGTATACAATGTTCACGGTGGAGAACTATTCCATATGGATGTTCTACAAACATTCTTATATCAAGTTTTGGCTTTGGGATCCACTCTTACCCATCATTGATTTCCCTTTCTCCATTGGATCTTATCATCACACAAACCTGCTCTGGCATTTTCCACTCTGAAACCAACCAAGGAGCTGGCATTGTGGTGCAGCAGATAAAGCTGCTGCTTGTAACACCAGCATTCCATATGGATACTGGTTCAAGTCCCAGCTTCCCCACTTCTGATCCAGCTCCCTGCTAAAGAGCCTGGGAAAGAAGCAGAGATGACTCAAGTCCTTGCGTCCCTGCCACCCATTTGGTAGACCTGGAAGAAGCTCCTTGCTCCTGACATTACAACCAACAGCGCTGAAATACCAAGGATCATAAGAAACTGCTATGAAGAACCATATGCTAAAAAACTGGAAAACCTTTAAGAAATGAATTAATCCTTAGATTCATATATCCTAATAAGATTAAATCAAAAAGATACGGACAACCTAAACAATCCATAACAGATAGAGACTGAAACAGTAATCAAAGTCTTCTATCAAGGAAAAGTCTACAACTGGATGGCTTTACTACTGAATTATACAAAGTATTTCAAGAGGAATTAACTCTAATACTCTTTTAATACTCCAATATATTGAATAGGATGGAACTCTGTCAAACTCTTCATGAGGCCAGCATTAATTGATACCAAAATCAACCAAAGACATACACACACACACACACACACACACACACACAAAACCCTAAAAACTTATATTCTTAATGAATATAGATGCAGAGTCTCAAAAAACTAATAGCAAATTGAATCCAAAATCATATTAAAAGCATCATACATCATAGTGAAGTAGGATTTATCTAAGAGATGCTAGGGTGGTTCAACATTAGCAAATCAATAAATGCCGTAAATCACATCAATATAATGAAGAACAAAAACCATATAGTCATCTCAATAGATGCACAGGAAACATTTGAAAAGATTCAACATTTCTTCATGAAAAGAACCCTCCACAAATTAGATATATGAGGAGCATTCCTCAAAATTGTAAAGGCTGTATATGACAAACCAATAGTCAATATCATAGTGAGTGGGGAAATACTGAAAGAACTTATCCTCAGATCTGGAACAAGACAAGGATCCCCACTTTTGTAACTCTTATTCAGTATAGTACTGGAAGTTTTAGCAAGAGCAATAACAGAGGAGAAATAAATAAAGGGCATCAAAATTGAAAAAGAGGTACAACATGGTGTTGTGCATGGAAAAATCTAAGGGCTCCACCAAAAACTTCTAGAAATGGTAAAAGAATTCAGTAAAGTTGCAAGGTACAAAATAAAAATACAAAAATACAAAAAAAATACAAAAAATTAACATGCTAATGATGCACTCACAGAAAGAGAAATCAAGAAAGAAATACCATTCACAATAGCCACACACAGAAGCATCAAATATTTAGGAATAAATGTAATCAAATAAATGAAAGATCTCCACAATGAAAATTATGGAACATTGATGAAAGAAATCATCAAGAACACAAAAAATGGAAAGGTATCCCTTGCTCATGGATCAGAAGAATCAGTATCATTAAAATGTCTATATTACCTAGAGCGATCTACAGATCCAATGCAATCCCTATCAAAATACCAATGACATTCTTTACAGAAGTAGAAAAGCAATCCTAAAATTCATATGGAATCACGAAAGACCCAGAATAGCCAAAGCAATCCTGAACAAGAAAAATCAAGCTGGAGACATCACAATATGAGTTCAAAGCATGCTACAAAGCTATAGTAATAAAAATAGCATGGCATGGGCATAAAAAGTGATAAACAGATTAGAGAGCTCAGAAGTTAATCCAAATACATATAATCAAGTGATTTTTGAAAAAAAATCTGAGACCATGTGGTAGGGTAAGGATAATCTCTTCCACAAATGATGCTGGCAAAATTGGATTTATTTACATAGAAGAATGAAGTTAGATCCCTCTCACCATACTCAAAAGTTAACTTAAGATGGATCAAAAGGGGGCCGGCACTGTGGCTTGGCAGATAAAGCCTCCAGCTGTGGTGCCAGCACCCCATGTGGGCCCTGGTTCCAGTCTTGGCTGCTCAACTTTCAAATAAAAAATAAATAAATCTTAAAAACATAGATCAAAGACTAAAATAAAAGACCTGAAACTATGAAGTCGCTGGAAGAAAACGTAGGGGAAACACCCCGAGATATTGGTGTAGGGGACAATTTCTTGGACAAGACCCCCAAAGTACTGGCAACAAAAGCAAAACTCTGTAAATAGGACGATATCAAACTCAGATGCTTTTGCAGGCAAAGGAAATGATCAATAGAGTGAAAAGAAACCCAACAGGAGAAGTATTTGCAAACAACCTATATGAAAAAAGGATTAATATCCCAAATACATCAACAACTTAAAAAACTCAAAAAAAAAAAAAAAACAACCCAACCAGTTGACAAAGGGCAAACGACTTCAATAGACAGATCTCAAAAGAACAAAGACAAATGGCCAGAAAATGTATGAAAAAAAGTTGTCAGCATCACTTGTCATAAGGGATATGCACATCTAAACCACAATGAGAGATCAACTCACCCCAGTCAGAATGGCTGAAATCCAAAACACAGAAAGAAACAAATGTTGGCAAGGATGTGGAGAAAGGGGAACATTTATATACTGTTGATGGGAATGTAAATTAGTGCAGCCACTGTGGAAAACAGTGTGGAGATTTCTTTAAAAACTAGAAATAGACTTGCCATATGATCCAGCAATCTTGGTACTGGGTATATACCCAAAAGACTTGAATACAATGTATCAAAGAGATACACCACCATGTTTGTAGCAGCACTGTTCACAGTAGCCAAAATTTGGAATCAACGGAGGTGCCCATCATCAGGGGAATGGCTAAAGAAAACATGGTATATATGCACAATGGAGTGCTATTCAGCTATAAAAATGAAATTCTACCAGTTGCAACAAAATGAATGCAACTGGAGGACAGGATTTTGAGTGAAATAAGCTGGATTCAGAAAGACGAAAAAGGCATGTTCTCCCTTGTATATGAGAACTAAACTTTACAAACCAAACAAAAAGAAAGGAAAAAAAAAAGAAATGTCTGTGTGTATCAATATTGCCACAAATATAGCTTTGTAAAACTGTTTCTTACACCTTTGTGAAACCAATGGTTAAGAATGTTATACTATTATAGTTTTAATGATCTGATTATTTTAAATTTTGCTGTGTGTAGGTGATATTGGCTATTTTTCTGTTCAATTATTGTTGTCTATAGTCCCATTAAACTAGAGTCTTTTTGCTTTTTACTTGTTATACTTCTTTTCAGTGAAGTATTAAGCCTTCTTACTGTAATGTAAATTTAGAATATGTTATCTCAAAAACTAAAGAAAAAAAAAGAAATGGAGAATGAAGGAGAGTGGGAGGAAGAGAGGCAGATAGAAGGAGGGAGGGAGGAAGGGAATATCATTTTGTTCTTAGAATGGTATCTACAAAGCACACTGACCTTGTTAAAACTAATTGAAAATTAAAATTTAAAAAAAAAAGAAGCCAACCAAGCTAACTTGACCCTGTGTCCCTCTCAAATGTTGTATTTTCACAGGGAGATCTGAATTAATTTCCTCAAATTCCATCCTCTCTTCCAAGCGTTCCAGTTCCCCTTCTGTCCTCATTACTCCAATGCTCTGTCCATGGACAGCGCTGACTCCTAAGAGCAGTGGTGAGGGGCATGTTGCATTATCCTCACCTCTCAGCAGGCTTTGCCAGAAGGGCTGGTCCTTCCTTGTCAATTCACTGCTTTACTTGTCTTTCACAAAGGCAATTGGTCAGTCTTCATCTACATCCAGTCTCTTTTTGCAGTTTCTCTCAAAATGTATCTTGATTGCTGTTCTCCCTCAAGGAGTCTGGAGTAGATCCCCTCCTGCTTTATATTTGTATACATTCTTTAGGGATTCCACCTTGCCCTTGACTTTAAAGACCATCCAAGGAGGCTTTTGACTCCTGCATCTTTATTACAAATCTGACTTCTTGCCTTACTGTTCCAACAACTGACAACTTGACTTGAATGTCTTATTAACATTATTTAGTAATTTGCCACACTTAACTCTTACATCTATGATACCTGTAAATATTTTGGATGTCATTTTGGTAAACAGAAGCACTATCTATTGAACTTTATCAAGTCAAAGTTCTTCACATAATTCCCTTTAGCAAGATTGAACTATATCTCCACAAGAAAGCTCAGGGTTACCTTCTTTCTGTTCTAAATAACTGCAAATCCCACCATCATCCACATTTAATCACAACCTTCCCCTGACCTATTATCATACAGCAACCACTACCAGCTTTTTAAAAAACAAAATTCAGGACATATTATTTTCTGCCTTACGCCTCTTTGATGGTTTTCCTTATCCTTAATCTATAGTACAAATTCCCAATCAGGTACTCTGTGGGTTAGTATCCTTCCTAAATTTCCTCCTGTGTTTTGCACCATACTCCTACTTTTCCTGATATCTAGTCATACAAGATTCCTTTCTGTAAACTCAAAATACCATGGTTATTTCTTGACAGCGATCTGCAGCCTGAGACCCTCTGCCCCTGGCACTTTGCTTCCTGCCTTTGATCACAACCTGCCCCCTAACAAATAAACTCCCTAACTAAAATATCTGAAATATCCCATCTATAAAAATTCACTCACCCACCCAATCATTCTCCCACACATCATTATGTCGCTTCTTTCACCTCACTTATCTACTTCGCTCTGTAATTATGTGCATCATGCATGCACGCACACAAGTGTTCAATTTTCTTATTGATTATCTAATAAGACTTCATATTATGGCCTCTGCCAATAGGGAAGTCATACCTCCTTTGAACTAAGTTGTAAAGGTCATACTGCTTCTCTCTAATCTTGAGATACCTACAATACCTAATAGACCAGAGAGTAGAAACCTGGGCAGATTAGGTGAAGTTAAGAATTTAAAAATGTGCCAGCGCCGCAGCTCACTAGGCTAATCTTCTACCTGCGGCACCGGCACCCTGGGTTCTAGTCCTGGTTGGGGTGCCGGATTCTGTCCTGGTTGCTCCTCTTCCAGTCTAGCTCTCAGCTGTGGCCCGGGAGTGCAGTGGAGGATGGCCCAAGTGCTTGGGCCCTGCACCCGCATGGGAGACTAGGAGGAAGCACCTGGCTCCTGGCTTCGGATCCGCACGGTGTGCCGGCTGTAGCGGCCACTGAAGGGTGAACCAACGGAAAAAGGAAGACTTTTCTCTCTGTCTCTCTCGCTCACTGTCTCACTCTGCTGTCAAAAAAAAAAAAAAGAATTTAAAAATTATTACTGGATACTTGGAAGATTTAGAAGCATATTCAATGCTATATTGGGAGCATCAGGGGCAAGGCTTCATCTGGTCATGCTCATTCACAGTTTTTTGTTGGCAAGGAGTGGTCAAAAATGCTGGGCACATTGTCTAGTTCACTGGGGCACCATGGAATAACAATTCATTGTCTGAAATGGTGAATTCCAGATTCTATTTTAAATTTGGGGAGTAAAGCATATGCTGTTGCTTATTTCCTGTCCAGCATACCTTCGTGTTTTCCCTCTGTTGATTCTCTTTGGGAAATGTTTCTCACATTCTATATGTGGGTACTTTGTCGGTCATAAGATCCACCCATGTCACCAGGTTGAGGACATTCACACAAGATAACTTTCTCACCCCATCCTAATCTTTGAGCTTTTGGTAAAAGCTAGGAAACCACTCTTACTTAGGATTGCTACTTGGAACATGCTAGAAAAAAATACTTTCAGTCCCATCTTTGCATTCTGTGTTGTTGCTTAATGAACCATCTCAAAGAGTAGATTTAAAAAGTAAGCAATTGCTTATGATTGTGTATGTTGTAGTTCAGGAAGTGTGACAGGGTAGCCTAGGCTGACTTGCCTCAGCGTCTGGATCCTCCACTTAAAGACTTGAACTATTGCATTTGGTTATAGGGCCAGGATCACCTAGAGACACCTTTACTTATCCATGTATCTGGTATAGGATTAGCATGACTGGAAGACTGAGTTCAGTTGGGACTGTTGACTGGGGAACCTGCATGTGAACTCTCCATGTGTCCTGAGATTCTCAGCACAGTGTGTTAGATCCAGAAGGAAGTGGGCCCCAGGAAGAACCAAGAGTTAAGGATCATCAAAGACCCAGAAAGTGAATGGCCTTTTCTACCCTCACCTTGGAAGTTGCACAATGTTACTTCCTTGTCATTCTCTTATTTACAAGTAATTCACCAAATCCAACCCAGATTCAGCTGTTGGAAATCGTTGGTATTGGGTGGGGGATTAGATTCTGCCTCTTGATGGGACATGATCAAGGCTACACTGCAGAAGAGCAAGTATAACAGGGATTATGTGGGCAGACATAGTGTGGGGCTGTTTATTGTTGTATTTCCTATCAAGTGGAATACATGTATGCAAACAGACAAAACAAGTGAGAATAAACTAAATTAAGCAAGACAGAAAGGACCTCGAAAAAAATCACTCCTGGTTATGGGTCAGTGTGGTCGAATGCCCATTCGACCCTTGAACTCCCTGCTGACATAAAGTATTTTGTCCAGAAATGAAGCTGTGATATCTGTTAACTGAAACAGCCAAGTTGGAAAATTTATCTCTTTTAAGAGTCACAGTAATCTGGTTTCTCTCTATATTCAAACAGACCAGCCTCCCTTATTTCATGTTTTCTGATGTTTTTGAGAACTTAAGAAATCATTAGTCTTTCAAAATTAAGGAGCTATTCATTGGTTAACCATTGGAATCCGTGATATGATTGACAATAACTAATTTAGAACACCACAGTTTTGCAATTTTCAATGCACTTTTTTATGAGTAAACATGCTCAGAAAAAAAGCTATACTGTTTGGGCAGAATATGGCCAATCTTACTTCACTTCATCCCAGAGCAAACACAGTGATATATTTGAAACCAAAATATGGGAGTCCCCAAGCTCCATAACTGGCACAGCAAAAATAAAATCTTAGGGGTAATAACCCTAATTTGGGAGCATATTTTATTTTATAGGAGGAGATAAAATTTGGAAAACATTTTCTAACCATGACAAATTCTAGGTCTGAATTCTCTAACTTTTCTTCAAATCTGAAAAATCTGTTTTATGTGGCCAAACTCTCACTACTGAAGTAAATGGAATAGATATTATTTGGAAGGAGTTGAGGACATATGTGCAAAAAACCACAAAAGCATTTTATGTTATGAAAAGTTTTGCAGTTATACCAGTGTATTTTCTGGTAGAATGAGTTTCACATTATGAAGATGAGCATCTTAGGAACTATATATAACACATGATGCACTGTGGACAATGATTCAATCACGTGTGTGTGTGTGTGTGTGTGTGTGCGTCCCAAGATGACACCCATCTAGACCTCATAAAATGCAAGACTGTTCTAAGTTTCATGTGAGCGTGCATCAAACCATTTGTGAAAAAACAATCAAATGAGAAGGTGGGTTTATTGCAGTATGATAAGTTTTTGAAATCCATGCATAGTTCTCTCCAAAGATGGATTTCCCACCAGCTTCTTGAAGACCAGCCCCCGTCCCCCGTACATAGTGCTGCAGCCTCTGAGCGACCAAGAAGACAGCTTATGATAGTGCACAGAATAAGATGGTGGTGGGGAAAGTTCTTTAAATGCAAAGAAAGCTCTGCAACACATACAAAGAAAGCCACATGCACACAGGGGCAGAGAATTAGCATGAGCAATTGTACTCAAGAGATCTGAGATATGCTTTCTGAAGAAGCAGCTTAAAGGAGAGGAGAGTGGGAGATGCTGTTGAGTGAGGGCACTGAGGCCTGAAACACAGTACTATGAATGCAGAGCTGAGATGTTTGAATTAAATGCATTACCCATTTGCCCAGACATAATTGCAGCCAAAGTGAGTCATGGATTTTCATTTACTTCTTTGACCCAGAGGGCCTCCGATGCTAGCACGTCATTGATCCAGATCATCAGTTTACAATTTTTCATTTCAGGACCCCTTCACCCCTTTATTCTAGCCACTGCCATAGAGATTATGTGGAATTGAGTGGCTTAAACAATAGACATTTATGTTTTTGTAGTTCTGGGGGCAAGAGGTCTGAGAAGAAAGTGCCAGCTTGGTCAAGTTGGTGAGGCTTGTTTCTTAGAGTGCCATCCATGGCTTTCCTCTGTACTGAGAGAGGAAAGAGAGAGAGCGCATCTTCACTTCTCATAAGGCCACCAATTCTACTGGATTACCACCTCATCTTTATGACCTCATCTAACGCTAGTATGCCCTCCTAAAAGCTCTGTCTCCAGATACAGTCACATTAGTTTTAAGGCTTCAACATAAGGATCGGGTAAGGGTACAGGGCACAATTCAGTCCTTGGCAACACTCTTTAGAATTATCAGGGACCTCAAAGAACTTTTTGTTTTATCAAAAATTCATACTGAGGAGTTTTAAAGACAAAACATACACTGCACGTTTCATCATTTGTCTGGAAATCTCCAGTTTCATGGTAAGTTGAATAAAGTTGAATAAGCTGAATAAAGGCAAATAGTACTTGAAATTATGAAAAAGTGTTGATCCCACAGATATTCCCAGCTCTCTCCAAACACTTTGTATACTACTCCTGCAGAAAAATTTGAGCTACCTGAATATTTTAATAGAAGAAACTCATCCAAAAAGGAGCCATTGTGTGCACTTTTCTCCTAGCAGCTATCTCAATGTATAAAGCTATTTTACTTTCTTTTTTTTTTTCTTCTAACGTTAGGACAATACACAAAAATCACAGTACTGTATTCTGCCACCATAGTATTTGTTAGTAAAATGGTGCAGTCCCTACACCATCCAAGGCTCTAGCCCCTGCCGCCATTGCTGGAATCCAAGTAGCCATGTGACTCAACCACCAGTGTCAGCCCCACCCCCATCCTAATGGGATTCCCTGCTCCTACTTTGCTGCCCCCTTCAACCTGGCAAAGTTTTGAAAGGACTTATTGCTGAACACGTGGCTCTCTCTCTCTTTCTGACCTCTTCCTCTCTCTCTTGATCTCTCTCTGTCTTGATTTCTCTCTTTCCTTCTCTCTCTTTTTCCTTCTTTGCCCCTTCCCTCCATTCTGTTGGGTTTCCTCACAATACACCCTTTCCCTTACTCTGGTGTTTGGTGTGTTTTGTGGCGGCCTTACAATATTTGTGCATGAATCTCAAGGCTAGTGTATGTTTTGCTTATCTTTATACCAACCTATTTTTACCTTAGGCAAATCAGTTTCAGCAGGGTGCTCAAGAGCCAGATGAGATAGGCAGATCCTGCTATGACCACAAATGTCAGAATGCTTATGTCCCCAAATTCTCGTTTTACTTCAAACTCTTGTCATACACACACATGCATACCCACACATGCATGCATACCCACACACATGCACATATACAGTCCCCAGATATGCATACATTCCATCTAGATCTTCAAACATACAAAGCATTTACTGAGACCGTTTTCATATAAAAGGATTACTATAGAGCTGAAATCTGAATTCTTAAAAACACACTGGCCTGCATAATAGCTTGTTTCTTCTAATACTGGCTTTAAAATGAGTTTTCTTATTAAATATCATTGAATGTTTTGCCAACCAAATTTAGTCTTATCTTAGATTATCTTCTGTATTTCTCTCACTATCAGCAACTGAAATACTTGAGACACAGTTTTCATCAGGAATTTTATTCATTCTCTTCTTAGAAATAGATGAATATTTTAAACGATTATTATTAGTAGTACTCTAAGACACTAAACACTGTCTTGGCAATTTGGTATGCATGGAAAACCCACCACACTTGTGCTTCAGAATATTATGCTGACTTTTTAAAAGAGCTACTAATGAGAATATAGTTTGCATTTTGACAACTTGAGTCAAAATTAATCTAAAGAGGAGGACAATGGGGTCAGTGTCCTTGTGTAGCAGGTTAAGCCCTGCATGAGACGCCTGCATCCCCTACCTGACTGCCAATTTGAGTCCTGGCTACCCTGCTTCTGTTCCAGGTCCCTGCCATTGCACCTGGGGAGACAGCAGGTGTCGGTCCAAGCACTTGTGCCCCTGCCATCCACATGAGAGACCAGGATGGAGTTCCAGGTTCCTGGATTTGGCCTTCCCTACATCTGACTGTTAGAGTCATTTGGGGAGTAAACCAGGGAATGAAAGATCTCTCTCTCTCTCTTTCTCTCTCTGTCGCTCCCTCTCTCCGTGTCACTCTGCCTTTCAAATAAGTCGAATAATGAAATCTTAAAAAAGAGAAAGAGTGCATTTGGGCTAGTTGTTGAGAGGTCCACATCCCATATTGGAGCGTCTGTGTCCTAATCTTAACCTCCTGCCACCTTGGCTCTCAGGAGACCATGGTGATAGCTCAGGTAGTTAGGTTCCTCCCACTCACAGTGGAGTGGAGGAGTGGACTTGGATAGAAGTCTCTAGGCTTTGTCCCAACTCAGTCCAGCAACTTTGGGCATTGGGAGAGTGGACCAACAGATGTGTCTGCTCTTCTCTTTGTGTGTCTCTGTATCACTATCTCAAATAAGTAACTACATAAAATACCTGTGGTGAATGTTGTTCGGTAAATAAATTGCAGAACTTAGGTTGGGGAAGACATTAATTCTCAGTGTAAAGGAACCCCGCATATGTGCTCATGATCATTTCTGTTCCCCTGTTTGAAGGAGATATTAAAGTAAGGGAGCTTGGGGCAGTGGTGCAATGGATTAAAGCCCAGTCCTGCAGCCCTGGCATCCCATATGGGTACCAGTTTGAGTCCCAGCTGCTTCACTTCTGATCCAGCTCCCTGCTAACAATCTCTCTCTCTCACTCTCTCACTCTCTCTCTCCCTCTCTCCTACTCTCTCTCCCTCTCTCTCTCCCTCCCTCCTTCTCTCTCTCTCTCTTTTTCTCTCTCCCTCTCTCCCTGTCTCCCTCTCTCCCTGTCTCCCTCCCTCTCCCTGTAACTTTCTTTCAAACAAATAAAACAAATCTTAAAAAAAGATAAGTGAGCTGGCTCCCAAAACACTTTTATGATTGTGTCTTTAAGAAATAATTTCTGTGCTAGATATTTGAATACCAACAAGAAACATTTACTATCTTGAGAAAAACATTAGAAATGGAAATTGTAGATTTTCAGTAATAAGATAAATTATTCTGTTTAAAGCTAGGAATGTGTAGGTACGTTTGCCTTATTCAAGTTCAGAAGTATAGCTGCTGTAGTCAGAGAGTGACAGTAATTGTGTAAAACTAAAAGCACACTTTTAGAAGTTTTTAGTGTATTTAATAATATGTACATTGATTCAAGTTTTTTTTTTTTTAAAGGAGAAGTGCTGCATTAAGAAAATAGGACACTTCACTACACAGTGTGTGGTTGGAGAATGAGAAATTTGGGACGAAAGTGTTAGCCAATCCCCTTTATTTCCCTCAATCAGATCTGGCCTTTTAAATTTCTGCCTAATAACAATAAGAAGACAATCTATTTTTTTCTTTGTAGTATCCATTCTGACCAATAGCGAAAATAAAACAAAAGAATGAGTGAATAGCTCTGTTTCTTTTTTTGCCTCACTTAAGAATATTTTTAAAATTACAAGAATCTTTTTATTGTAATCATGTACTTCCTAGCACCTTGAGAGAACAAATAATTTATTATATTCTGGAATATTCCACTGAGCAATATTTTATGCCCCAAATGTCTATCTAAAGCATTATTTTTAATGACAGAATGAGGAAAATAAATAAACAGAAAGTCATTTGCCTCATGGTTGCAAAAGAATATTGAGTTTGGAGAGATCTGATCTATCAATAGCAGAAGGCAGTTCTGAATGCTAAATCAAATTACACCTTTTCCTTTTGGGATTTCAACATCTGCCTCCATGTGGATTGATTAGAATAAAGCAGGCCATCAGAGGCCCTTTGTCTGTGTTTGACTGGCTGAAACAGCTGACAAGTGGCCATCCGAGTTCCCACAGGGGCAGCTGGAGAGAGGAGTTTGACAGCTGACTTCATTATAATTCCTGGGCTGCAGACTGCAATGGATTTGTCCTTTAATTGAGCTGGGCCAGAAAACTGCCCAGAGAGGAAATGGGAGGGGAAGTGGTTGGACACTGATAACGTAACAGCCAAGGTAGCGGGTGAATCCCACTCTACCGCAGAACAGATAGTGTCAAGACAGCCCTGGAAAGATACATTTTGGTATGTAGGGCATTTCAATCACTTTAATTGAAATCGCTCTAACTTGGCTGTTGGGATGCCTTACAAAGTTCTTTTATAAAGATTTTGCCCTTAATAGGTAATTTCCTGCTAAAGAAGAAGAAATATATAAAAAGAAAATATTTGCCTATCCATTTCTTTGCCACATACTTTTGAATGCTAGGCATCAAGAGAAGAGTCTTCAAAAGTACATCAGCAATTAAGAAATTCATCCATAAAACGGAAATGTTCTCCATGGTTTACTAAGATTTTAGAGGAATTTCTGACAAAAAGCAGCACAAATCTGATTGTCAGTTTATATGGTTTACTGTGATTCAATACATACAGATACACTCAGGATCATAAAATAGGATAAGGTCAAATATTCCTTAGTGAAACCTTGATATCTGAAATATCAAAGACAATTGGAATTTAAAGAACACATATGTCAAATAATCCACTTTATCACATTCAAACAAAGACAATTTAAAACTGCATGCAATGTGAAAAAGTATTATGGATTTTTACTTTGGGGAAATAACTGCATAATAGACTTTGACTTTTACATATGTGTGGTTCTGTAATTTGTCTTCATTTGCTTCTGGTAGATTTTTCTCTTGTTGACAATAATAGTATGAAATAATCAGTAAAAATTCACATTGATTATAAATAAAGAAATTCATACTCAGTGTCACTGTTACAAATCCTCTTGAAAATTTTTTCATTTACATTATACTTTTGCTTTATATACTGAAAATTTTGTCACTCATAAATACAGGATTAATTGAATGCATTAACCAATGATAATACAAACATTTTTGTTAATATCTTTAGCTCCCTTTCCTACAAAATTTCTGTGCAATTATTGCAAGAAAATTATTGGGGCTTATTATTGTTATTTCTGTCTCTTTTTATGAGATCAAAAATGTAAAATTGTTTAACAATAAGCATTGAAAAGAAAACTTGGATAATGCTACATTGATAATTGTTTTCAGAATCAGAATTTTACATACTCATGTATTTGATCATTTCCTCAAGAAAGTCATTTCTTTTTGGAAGTAAAAATCAATGTGGAGGTGGGACTTGTCCTGAGACTCACATCAGTTAACACAGACTTTGTGAATAGAGGAATCTCAGATCTGCCTTCTTTGAGGTCAGTGGTTGACTGTTATTCTTGGGCTCTTCACAGAATGTCTTCTTAATTCAGGCAGGGCATTCCCTTCATGCAATACAGTATGTAAGAATACAGGTTCCGATCTAAACTGTCCAAAAGGAAATGCTGGCTCTACCACCTACTATCATGAGCGGTGCTGTCAGGCATTTTAAACCTATTGGAGCCTCTGTTTTCCCTCCTGCAAATCAGGAAAGCTAATACTGTCTGCCTTCCATATATTATAGGCTTTATGTCGCATGTGTGTGCGTGTGTGTGTGTGTGTGTGTGTGGTGACTGGGTAACACATGTCTAACCCTCAGAACAGATAGAATGAGCCTAAACTTAAAGAGGGTATTAAATATGATCCACTTTCCATTCCTACTCCAGTTAGTCCTTGCATTTCAGCTTAAATTCTGACAATGCATAGATAATAACGCAAAAAATGAATGTTCAATTATGAAAGTACATGTTGTACTACATTTCCCAAAAGCATACACATGTGTTTTCTGAGCAAATAAGCATGCAAAAAAAATCAAATTCCCAAGTCAGGGACAAATCTAAAAGCTACTTCTGAATTATTCTCCTTGAGAGTTTGCTTCAATAGTCATACCCTTTTCATGCCATGGTTTCCACAAACACCTTCACACATGAAGAGTAAAAAGTTTACTACAATCAGTGACAAAGGTATGACTGTGGCATGAGCATATCAAGTATAGTGTCTGGGAAAAAAAAAAAGCCTGCATTAATTTTACATCCTTAGTTGAATTTGGTCATGAGGGGCAGATGCCAGATCGTTTTCTGTTCTTTAGAATCTATTCTTCATAGGCATCTCTTGGATCAACTGTTTGTTGAAGCAATTACTTGGTTTTCCCCTCATATACCTTGATTTCTTATCCATGTTCAAGTTTTCATTGTGAGAGAGACATGCTATTGACATTGCTTTGTAAGGCTGTGGTTATTGACACATTTAACACCAGGAAATCATTTAGCCTGGAGAAGCCTAAATCTTTTCATTCCTCTCCCTCAGACAGGGCAGGGATCTAAAAGACCTCCCCAAACAGGTAGCAGGCTAAGTTGCAACTTGGGACACAGGTATCCTATATTGAATTACTTGGGATCTGGTCCTGCCTCTGCTTCTGGTCCAGCTTCCTGCTATTGTACATCCCGGGAGGCAGAAGATGATGGCTCAAGTAGTTGGGCTCCTGCCATCCACATGGAAGAACTGAATAAAATTTTTGGCTCTTGGCTACAGCCTGACCCAACCCCACCTGTTGTGTGAATTCAGTGAGTGAATCAATGGATGGTCAATATTGGTGGTCAGTGCATTCTACTATTAAATCAAATTACACCCTTTCCTTTTGGGATGAGTATAGAAATACAATATAAGGCATACATATAATCTAATTTAGTGGCCATTGTATAACAGGTATATTTTCTATGTAAAAATGTTATAGTTTAAAGTTTTTGAAAAAACATACCTCATTTTTCAAAGATTTATTTTTATTTACTTGAAAGGAAGAGTTACAGCATTAGAGAGAGAGGGAGAGATGTAGAGAGAGATCTTCCATCTGATGGTTCACTCCCCAAAAGGCCACAATGGCCAGGCTTGGCCAGGCCGAAGGCAGGAACCAGGTCTCCCACACGGATGCAGGGGCTCAAGTTCTTGGGTTATCCTCCACTGTTTTCTCAGGCACATTAACAGGAGCTGGACTGGAAGCTTGGTGGTGAACACCAAATATCTATGGGTAAAGAACACCACTTTACATGATACATGATTTGCCTTTATATGGAAAAAAAAAAACAGTAGATGAAAACCATAGTATTATCAGATTTAGGCACAACTTTCTCACTGCTTGTACTGTGTTTTGCTAAATTAAGACAAATCCATTATAAACTTGTTAATTTTTTCACTGTAAAAACACTTTGTTTTTCTGTCTATAAGAGTTTTGTACTGTAATTTGGGAATATTCTTTTCTTTACCACATCAACCTTGGTCCCCTTGCTGGGATGCCAGTACTTGATCTGAGGATCACCCAAGTTCTTTTTCATTCTGAATGAATCAAATCCAGGCATAGAAATGAACCACATATAAAAGTCTCCTGCTTGCCTTATAACTTCCCTTAAAGGACGTCTGTGACCCAGGTATGTATTTTCAGTTACTCCTTAAGGTGAAGTTTGGCTTTGGTTAAGTATTGCATGTAGGAATAGCCTACCCCAAGCCTTCAGAGTTACTACATTTTAATCTTTAGAAAATTCCACTAGTCTGGTATTTTGATATCAGTTCTAGTATAGATATTAGACTCAAGGGACCATTGAATGAGATTGAGTATATATTTGGCCTCATATATTTAGGGACCACCATTCAAGAACCCGTGGCCAGTGATGAGGAGTAGAAATGTGAGAAGGAAATGGAAAAAGCAGGTACACTAAATCTAAATATGGTTAGCTAACTACATATTGAGACTTTCTTGGACATAGAAAAACAAGAAAAAAGAATAAAAGTTCTAATTAAAAAAAAAGATTTATTTGTTTATTTGAAAGTCAGAGTGAGAGAGAGAGAGAGGGAGAGAGAGAGAGAGAGAGAGTGAGATCGTCCATCCACAGGTTAATTCCCACAGTGGCTATAATGGCCTGAGCTGGGCCAATCCAAAGCCAGGAGCTAGGAGCTTCTTCCAAGTCTCCCATATGGGTGCAAGTGTCCAAGCACTTGGGCTATTTTCTACTGCTTTCCCAGGCACATTAGCAGGGAGCAGGATTTGCAATGGAGCAGCCAGTGCTTGAACCAGCCCCCATATGGGATGCCAGCACTGTAGACCATGGCTTAACCCGCTGTGTCACAGCGCTGGCCCTGAAAATTTCTAAATTTTAAAAATAGTAATTTTTCCAAAAACATCAAATTACCTGTTTTAGTGAAAGAAATTCAAAATTCATCTCATTAATTTTTAGTATATGTGCTGCTAAAGCGAGTACCTCTCATTTTTTTTATCTGTGGTATAAAGTGATCATTATTTCATCTATCATATATGAATTAATTAAAAGTTGTGGTTTTGCTCTTTTTGTTGATAAATCACCGATTTTAATAGGCTAAATCATTACTATCATTCACTTGAAATTTTCATTTAATTTCATTTGTGATTTTTCTATTCGTGGGAAATTTAGGGAAATTTGATTTGATTTGAAAATACTTGTGGTTATTCCAGGTTCACAGTTTATGATTTGCAATTATATTATTCATACACAGAGAACATATTCTGTGATTTTAATTATTTTCAGTTTGGTGGGACTTGCTTTATATTTTTACATAGGGTCTGTTTTCGTGAATTGCCATATGCTCATGAAAACAATGCATTTTCTTTAAATATCAGTTAAGTCAAGGTGATTAATGTTGTGATTTAAATAATCTTTAAATTCTTTTTCCCAGGTATTCCATCAACTAACAAGAGAGTGATAGTAAAATCTCTATGTGTAATTATGAAATTCCACTACTGTCAGTTTTTGCTGTATATGTTTTAAAGTTTTATTCAATACATAAATGTGTATATTACCTTTTTTCTAGATAAATGAACATTTTGGCATTATAAACATTTCCCTTTTACCTCTGAAGGAATTTTTCTTTTAAAGACAAGGTAGCCAGACATTCGCATAGCCAGTCTTAGTGTAGGCACAGTAAGCTTTTGCATTTGATTTGCCTTCAACTTATCTATGTCTTTTTAATTTAAAAGGAATCTCTTATCAACAATAGATAGCAGATAGTTGAGTCTTTCCTGTTTTTTATCCATTCTGATAATCAGGGACTTTTAATTGGAGTGCTAGGCCATTCATATTTAATTTAATTACTGACATTATTGTTACTTAGGTCTGCCTTTTTGCTATTTTCTGTTTGTTACTTCCATTTTAACTTATTTTCTACATTCTTTTCAAGTATATCAATGATAATAATGTTCCTTCTGAATTGGCTTTTTTAGCTTGACTATTTACATTAATTATTAGGGGTCCCTCAAGGGGTACAATATACATTCTTGATAGTTCTGCTTACTTCATGTTAATATTGTACCATTTCACATAAGTGTATAAAAGCACCATGTTGTAACTGTCCTACAGGATGATGTAATAATGTTTTCTTTAAACCATTCCACATTTTAAAAAAGAATTTAAGAGGAAAAGAATTATTTTGTACTTGTCTGGATATTTATTATTTATCTAATGATCTGTGCATCTTCCTTAATGTCTGAATTTCTATTGCGTATCATTTCCTGTAGTCAGATGTGTTTACTTTAGCATTTCTAGGTCTCTTGGAAACGAATTACTCAAGTCTTTCTTTTTCATTTAAAAATGCTGTCTTTCACCATTGTTCTTAAAAGGTTTATTTTGAATTTCACTTTCTAGATATTGGTTAGCTGCTTTCTCACCTGTAGATTTCCTGATGAGAAATCAGTATAAATTCAATTGTGCTGTTTTTCTTTGTTTTCAAGCTTTTTTTTTTTTTTTTTTTTTTTTTTTTTTACAGGCAGAGTGGACAGTGAGAGAGAGAGACAGAGAGAAAGGTCTTCCTTTTGCCGTTGGTTCACCCTCCAATGGCCGCCGCGGTCGGCGCGCTGCGGCCGGCGCACCGCGCTCGTCCGATGGCAGGAGCCAGGAGCCAGGTGCTTTTCCTGGTCTCCCATGGGGTGCAGGGCCCCAAGCACCTGGGCCATCCTCCACTGCACTCCCGGGCCACAGCAGAGGGTTGGCCTGGAAGAGGGGCAACCGGGACAGAATCCGGTGCCCCGACCGGGAATAGAACCCGGTGTGCCGGCGCCGCAAGGCGGAGGATTAGCCTGTTGAGCCACGGCGCCGGCCAGTTTTCAAGCTTTTTAAAAACAATCTTTAGCATTTGTAATTTTGACTAACATGCCTTAGGTATGATTATAGCTTTCTTTATATTTTTCCTGCTTGATACTTAAAAATTGTCATGAATTTTAGACTTTATATATTTCACCAATTCATAAAAATGTTGATTCTCTCAAGTATATATATATGTATGTAATAAAAGATTTACTTATTTATTTGAAAGGGAGACTTACAGGGAGAATGAGAAACAGAGAGAGAATTCTTCTATTTGCTGACTTACTCCCCAAATATCCACAAGGGTCAGGGCTGTGCCTGGCCAAAGCCAGGAGCCAGGAGCCAGGAGCCAGGAGCCAGGAGCTTCTTCCGGGTCTCCTGCATGGGTGCACGGGCACAAGTAGTGGAGCCGTTCTCTGCTGCTTTCCCAGGAGCATGAGCAGGGCACTGGGTCGGAAGTAGAGCAGCTGGGACTCAAACCAGCACCCAAATGGGATGCCAGCACGGCAGGCCAAGACGTTAACCTGCTGCACCACAGCACCGGCCGTTCAAAGATAATTTTGTAAGACATTGTATCTCTTTACTTCAGGAATAGCAATGACATGTACGTTAGATATTTTAATAGAGTTCCACATATTCTTTTATTTTTGAAAATCTAAAATATTTTTCATTTTATTTGAAAGGCAGAGCCATAAAGACAGAGAAACAGAGCCAGAGAAAGATTTTGTGCCTGCTGGTTCACTTCCCAAATGCCCACAACAGCCAGCATACGCAGGGGCTAACGCTCCGTTCCAGTCTCCCATGCGAGCGGCAGGAACTCATGTGCTGCCTCCCCAGGTGAACACAGGTTGCAGGAGAAGGAGCCAGGATGAAAACTCGGCACTCTGATATGGGCTATGTATGGCCGAATGGCTGCCTAACCACTTTGCCAGCCACAAACCCCAGCTTCTACACACTATCGAGGCTCTGGTCTGCTTGAATTTTTTTCTGCTGCTTTACTGATGTATCTTCAGTTTGACTGACATTCCCTTATACCTGATATTTGCTTTGCATTTTTTTTTGTTTCAGATATTAATTATGTTTTTACTTACATAAATCAGCTTTGTTCCTTTCTGTACTTTCTATTTCCTTGCTATGTTTCCTATAATTTTATTCATTGTAAGCACAATCTGTCTCTTTCTCTCTCTCTTTTTTTTTTTTTTTGACAGGCAGAGTTAGACAGTGAGAGAGAGAGACAGAGAGAAAGGTCTTCCTCCCATTGGTTCATTCCCAAAATGGCTCCCAAGGCTGGCGCACTGTGCCGGTCTGAAACCAGGAGTCAGGTGCTTCCTCCTGGCCTCCCATGCGAGTGCAGGGCCCAAGCAGTTGGGCCATCTTCTGCTGCTTTTCTGGACCACAGCAGAAAGCTGGACTGGAAGAAAAACAACTGGGAATGAATCCAGTGCCCCAACTGGGACTAGAACATGAGATGCCAGCGCTGCAGGTGGAGGATTAGCCAAGTGAGCCGCGGTGCCAGCTTAGCACAATCTCTGTTACATCCTTTCATATTTTAATAATTATTATTGAAATACTCATACTTTTCTGCTCACGGTAGTACGGGTTATTTCAGGACTTTTTTCTTTTTTTTTTTTTTTTAAGATTTTTGCTTATTCATTTGAGAGGTAGAGCTACAGACAGTGAGAGGGAGAGACAGAGAGAAAGGTCTTCTGTCCATTGGTTCACTCCTCAAATAGCCTCAACAGCTCAGCTGGGCCGATCCAAAGCCAGGAGCCAGGAGCTTCTTCCAGGTCTCTCACACTGGTGCAGGGCCCCAAGGACTTGGACCATCTTCTACTGCTTTCCTAGGCCATAGCAGAAAGCTAGATTAAAAGTGGAGCATCTGAGACTCGAACCAGCACCCATGTGGGATGCCAGTGCCACAGACAGAGGCTTAACATACTACGCGGCAGCGCTGGGCCCTCAGGATTTGTTTTGTATTTGAAATGAGCCAAATCTTTTTGATTCTCCATATGTAGCATGATTTGGGATTGCATTTGAGCATTATGTTACAGAGGCTTAGGACTCTGCCTTCTTAATTTGTAAAATTTTTAATTTTTAAAGTGTTTTCACTATTTTGGCAGGCTTGTATGAATTCAACTTAAAAGTCTATAGCTCAAATCGATTTAGGTTCATCTGTTAATTCCAACCATGAGCATGTGTGGTTCAGCTATGAAACATAATTTCAACCATAATACAAAGAATTTGAACCTGTTTTCCTCTGATCTCACCTAGACTAGATCATGCCTCCCTTTCAAGCAACTGTCAGTTACTACAGATTCTGTTCTCTGACACTTCAGGGCACAATTCAAATTTTCTATTAAAGTTTTAGATGCTGTGTTTGCAGCTAACTTTGACTAAAAGCCTCAAAAAAGATAGTCCATGCTATGCTTTCTTCTGAGTTTTTTCCACTGCCTGATTTTTCCAATTGTTATTCATGTTTAGTGTCATTGAATATTTGAAAACATTGTCTAGAGTTCACTCTTCCCTGCACAAGGAGGAGGTGGGAAATTATTTGGCTATTCTGGAAATAAAAGCCAATCGTTATTTAATAAAACACAAGAAGTTTCAGCTTCCCAGGAATGTTTGTATTCATTATGCTGGAGTCTTAGTTGCCTCAATGATTAGGAGTCTTTTTCCCCAAATGTCTATCAATAAATGGAGTCTGAGAAAGAACAGAGTAATTGGGGTGCCTCTGTCACAGGGACAGGTCCAAGAAACCAGACAAGTTGCAATGCGCACCCTTGTTTTAATTCCAAAAATAACAGTGACAAACCCTAGAAATATGAGCAGTGAAGTAGAGGATATTCGTGTAGTTAAGGGTATTTCTGAATTAAACTCCTTGCTCTCCACCCACCTGCCAATTTTGTTCAGTAAATATTGTGAGATTCTAACTATAAAAGGAATGGTGCAGCCTTTCTTACACAAATATTGAACTCTCCATAAAGAATATAATTAGATTCCTATTTTTTGATAGTAGAGATGCTCTGAGCCACTCATCCCCAGCACCTTAATAGCAATTTCACTGATAATGGAATTTGCAGAATGGATTGCTCAGAGTAGAGACTGAATATACAATCACAGAAAAAAAAAAAGTAGAAGGTAAGGGATAAAAAAAGGAATTAATTCAAACTATAAGATTTTATTAAATACTTGAGAGAGTAAGTGGTTATGGAGGCATATAAATCTTTATGGTATCTTTATTCTATAACTTTTATCAAATATATAAGCCACCCAAGACTTATAGATTGATTTTAAAAGTTAGAGTTCTGATTTGTCAAATACTAGATACAAAATTTATGCAAACAATACCTGGGATTCTGAGAAAGTGTATATATGTGTATGTATATATGTGTATGTATATATGTGTATGTATATGTATATATGTGTCGTGCGCACAGGTGTGTGAATATGTACATGCATGAATTTAATTGTATTTTAAAGCATTTTTTTTTGCTACTAGAAACAATATGGCTGATGCCATTTTTTTTCTTTGGTTTGTGTCTTATTGACAACATTCTAATTTATCAATCTTGTTGAAAAGCTTAATGACCAAGACTTAGTTTCTCAGTGGATATCATTTCAAGTTTTATTGTCTAATCCAATGAGAATTTTTATTAGACTTACTGAATTTTAACATCAGCTTCTCTGCATTCCCTAATAAGTTTTCATTATAGCGGGGCATTGAGTATTCCTATCAGATTAGTAGGTGGAGCACATGTTGGTTATTAGATTTCCCATAAATAATGCATGTTCACTTATGCAGTTTAATCAATACTGAAATTATTTCTTAAGGAGAGTAGAAATTATCAAGTTAAAGAATAAGAGAAAGCAAGTTATTGAAGAGGAAGGTGATGAATTCCTGATCTATATAGGTTAAGAATATCTACTAAAGGTTGGAAACTCTAAGTAAATATTTTTATTATACTTTGATGTATAAACACAGAATTTCATATTCAAAATCTAGTCAATTGGAGATGTTTTCCTGGAAGCAGTAGTGAGGAGACACATGGCCAAGAGTCTGGTAAGTTAATTCTCTGGATTTATTTTACATAAATTAAAGAGAAGTTTAAAAAAAATGAAAATTTCTGTATCAGTTAGAGTGGCGGGATCCCAAGCACTCAGGCCATTCTCCATTGCCCTCTCTGGCACATTAACAGGGAGCCGGATTGCATGTAGAGCAGCTGGAACGCAAAGCAGCGCTCATATGGGATGCTGGCATTGCAGGTGGCATCTTATCGCACTGCACCACAAAGATGACCCTCTCTGATTTCTTTCATCAGGATTTTGTGATTTCTTCTATGCATCAAATCCTCTTTATGTATATTATATATGTATCTATCTCTCTACTTTGATGCTAATACAAATATTTTGTGGTTTAAATTTTAAATTCCAATTGTGCAGTGCTGCAATATAAGAAAGAAATTCAGTTTTTCATTTAAGTCTGTGTCCTGCAATCTTGATATTAACAACTATTAATTATAGGAGGTTCTGTGAGAGATGATTCTGAGGTATTTTCCCACATGAGCACTCATGCCATCTATGAACAAAGACTGTCCGATTCCAGGCACACATGGGAATAATACCATACTGATTCAGGGATAGTACAGATATAATACATTAGGATATTCCATAGTTTTCCCTCCCATCTCACATAGGTTATAATTTACAGAAACCAGGAAATATTTAAATTTTAGAGCTATGAAACAACACCAGAATCTGAAATTCTTTCAAAATTCAAACGAGCTGTCAAAAGTTCCCTGACCTGGCAGATTAAGGGTCAGTCTGAGGATTCAGGGAAAATAGTTTCTTGGCAGGATATCCATGGACTCACTGGTTCGTTGAAGGAGCAAATATATTTTGTTCAATGATTGGGTGCCACGAAACACTGATTTGAAGAATACAGAAATGTTTCAGGTAATATCATAATGTTTGTAATGGAGGCAATGACAACAAGCTATATGAAAGAGCCCAAAGTTTAGGAAAACAATGCAGTTTAGATAAGGTTTTACAAGAACAAAGATTCTTAGGTTAACATAAGGGGAACATGTGCCCTTTAGTTCAATAACAGAGAAACTTTGCTAATGACATTTTTCTGCTAACACTTCACTCAATTATACCCAGTAGTGAAAGGACAAATAATAACCTCAAAAATGCCAATCTGGTTGCTACATCCTAAATGTCTACAGTACCCAAGACAGAAAAGCTTAATTTTTATTACACTGAGAGTATTTGTACTGTATAAATGCAAACACTTTTCCTATTATCCTACTTACACTAAATCTTATTTGTGTAGTGTTAACCTAGGCATGGGATTCTCAGAGTACAATTTGAAATTTTGCATCTTAAATCCCATAGGTAGATTTTGTGCTTTGGCTATTTTTCTTCCACCTCTTTTTTTGACTAAACATCTTTTACAAGAAACCTGACATAATATAGCAATTGATCTGATTTAGAGAAGTTGAAAGAATTATATGCCAATTCCTTCAAACTTTTCACAGAGTTGCTTAGAAGTGACCTATGTGATACTGTGACAGATATTTATTTTACTCCTGTACTCCTGTTCTCACTCATGCACAATTGCCTGTCTCAGCTCACGGCTATGTCTTTTCATAACAAGTAACCTAAGGAAGCAGGAAAAATGCTATTTTGGTTAATGAGTGGATAAGTTTGTTAAGTGAGTAAAAACCAAAAATGTGTGACAGCAGAATTATAACCTAACTCAGAGATAAACTTAAAAGACAAGGATAACAATAAATCTTTCCATTTGGTGGAGGTATAAGATGTGCCACCCCTTCCACTTTACGTAGAAAAAGAAGTGAACTGAGGGTTGAAACACACACATGCACACACGCATGCACACACATGCACACACGCATGCACACACACATGCACACACACACACACCTACAGATATATGGTTGCTAATGGCGTAGAAGACTAAATAAGACCTGGGGGGCGGGAAATTATTGAAAAATAATTGGCAATAAGTAGAGTAGAGACAAATAGGGAATGAGGATGACGTCTGTGGACTTTTGTAGAAAATATTAAGACCCACAAAAGAATATTTACCATAGAAGACAGATTGAATGATCAGGTAGAAAATACAATGCAGCCAGTTGACATCAGCAGATGTCATGATCCACCAGGGCTGGCTCAGAGAACACACGACTGCAGTAGAAACAAGAGCAGAGGTAAACGCTACACTAGGGCCCGCCAGCAAGAACTCTCAAGAATCAAGTTCATCTACCTGCTCCTCAAGTTCAATACCCAGTCTTTCAGCAGCAAAAGCCAGCTTAGAACCCAAGATATGACATCATAACTCAAAGAGATCAATTGGCTCCTTGATGGAAATTGACTACATTTCATTCCTGCAGTTGTGAAAGAAAGCATTTAATTTTTGGAGTTCATTTCTAAGGTATGAATCGATTTCTCAGACTACTATTTGGCATGAGATCACACATGATATCATGTTAGACTAGGGAACTCACTGGACAGCAAAGGAAGTATGAGAGTGGACCCAAACCTGAGAATTCATTGATGACATCATGTACTAAACAACCCAGAAGCTGGCTGGGAGGAGCCTAGAAGTGGGCTGTGAAGGGATAACTGAGTGTCACCCTGCAGAAGATGGTACATAGATGAATCAAAACATCCACACGACTGTGCCACAGATAGAAAGCTTATATGGGACAGGAAACCAAGAAACCTAAGCAGTGGTGAACCCATTTACTATAATCCACAAAGAGTCATGGGAGAACTGGATTCAGGTACGATAACCAAGGATTCCGATTGCTTGGGGATGTGCATCTGTGTCACACTGGTTGATAATTCTCCAAGGCCAGCAGAGGCAGTATCTTATAGCAAGGAGTATCTAGAATGGATAGTGGAGGTGGGAAATTGTAGTGCTGATTGTGGCCATGAGATCAACTGTCACAATGGTGGCTGTGATTCCTTCTGCAAACCTCCTCTTCATTTCTCCCCATGGATAGAGGCCCTCTACATCCTTGAGGAAATTCTTCCCAAATGTATAAAGAAAAATAGATCAAGTTAACGATTTCAGACTTAGATACAGAGATGTGTCGGGGACCACCACATGGCCTGAATTTGGTTAATGGCCTAGATTTTGGGGACCACTGCATGTCCTGAATTCTGCTGAAGGCATGCCTGGTCAGGTTATAAAGGTGATCAGTGAAGTTATGTTCGCAATGGCAAAAGTATTTTCACATGATGCTGGAGCAGCGAAGGAAATGCCATGGGCTCCAGTAAACAGCAGGTGCAACATTTGCTCCAGCTAGTAATTAGTCCCCTTCAAGACCCTGCCACAAAAGAAGTGGCCATCAAAGAAGGATGTACTTTTTGTCTACAGGGAGAAGAGAACTTCCACTTTGCTTATGGCCTTGTCTAAATACTGATGGAGTTTGTGGATTCAAAAGGCTTCCACAGCCTTGGCAGCTCATGTCAAGAGCCTTGGTTGTTCACTTACATCGTGCTAATTGTTAAATTAACAACAGGAATCACTGTGCGCTAACTCCCCATGCAGGAACTCTGTCCTCAATGAGTTGTATTATGAGAATAAACAGTAAAACTTGTTCTCAAACAGTTTGTGTGTGTGTGTGCAAATTGTTGAAATCTTTACATAGTAGAGAGTTGGTCTTCTGTGTATAAAATTAATTGAAAATGAATCTTAATGGAATTGGGATTGGGAATGGGAGAGGGAGGAGGAGCTGAGCTGAGAGAGGTGGTGAGAGGGAGCTATGGTGGGAAGAATCACTATATCCCTAAAGTTGTACTTATGAAGTTTGTACCTATTAAATAAAAGTTTTCTTTGGAGAAAAAATTAATAAATAAATAATTTTTTGAGAAGCAAACTCCCCATTGTTCCCTGTTTCACTATGTTTAAACTTCCTTATCGTGAAATCCTGTTTTCACAAAACTGCACTTTTTTATGATTACTCTATCATATCACCATTGATATAATGGAGTAACCAGACAACTGGACCTCTGCCTCTGTCTCCACTTTTGGTACCCTGGTGTCCCCACATTAAAATCTCTAATCTGAGTCTGCTTCCTTAATCTGTGCAACATGGTTAACCTGACACCCTGCTTTCTGGTTAACCTGACACCCTGCTTTCTGGTTAACCTGACACCCCGCTGTGCTGGGCTCAGCAGAGAGCCACTATCCAGATTTTATTTCAGGGAAAGCTTGCTGCTGAGATACGGGGAGTAAGATGAACAGGCAGGCTTACCTCCAGACAGGGCTGACTTCACCCAGAGACAGCTGCCTTCCCAAGTCCTGTTTTTTTCCAGAAGAGCCCACCTGTTGCTACCAAGCAATATCAAGGCACAAAAGCTCAACTGTTTTACAGCAGGAAACACTGATGGGCAGTCTTTGCTCTAGAGCTCCCAAAAGAATGACCAAGGTTTTGCTTGCTCTGAGTTTTTCTTTGTCCAATTTTGACTCTTTCTTCCACTTACAGGTGTTGAGCCCTAAAAAAAATTGCACATTCCAAGCTGCATCTCAGCATCTGCTTTATGATAAACCAGCTTCAAAAACCACTAATTCTAAGTGGGGCATTCAGAAAAAGAAGGTACTCCAGAATGTTCAGCCAGTGCCTAAACCTACACTGTGACAAAGCAGATCCAGCAACATTAGAAGTATCAAAACTAAATAAAGATTCCAGATGGTGTCTCTAGAGATCTCCAATGGATTCATAGCAGGGAATCCCACAGAGTTCTAGAGAAAGACCATTAATAATGCAGCAGAAAATTTCTTGCTACTGGGCAGCATCTAGGGTGCTGTGACTCTCATAGACAAAGAGCACTTGACCTTGACCTACAAGGTAGATCTTTTCATTGAAAACTGATCGATAACAGATCTACTGATTCAATACATGGGCAGACAGGTCAATATGTCATCATTTGATAAAAATATATTTGGGATCAAGTCCAAACAAACCCGGAGGGTACAATACAAAAAGTTATAGTAACACATGGCCTAGTTTGCAATGTTGACTGCTTTTTCTTTGCTGATTCTTCCCTCTTCATTTACATCTACAGCCTCATAACAGTTACTGGACAACCAACTAATTGGTGAAAAACTAAATTGTTGATTGATGCTTGTTTGTAAAGAATGGATCACCTGTCACTTTGCACCCACCCTTTCATGCTGGCTTTGAAGAGGCATTGCAAAGGAAAATCTCCCAGTGATTATAACTGAAATTAGTGCAATTGACTTTTTACTTTGCATAGGAAGAGAGATGCACAGAGGTACAGGAAGACATAAATTGGTCCAAGGGATCCAAAGGATAATATATGGGACAGTTTGTCAGACTTCTGGAAAGATCAAGATTGGGAGACTGGAAACAAGGTAGTTTGGGTAAAAAATATGTGTATGTGGTTAAGCAGCTTCTATCTGAAAACCAATGAGTTATTTGGTGTCAGGTAGATTGTACACAATGACCTGTATCTTTGAAGGGGCAATGATTCATGTTCCAGATATTTCCTGCCCCTTAAATGTCTGCAGTCAGCACTATTTGAAACTTACAGAAACGAAATTTAACAGCATGGGATCCCATGTAACATTGCTTTATATTAAGAGGAATAAATATGGCAATGGGCATGTCACTACAGCAATCAGTGGTTCTGCTATAAGCAGGGGTATCCAGGGCCTCCATACTCTGGAGTCAGCCCATGGTGCCAGTTGAGAACAAAGCTTTACAGAGTTGGGGTACTGCCATAGTATGTGCAATACATAAGTCTGACCTTTGGCATAACTCTGTTACTTAGAGTATTGCATCGCCAATAGCTAGAATATGAAAACCATGAGAGCTAAGAGATAGATGTAAGAGTGATCTCACTCATCATCAATTATACTGACTTGTTTGTGTAGCCAGCACTTCCTATTGTGCTAAGTACATTCTGCAGAAGTAAAAGTTTAGTTCCTTGAAGCATTACTGTACGTTAAGGAATGCTTGTGTCAGATACTGCTAAGAGAATACTGCGATACGCATTTGCCACAATGGTTAAGCTGCTGCTTGGGTCACCTGCGAACCATTTTAGACTGCTTGGTTCAAGTCCTTCCAAATCTTCCTGCTAATGCATAACTTGGAATGCAGAAGATGGCGACTCAAGTACTTTGGTCCCTGCCACCCATGGGGGAGACCTGGATGGACTTCCAGGATCCTGACTGCAGCCTATTCCACCTCTGACTCTGGAAGCATATGGGGAGGAAACCAAACCAGTGATTGGAACACCTTCTCTCTCTGTTTCTGTCTCTACAGCTTTCAAATAAAGTGGAAAAAAAGTGTATTAGAATCTTAAGGAGTGAAACATGAAAAAAAAATCTTGAAAAATAAAAGAATACCACTAAAATTGATGACACAAGAAGCTACCTGCTTGTTTTGGACTTCTTACACTTGAGTACAAACAGGCAAACCAATACCTTTAAATATTGGTGATTACCTGATTACCATGACAACTTGACAATCGTTGACTGTGATTCCAATGAAGGGTAGGGCTTTTCCCAATGTGAATATAAGAGACGTGCTATGTACCCAGGGATTCTTGGTTTGTGTGCCCGGTAATAACTGAAACTAATATTTGTCACAACAACCTGACAAGTGTAACTGAAGTAAATGTTCCAATTAGGCAATCACTAAGTCCAAAGTACTGGTTGAAAGTGAAAAAAAAGTCTAATAAGTGGTGGAGACCAATGATGATGTTAATTATGACACAGGTGCACTTTTAGCAGAGGAGACTGAATCTCCCTCCAGTAAAGCTTTTCTAGTTGTGATGAGCAGAGATCAAGTCACAGGCATCCTCAAGACTCTAGGGTAGGCTGTGCATTTAGGAGAGAAGAGTTAGCTGGGATGGAGTGCAGTGAAAACCTCTTGTACTCTAGCTTGTAGATCTGTTGTTAGATATTTTTTGCTTTTTTTTTATTATTTTGTTTTGCTATTTGTCACTTTAAGAATTTTGGAAAAAAGAAGCAGCAACACTGCTGTGTACAATTAGAGGTTTATTTCCATGATTTTCTGTGCAAAGATTTGACTTTCTCAAATTGTGAACAAGTTCTTTGTTTATAACTTGTTGGACAATGATTTTATCTAAACAATCAAATATAAAGTTTCATAAAGTCAGAAAACTTACACTACACAATGATGTTTGAGTGACCAAACTGGTTTAATTTCTAAAATGTAAAATGTAGAACTATAGCAGGATAGACAATGACTTCTGAGAAGTTTTTCTCTTTGTCTGGTCCTATCTATTGTGGGCTAGATAGCTGTACATCTCCAGGGCAATTTTATGTTCTCTGTGAATTTTCTGCCTGAAGCTGTACAGTGAGACGAGCCCTCTACTAGCGTCTGTTTTGCAGAATCTGTAGCTTTTATTCAATTTATTTCATTATCTTTCTAGCAAAAACAGAGCATTTCAAGACTATTAAATTTTTAGCTTTAAATACATCAAGCAACTATGATTTAAGGTCTGCTGCAAGCCCATGCATTAGAGGAAAAAAACCAGTGGGGAAAATAATTGGCTCAACTCTTCTAGCTGAGATCATGGTCAGAGGTGTGAGGCTTGCCAGAACCTTGCAAAAACATCATATCCACACGCCACCCCACCCTTCACCACAAGAAAAAAAAAAAAAAGGCTATACAAGGCTAACATCTTCCCACCTTTCCCAAAATTCAGGGCAGTAACAAGCACTCTGTGCAGAATAGATTGTTAAGTTTCATGTCTGAAGGCAGGAAAGGACAGAGTGGGTCATAGGTGAGATGCCACGTGCTGTAACACATTTTAAAGTGATTTTTCATGTGGCATTCTCTCTATGCTATAGTTGACTGTTATTAAATTAAAAAAAAATTGCCAAAATGCTTAAAAGCATATCCTTGAGGAAACTGGAGTCATCTTTCTCTTGAATTTAAAATTTGAAATAGAGTTAGAAATAGTCTTCCATTCCAAGATATGGTAGAGCTCAATTTGTTGCTATGATTTACTATAAATCCCTAACCACATTTGAGTAGATTCTGTAAAATTATTATTGTGATGATGATGGTCATTAAGTTTGGGGGAAGACAGATGTAGAAAATTAGATTATTAAACATTACAATCATTGCTTTAAAGCACATTGTTGGGCCAGGGCTGTGGTATAGCAGCTAAGGCTGTTGCCTATGGCATTGACATCCTATGTGGGAGCTGGTTCTAGTCCTAGCTGCTTCACTTCAGACCCAAGTCTCTGCTAACATGCCTGGGAAAACAGTGTAGTATGTAGTATGACTCACACTCTTGGACCCCCCACTCATGTGGGAGACCTGGAAGAAGTCCCTGGCTCCTGGCTTCTGGCTTCAGATAGGCCTAGCTCCAACCATTGTGGCCATTTGGGAAGTGAACCAGTGGGTGGAAGCCCTCTCTCTATCTCTCCCTCTCTTTCTCTGTAACTCTGGCTTTCAAATAAATAAATAAACCTTTTAAAAAACTCACATTGTCATAATTGGATCATTCTTCTCAAATTTAATTTCAACATTTAGCTATTTAAAAAGTAGAGGAGATGTATTTGGTCAGTGGTTAAGGTGCCAGTTATCATGCTCACGTCCCACATTTGGAGTGTCTGAGTTCAATTCTCAGCTCCAAGTCTGAACTCCAGCTGCCTCCTAAGGCCAACTCTGGAAGATATGATGATTCAAGAAGCTCGGTTCCTGCAACCCAGTGGGAGACCTGGATTGAGTTTCCAGCTCCTGGCTTTGACCCAGTCCACCCCAAGCTATTTGGGGCCCTTGAAAAATGAACCAGTAGATGGGAGCACTTGCTCTCTCCCCCCACCCCCACCACTGACTCTTTTATAGCCTCTCAACAAGATGAATAAATGAAGTTAATAAACATAGTAAACACTTGTGAACACACCACTCACTGAATATAAAAATTAGTCTGTTAACAACTAGCCATAAGGTCTTCTCACAATGTATACCTCTCACAGACTCTACTGGGGTAAATATCATTTGGAATACATACTTATACTTTATTGATTTAATTTAAAAAAAAATTTTAACAGGCAGAGTGGACAGTGAGAGAGAGACAAAGAGAAAGGTCTTCCTTTTGCCGTTGGTTCACCCTCCAATGGCCACTGTGGCCAGCGCATCGCGCTGATCTGAAGCCAGGAGCCAGGTGCTTCTCCTGGTCTCCCATGGGGTGCAGAGCCCAAGGACTTGGGCCATCCTCCACTGCACTCCCAGGCCACAGCAGAGGGCTGGACTGGAAGAGGAGCAACCGGGACAGAATCCAGCGCCCTGACCGGGACTAGAGCCCGGGGTGCCGGCGCTGCAGGTGGAGGATTAGCCTATTGAGCCATGGCGCCGGCCTCTTGATTTAATTTTTTTAAAGTTTTATTTGGGCTTAATTGATGTAAAGAAAACTGTACAAACTATAAAATTCAATGAGCTCTGGCATTTATTTATATATGTACATGTACATGCATCATACAAGACTACCTCAAAATTCATGGAAAATAGAATTAAAATATGTTTATTTTACAATAACTTAAAAGCTTACGCATAGTTTTTCACAACATTTCCCACAAATTTTGGAAAGTCCCGTCTATGCATAGATTTCAGCATTATTCACACCACCTAATGGAATCTTTTAATTCCATTTTCCAAGAACTTTTTAAGCACACTCACACATGCAGAATTATCAATCAAGACCGTGATTATAGCCATCACTATAAAAAGTCTCTCATGCCCCATTGTAATTTTGTAATCCCATCTTCATGCTCCCCATTGGACCCCTCTTCAATCCTCAGGCAATTACTGATCTGCTTTCTGTCACTATAGATTAGCTCACATTTTCCAGTTTTTAATGTAAATAGAAACATAAAAGCTGCATTGTTTTTTGCCTCAGGTTTCTTTCTCTCAGAATGAGGCTTGTGGGATTCGTCTATATTGTGTAGATCAGTGTTATTTCTGTTGCTGAATACTATCCCAATGTATGGACAGGCCACAATCTGTTTATCCTTTCACTTGTTGAAACATTGGAACATTGGATTGTTCTGGGTTTTTGACTACTAAAACTGAAGCCGCTATGACATTTGTGTACAAGTTGTCATTTTCTTTCAGTTCTCTTGCGTCTTTTTTTTAGGAGAGTACCTACATTGTTCTGTAAGGATAACCTTTAAACAAATTGTCATACTGAACATTTTCCAACATGTGCAGATCATTTTATATTCCCAGCAGTAGCAGATGAGACTTCCATTTAATACACATCCAAACCAGCCGATGTTACGCTATGTATCTCTTTAAAAAAATTCCAGTGATCTTAAGAAGTAGTTAGTGATATCTCGTGGTTTGAATGTGATTTTTCTTAAGGAGTAGGAATATCTTTTCATGTCCTTTTGGCCATCCATGTCTTCTCTGGTGAAATGTCAAAAAATGTCCAAATGTTTGTGAATTTCTTTGTCTAGAATGATTCAGTTCTTTTTCTCTTTAATTATTTATTTTATTTGAAAGAGGGAGAGGGAGGAGCCAGTGCTGTGGCCTAGCAGGTAAAGCCACTGCCTGCAGTGTTGGAATCCCATATGGGCGCCAGTTCAGATCCAGGCTGCTCCACTTCCAATCCAGCTCTCTTCTGTGGTTTGGGAAAGCAGTAGAAGATGGCCCAAGTTCCTGAGCCCCTGCACCCGCGTGGGAGACTCAGAAGAAGCTCCTGGCTCCCGAATTCAGATAGGCACAGCTCCAGCCACTGAGGCCATCTGGAGAGTGAACCAGCAGATGGAAGACCTCTCTCTCTCTCTCTCTCTCTCTCTCTTTCTCTCCCCCTCTGCTTCTCTGTAACTCTGCCTTTCAAATAAACAAATACATATTAAAAAAGAAAGAAAGAAAGAAAGAAAGAAAGAAAGAAAGAAAGAAAGAAAGAAAGAAAGAAAGAAAGAAAGAAAGAAAGAGAGGGAGAAACCTGGATATTCCTTCCACTGGCTTACTCCCTAGGTGCCCCGAACAGCTGTATTTTAATTTGATGTGAGTTAATACCTTTATTATTGACCCTTTCAACCCATGAATATAACATGTCTATCCATTTGTTTAAATCTTTTTTTTATTTCCTTTCATTGGCATTTTTAATTGTTAATATGTGAATTCCGTACATGTTTTGTAATGTGTATGCTTAAATGCTTCATTTTGAGTAATTATTGAGTTATTAATTTTGGTGTGAAAATGGCTACTGCTTTGTATAGATATACAATTAGTATAGAAATACATTTAGTATATGTAGAAATGCAGAAGATATGGTCCATCTTAGTATGTAGGCTTTAAAAAGTTCATGGAATATGTGTATCATGCAAAACTATGCACGTTTTCAAAAAGTTTATGCTTCAAAAATAAGCTTATACTCTTTTTTAAAGACTTATTTATTTGAAATACAGATTGACACAGAGAAATGGAGAGACAAAGAAAGGGGGGAGTAGAGAAGAAAAAGACAGGGAGAGAGAGAGAAAGAGAGAGAGAGAGAGAGAAAGAAAGAGAGAGAGAGAGAGAGAGAGAGAGAGAATCTTCTGAATGCTGGTTTGCTCCCCAAATGCAACAATGGCTGGGGCAGGCACAGGCTGAAGACAGGAGCCAGCTGCGACATCATATTCTCCCATGTGGGTGTCAGGGGTCTGAGCAGCTATGCCATCTTCCATTGCTTTCCCACGTGCATTCACAGGGAGCTGGATTGGAAGTAGATCAGCCTGGACTCAAACTAGCACATATAAGGGATGCCAGCATTGCAGGCAGGGACTTAACCCTCTGTGCCACAATGCTGCCCTCGAAATAAACCTATCTTCTACTTCAGTTTTTCCACAAACATTATAGCTACCCTTCTACATTTATTATGGATGTTTGGAATGAAAATGTATTCTGTTGTGGTTTGGTAAAATATTCTATAAATATCAGTTACTGCTAGTGGATAGTATTGTTAATTTCCCCTATATCCTTGCTGATTTTATTTTTGTCTAGTTGTCTAGAGAAAGAATAATTGAAATAGTCAAGTACAAATTTGACTTGGATATTTCTCTTTTCATTTTCATCAATTTTTACTTCATATATTTTGCAACTCTGTGCTTGAACATTGAGAATTGCCAATACATTTTGATTTTTTATCGTTAAATATTGTCCCTCTCTGTCTCTGGTTATCGTCTATGTTCTGAACTCTAATTATATGATATTAACATAACTATTTTTTTTAATTAATGACATTTATGTTTCCATCCTTTTAATTTCAGTTCAACTGAGTCATTTATTAAGTCTCTTTTGGTGTTATATTTGTTATTCTACTTTATCTTAGATAATTTACATCTGATGTAATTATGAAATGCTCTGATACCGTTTTTATTCAGCTTCAAAAACTCCTTTTCATATTTCTTCTCATTCATAATTGCTTCTGATGAAGTTTATGAGATCTTGTATTTCTGAAACACTTTTTTTGATTTTCCTTTTTAGAAATATGTTTTAGATTAAGAAAGAATTTTATATTTCTGGTATTTCTTCATTCAGTTCTTTAAACATATTGCTTTACTATATTCTAATTTATGTTATTTCCAACAACGTATCAGCTGTTAGCCTTGTGACTGTCTTTCTATAATTATTTTAAGAATTCTGCTTGATCTGTGGTTTGAAGTAAATTGATTATATTGTGCCTTGATTAAATTTGCATTATGATTTTGTGTATGTATTTTGGGAGCTGGATGAGAGTTTTGGATTTTCTATGGATTGACATCAACATTTTCATCAACATTGGAACTATTTTAGCTATTATTTTTTCAAGGGCCACCATATTTTCTTTTGGGAAAATGATTTCCTATGTATCTGGCTGCATGAAATTTTCCCACAGATCATAGATTCTATGTTCACTTTGTTTTCTTTATTTGATTCATGTACGATGTTTTCTTTTCCCTTGCAATCTTTCATTTGCAATATTTCCTGCACATATTGTCATCCAGTGTGCTTTTTTATACAGACATTGCTGCTTTCATCTCTTGAAGTTCAATATGTTTATTTTTATGCTTACTTATTTCTGTTTATATGAAAGAGAAAGAGAGGGAGATGGAAAGAAGGAGCGATACCTCCCATCCTCTGGTTCACTCCTCCAAATACCCCTGGATCTCCCACGTGGTTGGAGAGATCCAAGTACTTGAGCCATCATCTGTTACATCACAAAATGTGCATTAGCAGGGAGCAGGATCAGAAGCAGAGCTGAAACTTGATCCTAAACACTCCTATATGGAGTGTAGGCATGCAAGTGGTAGCTTAACCTGCTCCAATACAATGCATATCCCAATGATTGTCTGTTTAACCTTACATAACTTTTCTATATATGTTCAATTTTTCTAAACATCTTGAAAATACAGAATTTGGTTTTTTTCATCCATTTTCTAATGCTTTAACAAATTACCAGAGTCTAGGTACGTTTTATTTAGAGAGATTTTTTAACTCACAATTTTGGGGGTTCAAAGTGTTCCATGACTCAGGCTTCTGGGGAAAGCCCCACTGATTGCTACACAATATAACAGAGGGACAAAAGGGACCGAGTACATGGTGTGACCTCTCTTTATAACAACCCACTATCATGAGAACTAACTCATTCCACAAGACCATCTTTAGCCCTTCTCTGGGTGATATTCTACTGTGTCTCATCTCTTGAAAGGTCTACCCCCTCCCACCTTGCCACACTGATGACTACTTTCCTAGCACATAGACTGCATGGGACACAAGGAAAACACATCTCAATCATACTAGCATTAATAATTGTTTTATAAACTTATATACAAATTCTGCTTCAGTTTTATGGCTCTGTTTTAATTTACTGTATTTCACTACTTCATATTATTTATATGTGTATTTTGTTATTTTTTGTGATTTTTCACTGGATGTCAGGTATCATAGATTTTACATTATTATTAAAAATTTCATTTCTACAGATAATATCAGGTTTTATTCTTGGACACATTTAAATTATAATCTTCCTTATTACCTGAGGGGTAGCAGATTTTATTACTATTCATCATGAGTTGCTTCCTCTTCCTCTGAGAGAATTACAGCTCCCTGAACTGTGGCGGTCAGACTTGTGTTTCTGTCTTATTTTGTCCAGGGAAATGTGAACACAAACAACTGTCTACCACAAGCCCTAGTAACAATTGTGTACGTTCATCCTTTTTGTTTTCTTTCTCCATAAAACCCGTATGACCTCCTTATAGATTGTGAACAGACAATCTGTGGAGTAGAAGCTCATTCAACCCATGATGGAAAAGTATTTTTGCCAGGAAATAAATTACTGCTCTTCTAAGCTATTGCTATTGAGATTTGGGGGTCTTTTTTTTTTTAACTATAGAACAACAGTGGAATTTAACCAATAGAGAGAATTACACATTTTCTTTACTGTATGTCAGTACTTGAAAAGGCTCTTGAAAATTTTCATTGAAAGATATTTATTTGAGTGAAAAACATTTGAAATTATGTCTAGTTTTCTTTTCATAATTATTTTTTTTCATGAACTTTGAAGACTCCTCATATTTGTCAGGGTTCTCCAAAGAAACAGAACCAATAGGATAGATAAATTGTACTTGACTACACTGGCAGATAGAGATATTTATTATAAGGAATTGGCTCATACAACTATGAAGCTGAGACTTCCAGATCCATGCAAGCAATGACATCGTCCCACTCCAAGCTTGAAGGTGTAAGAATCGGAGAACCAACAGTTCTGTCTGAATCTGAGTCTGAAGCAAGAGAGCATCAACGTCCCAACCCCAAGAGAGTCAGGTAGACGGAAGGAGTTTTCCTCATTGAGCCCTTCACTCTCTCCAGGTCTTCAAAGATTTGATACAATCCATGTGCATTAGGCGAGACAATCTACTTTGTGGAGGCTGATGATTCAAATGTTTGTCTTATCCAGAGAAATGCTCACAGACGCCTAAATACAATGTTGAACCACATATATGAGTTTCTATGCCCAGTAAAACTGATACATAAAACAAATCATTGTCAATTATCTTGATACATCTTTCCAAGGCAGTAATGTTCACAATGCTCATCATATATATGGTTGAAATTTGTGTATTAGTGGAGAATTCTGTTAGTAAAGTGTTAATCTTCCTGATTCATGGAAAAATTGAATGAATAAAATTATTTTCTATCTTAGTTTTCATCCCAGATGTTTGGCAGTATAAAGACAGAATATAATGTAAATGACTGTGGATTGAAATTAGGCCAGAATTATACTCTTATGAGGCAAAACTATTTTATATTAGGAGGAATAGGGATTGTCCACCTCAGAGTAACTCTTATTTATTAAGGAATTTCTTATTTGTCATGGGATCTGAGGACAGGTTCAGTCAATCAATGTTAACTGGACAGATTGTTGGAAGTATTGCTCACATAATAACTGCCAAGAAGATATATTTTGGGGCTTTTGAAACTAAGTATTCTTTAATTCAAAAAGCATGCTGAATATAGTATTGGTAAAAGATATTTAAATAAGAATACTGTATAATTACTTCATGGAAAATAATAATCATCAGAAAGAAACAGGACATTCTTTGTCCAATGGAAGTTAATCTTCAAAAAATAGAATCTATGACCTTTTCCATATCATTTTATTTTTGATAGCACACTTGATGGAAATAAGTAGGGCTGGACATCAGGTATATAACAGGGACTCCAAATGCCATTTTGTAATTGTAGTTCCTAAAGTGAATATTAGTTATATGGGTATTAAATCTCTTTTCTATCTGTTCTCCAATCTCATCGATGTTTAACAAATTTTTGAAGAAGAAAACCAGTAGGTTGAAAACTGGAAAATACATGTTTAATTTTTGGCATGGAAATTTCGACAATACAGCAGGAGCCGCTGCAGCTGAGTGACGAGTGACTGGAGATGGTTGAGAAAGATCCAGAAGTGATAAAATGAAGTCACAGTGCATAAACAACTTATTTTCAAGAAGTATGGTTGTAAGTAGAGGAGGATGTAGGGTATAAAGAAGAATTTATTTTACTTTGCAATAATGGAAGGATTGACATGTAATTAAAGTCTAAGTGGGAAATATCTGCTGCAGGGAAGAGAATGCCAAAAGAGGGAAGGGGATGCACAGTAGTAGGAGGTTCTTGAGAAGAAAAGAAAGGCTGGAACGCATACTGCGCACAGAGGAAGTTATTTTGCTCTGGAAAAAAACATGCAGAGCATTTATTGCAAAAACAAGGAAAAAGGTAACAATTCTCCTTTTTTTCCAAAAAGCTTGAAGAGAGATGTCTGCTTTCTGTATTAGAGAAATAGCAAAAATAGAGGGGAAAAAAGTAATAAAAAAATAGCAAATTCTCATAGGATTTTGCTATGGATTAAATGCTTTGAGAGTCATAGACATAAATGAAGACATAATGCAGGAGTAGCTGGACTTCTGACTTGAATAGATGCATGTATTGTAATGGCATTTCTTAGCACTGAAGATGTGTAGACTGGAGGCTTTTCTCAAATGAAGGTCAGACTTGGGCTAAAAATTCCCCCGGTAGATTAGAACAGCTACACTGTGGGTGAGGCCGTTGCCGGTGGAAAGAATCAGGAGCCAGGAGGCTGTATTACTACGGTTGCACTTGCCACAGGCTTCACTGTCCTCTGTCCTCCTTTTTTTTTTTTTTTTTTTTGTCCTTTGGAAGGGTCATTATGGAGCAAGAAGTTAAGCTTCCACTCCGATGCCTGTGCCCCATAGAAGAGTGCTGGTTCCAGGCCTGGCAGCTTTGTATCTGATCTAGTTCTCTGATAATGTGCCTGAGACGGCTGTGGAAGATGACCCAAGTACCTGTGACCCTTCTACCCTTGTGGGAGACTAAGATGGAGTTTCTGGCTCCTGGCTTTGCCTGGCCTACATCTGATTGTTGTGGCCATTTGGGGAATAAATCAGCAAATGGAATGTCTCTCTCTCTCTCACTCTGTTGTTTGCTTTCAAATAAATAAATAAATCTTTAAAAAATTTGTACTTTGCAAGATTTTTTAAGTTAAACTAAGAAAGTATGTTTAAGAACATTTACAAAAAATCCAAGTTTCTTGGCGTTTCTTCTAGAAGTACATGGTATTGTTTTGTTTTGAACTTGTTTATAGCAAAATAATGGCCAAAAGCATCTATTGCTTTTGAAGATTATTATTTCAATTTTCACGTAATCATTAATAAAAAACTTTGAACCCCTACTATCTTAAAGCCAAGTGCAGTTTTAAATATTTAAAATTGGTAAGTGAAGACTGAAAAAATCTATGCCTTCGGGAAACTCACAATTCTGCTGAGAGGAAAAGGTAATGGTGAGCAAAGAAAATGCAGTTATGAAACAGTATGTTTGAGGGTAACAACCGCTATCCTGTGCTAAAGAAAATTTAAACTAAATAGCAGTGAAAGAAAGAGCAGACATGGGAAAGAAGGTTTATATGTTATTGAAATAGGACATTTTAGCATCAACCATATGAACAAAGTACCAGCTGAGGAACCACAAGATGTCTGAGGGAAAAGGGAATGGCTGGTGCAGAGGTCCAGAGAGTGCCTGACGTAGGCAGGACCACAAAGCTGGCTGAGTCTGGCAGATGGTGCAATTGGGGAAGGCTCAGGGACAATGGGGTAGGCAGTTCGCTGCTTTCTGCATCTGAGCAAAAAGTGGGAAACTGGGGGAACTTAAGCAGATGAGACACGTGAATGGATAGGCTTTATTAGAGATCACTTTGACTGTTGTACTGGAACAAGTACTGTTTTGCCAGATAGGGGAGGAAGGCAAGGAACCTGATAAAGTGACTGCTGTATAGGTAAGTGATAAGAGAAACATGGAACACAAATTGTTGACGCATAAGATTTTTGACTTGAGCAGCTGGGAAAAATGAGTTCTGTCAATTGAGTGGGGAAACTGTGGGGAGAGTTCATAGCAGATCTGCTCTAAAGACCCAAGCTTGCAAAGTTGATTCCACATACCAGAGAGTTGGTGGCTTGGATCCTGTCTTCTCCCTCTTACTATAATTCTTCATAAGTATATTAAAAAACACACAGGGTAAAATATTTGTGCAGAGAATGCCATGCATTTGACTTGCTAATTTACAAATTCTTGAGATAAATCCTACATTGTTTTTGTTTGTTTGAACATTCATTGGTGGAAGAGATATAGCTTACAACATCCAAGAAGCTGACTCAGATGGAATGGAAATAGCTTAGAATAGTCAAACACTGATTCAATCGGTTCTTTCGCAATGGGTAAAGTGCTCAACTCTTGTTAAAAGGAGCTTCCATGTTTTAAAAACTCTATTTCAGATCTGAATGCTACTCTGAAATCGCTATCAATATTTATGTGCCAAATTTGCTTGTGCTCTACATAGCAAATTTCTAAAGTAATTATTCTGTCATTTTGTAGTCAAGAAGAATATTTCAGTGTGCCACAATATAATCATAAACCAGCTAAAGACAAGGTCTGGCCCGTGTTTCTCATACTCTGTGAGAGGTTCAGGTTATTACTGATGAGAAGATTAATTTCACATATTCAAGCCAGCAATGATTTCCAGACAAGTTTATGAGGTATGAATGCTTACAGACCATGCAGGGACCCTGATTTGCAATACTTTCTCTTAGTTGTTTTTATCCTCTAGGCTTATAGACCTGTAAACAAAGGTAGCAGATTTCCCTCAAGACTTCAATTTCAGCTATGGGTTTACTTTATAGACCCCTGTTTCACCCATAGAAGTACTTCAGGTGGTAACACAGGAAAATATAATGCAACATTCGATTTTATTTTATTAGTGTATTTTACAACAATTCTGCAGATACACAAGCTTCAGAGATCATAAACACTAAGGTCCTGAAGACTTTCCCTTCCTGTAAAGTGCATTTTGAAAAGGGGAGCTTCCTTCCAACCTATAAATGCACTGCTACCCTTGAGCGAAAGATTTATCTCTTCTCAATTTACAAGTAAATCCATTGTTAACCTGTCTCACCTCTTCACCAATAAAGGGCCGATTTATGACTGATGGCCAGTGAGTCCGTGTGAGACAATTTCTACTAAGGTTAAGGAAAGAAAGTACAAGATCACCTGGTAAATTGTGCTCGATTTAATGCAGACTAAATGAAGTGGATCGTATTGTACTATACAGCACAGTCTTAAAGAAGGCATTGGCTGTTGTATATAGTTACTTCCATGATGAGGACAAGGATACAAGTCAGTGACCTTTCCCCCAGTAACACACTGTTCAGGATTCTTGGGGATTGGTGGCTGTGCCACAGAACTTTCTCAAAAAATTCTAGTTAATTGCAGTTGATAGATAGTAACTTCTTCATTGTTGCCTGCATTTCCTTCCATTCTGATGTTCACATGAATATATTATTCCATGATAGAAAAACCCTACTGACCAAAACATAGCAAAATGAAGATCATATTGCTGTCAATTGAATGTCTGTGTCTCTCCAAAGTTTGAAAGTTTAAGCCTAATAGCCAAAGTGATAGTATAAGGAGGTGTGGGTGTAGAGGGAGGAGATGGTTAGGTCATGAATGGGATGCGTGTCTTCTAAAAGAGACTCCCAAGGAACTCTCCTGCCCTTTTCTGCTATGTAAGGATATACCTTTAAGGCACCGTCTGTAAACTAGATGGCATTGGGTCATCACCAAATACCAAATCTGGCAGGTTCATAGTCTTGGACTTTTTAGCCTCTGTAAGTATGAGAAAATAATTTCTGTTACTCAAAAAACCCTAAGTATAGTGCTCTTTTGAAGAGAAGCCAAGAAAGACTATGATGCACATTACTTGTTAGTTTATAAAAGAAGAATGCTAAAGCCAGTTGATCAAAATAGAGATCCAAGTGACTAATAGAAAAAGTTACTTAAGAACTCAAAGTATAGTATATGGGGTTAGAGGATTATGTGTCCAATCTGCCACCAACACTTCCTAAAAATAGATTTTCACTGGAACATATAGCACAGTTGTGTATTCTTAAAATATCTTTTCTGGGTCAACCTCCTCAATTTCCCTCATTATTCCTCTACCCGAGAGAATACACAAAGATCCATGTGGGGAGTGCTTTATTTGACCCTAATATACATGGTCAAAGCATCTTAGAGTTTGGGACCTGGTTTGACCCACAGTGGGCAGTAATCTCTTTTTAGGATTACTTTATCCTATACTGTTTGCTCTATCCTCTTGGAATTTTTAAAAGATTTATTTATTTATTTGAAATTCAGAGTTACACAGAGAGAAAAAGACTGTGTGTGTGTGTGTGTGTGTGTGTGTGAGAGAGAGAGAGAGAGAGAGAGAGAGAGAGAGAGAATCTTCCATCCACTGTTCCACTTCTAAAATAGTCACAATGGCCAGAGCTGGGCCAGGCTAAAGCCAAGAGCCAGGAGCTTCTTCCAGGTCTCCCAGCTGGTTGCAGAGGCCCAAGCAATTGGGCCATTTTCTGCTGCTTTCCAAGGCACATTAGCAGGGAGTTGGATTGGAAGTGGAGCATCTGGGTCTCGAACCGGTGTCCTCTTGCTGGTGGTGGGAGTGGGTGTTGGGGAGAGACTGAGATAGAGATAGAGAGAGAGAGAGAGAGAGAGAGATCCTCTATTCTCTGCTTCACACCCAGATGGCTACAACAGCCAGAGCTGTGCCAGGCTGACACAGGGAGCCAGGAGCTCCACCCAAGTCTACCATGTGGGTGGAAGTAGCCTAAGCACTTGGGCCATCTTCCTAGGTGCATTAAGCCAGCATTGGGAGCAGCATCTTAATCTGCATTGCCACAAAGCCAGCCCCATCAGGGGACATTCTTATTTCATCTCTATTCTTTCAGTTATCTCCCAGCTTGGTCCTTTTTCCCTTGTCCCTAAATTTTCTAAGTGTATTTATTAAACTGGAGTTTCAGAAGAAGACTCAACCAGCCATCTCAGATTTTCACTACTTTCAACCTCCATAGACCATATTTTCCTGCACAGAACACATTTTCATGCATACTATGTGTTTAGTGAACATAGGTTATGCTTCAAAGACATTGAAACAAAAAAAGGGAGATATTGAATATATAGACTGACCACCAAATAATTTAAGTTGAATTTGTTTACTTTCTTGACAGCATTTACATCATACTTGTTACTATGTAACTCCAATAATGACTAACATCTGGATATTGCTTTAAGATGTGTACTTTTTGTTGATCCTCATGATCATTTAGCAAAGTAAGATGCAGGCATAAGTAGTTGTAGGCTTTGGCCAAGATCACACAACTAATAAGTTGTTGAACCAAATTTGAACCTGTTTTTAAACCCAAATTCATCCATTCATTCACTCAACATCAACTGCGTGCCAGACTCTTATATTCCAACATAGAAAAAAGAGGCGCCAGCTCTATCTTTGCAGAGAATCAAATGCTACAGACATATAGACATGAATATGGCCATTAAAAACAGACTCTAAAAGTTCAGCCCTTAGAAGTGCTGATTACAGAGGCACAGGGAGCAGAGAAAACTAGAAATAGGCAGCTTGCCTTCCTTGAGAAGGGTTACGGATATTGCAATCCCACATGTTTTATATAAACTAGGCTATGCCTATGTGGAAATTTGACTAGCCACTCAATTAACCTATTTGTAGTGTTGAATAATCCAAAACCTAATTAATATATCAGCACAGCCTCTAGAGACAGACAAACATACGCAAAAACAAGATGAGAAGGGCTCCAGTTTTTACTATAAACATATGTTTCAGATAAAACAGAGCAAACTCCCTACAAAAGTTAGAATAAACCTTGGCCCGCAAACTCTGGAGGAAAGACAGGCACATATCACAGGATTGGAAGGGGTTCCAACCAAGGCTGTGATTGGTCAAGACACTTTTTCACTTCAACACAGAATCAAGGGAGTTCAGAATAAAAGAATACAGACAACCAACCCAGTCAAATGAGAGAAGAGTATCTGATTCACTGAGGGAGGGTCTGGGAGTGGTGCAACAGACAAGGGAAAACAACAACAACAGAGGTTAGCTTGAGGCAAATAACAGAGATAAGACAGAGAACAGGACTATGACTGAAGATTATTGGTAATTTTTTTTATCCTTTTTATCAAGTGTCATTGCAACGAAAACTGATTGTAACATGCTTCCAATTTCCAAAATGAACTACTATGATTTAAAACATATTTAAATTTTTGTTAAGAATTATTCTGTGGTTCAATCTAAAGATCTAAGGAGTGGCTGACTGAGTCTAGCTAGTTGGCTTCATTGCAAATGTTGATGTCTGGTATCAATGCTGCTAATGTCTGTGTGTGTGTGACTGTGAACACTACCCCACCATTTTAAAGAGTTGAAGAAACACCTGCACTTTCCCTGTGAGCTCACTACTCACAGCTCTAGGTAACAACTGCATCACAGTAAATATGTTTCTATTCATGTACTTTAAGGTAAAACATACCTCAGTTCCTTGCTTATTTAATATTATAATATTTTTTATTGTATAGCTATCTACTGTAAATGTCAAAGGACACTCTTTTCTATGCAGCAGTAACATTTGGGATATAAATATTTATTTGTTATCTATATACCACTCATGTTTATAGATATATCAATAACATGAGTGTTTATGCATATAAGGGAAATGTTTGTTTTATTTTTCTCATGATTTAGCTAACAATAGATCTATTATTTTCTTTTAGATATAGTTCTATGTTCAGCATTTTTATGATGGTTTGATAGAAGTCTTAGCTCTTCTCATAATAATAATAATATTCCAATCTTTTCAAAGCATCTATTCAATATGATACTATGTACCCACTATAGGCCATCAATTTATTAATCATATCAACATGTTGGTTTTCCTCTCTTTTATGGGAGATTTATTTTGTCTTGACATAAAGAAATTCAGAAAAATTAAAAGCCCATGCATGGAAGTAAGTGGTTACCAGAAAGCTTTTTATGATACATGATCCTAACATGCCAGAAGAAAATTACATTTAAAATGATATAGTCTAATAAGAAATATATTTGAAATTGAAAATTAAATATACTTTTGCATATCCTGATATGCTACTTCACGTGCTTCATTTGTATGCAAATAAGGGTTCTATAACTATTTTAATTGCTATATTCCCCCCAAAACTAAAGAAAGAGATTCAAAATATATGTATTGTTTTGCATGGGATAGAATGTTAATATTCACCAAATAATTACCTAATTTGCATAATTATTAGACTCATCTGCAATAAGGTATCTTTTATAAATATACAGAGGGAACATGAGACATTGTGAAATTTGACAAGTGAGATAACAAGCAAATGTAATAAGGAGAATTATATGCAGGTGAAAGACTTCTAGTACATTATTTTTAATATAACTTTATTCCTAATGTCAGAATAATAAGTCAAGTTCTTAAGCTTCTGTGCATCATTTTGGTGAGAGAGAGGTGAAAAGCAAATATATTTTTAAAGTATTGAACATGATCAAATACATCTGAAAGAGATAAATTCCTCAGGGAAGAATTTCCACCTACATAATTTCAAGTGGAGTAATCTATTTTCTAATTAGCAAGGAAAAAAATCCCCTGTATATGACCTTGAATTCTAAAATATTAGCTCAGAGGGAATATTTACAATCCAAAGGCTCAGATGCATAATGAAAATACGGACATGACTTTTACTGTTGTTAAGGTTCTTTTTAAATCATTCTTACGAATAATAAGCCTATGTTGACTGACATTTATGGTATGGAAATTGGCTGGAATACAAATGCAATAGTATTTGAAATGCAAGAACACATTACTGAGGGGGCAGGTTAAATATTTGTGGTGTTCAAAGCCAGTTTTTCTGGGAGAACTGATAACCTTTGTTCATTTTGATCAAGCTTCTGTTCTAAATGAGCCTTACATAGTTGAGACTATTTTAGTTTTCTAATGCTACTCCTCCCATCACTGTAGATGTGGTTGTTATTCTTTTCCGGAATATGTATTTTTTTTGGATTTCAAAATGTTATGTATGCTAAAGGAAACTGGACTTTTGGATTTAGGCTTGGAGAATTTGTCAAGTAGAAAGATTTGTTAAGTGATTGAAAAGTACTTGAATCAATGAATGAATGAGCTGACTGTCCTGATAATAAATAGTACATTTCATCTGTTTGTTCATTTATTTGTGCGGTTCTAGTGGTTGAGAAACAATAAGATAAATATGACCAATGGAGAGGAGCAATGGGGTTGAAGAGAGAAGGACCTTGATAAGAATTTCCAGCTGATGATACTAGTCCACAGAATCTCAGGACAAGATAGTGGAGAGGCAACTATGCTACTTTGAGAACAAAATTGTAGGGGAGGGGACACGACCGGGGAAGTGTCTGAATTTTGAAGTCAGCCCATCTGAGTCGGAAGCCTGATTCTGCACTACTCTCTGACCCTAGGAAATGATCATTCACAAACTCAATTACATGTAAAGTGGGGAAGGAAAATCATTTCTTTCAGGATTATAATGAGAATAAAGCAAAACAATCAATAAGCATAAAGTCTATGGAACATGGGCAATTTAATAAACAATGGCAAAAATGATATTGAGGACAGCTCAGGAGCATAGAATCCTGGAATATTCTCCCTGCAGCATTGGACACTCTGTAGCCTCTGGGCTGCACGGACTGTACACCTGTAGAGGCTCCTGTCACACGTACAGCTGGAGAGCAGTCATTTCACATCCATGACGGCACAGATTAGACATTCATGCAATTTCAAACTGTAACTTGCTGCAATAATGGAACTACAACTCAATGTGAATATACTTTACTACATATGATACACACTAAGCATTCCTCTTAATAGTCACTCACAAGTGTTCATTGTTCATTCTGTGATGCTAACGCCTGATATAAAGTTTTATTGCACCTGACACCTAGTAGCAACTGAAATTTTATAGCAATGCAACTTCTATGAAAGTGCTCTACAACATTGGAGCCATGCCTGTGTTAGGATAAGTCCAAAAAGAGGTGTGGCATTTAGAAAGACAATCTTGTACAAACTCATCTAGGGAAGGATAGCTATAAAAATTCATCCAAATAATTCTACAAAGTTTTTGTAACCTTGACATATAAAATGAAAAGTTATGTTATCAGCCAACCAGACACTGGCAAGCTGAATAGAGCAGTATGCAGTGTGACCAAGTCAATTTTTTCCAAAGAATGCAAGGATGCTTGTGAAAATCTATAAATCTGACTCTCCATGTTAAAACATCAAAGGAGAAAAGAGATACAGGAAAGTATGTGATGCAACTCAACGCCCTTTCATAATTAGAATTCTTTGCATGCTAACATTAAATGAGAATTTTCTTAACTGAATAACTAGCGTCTACAAAAATCTCGATAAAGAAGGGATCATTCAAAGCACAATGTTAGGGCAATTGTTTATTTTAGAAAACTACATTTTGAAAGGCCTGTTTATTCTTCATGATGTATTTGTCATGAAACTCAGAGCAAATGTCATAAATTTCCTGTGCTACAGAATCATCATCTCTATAAAGGGGACGTTGCCTGACCCCGGCCTAACTTAACGAGATGAATTCAATTAAGGGAGAGAGAAGCTAATCTATCCCTGTGTGAGTAGTCAATGTAAAAAGCTGAAAGGATTGTTGTTTCATGCACTTATGCTGATACTCGCTCTATGATCTTGCACCTTAATTACTCCTGCTGTCAAAGTAGATGATATTGCTTTAGCCCTGGGCACTCTGACTGGGGTGGGAGAACTGGCAGCCCCTTGCCTCACATGGGAGCTTATTAAATATGTAGACTCTTAATCAGACCCCACCCTAGACCTACTGAATCACTAAATGCTTTTTAACAAGATCTCGCACTGTTTACATGCAGGGGATGCTGCAGGCCACTGATCTTCCTGCCTTCAGAAACCCACAGTGGATCACTAAACCCCTAAAAGGATTGCACTTCCGGAAAAGGTATAAGGTATTTGCAAATGTATTTTGATTTTTTTTGTTTGTTTGTTTGTTTCACTGAAGGTATTGGATTTTGTTGGTAACTTTTCCATACTGGAAATAATCATAGCTAACAATTATTAAACAATACAATTGGCCGGGGTACCATCCTAGCATTTTGGGTGCATTTATTCATGTAACTTCCCAAAAGTTACATTACCCTGAGTTATGTTTTTCCCCTTGTGCAGAAGAAAAAACTAGAGATTTTGGGTAAATTTCCCAAGATGAAAGCTAGTGTCAATTTTGGAGCAGGAGTTTAATTCCCTATCACACCCTATTCTGTTTTAAAAGTTTTATTTGTTTAAATGTTTACTGTTTATTTATTTATTAAAGTGACACATGCAAAGAGAAATATAGACAGTCAGTTTACCATCTACTGGCTCATTCATCAAATGTCCCCAAAGGCCAGGACTGAGGCAGGCTGAAGCCTTGAACTGAGAACTAAATCCAGATCTTTCAAGTGGGTGGCAGAGACCGAACTACTTGAAACATAACTACTGCCTCCTAGAGTCTGCACCAGTAGGAAACTGGAATCAGGAAAGGAGCTAATATTCAAAACCGAGACTCCAATATGGGATGCAAACACTGTAACCAGCCAGCCTGTTTAACTGCTAGGCCAGTTACCTGCCCCTTCCAGGCCTCTAGAGTAACCCTTCTCCTAGGCTATCTCTCTGCTGTGATCACACATTCTTTTCTTTTTTAAAAAAATATTTATTCATTTGAAAGGCAGAGTTAAGGAGAGGCAGAAGCAAAGAGAGAGAGAGAGAGAGAGAGAGAGAGAGAGAGAGAGAGAGAGAGAGAGAGAGAGAAACTTCTATTTGCTAGTTCCCTCCCCAGATGGCTGCAACATCCAGAGCTGCATCCATTGGAAGCCGGGAGCCTGGAGCTTCTTTCAGGTCTACCAAGTGGATTCAGGGGCCCAGGGACTTGGACCATCTTATACTACTTTCCCAGGCCATAGCAGAGAGCTGGATTGGAAGTGGAGTGCTGGGACTTGAACCACTGCTCATATGGGATGCCGGCACTGCAGGCAGAGGTTTACCTGCTATACCACAACACTGGTCCCATCAACACATTTTTAATTTTAAGTTTCACTTTTCCCCCATGTAGTCATATAATTGAGAGAACATTTAATAGATATTTTACATTAATGTTTTAACTATGTCCTAGGCACTAGTTTAACTATTCATATTCATGTACTTACTTAATTTTCACAATACTGCCATGAATCCTACTGTTTTATTTCACAAATGAAGAACTTTTTATTCATCTTAAGATGAAAAGGAACTCAATAGGCTCCATAGGCTAATCCTCAGCCTGCAGTGCCGGCACCCTGAGTTCTAGTCCTGGTTGGGGCGCCGGATCCTGTCCCAGTTGCTCTTCTTCCAGTCCAGGTCTCTGCTGTAGCCTGGGAGTGCAGTGGAGGATGGCTCAAGTGCTTGGGCCCTGCACCCCATGGGAGACCAGGAAAAAGCACCTAGCACCTGGCTTCAGATCAGCGCGGTGCACCCGCTGCAGTGCACCGGCTGCAGCAGCCATTGCGGGGTGAACCAAAGGAAAAGGAAGACCTTTCTCTGTCTCTCTCTCACTGTCCACTCTGCCTGTCAAAAAAAAAAAAAAAAAAAAAAAGATGAAAAGGAACTGAGAACCAGAGATTTAATGATTTGCCCAGACAACAGGTTAGATTAGATTTTTTCAAAATATTTATTTATTTATTTTAAAGGCAGAGTTACAGAGAGAAAAAGAGACCCAGAGAGAGAGAGAGAGGTCTTCTATCTGCTGGTTCACTCCCCATTTGGCCACAACGGCCAAAGCTGTGCTGATCTGAAGCCAGGAGCCAGGAGCTTCCCCTAGGTCCCCCACGTGGGTACAGGGGCCCATGAACTTGGGCCATTTTCCACTGTCTTCCCAGGCCACAGCAGAGAACCAGATCTGAAGTAGAGCAGCTGGGAGCTGAACCAGCGCCTATATGGGATGCAGGCGCTGCAGGCTGTGGCTTTACATGCCACGCCATAGTGCTGGCCCAAGAGGTTAGATATTAAAAAAATAAATTATGGGCAAGTGGCTGGCCTAGCAGTTACAACACAGGGTTTGATCAGCAGCTCCAGCTCTTGACTTTAGGTTTCTGCTAATGCGGACCATGGGAGATGGTTAATGATGGCTCAGATACTTGTATTTCCTCCCTTTCCCACATGGGAGACCTGGATTAAGTTCTTGGCATGCAACTTTGGCTGGGCCCAGTCCTGGCTGTTATGGGCATTTGGGAAGAGAACCTTCCGATGGGGACTCTCACTCCTCTACCTTTCTCTCTCTGTCTCTGCATTCCACATAAATAAATTTATTATTTTTTTAAAAAGGAAAGTCTAACAAAATTTAACAAGAAGAGGAAAAACTTTTAAATTAGCAGAGCTGGTCCCCGCAGGAGTCCAATCACTGCTATACCTCTGCTCCAGGATGTCTCATCAATGCTTTTGGGTAACTTCATGAACTATTTCCTGTTACTCAGATCAGGATAACAACTCCTCAAAAGTCATTTGAATTTAAAACTCTTGTGTTCTCTGCTCATTATGTCTATTGGCTCAACTGTAGAACTTATCCTGATGCAAAAGAGATCAGTAGAACAGAAGTTCGTCACAAGACATCATCATTCTGTAACGATGACAGCCACTGGATAGAAACCGTATAGGTAGTTTTAAATTTTCTGGCAGTATAATGGAGAAAGAAAAAAGAAACAAATGAAGTTAATAGTAATGATGTATTTTATTTAACTTCTATGTAAACTATACTGTCACTTTTCATACTCAAGTTAAAATTAAGAGTTACTTTGAATTTCTACTGTGAGTCTTTGAAATTTTTTATTAGATATATAATATCCTTCCTTTGCTTCTCCAGTCCATGGACCTTTGCCATGAGAAGAGTCCCAGTCTACTCCTCAGTTCAATTCTGTTTTGAATAAATGAGTCTCGAATAAATGCTTTAAAACCCCTGGCATTTGGATTTCCCTGTTTTCATTTCAAAGGTTTTTCTGAAATACATTTTTTCATCACATTAATACAGGATTTGAAAATCTGTGTGAGAAAGTTGAATGCCTGTTACTCGGTTTTCACATTCACTGAACGATGGGATATCATTTTGTTAATACATAACTATTTACCATTTACTTGTGCACGTGTGTCACAAAACAGTGCAGAACGTGTCCCGAGCACAAATCCACCACGACATGTGCAGGTGTTATTCCAATAGCATTGAAAGGGCAAATGCGTGAGTATTGTTTCATTTGCTGTCAGCACTATCCCAAGCAGAAAGGAGAATGGGGTATCATATGGAGCATCTTGATTGCATACGTGGAAGGCATAGGCTTTCACTGTCGGTGACTATGCTTTTGCACATATTTTTAGTAAAGTGATGTAAACCTTCATTTAAAAAGCCAGTTGATGGAGTAATATTGGATTTTATTGAGACTATAATGATGAAAAAAGCCATTCTGTCTCAGTGCCATCCCTGGGGTTATGCAGCACACCTTTCTTCCAATAATTGCATATGGCAATAACAAGCCAGTGGCTCCATAGGATAATTGGCTCCTCCTTACTGCGTTTGTGGGTAGTCAATCTGAGAATTACTGAGATCGAACAAAAGCCATGGTGACTACAAGACTGAGGCCCATATTGATCTAGAAAGAATGGGATGGATCTGTCAGGCCAGGAAGAATACATCATGTTCCTGGTGAGAAAATTCTTTTCAAAGAAAAGGGAAATAATTATTCTCTCCAGTGGAACACTTGAAACAACAGCGCACACTCACAAAAGGCTCTAATAGAATCCTTATAGGTGGAAAGGAAAGAGCATTTTTTCTTCATTCTTTGCTTTTCTGCTGATAATTCCTACTTGAGAAAACATTATGGTGAGTCTCTTTCTAACTTTCTGAGTTTTTTACTTGTCTAGCTGGACTTATTTTTTAATTTGTAATCTATGTTTTCGCATTTCAAACCGTGGTTTGAAAGTTGCAGTTGAAATGGAAAGAGGCAGATCTATTTGGTGTATACGAAGTAGGCAATAATTCCATTGGAAAACCCCAAAACACACAAACCAGAAACAGCTGTAACCAAACCTATACGGAAAACAGCGCTCAGAATTTTCCATAGCCTGCAGCAGTGATGTTATATAAACAGTCCCTGAGGTGTCTCAGCTGCTACACAGGCATCGGAAAGAAATTAGATATCAATGCTAAAGACTTACCAGACGGATATGCAATCAGTGCTTTGTGCACAATTCTCTATCTAAATTGAATATTGAAAAAAATCGCTGCACAGAGCTTGTAACATGCACATTGTTGTGTGCTGGTATCCTTTGCCATGCCTGCTCGGCACCAAGCAGACTGAGGGCACAGTGTGTTATATGTGGTTACAGGATGCAGGGGAATAAGCACCAGGGATAACTCAGAAATAATTGGATGAAAGCAACTAGGACATGAATTATGAGAAAAGGTACAAAATAATACTTATTGCAAATGTTCTTAATTTGAGATAACAAATTGCCTTTTTAATAGAAAACAGGTTTTTTTGTTTAAATCAATATCTTCTTACAGAAAGCTGCAATTCTTATACAATGTCATGATGTTGCTCTCCAGATCAAAATTCCAAAACTTTATCTCGTTACATTAAATCCTAACTTTTCTCTTTTTGCTGTTAAGTCTTTTTATATCAAGTCTTCTTCCCCTTACCTGGATAAACATGTATCGTCTGTTCATTGACGTAGAACTTCTTCCCATCCATCTATCTCTCAAAGAACACATGTGTGCTGTCAACGGTACTGCTAGATATCATTTCCTTAGTTGCCTTATCTTTGTCCTCAACATGTTCAGCTTGCCCAGTCTTATATGCACAGTCAATGTTCTCTCTCTTCCAGGGCTACTCCAAGTCTCAGTTATTTCTTATCTAAATGCCCCTCACTCCTCCCCAACCATAGTGACACTATTGGTGTACATCAGGGCTGGGACATATTAGATATGTGAGTTGGCAGAGATGGAGGAAACTCAGTTCAAAATGAGCAAATAAAAATCTGGGAATGGATTTCATATAGGTGCCATGTTAAGGGAACTACAAAAGATTCGGGATAAAGGAAAAGTTCTAAGGATCTGTAGTTTGTTGAAATTGGAAGAACAGGTTTTTAGGAAGGGTTGAATTCAGTTTTCAAAATTTAATCTATGATAGACTATGCTCAAAATTTCTTGACTGGGGCCAGAACTGTGGTGCAGTGGGTTAACACCCAGGCACCAGCATCCCACATGGGTGCCAGTTCATGTTCCAGGTACTGCACTTGTGATCCATCTCCTTGCTAATTGCCTGGGAAAGCAGCTGAAGATGGCCCAAGTCCGTGGGACCCTGACCTGTGTGGGAGACCCAGAAGAAGCTCCTGGATCCTGGCTTTGGATCTGCCCAACTCTGGACATTGCAGCTACCTGGTGAATGAACCGGTGGATGGAAGACCTTTCTCTCTGTCTCTCTCTGTCTCTCTCTGTCTCTCTCTCTCTCTCTCTGTAACTCCGTCTTTTAAATAAACAAAATAAATCTTAAAAAAAAAATTATTGACTTGAGAAGGTTGTTTGGGCTCATCTGTCTTTCATGTGACCATCTACTGGAACTGCTATGGTGCTCAATGGGCTTTGAGAACTTATCCACTTGCCATACATGCAGATATGTGTTTGGGATTAAGGTTGAGATTATGTTACATCAGACATAAGAGGGACATTGGAAGAGACAAAGACTCCTAAGGATGGGGATTGTGGGTAGAATACAATAGAGGTGAAGTCTTCTACGACCTCAATGACCCCAAATCAATATAGTCTTTTAGGACAAGTTTCACTGGCAAACAATTCAATAATACAATCATTTAACCCATTTCTATTGAAAAAAAAAAATAGGCTTTAGGAGAGGCAACCAACCTAATTTGACTCAGAGGAGCTGAATCACACACACTACATCATGGAACCTGATTCTTTAGATAAAATGTCTCCTTAATAGGTGTAACCACATCTCCTCATTTGTCCTGGGTGGTCCATTTTATACATGAAATCCCTTTATATAATTAGAAGTATCCCTGTGCTCTCAAAGTTACTTCTATTTGCATAATAATGTGACTACTTTATCTGTCTCTGTTGGGTACTTATTATTTAACTAGCAACTTTTTCAATACATTATTTATAAGACAGATAATCATTTTTATTTCTCAAAGACCAAAGATTAACTTACAGATGGTTGCATAAGTGTGAAAGTTAAGGCAGGTGTCCAGGGTACCTACTAAAGAATTTGGATAGATTTTTGATGTATTCTAATAGTATTAAAAATGAATGTGATATATTTAGTGGAGGAGTCAGTCTGTTTTGAGATATTTCCTCAAATTAAACATATCTAAATATTTAACTAAACAACATCCAATGTTTTCTAAAGAAACTTCTGTGACAGAAAGACCACAGCCACCTGGGGCAGGAATAGGCTCACCTACTATAAGGATGGCGTCTCGAGGCCACTGTTCCTTGACATACATGAGAGTGTCATAACAAATTCTTTCATAATTGTCAATTGTCATAACAATTCTTTCCAAATTTCAGTAGAGTTATATCCTTCTGTGCATAGTTGAAAATATAACTGCTTTGAAGTCTTGTGTCTTATACAAAGAAATAATTAAATCTATACACTCCTGAGTGGTTGTTAACCTCAATGAGTCTAGGATAGGTCGAATATTCTTCAACCAAAATGCCTGGGATCAGGGATGTTCCAGTTTTTGGACTTGTATACCCCAAATGAGATACCTTGGAGGCAGGACACAAGTGTAAGCACAAAATTCATTTAGGTTTAAATATACCTCATACACATCACCTGAAGACAACTTTTAGTAACTTAGTGTTTAGTGTTTTGATTATGAGATTGCATTTATAAGAGCAAGTGTGGGATTTTCCATTTTCAACATCATGTCAGAACTGAAAATTTTTCAGATTTTTGAGCATTTTGGATTTTGGATTTTTGTATGAGAGATGCTGAGTTAATAAATATTTCTAAGATGTTATTAGTGGGGGCCTATGCTGTGACTCAGTAGGTTGGTCCTCTGCCTGCAGCATTGGCATCCCATGTGGGTGCCGGTTCTAGTCCCAGTTGCTCCTCTTCCCATCCAGCTCTCTGCCATCGCCTGGGAAATCAGTGGAGAATGGCTCAAGTCCTTGGGCCCCTGTGCCCGCATGGGAGACTAGGAGGATGCACCTGGCTCCTGGCTTCAGATTGGCATAGTTCTGGCTGTTGTGGCCATTTGGGGAGTGAACCAGTGGAGGGAAGAGCTTTCTCTCTGTCTCTCCTTTCACCTTCTGTAACTCTTTCTCTCAAACAATTAATGAAATATTTTTTAAAAAGATATTATCAGTGGAATTATTCCTCTAAGTACAGAAATTGACTTTTTTAAAAAATATTTTTTATTATTTATTTGAAAGACAGAGTTACAAAGAGGCAGAAGCAGAGAGAAAGAGAGAAAGAGAGAGAGAGAGGTCTTCATCTGCTGGTTAATTCCCCAGATATCCACGATGGCTGGAGCTACACCAATCTAAATCCAGGATCCAGTAGCTTCTTCCGGGTCTCCCACGTGGCTGCAGGGGCCCAAGGACCTGGGCTATCTTCTGCTTTCCCAAGCTATAGCAGAGAATTGGATAGGACGTGAAGCAGCCAGAAGTTGAACCTCTGCCCATATGGGATGCTGGCACTGCAGGCAGCCTCTTTACCCACTAAACCACAGTGCTGCCCCAAAAATTGACTTTTAAATCTACTTATGTGATATGTGTTCATAGGTGCTCATTAAATTCTTTGTTGGAATGACTTTTGGAATTAAGTGCGTTTATAGACATGTATCCATGAATAATCTTCCCCAACAAATTTATTACAAAAACATAAAAATCAGGCAGTTCAAATTTAATGAGTATCACATTGAGAATGAATTACATTGGTTAAAATAATAGTCTATGATATGTAATCATCTGGAGTCCCAAAACCATCACTGTTGTATCGAAGATTATTCTTATCCTTTGGGCCTTCAGTTTTCCATGTCACAATCCTATTGCATTTACATTCTATTCTCAATCTTTGATAATGAGTATGTTCAAAGTTTACATCATCATTGAATTTCTCAGGAAGTTTTGTTTTCCCTCTAGAATGGTTTATAATTTGTTGGCTGTCTGCTTTGCTTTGTGCCTAAGAAAAGATTTCCGTGTCTCTATCTCATGCTGCTTCTTCAACTATCTAAACTCAATGCTCTCTGCCTATTTGTTTTTAAACTAATATTTATGCATTCTGCCCCTGGAGCTCAAATGACAGTAATTTTCTGAATGAGATAAAAACTGAAAAAAATAGATTTCCCTAATAGAGAGAACATAAATGACATTGTATTTTCTGTGTAACAGCATAAACATTAATCTTGTTAGAAAGAATTCAGGAAAACTCATAACAATCTAGGTGTCTTCATTAACAATTACTTTCTCTTCTGTGCCTCATAGTGGTTATAAATGGGCATATATTTATATCAATCAATACATTTTATTTGGAGATACTTGCAGTTTTTTTGTTAAATACCATTGCTTCTACTTTGTAATACATAAAGTAAAAATAATGTTTTTGCTTCATCTCTAGCATCAGTAACATACTTCCTAATTCATCAGCTCTATGTGAAGAGACATGCAACTATAATATTTTTATGAGAAATTATTGCCATACTTCATAGCTTAACATCTGAAAGCTCTCCAACTTTCCCTCACATATCATTTATCATTCATGAAGTACATATGCTTCAGGAAAAGTGAGCCCTGCCCTCCTTGTCACAGGTGTGCTCTGATTCAGTCAAGCAAATGTAGGAAATTTAAAACTCATGACCATCACAGTACATTTAAGGTGGTGGTATCAATATAACCACTAAGAAGTTAGTTTGGAAACCTAAAGGAAGGAAACAGCCTGGAATTTATTCAAGATATCCTGTGTACTTTCATTGCCATTACTTTACTAACTACAAATAAAATGTAACATTTTAGACAAAATAACGATGTATGGTATATGAAATACAGAGATGAATATATATACAAATATATACATATTTGATGCATAATATATAAATATCTTTATACACATATATAAAAATAGCTATAATTCCCTCTATAGGTAATGGAATTTCTTCCTCTCAAACTCATTCTGTGTGGTCATAATCTCCTTATTTACAAAGCCATAAAAAGATACAACAAAGAAAAAGGACTATAGACCAAAATCCCTTATGAACATAGAAGAATGTAAAAATCATCAACAAAATATTGGCTAATTGAATACAACAATGCATCAGAAAGAATATTCACCTGAATCAAGTGGGATTTATCTCTGATATATAACAGTGGTTCAAAATACACAAATCGATACATGTGATATATCACATTAACAAACTGAAGAATAAAAACATATGAATATCTCAGTACAAGCAGATAAATACAAAATACTTCTACAATACAAATCTTAAGCAAATTGGATATACAAGAAATATACCTCAACACAACACAATCAAGGCAATGTATTACAAACCCACAGCCAGCATCTTATTGAATGGGGAAGTGCTAGAAGCATTTACATTCACATTCAGAACCAGGGAAGGATGCCCCCTCTCATATTTACTTGTCAATGTAGTCTTGGAAGTTTCAGCCAGAGCCATAAGATAAGAAAAAGAAATCAAAGGGATACGAATGGGAAAGAAAGAAGTAAAATTATCACTGTTTGTAGATTATATGATCCAACACATAGAAGAAATGGAAGACTCCAGTGAGTGATTATTGGAACTGAAAAGAGGGGTTGGTAAAGTTGCAAGATATAAAATCAATATACAAAAATCAATAGCTTTTGCATATAAAAACAGTGCTATGATGTAGAAAGAACTTGTAAAATCAGTACCATTCACAAAAGTTAAAAAATTAAAAATACATTGGAATAAATTTAGTCAAGGCAGGGAAAGATCTCTAAAATAGGAATTATAAAACATTAAAGAAAGAAATAGAAGAAGACAAAAAAGAAAGATCATCCATGTTCATTGATTTTAACAATTAATACAATCAAAATGTTTGTACTACCCAAAGCACGTTGCAGATTCAATGTGATCCCAATCAAATTATTGAGGGCATTCTTCTCAGATATGGAATTCATATAGAATCACAAGAGATCCTGAATAGCTAAAAAATCGTAGATAATAGCCAGCACTGCAGCTCACTAGGCTAATCCTCCGCCTGCAGCGCCAGTACCCCGGGTTCTAGTCCCGGTTGGGGCGCTGATTCTGTCCCGGTTGCTCCTCTTCCAGTCTGGCTCTCTGCTGTGGCCCGGGAAGGCAGTGGAGGATGGCCCAAGTGCTTAGGCACTGCACCCACAAGGGAGACCAGGAGGAAGCCCGTGATTCCTGGCTTCGGATTGGCGTAGCGCTGGCCATAAAGGACATTTGGGGAGTGAATCAACGGAAGGAAGACCTCCCTCTCTCTCTCTCTCTCAGTGTCTAACTCTGCCTGTCAAAAAAAATCGTAGACAATAAAAACAAATCACAATACTCGATTTCAAGACACAGCACAGGACAGTTACAATCAAAGCAGCTTGGTACTGGCAGAAGAATAAACATGTCTCCCAAAGGAATAGACTTGAGAGCTAAGAAATTAATCCATGATCTACAAACACCTAATCTTTAGTGAGCTAAAATCACTCCCTGGAGAAAGGTCAATATCTTCAACAAATGGTGCTGGGAAATTTGTATCGCTGTAAGCAGAAGTATGAAATAAGACCCCTGCCTTATACCTTTTTAGAGAAATCAACTCACAATGGATGCCAGATCTAAATCTAAGACCTGAAGCAATCAAATTACTAGATGAAAACATACAGGAAGCACTGCAAGACATTGGCATAGGCAAAGAATTCTTGGATAAGACTCCAGAAGCATAGGCAATAAAGGCAAAAATAGGCAAATAGGATTGCCTAAGGCTAAGAAGCTTCTGCACAGCAAAGGAAACAAAAAAGAGACAACTGACAGAGTTGGAGAAAAAAATTGCAAAGTATACATCTGATAAAAGATTGATATCCAGGAAATACAAGGACTTCAAGAACCATAGCAGCAAAAAGTCATGTAATCCAGTTAAGAAATGAGCTAAGGATATGAACAGGCATTTTTCAAATGGCCAATAGAAACATGAAAAGATTCTCAGGATCACTGGCATCAGGAAAATACAAATAAAAACCACAGTAAGATTTCATATTATTCCAGTTAGAATGACTATCATCTAAACATCAAAAAGTTGCAAATGCTGGCGAGGATATGGGGGAAAAGGTATCCTAATACACTGTTGATGGGAATGTAAATGAATGTAACCATTATGGAAAACAGTATGGAGATTCTTCAGAAATATGAGAATAGATCTGCCATATGACCCAGTCATTCCACTCCTGGGAATTTCCCTAAAGGAAATGAAATAAGCATGTGAAAAAATTATCTGTACTCATGTCTATAACAGCTCAGTTTGCAGCAAAAAGATATGGCATCAACCCAGCTGTCCCTCAGCTGATGACTGGATAAAGAAGTTGTGGTATATGTACACAATAGAATACTATTTAGCCTTAAAAAAGGAAACCCTGCCTTTTGCAACAAAATGGATGCCACTGGAGACCATTATGCTTAGTGAAATAATCCAGTCCACAAAAGCAAATTTCATATGCTTTCTCTAATTTGTGGTAATTAAGATAGAGTACCAAAAAATGTTATGTGTAAGAGTGAAATGGACTTTTTGAAATATGATTATTCTTCACAGCCCTTGTCTATACTCTTGAGGAACAGTGGTTTGTCTACTTTTTAAATGCTTTATTTGGTGGAAATTTAAATTTGTGATTATAAAGAAAAGTGATGGGTTGGTATTCTGGCGTAATAGTTTTGGCTGCCACCTTTGAATCTGGCATCCCATCTGGGCACTGGATCAAGTCCTGGATGCTTCACTTCCAGGCCAGTTCTCTGCCAATTTGCTTGGTGGAGAGGGAGGAGCAGCGGAGATTGACTTAAGTGCTAGGTTCCCTGCACTCAAGTGGGAGACCCAGAGGAAGCTCTCGGCTTCTGTCTGGTCCAGCCCTGACTGCTGCGAACATTTGGAGAGTGCACCAGTTGATAGAAGGATTTTCTCCCTCTCTGTCTCTCCCCCTCCCTCTATAACGCTCCTTTTAAATAAATAAAACAATCTTTTAAAAAAGAGGAAAAAAAGAAGACTGAAAGTATGTCAGTGTAAAAAATAAAAGAAAAGAAAAGGAGGAGACAGGGTGAGAATGAGGGAAGGAGGGAGAATGTGCTGAGAAGTGTCAGAAGATTCTGAAAAATGAATATAAAAATACAAAAAAAAGTTATTGCATAAATTGAAAGAAGAGAAATGGAAAGAAGGAGGGTGGTTAAGGGAGGGACGACAGGAGGAAAGTATAGTTACCTTCTTAGCATGTATCCGTGAAAACTGGCACCTTATACTACTAAAATTTTTTTTTAAAAAAAATGAAAAATGAAAGTATATCTTGTTTGTTTTCTTTATTAAAATTATTAACAACTTAAGGCAAAATAGCATTATATTAAAGGGTTTATAATACATGTAGCTCTGAAATAATACATTTGAATAGTGAAAATAAATTAGGGCAAATGGAATCATATCATTGGTAGACTCTTGCATGATTTTTCTAAATGGTTTAATACTTAACCTTAAGTAGGTTTTTATAAGTAAACAGTGATGTCTAATCTCTGAAGGATTATTTAATACATAAACGAAGGAGTGTAATTTAAAGGAAATGGGAATTTATAAAGTAGTGTATTGAAAAAAATGAGTTAGGCTTAATAAGCAACGAGGAAGAATGAATATCAGAAAAAGAGTAAAGTGGTGGGACAACAAGAAAAAAATATATCGGTGAACTTACCATATCACTAATTACATTGAGATAAATGGGATACTTTCAAGTAATTAATCCATTTTATTTAGATAGCCATTTATTATTATAAGGTTGTTCCTTATAACTCTAAAGAGAGTAAAAGAAGTGATAAGTATCTTTTAATTTTGAGGTTGGTAATGTCTTTTCTTATAACTGCTTGCAAACACTAGTACTCGATGTTATTCATTTCAATAGTTATTTCAAAGGATTCAGTTGGCATTTGTATTAGTGGTCTTGTAAGTGACACATTCCTTTAACTTTTGCATGTTTGAATATATATATGTATATGTACATATTTATTTTAAAAATTTGGGCTTTATTGATTTCTATTATTTGTCAGGTTTCTATTATGTTGATTTCCATTTTTTCCCTACCAAAATAAACTTTTCTTTAAATTCCAGGGACTTTTTGAAGTCCTCAAGAGTGTGTGTGTGTGTGTTTGTGTGTGTGTGTGTGTGTGTGTGTTTATGGTGTGTGACAGAGAGAAAGAGAAAGAATGAGTTTTTAAAAAGTTTAGAGACATGCATGTTATGAAAAAAACTATGCAGATTTCAAAAATATTTTACTGAAATAAACTTGTCTTTTAATTCCATTTTCCATAAACTTTAAATTTTAAATTTAAATTTTAAATTTATAAAAGAAAAAATTGTGAAACAGTACTACAACAAATTCCCATACACTTCTTACCATATTTCCCCTATAAGTATTTCATATTAGTGTCAGCATTTGCTCACAATTAATGAACCACATCCAACTTCCCCTATTTTTTTAAGATTTATTTATTTATTTGAAAGTCAGAGTAACACAGAGAGAGAAGGACAGGCAGAGAGAGAGAGGTCTTCCATCTGCTGGTTCACTCAGGAGTTGGCCACAACCGAGCTGTACTGATCTCAAGCAAAGTGTCTTGAGCCATCTTCTGCTGCTTTCCCAAGCCATAGCAGAGAACTGGATGGAAATTGGAGCAGCCAGGACTTGAACCAGCGCACATATGGGATGTCAGCACTGGAAGCAGCGGCTTTACCGGCTACGCCACAGTGCCAGTGTCCTTCCCTATTTTTTGTTTTTTTATTCTACACTCTTTTTATTTCTCCTACTCTTCCCAGTCTCCTATAATTGACATTCTGAGGGCAAATTGAGGTTTTTTGTTACTTGTTTTTGTTTTTGTTATTGTTTTTAATTTTAACTCCCCCATTAAGGGAGAACATGCTGCATTTGTCATTCTATGTCTGACTCAACATTATGTCCTCCTGTTTCAACCACTTTGCTGCGAATGATAGGCTTTCATCCATTTTAATAGCCGAGTAACATTCCATTGTGTATATATACCACCACGTTCTTTATCCATTCATCTGACAATGGACACTACAGTTGTTTTCATATTTTGACTATTGTGCATAGTGTTGCCCAAACCAGGCCAGAGCATGTAGCTCTATGTTTCCTTATAGATATAAACAATGGCCTCCTCCTCCAGCATCATCTCTTTCTTCATAGGTGCTCTTTCTATTTCCATTATAGTGCATTGCAAAACTCTATTTCCTTTATGTACAATAATAATAATAATAATGTCATCTTTGACCTTTTGAGGGGACACCAACAACAGCAGTTTCTAATTGCTCTGAGATTATAATGCTTTATATTCCATGGAACCTGTCAATACTGAAAAATATTTGTTTATATTTTTCTTTGTTTCTTTTTGTATTACCAAATAAATTCCTTAATGTATAGAATCAGTGTTGTTATTTTTTTGTTTTATGTCATTACTGTATTTCCATGCATTGAACAGTGTCTACATATAGACGATATGAAAGGATACCACAGGAATGAATTCAGAATGAATGGAAGGCATATTTTTAAATGCTAAGAATATAAAGTAGAAAGAGAAAATTAGGAGCCTCCCAAGATAGTGTAGTATCTGTAGCTTTGCACTCAAAGCATGCACTTTATTAATTATCATTGTTTCCAAGAGATAATAAAGTTTGTATTTTCTCAAAGACCTCACGATGATTGCAGTCTCAGTATCAGTAACACCTTTAATAGAAAACAGCTTAGTATGACTTGATCAGCACCAATGGAAAACTTTGTTCAGCACCTACAAAGGGTTATATATTGTCCCAAAGGTGATGAAAATAGCCAAAAGGGGAACACAGGAAAATATCCAAGATAAACACTTCATGATTTTTCCCAGGGCTAACTATGGAAGAGAATATGATGAAATCTAAAGCCATTAGAATTTTATTGAAACAACTAAATCCTCTTTCTCTCAACCCTTAAGACTACTGTATTATGCAATGACAGTTTCTTAAAATAAAAAAAGATCAATCCCACAAATTTTTTAAATCAATTATCCAATGGGAAAAAGATGGATTACCATTGATTGCATCCTGCCTGTGTTAGAGATGATGGATGGCCGCGGCCGTGGCATTGATCTTCTGGAACAGGCTCTCGCCGGTCTTGCATGGCTGATTACGGGCCACCCACTCAGAGAATGCGTGCACATAAGACCCATTGCACACTTTACGTTCTCTCAAATCCTTCAACTACTCATTTATTCATATGGCTTTGACTCTGTTTCTAAAGTTAAACGTTGTTACTCTCCCTAAAAATTTGTTCAGCAGCAGCAGAATAAAAAACAACAACAACAACAAAAAACCTCCTGATCAGACCATGCACTAACAGAATGTGAGGGCAGCCATATAAATGATCTCTGCCAGTGACTACAGTTTGTTGCTAAGTGAAGCGCCTGAGTGCTCATCTTGTAACTCATACAAATCTTTCACATTTTCAAATAACCAGGGAACGTGTGAAATATTACAGGTTTATCTCAACCTGCACCATTTCAAGATGATAAATATTTGCAGTTCTGCTTCAATTTATACACTCTGTGAAATACTACACACACAATTTTCTTTTTGCCAGTGATGACTTGTTTGTTAAGTGTCATGCATCGTAACTTCAAGAAGACTATTTTTAATTAAATGGATTTTAATTGTCCATTCTTCCTTGCAAGGCATGTTAACTTGAGCCTCACCTAATATTCCAGGAATCACAGGTACTCAGGACAGATAAGCAGAGCCTTTTCAGTTTCTGCAAAACATTTACTGGTCCTTTGATATGCTCACTGAATACAGCAGTAAAGCTACATGCCACCTCTTCTACTCACCGATGAGCAAAACTACAAGGTGCACATTTATAGGGATGCTGGTCGGGCTTGTTTAGGCACTGTGGGGTCAGTTAGCAGGACAAAGGCTAGCTTTTCGTCAAGACCATTTCTTCAGCACTTTTAACACAGAATAAATAGGATAAAAACCTGATTTGTAACCACAGCTAGGAAACTGTGAGAAATTTGTAATTACAACTAGGAAAGCAGAAATTTATCTCTGCTACAAATGAACCTAAATGAATGTATCTGTTCAGCCTACATCAGGGCTTTATTCTTTCATTTTGTTTGTTTTGGCATATACTACTAAGTTCTCTGGAGTTGAAGAAACATGAAGGAACATGCTATAAAGAAAAGAATTCTCATTAAAAATATAACCAAAACTGGGGCCAGTGTTGTGGCATAGCAGGTTAAGCCTCTGCCTGAGATGCAGGCATAAGGGTGCCGATTTGAGACCTGGCTGCTCCATTTCTGATACAGCTACCCACTAATGTTTCTAGGAAAGCAGTAGAGGGCGGTCCAAATGCTTTGGCCCCTGTACCTCTGCCGGAGACTCAGAAGAAGCTCCTGACTCCTGGCTTCAGTCTAGCCCAGTCCCGGCCATTGTAGCCATGTAGGGAGTGAACCAGCAGATGCAGGTTCTCTCTTTGTCTCTCCTCCTCTCTCTGTGACTCTACCTTCCAAATAAATTTTAAAAATTAAAAATATACCAAATGAAGATGATCTGTACCCCCATGTATATTGCAGCTTAATTCACAAAAGGTAAGATATAGAATCAACCCAAATATCAGTCAACTGAAGACTGGGTAAAGAAATTGTGGGATGTGCACACCATAGAATATTACACAGCAGTAAAACAAATGAAATCCTGTCATTTGCAACAAAATGGATGAACCTGGAAAACATCATACTTAGTAAAATAAGCCAGTCCCAAATGGACAAATGCCGTATATTCTCCCTGATCTGTGATAAGTAATAGAGCACCTAAAAGGTCATCTAGAGAAGTGAAATTGATACTTTGGGATGCAAAGATTTTGAAGAGCCCTTGTCTCAACTGTTGAGGAAAAGTTTTTTTTTTTTTTTTCATACTATTAGTTGAACTCTTTACTTAGTATAGAGTTAATCACATGTTTATAAAGTTAATTTGAAAAATATCTTAGTGAAAAATAAGAATGAGAATACGAAATGGAGGAGGAAGAGGGTTTGGAGGGTATGAGGGAGGTTGGGTGGGGTGAGAAGAATCCCTATGTTCCTAAAGCTATATTTAAGAAATGTATGAATTTTGTATTCCTTAAATAAAAGTTTTCCAAGAAAAAATAAATTTAAAAAAATAAGAAAGACATTTAAAAATTACCAAATATAGCAGCATTTATTGGTAAATATGTACAAAATTGTCATGCAAACTGCTCTGCCATTCGATTAATCTTTTTTTAAGTTTTTTTTTAAAGTTTACACATTATTTTTATGTTATTTTTGATTGTATTTTTTAAAATTTTATTTAATGTATTCAAATTTCATGCATTTCATGTATATAGACCGGCTAGTCTTTTGACTACATGCATGGGACTGCATATTAAGTGAACGATTATTCTTCAGATACAACACTGGCAGCTGTGAGTAACTGATAACTGACTCTTTAGACATATTAGTGTTAACTAACACATATTTAGCACATTGATTTGATATAACTTTAGATAGTGACATTTAATGCTCACCATTTTCAATCTGAATTATCAAGTGGACATGATAGTTTCAAATTGAAAATATCCATTTGGAGGCATAGTAAAGCAACACAGGCAGGCATATCATTTAGTCTGTGAAAAGCATGCTAATATGGAAATAAAAAGAAACATCCCCAAGGCACAGTGGAAGTCTTCACATTTTCTCTGTCAACACTGGGAAGACAAAATACCATTCATATTTTTTAATCAACTCAGTAACCCTGAAATACAGCATGAGAAAAGAGAAAAGAGCACAAAGCTAGGGTGTCAGCCACTCTCTGAGGCTGGGACCTGAATCTAGGTGATTGCCACAAAATGCTATGCAGGCAGTATCCCAAGTTAGCTATTTTGTGTTGAGCCTGATGTGGGTATAGCATCATGAACTTTATTTCTGAGGATGGGACAATGCTCATAGAAGAGGGAAGTAGGCATCTGACTCAAGTGAAAGTATGAGAACAGAGCTTAATTGCTGAAAAGCATCAAGGCTGGTTCCAGACATTGGAAAGGACAGCTTTTTGTTGATTCTTTTACAATAAGAATTTCTGAGGCAAGTATTCAGGTGGATTCAGAGTTCTTGCAGAGATAATGCAAATATATAAACACTGCAATAGAGGCTGGTCAATCATGAATTTTTAACACTTGTTAGTATTAAAATGTTAATTTTATATCTAAATTTGATATGGGCATATGTAACTTATTTTTATTTTTATTCTAGGCCCTTGTACCCACAGAGATAAAAATTTGAAGCTGAAGCATGTTATGTATATGAATATATGTGTTTGCATGTATGTGTGTGTGTGTTGCACAAGTGAATAAGATTTATAGTTTAACAATGAGAGAACAGATTCACATTCACATGTGAGTGAGGGCCAATCAACAGGGAGAAATACCATCATGAGTGTACCAGAGGGTTGCCTGTGAAAGTGACAGAACAAGAACTCCAAACAAGATCTGCATGAAACTAGTTCTCTCCTGCATTCTCAGTCTCATTTATAAGATGGAGGAGTATCTTAATCAGACAAAAAATAAAGTGATATCTTAGTCTGCCTCCTGTCCCCTGATGAGACGCATGTGCACCTTAGGAAGGTGAGCTTATCAAATCAACAGCTAAAGACACAAGATTAGATTGCATGGTTACAAGAGTTGAGCTTGCCTACAAGCAATTAACTGTCTGGTTATACCATATCATATTGGTCATATCTAGGGAATTTAGAAAATACATATCAAGTAATGATATCTCTACAAGCTGCTATACAATATTTGGTGATCAGAGGACAGATGAGTAGCTTATGCTAGCTATTTTTATAGAAAAATTATCATGGCAGACTAGCAATCCAAGCAAGCACATCTGTTCTAAGGGAATGTACAGAGATTGGATGTCAATGTTACAGGCATTGTACTAGTTATAGGCATTGTACTAGTTACAGACATTGTACTAGTTGTGGTCACATATATAGTCTATGACTATCTCTTTCAGTAGAGAATGTTACTCTCATGTATTTGAATGATGAAATTCTCTGAACCAAGCTTGACAGAGCTATTTGAATAGTATCCAACAACAATCTCACGAAGTTCAATTTTAAAATTTTGACCCATGGTATATGATATATCTGGATTTCTCAGTGAAAATATGATTTTTTTTACTGACTTTACATCAATATCAATTCATTTGTATCTCACCTCTCAAATGCAATATGACTAAATTGGCATCACTTTTACAAAGCGATCTGCTATATATTTTTTTTCTTTCTTGGACAAAATCTAGTCATTTTATGATGTTTGTTTTATTTTTGAGTCCTTGAAGGGTGTAAAGATGGTGTTTTCCTGGGAATAAATACAGCCTTGTCTTTAACTCAGATGACTGAGTGAGATGTCACATGATCCCTGCATGGAAAACTTATCCATGGAGGCACTGTTTAGTGGAACCCAGAGAAGGTACAGCCCCTACCTTGAAGGAGCTTCTCTTCGCTTGAATATTAAGTCAAGTCTTCTACATGAGCAACTCATAAATGCTGTAGAGTTCAAGTTCATCAGTCTCATATTACAAGGCTACTTTGTAAGACTGCCTGGAAGCCAAGAGAGTTTCCACGTAAATTTCATCCTCATTGGCAGAGACAGGATCATCAGGAGAAGCTTGCTAACAGAGCAGAAGGCTGTTGAGTGCTAATGTTTACCAACACACAGCAGCCTTTGAGATGGGCTTATGGGGAGAAACAGATTGGCAACTTAATGCTCTGACTCACCTCTCTCTTTTGAAATATTGATACTTGTCCCGCAGTCCCTTCTAACCCTCTGTTGTGGTTAATTGGAAGCACTTAGTCCCACGGATAACTCCTTGCTGTGATAAATATTTAATCAAAGTTGGGAAAACTCCATTTGGAGAACACACATCAGTCTGCAACTCTTGCAAACAGAACAAAGGGCACTGTGAACCTGAAGAAGTCTTTGCTTCATAGCTCAGGTTGGGAAAGATCCACCTAATTACCTTGACCAGGCAAACAGCAGTCTCCATCCCAGTGACTGCCTGACATTTGCACGTTTCTCCCCTCACCTCTTGCCGTGGGTGAGAAAGAGAACTGAATGCAAAATGATAGACCACTTTGCCAGCACAGTTCTTCCCCGTCACAATGTTAGGCCAGGGATGTGGGGCATGTCACTCTAACTGTGTCATTTTTCTCTCCAATTAAAAATAATGGATGATATTGGCCTGTCAGCCTGCACTGTATTCCTGCAGGAAGAAAATTAGTATCTCCACGGAACCATTGTCTGCTAATTTGGAGTTTGAAGTCCGACTGCAATCCATCTCCATGTCTTTCACATATCAGGGTGTCACAGAGAATCAAGACTTCCCATGGGAATACCCTGACAGGCACCATCACAAGGGAGCCCATTTCTCCTGGAACAATTTTCATGCAAACTGAGAGTGAAGAAAGATGATCCTATATTTCAGTTACTCAATTGTATTTTGTAGAACAAAGTCTTCTGAATTTGTCAGTAGCTGTTTTATCGCTGGAATGTTGATATGTCCTATTGGCCAGTATTTGGAGAATATCAACAAATTTGAGCCTTTTACTGTATGAAGTATTAGAAGAGTATAAAGAATATACTACCACTCTGGGTCAAAGCAAAACCAGATTTTACTTGTGTATATAGCCCCTTCATGTTTTGACACCCCGATATGTCATATATCCTGTCCCTGAATGCTTTTGGGAAAGGATAAACACAATTTTCCTTGTCCCCCTTGGAACAAATGGGTTGTCAATTGTTAGTAGGGTGAATGCTGACAATCTGAATGTTGGATAGAAACAACTGAAGAGGTCCAAGTGACATTTAATTAAATCTTGAAAGCCAGAAGGAAATGTTGATAGGTCAAAACATTTCATTCTTCTTCAATTACTCCTACTCAGCCTTCAGGGTCTTCCCCTCAAAGGGATGCTATTGCTAAGAGAAACAACCTTCCTCAACAGGAATTTGGTTCTGAGTAAAAGTGGATTAGATTTTAACTGCTGTTTTTAAATCAGCACTACATATTTATCTCTAAAGACAGCAAAACGTATGTAACAGAAGTGTGAAAGGAAGAAAATAATAATAAAAAAACATTCAAAGGATAAAATTAAAATTATTTCACAATACCATCATTAACTACATACTCATCAGTATTCCCACTGCTAGGATATTGCTAAGATGGGGAACATTCTACAGCAAAGATGTCAGGGCTACTTTGCTCCCCATACAGAGATGCCTCAATTTCAGGTCATGTAGTATTTTCTCATTAGGGTTCTTCAGGAATTTGCAGCAGTTCCTCCAGGTTATGAGACACAGCAATTTTACACAATAACAAGATTAAAGGCAAATTTGCAAGAAGAAAAATGTTATTCTCCACTTCACTTCATTATTTTTTCTTTTCGTATTCAACACCTATGTTGAACATTTATGAAGTTGCAGAAACATTTCTAACTTGTTTTAATTTATCTGAAGATTATATCTTAAACATTCATTTTTATTCCTAAGTATTTATCAAATTTATTTTAAGGATTGTATTACATTTCACAGTGTCCAACCATAGATTGCTTTCTATTTTTTCATGAGTATAGATAATTTTACAATGAAAATTTGGGCATATGTACCACAGAACTTATTGAGTAGCTTATAGAAGGTCAGGTAGTATCCCTATATAAAAACATTAAAATCAAAATCTATCTGTAAGGCACAACAACAAGACCTTGGAAGATAGGGACTTGTTACCTTAACTGTTATGCCTGAGAAAATGTTGGGGGGAAAACGTGAAATGATTAGAAGATGATAATTTATAGAAAAATTGCTTTGTGAATTTTCTCACTGGTTTCATGATTTTTAACAAATCAGCAAAATTATTTGTGTGAAAACAAAATCAAGTAGTACTTCATAGCAAAGAGTGGAATATTTTTTGTTCATTAATTTCTTATTAATTTCATATCAATTAACATAAAACTATCCCATGGGCAGGAACATTGGACAGTCAGTCTCTCTGGTAATTTTACAGAATAAACTGAGACCCAATTAGGACAAATTCCTTGTGAAAAATTTGTTCCCTGGTTTTCAATACAATATTCTTTAGCTTATTGCTATATATCTCTTCCAATAGAAAACAGATTAACTGGGCCGGCGCCGTGGCTCAACAGGCTAAACCTCCACCTTGCGGCGCCGGCACACCGGGTTCTAGTCCCGGTCGGGGCACCGGATTCTGTCCCGGTTGCCCCTCTTCCAGGCCAGCCCTCTGCTGTGGCTCGGGACTGCAGTGGAGGATGGCCCAAGTGCTTGGGCCCTGCACCCCATGGGAGACCAGGGAAAAGCACCTGGCACCTGGCTCCTGCCATCGGATGAGCGCGGTGTGCCGGCCGCAGCGCACCATCCGCAGCAGCCATTGGAGGGTGAACCAACGGCAAAAGGAAGACCTTTCTCTCTGTCTCTCTCTCACTGTCCACTCTGCCTGTCAAAAAAAAAAAAAAAAAAAAAAAAAAGAAAACAGATAAACTAATTTCTGGATAGAATACACTTTAATTTTAATTGTGCCAAGAAAACCAGGCTATGGAGGCCATGGACTGAAAGTGAATGCTTAATGTAGTATTATTATGAGAAACAGGACACTGACACAGAAATGAGCAACTGATATGCCTTGTATCATTTAATTTATTTACAATCACAATTGCATTCATAGCTGCTCCCTTATATGGGTTCCACAATTAACCTACGGGGCATATCCAAGAAAGAACGATGAAAAGCGCCTAATTGTTGAGTTTTTCTTACCATTTGGGAAACCACTTTAGCCTCTGTTCACCGTGGAAATCACATAAGCTTGGCTGAGTGACAGTGATTCCTAAGTGTGAAAAGAATGATTCATAAGATGGAGAGCTGCATGTCACTACCAAGAGAAGAATAAGAAGTGAATTTAAAACAGATCAAGAGGAACTTATGTGAGATACAACAAAACACAGTGTAATGGATTTGCAATACAACTTCACATTATTTTAATGTGCTATGAAAATGTCTTCCCAGGAGAACAGGCAAAAGTGAAATTAAAATATAAAGATAATATCTGTCTGGAACATTAATGTAGATGTCTTTATAAAGAGAAGTTAGTGAATTCTGAATTCCCTTCCAAACCTATAATTCAGATTTTCAACGACTAAACATGCAAAGTCTCCAAGGTAAGCACATCTCTCTTCAGATAAGACTTCATGTATTTAAACCAAGAGCAGCAAATCGTATGCAGAATCCATACAAAGTCAGTTAACTCAAAAATAGAAACACAGTGGTCTACTCGTTTAGAAATCTGTAGGAGCAAAAATGGAAAGATCAATGTATAAAGTGAAAGATGGTTATGAAGAAAATGGCTTGAGACATGTAAATGAAGATCTTTAAGAGACACATTCAGTAGATAGACTTGTAACAAAGAAAGAGTTTGGGATGGCATTTAATCTTATTTTAGTTAAAATGAATACAGAAATACAGTATTTTACAGAAAGAAAACTACTGAGATAATGTATTTGGAATCAGACTATTTTTTATATTAAAATTAGATAATGTGTTTGATGGTACCAGTCTACTGCCATTGTTAACATTACAAAGGGATATAAAAGTAGGAGAATTTCAGAGAGACAATGTCCTAGTGACATGAGGTTCGTCTAGGCTAATAGAGCCTTTCATAGGAAGACCCACTCCCCACCCCCTACACTGTACCACCACTCCAACCTCTCTGACATCCCCTGCACCAACAGTGTAGAGCACAATTATTTAATACCACTATAGTAAGGAACTCTGGGAAGTTATTTATTTTCCCATTGCTATTGTAGAAATCACCACAATCTTAGTGGCTCAAAACAACATGATTCATTAACTTGTAGTTCAGGAAGTCAGCAGTTTGAAATAGTCACATAGAATGAAAATCAAGGTGCTGTCTTTTCTGGAGAAAAACCAATGTCCTTGCTTTTTTGCAGTTTCTGAAAGCTGCTCAGATTCCTTGTCTTACGCCTCCCCTAAAATGCTGTGGGCTTAGTCCTTCTCACATTGTATTACTCTCTCCATTTCTACTATTAAGTACACTTGTGGTTATATTGGACTCACCTGGCTAGCCCAGGAGAGTCTTCCATCTCAAGGTTAGTAATCAGAAATTTCAATTCCAACTATAACCATAAAATGTCCTTTCTAAACTGGTCCAACATAGACTGTGAAATAAAATATGGATATTATTGGGAAGGAGATATTTTATGCAGCTTACAGCAGATCTAAAATGGCACATGTGCGAACATACACACACACACACATGCACATACATGCTTGCACATACATTTATACAGGCACAAAGAAAAGTGAATCCCAGCATCTGTGGATAAACATGGAAACCTTCTTTTGCTTCAATTTTTGACAAAATTGGAGTTCCTTTATTCAAAATTTCTTGTCCCAACTAGAGCTATAGACCTGTTTTTAAGCTAATTCACAAGTGGTAGTGTGAAAGGAATCCTTGATTCAACATACTACAAAGTTGTCCTATATGAAGTAAAAAGGCAGGAATGTCACAGAATTAATGTATCCTATCAATTATTTCAAGGGACCTATTCAGCAGTACAAATACATCTATACAGAAGACATTTGGGTTCGCTTAGATTAGCTAGGTAACGGTACTAAGGGAGCTAGTCTTTGTGTAAGTGACTGTGGATTTGATTCAAGGGAAGGGCTCTGTACACATAGAAATATTTGGGTGGAGATAAAATTAGTAAGTCCATTTTCCTTGGGAATCTCATCCATACTGCCACAGAGATGAAAAGCAAGTGCACTTCATGACACCCTGGATGACAGGTAGCTTGGATCTTTCACTACTGAGGGATATCCGCTAATTCTAATTCAGGGGTTGTAGCAAAGTCAAGCTACATCCCTGATTCTCTTGACAGAGATTTTACCAAATATTAAAACAGTCATTTCCTTTAATAGTTGGGTAGAAGTGGCTTTTATGGAGAAAATGGAATGTTGTGTTCAGTAATTTCTTTAGTCTGTACTGAACATTCTGGTTAGGACCATTTGTTACCACTCTGTCTCAGCATCCTTCCTTCCCTCTCTCCCTCCTTCCCTCCTTATTTCCTTTCTTCCTTCTTGCCTCCCTCTCTCTCTCCTTCCTTCTGTCCTTTCTTCTTTTCCTGGATCTCTTTCTCTCTTTCTTTTCTCTTTCAAGCACAGAGCTTGAGAACTCCCACCCGCTGGTTTGCTCTCCAAATGCCAGCAATGGCCAGGGCTGGGCTGAGTCAAAGCCAGTTCCAATAACTCAATCCAGGATTCCCCTGTAGGCAGCAGGAACTTCTTGAGCCATCGCTGTTACCTATGGCGCTCTGCAGTTGAAGAAAGCTAGAATCAGGAGCTAGAGCTGTAAATATGATCTCAGTACTTTGATGCATGGGACACGGCCGTCCTAAAATGCATCCCAATAGTCAGGGCACATACCTGTCTTAGCATCTGAAATCTGGAAACTCTCCCTTGTTGAGGATTTTCCTTTGAAAACTCTGCTGCAATGAAGACAATTTTGTGTGTTCTGTGAAATCAAATAGATTCAGGGCTCTTTTATCCCTATGCAAAGATTTAGTTACACAAAATGGCTCAGAAGACATTGGCCTTTCTGACATGTGTGAGAGTAGATATTTTTAGCACCATCTGCAATTATTGTGGAATGTCTGGTCTCAGATTCTGCTCACCTGGTTTTCTTATATTCAGTGTATTTATAAAACATAGATTATTTTAAAGTATGATGCTTTCAATGATAGCATCCACAAAAATTAATGTATAGAGTGATTTTTGTATATAGTCAAAGTAGCAATAAGGATTACTCAGTGGAGATGAAAGTCACAGTTCTGCACTGTGGATAGTAACTTTTGTACAGGATTTGTTTTTCTACTTATAAAGTCCAAATCCTTGGTTAAGCATTAAAATCCGATGAATAGTGTGCCTTCATTAACCCTATAAATTCATCCCTTGACATGCTCTTAGATGAAGAATGGATGTCAGGGCTTTTTCATAAAGAAGAGGTTTGAGCTGCAAAGACGATCGGGAGCATAGCAATTTTTATTCACATAATTTTATTTTGTTTTCTTTAGCATAAAATGAAAATGTCTTGCCATTTAAATCCAAGACAGATTGATAGATTATGAAGAGTGCCTTGAAGTCGCTATGTAAGGTTGAGCATCTGCTAAAGCTGTGGAATCTGTACTCAGAAGATGCTTCTATTTCCCAAGACAGGAGTTCACTTTTTCTGAATACTTTCCACCAACAAGGCAGAAAACTCACCTTGTTTTCAGAAAACATGCATTGGATGTTCCTGAAGGTTAGCGAATGGACAAAATAAATTCCACGTGTCCTTTTCTTTATTGCAAATTAGTCATTAGAGTGATGCACTGCATAACGACATTTAGTGAACCATGGGCCACAAATAGGACAGTAAATGCCATGTAGCCTAAGTGTGCCATAGGCTGTGTACCATGTAGATTTGTGTGAGCACACTGTGGTATTTGCACAGTGACAAAACCACTTCACAATATACTTCTCAGAGTGTGTCCCCATTGTTAAGTGATGCATGAATGCACTCTCTTCAGTGTGCAGGAAGTCATTTCACAATCACAGGGGCTGAAGGTAGCCTTCGGTCTTATCTACATCATCACCATTTTGCATTGAGAGGAGCACAGGCCATTAGCATACTTGACATCCCTTACCTAGATGAGTTCTGGTCAAGTAGATTGGGCCAGTGAGAGCAAAGAGGACAAGGACTCAGAGTGTGTTCATTGACTAGAAGAGCAGTTTCGCTACATAAGGAAAATCAAAAACACTCTGAACCAAGAGAACATTGGAAGGAGCTATAAATGGCAACAAAAATTATTGTCCAGATATCAGAGGTCAGTTTCTTGGTATATTCCTATAACTAAATTGGGCTGAAGCACCTACCATTCAAATATTTTTCTCAAACATTTCTTGGGGAACATAGAAGGGTTGCTCTTGCCATGTTCTAGTTTTGAGATATTGGAGAGCAGGAAAGGTAAAAAAAAAAAAAAAATGCAAGCAAATGAGACAGAGAGAACACAGATGCAAATGTCAGTTTGTATTATATTTTAGAGCATAAACAACAAATGTGGATAGTTTGGTTGTTTACCTTGCCTGAATAATTTCCACATAACTTACTGACAGTCTGTCAGTCCTTATCAACACGACACATAAGAAAAAAAAAATGTCTTGAGGAATCATACCGATGCCTGAACACTCTAAGTTGTACTTTGCACAGAGATCTTTTACCCATTAAGCCTCAGGCCTTCTTATAGAGTTATGGTTGGCTAGAGACTGCTCTTTCTTCGAAATACAGGAATGGCTGCCTTTCACATATCTTTTGTAAAGTACAGGTGTCCTTGCCTTGAGGATATTTAATATGTGCAAACTAAGTTTTAAAAAAAAGTCTAAATTTTGAATGGAAAACTGTGTGAGCATTAATTTAACAATGCTGTTAACAGTGCATTAAAGTTATCCTTTAATTTTTTAATTTTTATAAGATTTATTAATTTATATATTTGAAAGTCAGAGTTATACAGAGAAAGGGAGACACACACACAGAGAGAGAGAGAGAGAGAGAGAGATCTCCCATTCTCTGCTTCACTCCCCAGATAGCCTCAATGGCTGGGGCTGGGCCAGGCCAAAGCCAGGAGCCTGGAGCTTCATCTGGATCTCCTATACTTGGGTGAAGGGGCCCAAGCACTTGGACCATCTTCAGCTGATTTCCCAGGCAATTAGCAGAGAGATGGATCACAAGTGGAGCATCTGGGACATGAACTGGCACCCACAGGGACACTGGTGAGCAGGAAATGGCTTCCCTGCTATGCCACAATGCCAGCACTGAATTTATATAATGAATCAAATAGTTAAAATTTTAGTATCAAAAATGCTGTAGCCGTTGGTATATAGTCCCTTATTTGTTCATCTATTTTGTTGTCTTTGTATTTATCTACATCTATATGTATACATATATCTTTACATGTATGTATAAATTTATCTTCTAACATCTTCTACATCTATCCATTTTAGTTCTTTGATGCTTACTTGATATACATTCTAAGCATTATATTCTAGAATAGGGTAATTTATAAAATAATAGATTAGTTTGTAAGATAACAGCATAAATCAGGTCAAAGATTCACAGCAATCTGATAAGATCGTTCTATTTTCTTCATAGAGAATCTGAGTCTCAAAGAAGACAACCAACTTCCTGATAATGAGCAACATGACTCAGTGCACTTGCCAAGAAAGGTTCAAGCAGCCTTCCTTCCAAGAGGCAGCCTTGCCTGAATCAAAGGAAAAGAAAGGTAACGCTTTCCCAAAATTTACCTATACTTCAATTCTATTATGGAAATTCTATGTTTTATCTCAATTCAAATCTGTTTTATGTAAAAAACAAAACTCCAAGTATGCTTGTCAACTAATTCCTATTTTCAATGCTCTGGAATGAGCAATGAGAGGCCTTATGACATAAAAATACTATATTATTAAGTGATAAGAACGGATACTACACTTGATCTTACCAAAAGGCCGAGAAGTGATAAAAATAAAATAAAATACTATATTATTAAATTACATCTATTAATTACATTTTCCTCTCCTCCAAGTCAAGAAAATCGATGTGTTATCGGTATTGACATGCTCTTACTATTCTATTGCTCCTGACCCACCTTCAAAGAAAGAGACAATGAAGGTTCATTTGTTATATTCCTACAACAATAGATAAACTTCAATGGCTTTTCCCTATTATTGCGTTCACAGCAGATTTCTTATTGTGTGATATAACATGATTATCAAAGCAAATAGAAAATTCCTAATCTGACTTATCTGTCTTCTGTAATGTGAAGTAGTATTAGGCTTTACTACTTGTCCTTATTTCTGTTTGCTTTGATACACTTTGTTGGAAATTGATCATTCACAACTTTGAAAAAAATCTTTACTCCATAAAAAGCAGGATGATCATTTGTCTGCTATATCAGGATCTCTCAGCTCATTCTAATGCATTTAAGACATTTATCTATTTCCATATTGTATATATTTGTGGTTTGTTTATCTGGATATTTAATATATAAATTTAACTCTAAAAACAAATCATTTACTGCAGAAATCAATTAGGAAAACTGTATGTGTGTCATTGAAATTATTTTATTCTTAAAACTAAAACAACATAGATTATCAAATGGCATAATTTCTGCTTAGTGAAATCATGTTTGCATGCTGATTTTCTGCTGTCAATTTTCTTTCCAGAAACTGTGATGTTAATTATTGCTAAAAGCACATTTACTTTAAAGTAGAATAGGCCACGTAGAGCTTGCAAAACGTTCAGATGAAGCTGATCAATAAGGCAATCTTCCATACAAGGTAAACAGAAGTCCTATGCTTTTAATGGTATAGTCTTAAACTTCAATTATTATTTTCATTTCCCATTTAATTTTATTGTGTAAGAATGGCAGCAGTAGTGGTAATAACAGTATAGGTTGTGTCTACAGCTGCATGTTCTGACAATGGGTTTGCTTATATGAATAAGTTCAGACACGCTAGGCTCAGGGGGATCGCTACCCGTAAGTGATCAGTCTTCAAGTGGAAAGAGCTGACAAGGAATACCAGCCTCGCTCTCTCTTTGTTAAATCAATATTGTTGAGTAGAAAGTTAAAATTCCACTACTCTGCCTAGGAAAAACTCTGCAGCCAAAGCTTAGCAGTTGAAAATGATGAAGTAGGAGCTTGCAACATTCACACATACAAGCATTTTTCATTTTCAAGGGATCATAAAATGTAGTTTGTGATTTTCAGCAACTGGTACTGGGAATTCATTCAAGTGAACTGCATACACTGTTGTGCTGGAAGTAAAACAGATTTTGAAGAACACTGATCAAAGTACAGTATCCCCATCCTTCCTTGACCCCAAACCAAATGTCTTCAAACATTGCAGTAACATCAGCATCAACAAAGGATAAAATTGAAGTTAATCACACTGGCAGCAAAATGAGTATATATTTCCCTGATTGATGACTGTTGGTCAAGGAGATCACTTGGCCAAGTGTTCCAGGTCCTTCAAGGGAAGGATTGGAAAAGTCTGTGTTTTAAATCAATTAGAAGAAGAAAAACTCTCACAGTTTGAGGAAGAGTGATCAAAATTAAATTCAAGTTAGCATAATGGTTGCTAAGTTATAGTTAAATAAGAATAAGATGTGGTGTCCTATTGCATAGTACAAGGACTGGCAATAATGATAATGTACTGTATGTTTCATTTAAAACCAAAAGAAGAATTTTTAATGTTTCACCGTGAAGAATGTTACACATTTGAGGAGATAGATCTGTTTGCCTGATTGGACACTATTCAATATATACAGGTATAGAAAAATCACATATTACCCATAAAACATATAATTTTATATGTTAATTTAAAGTGAAACAATTAAAAATAATTCAACAGGCAGGGAGTTAAAACAACAGCCAAAACCAAAGGAGTTTCAGCAGCAGACAAGGGAAACAGAGATCAAAGTCTGAGAAAAGGCCACAACAGATGGCTGGTCCTAGTGTCTACTACACAAGAGAGAGCCATTCATACTACAGACAAAATTATGTATGAGGTAATGGAGGGGATAGAGCCTGGTGGTTTCAAGTCCCCAGTCAAGTTCTGTAAAGGAAGGGGAGAAGCACACTTGGTCATACATGGAAGAGGATGCACATATATTCACCCTGGAAGTTTTATGCCATGTACTCTCACATATTCTTAGTGTCTTCTCCTATCATCTATCATTCTCTAAGGCCCAATCTCTACTGAATTCTCAACTTGAAACTATGGCCAGGGGAGAGCGAAGAGAGAGAAAATTCAGGGAATTCTATTGCCAATAGCTTGAGCACCGTGGTATTCAAGGCAAGATCATTTGTGAGAATTGAGGTTCATCACAGTGCCCACAACAAAGAGCTGCTGAGGTTAGTGTACTAGCAGATAGATTTATTATTTGAGGAAAAGATGCGTTGTGATAATGTAAGCTAGTGAGAATGTGAGTCCAGTTCATGGTCTTGTTATCCAGAAACAGGCCATAAATCTAGTTACCAACAGAAAATGTGGTGGTAAATGGAGTATTAGGCATTTCTTGAAAGGAGTAACTCACAGATGAGGACACCATTTTTAAGGGTTTTGTGTCCCAGCTCTGAACAATGTACAACTCTTTGTATGTGTATTTATTTATATGGTCTCTCTCACTCCTAGGATTTTCATTGTCTTCCTTCTATCTAGAGGTCCATGTTCCCAACCCCTGTTTCCTGCTTCCCAACGTATTTCCTTCTCCTTCTGGCATACACTTGTACTTCCTTTGGCCTTCAGCCTAAGCACCAGTTCATGAGGCTAACCTCTCCATTATAACCATGTGTGGTCCTAATCCTTTCTTATGAGAATACAAAATCTTTTCCCTTTCTTTCATATCAGTTTGTAGACACATTTGCATTGAATGTGTTGTTCTCAACAGTAACAAAGTCAAGGCAAGACCAGAATGAGTGGATAGGATCCAAGGTATTTGGAAATCAAGAAGTGAAAGGTCAGCCTATAGTAAGAGTCATGAATATTCAAATCACTCAGAAGTATGATGTCATTCTTTTTGGATAGTCATGGTGAGTCAAGAGCTGAAATCTTCCAAGAATGAAAAAGTTCAATGATTTAAAATAAGTATCTGCAAAATTAGAAGGGTAGTTGGCATTCTTCTTTTTTAAAAAAGATCTCTTTATTTATTTGAAAGGTAGAATTACAGAGAAAGAAAAAAGTGAGAGAGTCAGTAACAGAGAGATAGAGAATATTTCATCCTCTGATTCATTCCCCAAATGGCCACAATAGCTGGGGCTGGGCAAGGCTGAAGCCAGGAGCCAGGAAATACATCTGCGTATCTCACATTCCTGGCAGGGGCCAAAGTACTTGGACCATCTTCTGCTGCTTTCCCAAGCACATTAGCAGGGAGCTATACTAGAAGTGGAGAAGTATGGACTTGAGTCAGTGCTCCTATGGGATGCAGGTGTCGCAAGCAGTGGCTTAACCTTCTGAGACAGAATACTGGCCCCTATTTTTCATCTTTTATTTTTGGTTAGGCATTCCTGACTGAAAGGCTATACTTCCTCCCAATGGATCTGCTGGATTGATCCATGAGTGCTCTCTCTATCCCACAGAGAGTACAGTAATGGAACACATTCTTCCTGCCCATGGACGTTAGCCTGGCCCTGCTTGGCTGTAATGCAGAGTAGGATATTTTATTCAACCACAAAAGTTTTCTTAAATAGTACAGCTACCTCTGCTGAGTGCAATGCAATCTATTTGTTTTCCTGATTTATATACACCAAAGCAACAACCGCAAAACAACAACAAAAACACCTATGAGATTATTTTTGTCTGGTTATTCACTTTGAGGCATTTCTTGTCTTATGCCTGTTGAGTTTTCTATCCCATCAAAAATATATTGACTTGAGATCAAAATCAAATATTTCCAAATTCTAATCTTCATTTTTGAGAGCATGATGAGATGTTCAGCTTGCTCGCTTATACTGGTGACTTAATTGTATACATGACAACATGAGATGTAATCAAAATAGCTGTAGACAACTTGCTATAAACCGTGTTTCAAAGTTATATAAATCCATTTTCAGATAATGTTTACTAAATCTGGGATTAGAAGTAAATTGTGTTTATGTGGGTTTTATTTTTATTTTTTTATTCTTAGACACAAGCTTCTAGGGCCTTCAACTCTATTTTCAAGAACCACTTCCAATTTTTCTGAATTATCCAATTGGCTAGGTTGAGTAGTCAATGCTGGAAACTTTAAAGATTAAAATATAAGAAAAGAGATTTGTTGCATGGTGTTACAGATAAAATAAGAAATGAGGGATTGAGGCCGGGGCCGTGGCTCAATAGGCTAATCCTCCACCTGCGGCTCCAGCACAGCGGGTTCTAGTCCTGGTCAGGGCGCCGGATTCTGTCCTGGTTGCTCCTCTTCCAGGCCAGCTCTCTGCTGTGGCCCTGGAGGGCAGCAGAGGATGGCCCAGGTCCTTGGGCCCTGCACCGGCATGGGAGATCAGGAGAAGCACCTGGCTCCTTGCTTCGGATCAGCACAGTGTGCCGGCCACAGCGGCCATTGGGAGGTGAACCAACAGAAAAGGAAGACCTTTCTCTCTGTCTCTCTCTCTCTCTCTCACTGTCCACTCTGCCTGTCAAAAAAAGAAGTGAGGGTTTGGTGTTTGGTGGTTAAAATTTCATTTTTTATTTATTTACTTTTTAGTAGAAAACTTATATTTAATAAATATAAATTTCAAAAGCACAACTTTTGGATTATAGCAGTCCTTCCCCCCTTAACTGCCTTTCCACCCAAAAACTATCCCATCTCCTACTCCTCTCGCATCCCATTTTTCATTAAGATTAATTTTTAATTATTTTTATATATAGAAGATCAATTCTATACTAAGTAAAGATTTCAACAGTTTGCACCCACACAGACACACAAAGTATAAAATACTGTTTGAAGATTAGTTTTACCATTAATTCTCATAGTACAACATGTTAAGGACAGAGATCCCACATGGGGAGTAAGTGCACAATGACTCCTGTTGTTGATTTAACAACTGACACTCTTATTTATGACGTCAGTAATCACTGAGGCTCTTGTCATGAGCTGCCAAGGCTATGGAAGCCTCTTGAGTTCACAAACTCTGACCTTATTTAGACAAGGCCATATTCAGAGTGGAAGTACTCTCCTCCCTTCAGAGAAAGGAACCTCCTTCTTCTATGGCCCGTTCTTTCCACTGGGATCTCACTCACAGGGATCTTTCATTTAGGTCATGAAATTCCATTTGTGACTCCCCCATCCCACAATGGAGAGCCTGGTTTCAAGTCTAAGTTCAACTTCCAGTTTTAGTTTCCTATTAATGCACTCAAGAAGGCATCAGGTGGGGGCTCAAGTAGCCTTCTCTCCAGGTGCAAGACTTTGAATTCCAGGCTCCTGACTTTAGCCTTGCCTACCCTGTTTGCAGGCATCTGGGGACTGAATCAACAGATGGAAGGAAGATCCTTCTGTCTGTGGCTCTATGTCTATCTTTGCCTCTGCTACTCAAGTAAAATATGTTGTCAAAGAATTAAAGAGGCAAAGAAGTTCTATGAAACACCCTCACCTACATTGTCCCTACCATAGCTGACCTCAAAAGAGCAGGCATGATGCTTCTCCAGGTGTAAGTGATTCATAAGGAAGGTGGAATTATTGGTTCTTTTTGAATTGTGACTGGATTCTGTCTTCTCCAGGCTTTCTGCTGGGAGATGTGGGGTGGAGGCAGAGGCAGTGCACAGTGGTGATCAGAAAGGACCTTGTGCACAAACACTATTGCTGTAATAAAAACACTGAACTTCCCTCCCGAAAAAGAGAACATTTATTACTGCCACAGGCCTGTGGGAGAAGGGGTCAGGTCATGTCAAGGTCCAAATCAATCTGTCTATACACAATGGGTTTGGGAATTTACGAAGTTCAGATAATTGAGGCAGAAGTAACTGAAGCAAAGCAATAGAACAGGATAGGTAGAGAAGAAGGGGGTGGGGAAAGTGCTTTGAGTGTGTACCCTGACAAATAATGTCTTTATGTACACCATATGTTCAAAGATAGCTGCTGAAACATCATCAGTTTGTTTAACGGTGTAATGAATCATAGGTAACTCTCTGGTCAGGCTGAATTGATCTACACAGGCTCCAATTCAAAAGCTGGCTCCAGCCAGTGCTGTCCACTTTTATCAGAGACTCTGGAAAGAAAGCTCAGTAGACTGTTTTGCAAAAAGCAGCTATTATATGATTGCAAGTTACTATGTGACAGATAGGCAGATAACTATTATGGGCTGTTAGTATGTGAGGTAGCCATGGGAAGCTTGCTGTTAAGCATGGGGAGAGGGGCCCTTTGGTATCAATGGTTTCACAATGAAAGAAATTGCTTAAGTCAGCAGTTCTACTTCTTTATCAGGACCAAATTTATTCAACAAATATGTATTGAACACCAGCATACATTCGTTCATTCAACAAAGGCTTACTGGGTGTTGGCCAAGTACCAGTCACTCTCCTGGCGTTAGGAATATAATAATGAATCAACACAGATGTGGATCCTCCTCACAAACATCTTTAAGTCTACTGCAGGACACAGGGAAAGAAAAATAAATGAAGCAATACAGTGTGTGGTAAAAGTTACAAACACAAGTTGAGCTTTTCTGTTAGATCATCTGGATGACTAACTCTTCCTAGCCTTGCATAAAGGGGAGGGAAGGTGAGCAAACTCTCGCCTGAGGAGATGATGTTGAACGAAGATGTAAAGGGTGGATGATGATTGACCAGGGGCATGCAAATGGTAACCATAAGCATCTTGAAGGGGGAGGGAGCATGGCGTGATGATGGGGGAAAAGAGGAATTTGGCTAGAGAGTAGAAAACCTGTGAAATGGTGAGACTAGGAGGCTAGCATAGAACTGAATTGTGTCCCCTAAAAGGGGGGGAAGCCTTAAATCCCAACATGATCCCAGGAGAAAGAGCCTTTCAGAGATAATTAAGGTAAAATGAGGTTGTAAGGATGATATATTAATTCAATTAGATTGATTTGGATTTATTTATGTACAGATATATATAAATATAAATGTATAAATGGATATATTATAAATATATGTATAAGACTTATAGATTTATAGATAAATATGTAGCCTAAATATAATGTATAATTATGTTATATATAATATAAATATATTTATATATAAATAGAGAAAAATATATAAATATGTATATTTATAAATATAAAAAAGGGAGAAAGAGAGAGAAACTGTGAGAATGCAGTTAGGGAAAGAGCCCTAATCAGAACACACTGGCACGCTGTCTCAGACTTCTCATTTTTAGAACTGTGAAAAAATTAATTTATGACTTAAGCCACCCAAACTATGGTATTTTCTTGCCAAAGCCCAAGCAGATTACACATGAGGCAGAGTCAGACCCTGTAATGCTTTATAAACGATCCCTCTAGGAGCAAGGAGAAACCACGTAGGCTTTTGAATGTGACAGGCACAGGGCCTTAGAGGGAGCTGGTGGAAGATAAGTGACATGATAAGATTTTACTTTGAAAAGATTATTTTCATGGGCATATGAAGAAATCATTGGAAAGGAGGTGAGTGAATATAGGGAGACCAGTTAGGAGGGTGTTTTGTAACTTCAAAGAGCCCCATGACTTGGAGGGTGAAATGCAGATTCGTGTATGAATTAGTGAAATAGTAAGGATAGTAATTGATGGTAATATTAATGTAGTATTAATTGATACAATATCAGTAGTAAGAATTTGGCAGTGGATTGTAAAATAAAGCACTGGAAAGGCACCTCTGTCCTGCTCAATGGGAGGTGATGGTGTTCACTACCATAAGGGACAATGCAGGAGGGACAAGCTGAGTGTCCGGATGGGAGAAATATTAATTTATTTTTGATGTTGACTTGAAACATCTGTGAACAGAGATCCTTAGGCTTCCATACCCTCACCTGCCTTATTTCCAGCTTTCATCCTCTCTCATATTAAACTCAAACTCCATCACTGTCGATTCAAGTGACATTTTGCCATGGATTTCTACCTCCAGGTCCATCTTGCCACGGCCCAAAAGCAACATCCTTTCTTCCTTGCTCATCTAGATAGAACAAGAGTCTTCCTAACAACCCTGATGTCTCAGTTTCACTGAACTTCCTTCTATGAAGATTTCTTCTTCAAGTCAGCTCTGAGAAACCCTTGTCCTGTGTGCCTGTTACATCTTTTAGTCTCACCATTCTAATCCTTATCACAGTGTAGTTAAATTAGTTTATTTACTTTCCCTCCTTTCCACAAGTCCCTAGCAACATAAGGGCATGAGTCAGGCATTCCTTATTCTTTGCATCTCTAAGACTCAACATTTTTATTTGTGTATTATATGCTCCATTACCCTTCAAAACTTATCTGATAAAAGAATACACTGTAGAGTTGGAAAGATCATTTGGTTTATGGTGTGACTTTGAGTTTATAAACATCTGAATTCATCAAAGGTTGAAATGAAATTTTTTTCTTAAGGAAAAAATGCATAAATTTTAATTCATTGTCTAGAATAATTAAATATGAAAATGAGAACAAGCATTTGTTCACTCAATCTATATTTATTTAGTGTGTACTATGTACTAGGCATTGGACTAGGCTCTCAAAAATGTAAAATTACAAAACAAAAAAGAGAAACCTAGCTTGTAGTCTCATGGGACTTAGTGAGAAAGACATAAATCTATGAAAGAATTATGCAAATGCATGGAAAATTACGAACATAAGAGCTCTGTAGGGTAGTTGACAGAAAAACATAGGGTGCTATGGAAGTGTTTAATAGAATCTACAGATTTGATCAAGGAATAGTGATTTGGTGGGTTTTTAGGGAAAGGCATGCTGAACAGATGTGGCAGAGGACAAGTACAGTAGAGATCGTGGATAGGGAGAAAGGCCACCATTTGGGCAGACCTGGTGAGGTTTGGCTCTTTATCCTCTGAGCAACCACAAGCTGTTACAGCCACATCTTAAAAATGTGATCTCTTTTCAGTTAAACTTTAAACACCTAAGGCTAATTGTGTGTTAGTTGCAGAGTTCAACCATTAGTACTAGTACAAAAACAAACAACAAAGAGAGATACTAAGATGGGTAAAGATTTACATTGTACATCAACAGTCAGCACAAGAGCTGATCAAGTCTTATTTTCTCATAGTGTTCATTTCATTTCAACAGGTTTCCCTTTTGGTGTTCAGTTAGTCATCGCCAATCAGGGAAAACAGATGATATTTGTCTGTTTGGGACTGGCTTAGTTCACTCAGCATGATGTTTTCTAGATTCCTCCATTTTGTCGCAAATGACGGGATTTCATTGTTTTTGACTGCTGTATAGTATTCTGTAGAGTACCTATCCCATAATTTCCTAATCCAGTCTACTATTGATGGGCATTTGGGTTGGTTCCAGGAATTAGCTATTGTGAATTGGGCTGCAATAAACATTAGTGTGCAGACGGCTTTTTTGTTTGCCAGTTTAATTTCTTTTGGGTAAATTCCAAGGAGTGGGATGGCTGGGTTGTATGGTAGGGTTATATTCATGTTTCTGAGGAATCTCCAGACTGACTTCCATAGTGGTTTAACCAGTTTGCATTCCCACCAACAGTGGGTGAGTGTCCCTTTTTCCCCACATCCTCTCCAGCATCTATTATTGGTAGATTTCTGTATGTGGGCCATTCTAACTGGGGTGAGGTGAAACCTCATTGTGGTTTTGATTTGCATTTCCCTGATTGCTAGTGATCTTGAACATTTTCTCATGTGCCTGTTGGCCATTTGGATTTCCTCTTTTGAAAAATGTCTATTGAGGTCCTTGGCCCATCTCTTAAGCGGATTGTTTGTTTTGATGTTGTGGCGTTTCTTGATTTCTTTGTATATTCTGGTTATCAGCCCTTTATCTGTTGCATAGTTTGCAAATATTTTTTCCCATTCTGTCGGTTTCCTATTCACTTTCCTGACTGTTTCTTTTGCAGTACAGAAACTTCTCAATTTGATACAGTCCCAGTAGTTAATTTTGGTTTTGAGTGCCTGTGCCTTTGGGGTATTTTCTAAGAAGTCTTTGCCAGTACCTATATCTTGCAGGGTTTCTCCTATGCTCTGTAATAATTTGATGGTGTCGGGTCATAGGTTTAGGTTTTTAATCCATGTTGAGTGAATTTTTGCGTAAGGTGTAAGGTAGGGATCTTGCTTCATGTTTCTGCACGTGGAAATCCAGTTTTCCCAGCACCATTTATTAAATAGACTGTCTTTACTCCAGGGGTTGGTTTTGGATCCTTGATCAAATATAAGTTGGCTGTAGATATTTGGATTGATTTCAGGTGTTTCTATTCTGTTCCATTGGTCTATCCATCTGTTTCTGTACCAGTACCATGCTGTTTTGATAACAACTGCCTTGTAGTATGTCCTGAAATCTGGTATTGTGATTCCTCCAGCTTTGTTTTTGTTGTACAAGATTGCTTTAGCTATTCGAGGTCTCTTATTCCTCCATATGAATTTCAGCATCATTTTTTCCAGATCTGAGAAGAATGCCTTTGGTATCTTGATTGGTATTACATTGAGCCTGTAAATTGCTTTTGGGAGAATGGACATTTTGATGATATTGATTCTTCCAATCCATGAGCATGCAAGATTTTTCCATTTTTTGGTATCCTCCTCTATTTCTTTCTTTAAGGTTTTGTAATTTTCATCGTAGAGATCTTTAACATCCTTAGTTAGGTTTATTCCAAGGTATTTGATTGTTTTTGAAGCTATTGTGAATGGGGTTGATCTTAGAAGTTCTTCCTCAGCCGTGACATTGCTTGTGTATACAAAGGCTGTTGATTTTTGTGCATTGATTTTATATCCTGCTACTTTGCCAAGCTCTTCTATGAGTTCCAATAGTCTCTTAGTAGAGTTCTTTGGATCCCCTAAATAAAGTATCATATCATCTGCAAAGAGGGATAGTTTGAGTTCTTCTTTCCCAATTTGTATCCCTTTGATTTCTTTTTCTTGCCTAATAGCTCTGGCTAAGACTTCCAGCACTATGTTGAATAACAGTGGTGAGAGTGGGCATCCCTGTCTGGTGCCCGATCTCAGTGGGAATGCTTCCAGCTTTTCCCCATTCAGTAGGATACTGGCTGTAGGTTTTTCATAAATTGCTTTGATTATAACTTTGAGAGAGGGAAAAAGAAAGGGAGGATAGGTACAATTTGAGACAAACTCAATTGGACTTGCACCAAATGATGGAGTTAGAAACATGCCAGGGGATCCCAATACAACCCCATCAAGATGGCATATACCAATGCCATCTCAACGGCCCAAGTGAACAATTTTAGTTCACAATTGATCACACTGAAAGGTCTAAGAGTCAAAGGGAACACACAAACAAGACTAGTTTCTACCAATACAAACAGATAGGACCAGAAAGGGAGAGAATGATCCAGCATGGGAAGCAGAGTCACAGAAGACTCATAGAATGACAGATGTCCTAAATAACACTCTGGCCTCAGAATCAGCCCTTAAGGCATTCAGATCTGGCTCAAGAGCCCATAAGAGTATTTTAGGCATGGAAAGCCAAGACACTCTGCAAAAGGAAAAAAAGAAGACCTAAAGGGAAGACCTCAGCGAGTGAGATCCCAGTGGAAGGAACGGGGCTACCAAAGAAGAAGGTACCTTCCTCCGAAGGGAGGAAGGGACATCCACTTTGACTGTGACCCTGTCGGAATAGGATCAAAGTTGGCGAACCCTAAAGGCTTCCATAGCCTCAGCAACTCATGACTAGAGCCTAGGGAGATTCCTGACGCCATAAATAAGAGTGTCAAATTGTTAAATCAACACCAGGAGTCACTGTGTACCTATATCCCATGTGGGATCTGTCCTTAATATGTTATCTAATGTGAAGTAACGCTGTAACTAGTGCTGAAACAGTATTTTTACACTTTGTGTTTCTGTGTAGATGTAAACTGATGAAAATTTTTACTTAATACATACTGAACCGATCTTCTCTATATAAAGATAATCGAAAATGAAAAAAAAAAAAAGAAAAACTCAGTGTTACATTGGAAACTGCATCAAAAAAATTAATCAGTTTCAAATATATATATATATTTCATGTAGGATCTCTGTCCTTAATGTGCTGTACAATGTGACTCAATGCTAAAACGAGTACTCAAAGAGTATATTTCACTTTGTGTTACTATATGAGGGCAAATGGACGAATTCTTTACTTAACACATGCTAAATGGATCTCATGTATACAAAGAGAATTGAAAATGAATCTGGATGTGAACGAAGGGGTGGAGGAAGCGGGCAAGGGGGGAGGGTTGCGGGGGGAGAGGGAAAATATGGGGGGAAAGCCATTATAATCCATAAGTCGTACCTTGGAAATTTATATTCTAAATAAAAGTTAAAAAAAAGAAAAAAAAGAAAACCAGCTCACGCAAAAAAAAAAAAAAATGTGATCTCAAGAGCCAAAATTTACCTGTAGTAGAAATATATTTAATGGAAGTTACAATGGTGAAACAGTTCAAATTTTCCTGGTTCCAGCACTATGCTGTGCACTAGAGACAGGAAGATGAAGAAGCTAACATTGCCCCTGACTTTCAGAATCTCATACTCTGGTAAAAGAAAAATACGAACAAACAAATACCATCACAACATTTGTGAGCATTTTTAATAATAGAAGCTTGTGTAGAATCCAGATTGAAACAACAATGTCTGGAGTTCTGGAAAATCAAGAAAACCTATTGTGAACACTTAGTGTCTCATAGGGGACTTTGAAGAATAAACATAGTTTGTATTTGCTTTTGCTATTTTGAGACAGATGTCTTCATCCAGGCACAGAGAAGAATGTGACTGAAGGAATGATAGTATGGAAGAGCAAGATGTGCCTATGTGATTCTAGAGGGAGTGGCTGTAAGTAGTTCAGTACAGATGCTTCTTGGTTTATAATGGAATTACATCCTGATAGACCTAACTTTTTTTTAAAGATTTATTTATTTATTTGAAAGAGTTACACAGAAAGAGGGGAGGCAGAGAGAGAAAGAGAAAGGTCTTCCATCTGATGGTTCACTCCCCAGTTGGATGCAACGGATGGAGCTAAACTTATCCAAAGCCAGGAGCCAGGAGCTTCTTCTGGGTCTCCCATGCGGGTGAAGGGGCCCAAGGAGTTGGGCCATCTTCTACAGAAGATGATCTGATCCAGCAGAGAGCTGGATCAGAAGTGGAGCAGCCAGGTCTTGACCTGGTACCTATACGGGATGCTGACACTTCAGGCCAGGGCATTAACCCGCTGCGCCACAGCACCGGCCCCATAGACCTCTCTTAAATTGAAAATACTATAAGTGAAAAATGCACTGAGGGTCAGTCATTTGGCCTAGTGGTTAAGATGTCATTTGGGACACCTGCATCCATTTTCGGGGTGCCTAAGTTTGCACCCTGACTCCACTTCTGAGTGTAGCTTCTGGTTATCAGGCATCCTGGGAGGCAGCAGTGGTGGCTCAAGTCATTGGGTTTCTGCCAGTGACACAAGGGATCCAGGTTGTGTTCTTGGCTCCTGCCTTCATCCTAGCCTTGTCTTATTTGAGGTGCAAACCAGTGAATGGGAGAGCTCCCTGTCTCCACCCCCCCATCATTCTCTCTCTTCTCTTTGTCTCTCAAATAAATACATAAAAATTTAAAAATGCATTGACTACAGCTAACCTATTGAACATTACAGTTTAGCAACACAGCCCATTGTGGAGCTTCAGCAGTTTTTCCTTAACTGTGGAACTGATTGCCCAGCATCACACAAGAGGATTGGACTACATTTTGCTAGCCTGGGAGATGATACAAACCAAAAATTGCAACTATAGTTTCTATGGAGTGTGTATCACTTTTGCATTATCATAAAGCCCAAAAATCAAGATAAACCATTCTGAGCTGGAACGGCTTATGTTTCAAGAGAAAAAAAAACACACAGAGGATGTTGGAGGAAGATACTGCAGGATTAGATGTGGGCAGGCAGTGATGGGTATGGTTTGTTCAAACATGAAACTTTATCCAAAAGAAAATAAAAACCTTTGTTTTCCAGAGACCCAGCTGGAAGTGAGGCAAGTCAAGCAAGATGATCAGAATGAACACGAAACAAAGTAGACAATAGACTGCCTCTTGCCCTTTGGCAAATCCAGACAAAGTCACCTCTGTGTTGAGGGGGCTACAGAGCCATTGTTGGCCCTATTTTGCTTCTCTATCTGTATTCACTCCTGCCCTTCTTTCAAAACCTGGAGATTTCTGGGGCTTTGGGAAAGAGGTATGTGTTTGAAGGATGGTCAGCATCTCCTCCTGCATTTCTTTACCCCCTGAATGCTAATGTCACATTCCTAGTTTGTTCATAGAACACCTGACATTCTTCCACCATGCTAGAAATTTCTCCTATATCAAACCACCTATGAGGACTTTCTTGGCCATAGGACATACAAACAAAAATATTTTTGGCTGTCTAACAAATGAGGATAAGTACAATGGTCAAAACTCTTTCCAACAGATAGATGGCAGGCCTGTATGAGTGAACAAGAATTTCAGCTCAATAGGGAACTCCTGACATTTTAACAGGCATATAAACCACACTTTAAAAAAATAAAATGCAATCTTTCTTTCGTGTTATGTATAATTTCTTCAGTTCTCAGTTAGCTTCGTACCTTCAGGCAGGAAGAAAGAAATGCAATATTGGCAAGAAATCCACTAGAACTGGCTCGGAATGATGTGTTTCTGGCACTCTAAGATACTTAACACCTTTCAGAATGCAGGAAAAAGTTGCTTTGAAAATGTTTCAGCAAGACACACATGCGGAATATTCTTGATCAAGACAGGCTGTCAGCACTGTATTTTGCCACCTCTGCTCCTCCCATCGAATTCCATCATTAAATGTGCTGTGCGATTCTTTCATTCGGGGTCAAAAGTGTAAAAATTGGTCAGGGTTTCTTCTTAGTCTCAAGAAAGCTTGTTTGCCAATGGCCTAGGAAAAGGGTTTCTTTCAAAACAGACACATATATACAGATACACACGGTCTGGTATCAAATCCATGTATTATTTTTCACACTTCATGTTTTTCATGAACATTTTTTAAGATGTCTAATATGCATGTATTTCAAAACCTTTTACACAAATATACTTATCTTCTGATTTTATTTTCCAAGAACTTTTTGAAGTGCTCTCCTATTAAATTAGGTAGGTGAATTTGGTACTGTATAGACATGAGTTTTAAAAGTGTGTTCATATAAAATGAAATGCTTGTGCAGCCTCAAATAGGTTAACAGTACTTCTGTTTCAGAAAACTGTCCTGTGGTAGTTTATTTGATCTCTTGATCATGTTGTGATTTTTCTTCAACAATTGTGTTCCTCAATACCAAGATTCAAAGCTGAAATCTAGTGTATTGCATTTTTTTTTTTGACAGGCAGAGTGGACAGTGAAAGAGATAGAGAGAAAGGTCTTCCTTTGCTGTTGGTTCACCCTCCAATGGCCGCCATGGCTAGCGTGCTGCAGCCGGCACACTGCACTGATCCGAAGGCAGGAGCCAGGTGCTTCTCCTGGTCTCCCATGGGGTGCAGGGCCCAAGCACTTGGGCCATCCTCCACTGCACTCCCGGGCCACAGCAGAGAGCTGGCCTGGAAGAGGGGCAACCTGGACAGAATCCGGTGCCCTGACCGGGACTAGAACCCTGGGTGTCAGTGCTGCAGGCGGAGGATTAGCCTATTGAGCTGCGGTGCCGGCCGTGTATTGCATTCTATCAACCGAACTGGGATATACTTGCCACAATTATCTGTCCATAGTGTGGTAGGCAGCATTTCAAATCTGATCAGATATATTTAGTAGAAACCTTTAATGTCAAACTTGGAAAGTGACAAACAGATGGGAGTAATCAAACAAGACTGGACACAACTTGAAATTTGTTTTGATGAGAAGTTGTGATGTACAGTGAAAATAATGTTGGATGGAGTTAGTCGATCCAGGTTTGAATGTGAGTTTAAAATCTAGTTCAGTATTACTAGTTCAGTATTACTGCAGTATTACTGACGGTAAAATGGTATAAATTGTCCCAATCTCAGAAATTTCAGGTCTTGTAGGATTAAATAACTTTAACATATTAAAGTACCTACCAAGGCCTTGAGTGTAGTAAAATTTCAATAATTAATCATTGAATCAAAAATGAATAAATTCTACCCGAATTTTGGAAAGCATGTTTTCTCCACACAAACTGAAGAGACTTTGATTTGCAAAATGTGAGAGGCAATGGTTGAGAGGAAGCCTGTGCGAAAAACAATGTGTATCTAGAGTACCCACACTATTTCAGGGTAAGATTTGTCCCAATCTCACCTTGGATTCTCAGTGTCTCTCTGGGCCACTTGGAGCCTAAGTAAACTCCGAAGCTATTTGTTTCAATAAGCATGAGATGAGTTCCTGTGGAAAAGAGAAAGTGCACACTGTTTCTCCAGCTTGGTTAAATATAATCCAATCTCAATAAAATGATTGAAAGCTTGCTATATATCCAGATGATCCAAAAATGATCCACCACATCACTAGGTGCATATCATAATACTACATAAGGCAAAAGAATACAGTATATATGGTAGAACTGTAAATAAAGCACTATTTACTCAATGAGATTAAGAATTAAAGAGGAACACTGAGCTTTTTCTTTGATAGCTTTTTCTTTAATCAGCAGAGACTCACATATATGGAGGTAAATAAAAGGCTTAGAACTGGTATCTGGAGCAAGTGAGCAGAGCCATGCAATCAGAAGGAAGAACGTGTCCTAAGCATAAATTCTCAATGAGGATTTGGTGCTTTCCACCTTTTCTCTTTCCCCTTTATTATTTTTCACCTTTTCACCAAGAAACCCGATGCATGCATTTGTACCTTGCCCTAGTCTCTCCAGTTGTAATACCTATGCCCTAAGGTTCATTCAACCAGAGACAGCACTGGGAGGTTTGCTGTCTGTAAGAGGAACAACTGAAATGTAAAATGAAATGAAATAATGCTCCATTAAATTATCTCAAACCCAGTGGCTCTGCTTGAAGACCATCTGGGTCTGGTGACATCAAGGTTGTGGAATAGGACAGCAGGTTCAGACTGGCTTCTTCAGAAGTAGACTGAGAAACAAGTGGGCAAATGAAACAACTGAGCAATCAACAAAATTTGCTTCCACCGTTTGTAAACAGCATGATTCCTGGTGGATCTGGCGGCCAGCATTGCGAAGAAGGTTCTGGAAGGAAACTGGAAGAAGGGTGCTGGTTGTGCCTGCAGGTGCAATGGGACTTGAAGGAAGCAGAAGAGAATCCTCTTTGAAGGCAAATCCCACAGTTCAAATTTGTTCCCAGAACACTTTGTAGAGCAATATTCTCACATTTCTATCATAGCAGGTTGAGGACCAATTGAGCCTTTACCTCCTGCCTTACATTGTAGTATCTGTGTGCTTCATTTAAGTCACATCCACATCTGCCCCCAGAGATGACTCTTTGCAGTTCTGGGTGAAGTCACAGCTAAATATAATGGAGCATAAATCATTCCACACACAACTGCTCTGAGGACCTAGGACAGAAAGGTGCAGGGAGTATGTGAACTCTCGGTGGCAAGAATGAATTTACCAGGGAGCTCCTCTCATGCTTTGGAGAACACCATACGTGGAACCATCAGGGTAAATCTGCCTCTGTATTGTCAGGAGTTTGAATCTTTGCATGAGGAAATATTTTATTTAAGTTTTCTAGTAGAAGTAACCTTGTGTTTTGAGTAAAAGAGCCTAACCTAAAACATATGTTAATAATACTAGTCACAAAAGGTTAAATTATTAAAAATTTGTTCAAACATAACCTTGGTTCTGCTAAGAAAATTATTAGAGGAGACTGTGTGAGATGATAGCCTAAGCTGAAAACACAAATCTTACTGTTCTATAGTTTTCTCTTACTTTTCACTTTCTTCTCTTTTTTCTCTCTTCCTATTTATCTCTGAGTTTAGAAAAAGTTATTGTCAGTGCTTTGGAAACTATAACTCTCAAGAAGGGTTTATACTTGTTTTTCAGTGGCACTAATAAAACTATTATGCATTTCATTTCTATTTCATTCCATCAGTGTGCTAAAAACAATTCAATCTCTAAGCACTGCAGACTTGTTGAGTTATTGAAGGTAAATACTCATCCACAGGAAAACTGAGAACAATGTAAATGCAATTTATTTTAGCACACCTGATTGAGGTGTGCAAATCAGATGACTTAGGCACACTGTTTTACAGACTGCAGGGGGAAGAAATCATCAGGGTTTTACTCAGAAATATGGAGGCAATTCGGAAGGGCCTTTTCTCTGGAGCATGCATTTTATGTTTGTTTCCCTAAATCTTGCCAATCGTGGCTATAGGCCTTAGGATGAATTGCCAATATAATTTTCTCTCCTACTAGAAAATCAAACTGGCAAAGCTCTTGGGTAGTAGACAAGGTTCAGGGAGTTCCCAGTCTTGGGTTTGGAAATGCCTTTGCTGTACACACATGTTATTATTTACTTTAAAATAAGGGTTATTCCAATGTTATAAAGGAGAGAGAGAGAGTAAAAGTCTGTCCTGCAGGACAGATATCACAAGTCAAAAGCCAGAGATTTGTTTCTCATTCCCACTATTTCACAGTGATCACTGCTTCTGTGCTCATAGCCGTCCTGTGTGTGCAGCAGGCCTGGTAGGAGCTCAGATTGGGGAAATTGACATGGGTTCAAATCCAATGCTGTAGAGTGCTGAACAAGTCACTTATTCTCTGATTCTTCACGTACAAACCTATTGGCGTGATTTTCTGATGATTCATCATACATCTAGTGATGTACTGACCTAATATGACCATCAGTTTTATGGTGAGTTCTTATCTCTTTAAAAGAAATTGGTCATAATTGTTCTCTAGTCACAAAAAGGGAACTATTCAACTAGCAATCGTTGAACACTCATTATGGATTAGGAAATGTATGATATGCAGATGATAAAACTGTGAAGAAAATACAATAAGGATAATTAACATTTATCTAACAGTGCTAGACACTAATCTAGGTACTTTATAATAATAAGTCCCTGTATTCCAGAATCTTATATTTTAATGGGCATACAGATGAGCACATAGGCAGGTGCAGTACAGTATGATGAGGGCTTAGTGAGAGTTTGCTCAAGGGCTTAAGGGATTATATCTGTATGGCCAATGGATCAGAAGTTGGAAAGAGTAGGAAGATTTGTTAGAGAAGATGGTGTCACTGGGACCTGCTAATGGGAAAATATCATTTCCTTCTGAATTTTTGAGTGGTTAAGTAAAGGCCTTAGCATGGGAGACTGCACACTGCACCCAGACAAATGATAATCAGCTCATTAGAGTAATAACTGTGCGTGTGTGTGCGTGTGTGTATGTGTGTGTGTGTTGGAACAAGGGTAGGGACGAAAATATCAAATATTCAGGACTGGCATGCAATGGTATGGCTTCATATAGAGAAAAATGCATAACCAAAAATAATAACCAAAAAGATAAGAGAAGCCCAAGTGAACATAGAGCTATTAGAATTAAAATCTTAGATCCAGAAAAGGAATTTGAAGAAAGCCTGGCTGTCCTGGAAACAAGCTCTGTAGTCATTTACACTTCATAAACAAGACCATAAATTAGCATTCTTGGTGGGCAGCATTAGTTGTCCCCAAATCTTGGTTCACTCTCCACCCTTGGCATGATTTGTCTGCTTCATTGGCTTTGATCTTGAACATGATTTATTTTGGTCAAAGGAACAACAAGGTGTTTAGCCATGAACACAGGCTTGAGGTGTGCTAATGTGGTTTGGCTTGGCAATTGTACTTCTGCTGCCTACTATGAAAACAGTGTTCCCCACGAATCTGCTGATACCAGGGTGACTCACATGAGGAAGCATCCAGAACTTACCTGAAGTAGAGCTAACTCTGCCAACCAACAGAGCTGCCCATTGGTAGAAAACACATCACTACCACCGATGCGATTTGAGGAATTGTTTATTAGGTGGTTCAATGGTGGAAAAGAAAGTGACTAATGACATATCCACGTGAAGGGATTTTTTTTTTTTTGTAGTTTATGATTTCTCTGAAAGAGAGGTTGAGAGAGTTGAGCACAGGTGAGTTCTATTGGTGGCAATGATGCTGCTTAGATATTCCACTTAGTAAGTCAGCTAAGTCATCAGATGTTAAGACTGAGTTTAGAGGCTGGTGTTTTGGTATAGCAGGTAAAGCTGCCTCCTGCAGTGCTGGCATCCCATACGTGTGTCAGTTCAAGTCTCGGCTACTCCACTTCCAATACAGCTCTCTGAGGTGGACTGGGAAAGCAGTAGAAGATAGGCTAAGTACATGGGCCCTGCCATCTATATGGGAGACCCAGATGAAGCTCCTGGCTCTTGGCTTCAGCCTGGCCAAGCGCTGGCCATTGCACCCATCTTGGGGGAGAATCATCAGATGGAAGATTTCTCTATCTCTGTCTCTTCCTGTCTCTCTAATTCTGACTTCTAATATAAATAAATAGTTTTTTACATGTTAGCTTTGGTGGCAGCCTTCCTTAGACAGAATCTTAATTCTGCCAATTTCCAGACAGGTGATCCAAGGAAAAAATTCCTTGACTTCTTCTGACTTACCTTGTTTTTCTCATTGACTTCTAATAATACAGGTTGAGCATTCCTAACACGAAAATTCAAAGCTTTTCAATAAATGGAAAATGCCCAACATGAAGTCACGAGAGACATATTGATTGTGTCTCTTCTACTGTTATTTCAGGTGGATGTCCTAGAACATCTAATCCTAGCCTCTGCTATAGTCATTTATGTTTCTTGTGGTATTTCAGTGCCACTATGACCTTTTAATATGCCTGGGGTCGTAGCACCCTGAGCTTTTTACTCTTTGGTCTTGATTGGCTCGTGAGAGCGTGAAAATAACGTGCCCTCAGTACCCTCCTTGATCCTTTCAACTTACTTAATAAACAATGCTAAACATCAAAGGACAGCTATGTAGAACTCCAGGACGCCCTGGTCTCTGAGGTCAGTTCTGTATTGGTGCTGCCTTAGAAGCTCTGGAAAGGAGAAAATGTGATGGTCATTCCTCTGGAGGAAAACTTACCTCTCGAAAATAGACTGCTGCATTCCATAGCAGTTTAATTCACAAAGTGTCGGAGAGAAATAGCACTGGATCATTCGGCCCTCCGTGGGAAAGTGCTTTTTCTCAGATCAGCTAACTCCATGTTTGAGACTTCTTATTAGTATATATCCCTGCGCGGCCACAAATAGCCACAGCGTGGGGAGGTAATATTTCAGAAACCCAGCTGTCTTATAATAAAGATGTTTGCTTCGTGAGGTAATATTCCTGAAACCTACACTGGGTGATCCATGATCCACGACATCCATGAGGTAATGGGTCTCAATGTGGGCCCTAAACCACAGCAATTCCTTGATGGGAAAACTGGACAGGCATGATTACATTTCTCTGAATGTTGGGGCTGCTTTAAGGATGACTAAAGCTGATTTTTCCCCCACCTCTCCCCTTTCCTTTCACAAAGATAGATAAAGTTAACAGCGGTAATTTCAGAAGAAAAAATAAAGTCTGCCTGCAAAAAAGGAGCAACAGTACAGTTCCATAGTTTTTAATGAAGCCAAACATGTTTTGACAACCCTTCCACACACATTTAAACAATTAATAGGAGTTCTTGCCTTATAATTCCATTACAGAAATGAGAAAAATTCTTCACTTTGGTGGGAAAAGGCAATGAGTATAAAAGCAAGACCATAGATTTTGGAGCCTGTGTTGTGGCATAGCCAGTAAAGCTGCCCCCTGCAACATCAGCATCCCATATGGGCACAGGTTGTTGGCCCAACTGCTGCACTTGCAACCCAGCTCTCTGCTAATGGCCTGGGAAGAGCAGTGGAAGATTGCCTAAGTGCTTGGTCCTCTGTACCCCCGTCAGAGTCTCTGAAGAAACTTCTGGTGTCTGGCTCCTGGCTTCAGCTTGGTCCAGCCCCAGCTGTCCAGGGAGTGAACCAGTGGATGGGCAATCTCTCTCCCTCTCCCTGTAACTCTGACTTTCAAATAAATAAATGAATCAAAAAAAGACCAATGAGTTTAACATATTTAAACCTATGCATTTCCTTAGGAGGAGTCATACCCTCTCCAATAAATATCCCTTTGGAGGCACAAAATGATTTTGTTTTTTAAATTATCAATTTATTTGATAGGGATAGAAGGGAACAGAGAGATTCCATCTGCTGTTTTACTCCCCAAATGTCCAAGACCGCCAGGCCAAGAGACTCAATCTAAGTGTTCCTCGTGGGTGGCAAGAACTACAACTACGTGCACCACTTCTGCTGCCTTCTTATGTCTCTATTAGCAGGAAACTGGAATCGGACTTTGAACTGGGCATCATGCAGGGATTTCGAGTGGCATCTTAACTGTTATTTCAAACACCCACACTGAGTGAAGATACTTTAAACACATATATGTAAGCATATGCAGGCATATACTTCAAGAGGGTAAGGAACCAACCGGTTTCAAATCTTCACTCTGTAGAAGATAATAAGAAGAGCTAAAATATTTAAATGCCATCTGTGGAGAATTTAAATGTTAGTCACAATTGTTTCATAAGCTCCTCTCTGTCTTTGAGGGTAGGACAGACAAACTTGCATCTAAAGAATAGAACCAAGCTGTAGGACTTGGAAGACTAGATCAGTAACGGCTTGCAGCTTCCTCCTTGCTCCCTCTGTTGGATCTCTTGCTCTGGGATCTTGCCATGCTCATGTCCGTAGATAGCCATATGTGGGAAGTTTGGTGGCCAGAATTCTGAAGTGGTTCCTAAAATCTTGCATAACCTTCTCCCCTTGAGTGTGGCAGACATGTGAATGTGATTGAATATCCATGACCAAGTACATCCTTGGGAAAATGAAAGGATGGTTACTGTGATGTCTCCTTATCTCTGGTTTCACCTTCTGTGGTTTCAGCTATCCACCATCACTGGTAGTGTGAAAATATTACATGGAAAATTCCACAAACAGGCAACGTATAAGCTCTCATTGGAGGTCATTCTGAATAGTGTGGTGAGTGCTTATCCTGTTCCATTGCATCCTACTCCTGACATGTTTCATCCCATTGTCTGCTGTATGCACCACTACCTCCAATAGTCACTTAGTAGTTATCTCATCAGATCAACAATCATGCTATCACAGTATTTTGTTTAGTAATAGTCCCAAAGTGCAAGAGTATTTATGCTGGCAATTTGAATCTACCCAGGAAAAGCTTCACAATGTTTCTTTTTTAAAGGGAAAAGATAAAAATGAGATCATTCACATGATTTTTATTACACCATAATTATTATGTTTTCCTATTGGTTTTCATTCATCTCTTACTGTGCCTAACTGATAAATTAAACTTTATTATATATAAACAAAACTGTATTTTTATGCAAACTGAGACCTGTCTTGAGTTCAGACCTGTGTTCTTTTTGCTAGTTCCCCCCAACACCCAGGAGGGTCAGGAGCCTCAGTTCCCCTCCACGGCTCTGCCAAATGTGAATCATATACTACTGTAATTATACTTAGCCGGTTAAAATAAAAGTATTTTTTTATTATCTCACACAATATCTATGGATCAAAAGTTAGGGAGGAGTTGTGTTAAAACCTGTCTGCAGGAATGTAATGTATAGAGAGAAGTAGATCACAGCACAGAGTAGCAAATGTCCTTGAAAAGAAAGTTATTACTTGCATTGTCCAAAAGGAGGTGAGTATACCTCTCCACCCAGCATCACACAGGGAGCAGCCGAGATGGTCAGGAGGAGGAAGAAGGAGCAGGGAGAGAGTGGATCAGGCAGAGCTTTTTTTTGTGTTCTCCATAGAATGGCAAGGCAGGATACCAGGGTATTTCAAAATCATATGGAAGATAGAATTAGAGGTGCAGATCAGGACTGGTCAATCTGGCTGATGCTGGTGAGTTCTGGGCTATAGGATGTTCTCTGTTTGTGACACTTACCTGACCCTGAGCTGATTTGGGGCATGGAAATTTGGGCTTGTTGCATAAGCCTGATTGCTTCCTATACAATATGTGTGTTTATGTCCACAGGTCAGTTTTTTTACTAGAAAGTAGCGAGCCCTAGGGTATGTTTATCCCTGGCCAGTTAGCCCCATGAAGATGTCAAAATACCTTGAAATAATGTGTGTGTGTGTGTGTGTGTGTGTGTGTATGAAATGATTACCATGGTGTCCTAGCTGAGTGGTTCTATAACAGGGTCTCTCATGGGGTCCTTGTGTCCTTGTTAATAGGTCAACCAGGTTTGCTATCTCAGAGTGCTTACCTGGAGTTGGAGGATCCACTTCCAAGACGGCTCATTCATATGTACTGGTTGTTGGCAGGAGGCCTTAATTTCCTTCTGTATAATTTTCCACTGCTGTATAACAAATTACTACCAATGTCATGACTAATGCAGCTTCCATGGGTCAGAAGTCGGGCATGGGTTAGATGCAGTCTTATCCCCAGGGTTTCTTCTAAGCCTGAATCCAAGATGTTAGTTGAACTGTGTTCTCATTTGTAGCTCATGATCTTTCTCCAAGCTCATTTAGGTTGTTTTTCAAAATCAGCTCCTGATGGCTGTTGGGATGAGAACCTGCTTCCTGTGAACTGTTGGCCAGGCATCCCTTTCAGCTCCTAGAGGCTGTCCTCAGACTCCCAACACACAGTGCTCTCACAGCAGGGCAGCTTACTTATTTAGAATCACCAGGAGGATGTTTTCCTTTAACATCAGTCTCACTGTCCTCATCTTTAAACTGAAATGACCTGGGGTGGAGGAGTGGTGGCATAGAGGGTAAAGCCACTGTCTTGGGGATGCCAGCTTCCAATATGAGCTTTGGTTTTGGTCCTGGCTGCTCCACTTCTGATCCAGCTCCCTGCTAATGGTCTGGGAAAAGCAGTGCTTGAGCTAGCTACTGCCATCCATGTAGGAGACCTGGATGAAGCCTGGCCCAGTGCTGCTGGTCTTTGCATCCATCTGGAGAGTAAACCAACAGATGGAAAATTCTCTTTCTCTTTTTCTAACCCTAAATAAATAAATAAATAAATACAAATACCGGGTACTTTGTAGAAGTTAATATAGTGCTTGAGATGCCTGCATTCCAAATGGGAGCTCCTGGGTGCCATCTCTGCTCTTTCTGATTACAGCTTCTGTTTATATTCACACTGGGAGACAGCAGACAATGAGTCAAGTAGTTGAGTTCCAGCCAAGTACTCGGAGGACCCAGATTGAGTTCCAGGCTCCTGACTTCAGCTGGGATCAGTCTTAGCATTTCAGGCATCTGGGGGGTGTGAACCAGCAGATAGATGAGCTCTTTGTCTGACTCTCTATTTCTCATATGAATAAATAAATAAATAAAGCAATACCCCAATCATTAGTGTTTTATAAGATGCTTCCGAACTAAATAAGATAAAGCTTATGGAGGACTTTACATACATTAGAGTTAAGTAAATATTAGGTATTTTTTTAACCTGTGTTTTCCTCACTGTCATTATAACAACAAAGCTAATAATCAGTTGACCATCACCATCATCTAGAAAAATTTTCTGTACCCTCTTAGGTGTTACCCTTGTTGTTTTTACCCTTGGCTGTTGCAGTGAATGGGGCCCCGTGGCTCAGAGCCTGAGCACCCCACTGCCTGCACGAGGCTGCACCAAGGAGAAAAGGAGGCAAGTACGTTGTCCTGCTTTCCCCACACCTCTTATCTACTGGGAGGAGACCAGGCTTCCGCTCCTGTCTTTGCAGTGATCTGCTCTCTTTTGAGAGATGTTATATGACGATAAGAGGATAAAAGTCGATTATCTGCTTGTGTACTTCTTCATCTCGTAAACATGTCAGCAAGTTCATATCAAAGATGGCTCTCAGGTTTAAACCAGGGTATTTCAAAATCATACAGGAGATAGAATTAAAAGATGTTTATTTGGTGCAAAAATGTTTGAAATCCGTGCAGTTTTTTCATAATATGACATTTCCACCAACCTTTTGAAGACATCTCATATCTAAGCTGAGAAAGAGGTTGAAACATAAGTGTGTATAAAAGTAAAATTAAAACTCAGGAGGTAAAGATTGACAATTAGGCCTCACCTTAATTATTAAATCCCAAATGTCTGCCTCACTTCTGATGCATTGAGATGGGCTTTACTCCAACATCTTCATAAAATAAAACTTTTGAAAAATTTTTAACTATAGTGAGAATTTTTACACATATTTTCTTCATGGGAAAAATAGAGAAATAATGAAACTTCATCCTAACCTTCAAAAAAATAGAAGAAATAATTGTTTAACCAAATGATAAGCACCTTTTCTTCTGTGAATTATAGGAGTTTTATAGTTTTAAGTTTAATGATTAGGCCTAGCACCCATTTGTTTCTATTTTTTATATATAATCTAAAATAGGAGCATCCAATTGTATCAACACTATTTGTTGAAAAGCTATTCTTTCCCCATTGATTTACCTGGACAATGTTGTCACAAATCAAATGACCATGTATTTGGAGGTCTTTTTTTGAATGTACTCTTTTGTTCCATCTATCTGCATGTGTATCCTTATATCCATATGGTCTTGATAACAGTAGTTTATGGTAAGTCTTGAAGTTGTGTACAAAAGTTGTTCCATTTCCAAATTTGTTCTTCTCCTTAAAAAATCATTTTGAATACTCTATATTCACTTGGTGGTATCATGTAAACTTGAGAATCAGATGATAAATTAACTGACACAAAAATTGTCTGACAATGTTGGTTGTGATTTTTTGATGTATATATTTCATTGCACAGAGAACAGACACATTAACAACATAGGGACTTCAAACCCATAACCAAGGTATATGTCTTTAGTGGCTTAAGTTTTCTTTAATGTCCCCTAGCATCATTTCATAATTGCAAAGTACTTGTACTGTTCTTGTGGTATTAAACATATCCTAAATTTTCACAGTACAATGCTGTCATAAAAATTATTTTGAATTTTAGTTTTTAATTTTTCATTATTAGTGTATAGAAATGAAACTGACTTGTAGACCTCGTATAAGTCACAGCAAAAATTATTTAGTTCTGGTAGCTTTTCTTTACTAGATTGCTCCTATCCTTTGAAAATAAATGAAATTTTATTCTTTAAAATATACATGCCATTATTGAGCCTCACTCAAATTGGGCCCCAGATGGGATGCTGGCCCTGCAGGCCAGGGCTTTAACCTGCTACACCACAGCATTGGCCCCCAGGCACAATGTTAACAGAAATATTTGGAGTAGATGAGCACACATGCTTCTGTCAGGGTGGGGGCACAGTTTTTCATCTTTGAGTATGATGTTAGTTTTGTATTTTCCTTTTTTTTTTTTTTTTTTTTTATAAAGCTTTTATTTAAAGAATATAAATTTCCAAAGAACAGCTCATGGACCACAATGGCTCCTCCCCCACACAACTTCCCTCCCTCCCCCCACCCTCCCCTTTCCCGCTCCCTCTCCCCTTCTGTTCACATCAAGATTCATTTTCAATTCTCTTTATACACAGAAGATCAATTTAGTACATATTACGTAAAGATTTCAACGGTTTGCCCTCGCATAGAGACACAAAATGATAATACTGTTGGAGTACTAGTTATAGTATTAATTCACAATGTACAGCACATTAAGGACAGAGATCCTACATGATTTTTTTTTAAAAAAATTGATTAATTGTCTATGCAATTTCCAGTTTAACACCAAGATTTTTTAATCATTTGCAATTATCTTTATATAAAGAAGATCGATTCAATATATACTATGTAAGGATTTAATCAGTTTGCACCCACTCAGAAACACAAAGTGTAAAAATACTGTTTCAGTACTAGTAATAGCATCACTTCACATTGGATAACACATTAAGGACAGATCCCTCATGAGACGTAAGTACACAGTGACTCCTGATGTTGATTTAACAATTTGACACTCTTGTTTATGGCGTCAGTAATCTCCCTAGGCTCTGGTCATGAGTTGCCGAGGCTATGGAAGCCTTTAGGGTTCGCCGACTTCGATCTTATTCCCACAGGGCCATAGTCAAAGTGGAAGTTCCCTCCTCCCTTCAGAGAAAGGTACCTCCTTCTTTGATGGCCCCGTTCTTTCCACTGGGATCTCACTCGCAGAGATCTTTCATTTAGGTCTTCTGTTTTTTCCAGAGTGTCTTAGCTTTCCATGCCTAAAATATTCTCATGGGCTCTTGAGCCAGATCCGAATGCCTTAAGGGCTGATTCTGAGGCCAGAGTGCTATTTAGGACATCTGCCATTCTATGAGTCTGCTGTGTATCCTGCTTCCCATGTTGGATCATTCTCTCCCATTTTCATTCTATCAGTTAGTATTAGCAGACACTAGTCTTGTTTGTGTGATCCCTTTGACTCTTAGACCTATCAGTGTGATCAATTGTGAGCTGAAATTGATCACTTGGACTAATGAGATGGCCTTGGTACATGCCACCTTGATGGGATTGTATTGGAAACCCCTGGCACAATTCTAACTCCATCATTTGGGGCCGTTCCGATTGAGCATGTCCCAAATTTTACATCTCCTCCCTCTCTTATTCCCACTCTTATATTTCACAGAGATCACTTTTCAGTTAAAATTTAAACACCTAAGAATAATTGTGTGTTAATTACAGAGTTCAACCACTAGTACTAGGATAAAGAAAAAAAAAATACACACAGTTTTTCATCTTTGAGTATGATGTTAGTTTTGTATTTTCCATCAATACACTTTAGCACGCTGAAAACTTTCCTATTGTTTGTATACTGATACATGTGTGTATTTAAACATAAATGGTTGTTTAATTTTACCAAATCCTTTTGGTATGGTTATTAAAATAATCATATGATTTTAAAGTCAAGTCTGTTGACATGAACTATATTTGCTGATTTTTTTCAAATATTGAACAAATTAGCTGATCCTGAGACAAACATTTGATTATATTATTCTTTAATAGTTTGTATGTGCAAAATTTGATTATATTTTATTAAAATTGTATTTCTTTATTTCTGAGAGATCCTTGTAGCTTTGTTGGTGTATAAATTTTACCAGAGTAATGCTGGCTTATAAAATGATTTGAGAAATTGTCTCTTTTGTTTCATTTTTTGGAAGTGTTTATTTAGAAGTGTTATTATGTCTTCCTTAAATTTCTTGTTAGGAATTATCAGTGAGGCCATCTCTCCCTGATTTTTTTCTAGAGACATGTGCTTATTTAAATTATGACTTATATGTCATTAATAGCTATGAGACTATTCAAATCACCTACTTCTTTTCAAAGTTTAATCTGTTTATTATATAAAGTTGTTTATAATATTCTCTTGTTGTCCTTTTAATGTCCCTGGGGTCTATTGTGATATCTTCCCTTTCATTTCTAATACTGCTAATTTTTGTGTTATCTCTTATTCTGTTTATCTGCTTGGCCATAGTCTGATCAGTTTCATTGCTCATTTCAGGAATCAGTTTTGCTTTCACTGATTTACTGTATCTGGTTTATTCTGTTTGATTATTTTCCTACCGTCTTTATTATTTTATCCTTCTAGTTGTTTGGGGTCAAATCATGCATTCATTTCGAGTTCTTAAGGTATCTCTGCCTTTCAAATAAATAAATAAATGAGAAACATTGAAAGATGCGTGTATGAACAGGGGCACCTGTGGTCAAGGGGGCTTTTCTTTTATAGACGTGCCAAGGAATTTGTGCTATGGTGCAGCCTCTGGAAAGGAAAGGTTGCTAAAACACAGGCACTGAGAGGCTCTGCCCTGATCAGCTATAACCCTCAGGCTCCAGAGGCTGACTACCTATTTCCCCCTCCAGCCAAACTTCCATGTGCAGTGGGGCAGGTGGATAAGAGTCGGTGTACTGACTCCCGGTGAAGATGACCAGAACAGGCACTGTCGCATCCTTTCAATATGTACATACTCTGCTTGAGGATGTTTCAGACATGTGGAAGATAGGACAAAAATCTCCTCTAACTCTTTATTCTTTACATACTTCCACAATGTACCCAAGACAGAGCAGTTCATCTTCCTGTGGATAAAAACATTTCCTTACTGATTTTTCATAGTTTTCCTCTGAAGAGGGAATGAGTACAAGATTGTAACTCATGGGAAATGGAATATGATCATGTTTATGCCACTCAGATAGAAATCTTAGAAAAGTCACTCACTATCATTTCTCCATATCATCTATATATTTGGACCTGTCTCCTTACCTTACATCAAAATATTTAGAAGTACTGATAAAAACTCGAAACTGACTACTGCTGTCTACCATAGGTATACACAAGGATTCTTCAAAAAGCTCTTGAAAATGCATCATTTCAGAGAATTATACATACATTTCAAAGGCTTTGCACCGTAATGAATTTATCCTTTAATTCCATTTCCATGAACTTTTCAGAGTGTCCCCAAGCATTTGCTTAGAGCTGGTTGGATTGAGAAATATGTGATTACTGCTAGTTGTAGTTCTGGTTGTACACAAATAAAAATGCAGCCCTGCTGGTCAAGGCCTCATGTGATTCTGTGTCCCAGGAATGAGGCTCTGACTGCTGGTCTCCATTTGGTCTCTGGATTAGAGCCCGAGAGGACAACTGGTTCCCTGCTGTCTTATGATAAGGCAATCAGTCACGTGTTTCTACCCACCAGACCTGACTTCATCATGGAGTAAAGTGATTTCTGTCATTACAGTTTTAATATGCACTGTTTGATGTGTATATTCTTTACTCCTCGCATCCTTCTCCAATGCCCTAACACATGTTTGCAGACAATTTTCTAAATTATCAAAAGCTGGTAAAAAGAATAAAGACAATTGTTATTACATCAAGATTGTGAAGAAAAACCAGATGGTTTAATAAACAGTGTTGAAAGCAGATTACCAACACACAATTATATAACTTGAATCCTGTAGTTTACAGGGATACATAATTAGAGGCAATATGCTACAAAAAGCTAACTGGTTGACAATGATCTTTGTTTTGCAAGCTTGGCCAGACACATAGTGCATTAAAAGAGACAAAAGTTTGAGAACTATTTGCAAAGCCTCAAATGAATCATAATTGAAATTCATAGGAAGTCCATGTTTCCTTTTCTGCTATGCTCTTTTCTAGAATTCTTAGTCCTAAAAAGTAGAACTGACACAGTAGAATTTTATATAATTTTGTATACTCACACATTTTGTGGGAAATGAGGACCTTTAAGACATCTTCAGATGAGAAGAGCAAAAGGAAGAAAAATAATCATGAAATGATTAATCAGTATTGAACTAATTAATAGAAATAGGATGCCAGGTGTTTACATCCGTTGTTCCTTCTGAAGAAATCTGTATCAGTCTTTGCATCTAAAAGACTTACATTCGTAACCTGGTGCTTAGATCCAACAGGGAAAATGAGATTTGCACACACAGGAATAGAAGTGTGTTTCTCATATTATGAAAGTCCATAAGTTTATGAAGGAAGAGAAAAAGAAATTATCTGTTCACCAATTTGTAGTTAGATGGCTAGATCTAGATCTGATTAGATGGTAACTAGATATGGATCAATAAATAAAGGATGACAATTAAATATAGATATACAGATCATTAGATTAGCTACATGGATGGATAATTATTTAGACTGAATAAACATACACATTTTTTCTGAAATAATTAATTCCCTTAATATACAGTATGCCTCAAATAGAAATAAGTGTATGTAGATGCTTCAGAGAATTTGTGGGGGGCCAGAACTGTGGTGTGGTAGGTTAAACCTCTACTCGTGGTGCCGGCATCCCATATGGGCCCCCGTTCGGGTCCTTGCTGCTCCACTTCCAATCCAGCTCCTTGTTAATGTGCCTGGGGAAGCAGCAGAAGATGGTTCAAATGCTAGGGCCTCTGCATCCAGGGAAACCCAGAAGAAAACTCCTCATTCCTGGCTTCTGCCTGGCTTAGTCCTAGCTGCTGTGGATATTTGAGGAGTGAACTATCTGATGAGGGTTCTTTCTCTGCCTCTCCTTCTCTCTATATATAACTCCGTCTTTCAGATAGATAAATCTTCTCTTAAAAAATGTGGAAAATGAAATGAAAAGAAATTGATTTTGGTGTAAAAACATTTAAAATGCATGAATAACTTTGTCATAACTTTGCATTTTCCACAAACATTTTGAAGATGACTCATCTGCATGGATTTCAAAAAAATTTTGCACCAAAATATACTTTTCTTTTCATGCCATTTTCACAAACCTTTTGAAGTAGCCTTGCATGTATGGGCCTACTGTGTGTCCAGTGATAGAAGGAAAACAATTTCCTTTCTGTTAGGTTAAAATGTATTTTTAATATTAAAATCATCTAGATTCCTCATAGAAAACCAAGGCACTCACTCATTATGGTTTCTTGTTGAAATTTGATGAGAGCCAATCAAACACAGCAAGGCTTGCCCTAATTTCTTTTTTTTTTAACTTTTATTTAGTAAATATAAATTTCCAAAGTACATTTTATGGATTACAATGGCTCCCCCCCCCCCCCCCCGATAACTTCCCTCACACTCACAACCCTCCGGTCTCCCACTCCCTCTCCCATTCCATTCACATCAAGATTCATTGTCAGTTATCTTTATATACAGAAGATCAAACACAGCAAGGCTTGCCCTAATTTCAACAGCAAGCTAGCACTTCTGCCGTTGACAATGTACTGCAAGCTCAGAACCCCAATAGGTCTTTGTGAAATGGTTTTGAATGATGGTTCACGTTACTTAATATAGAAGCACACCTAAAAACAATTGCACAGAGCTTCAAACCAATAAGAAACTAGGACAAAATATGCACAATGAATTGAGGTGGATAAACTGATGAAAGCCATCACTGGAGTACAACAAAAATAATACAACAGAAAAGTTCCCTGAATATTATGACAGACTCAGGATATGAAAGAGAGATTTAATTTTTTTTTTTTTTGGTAAAACTGACTTCCTGGCAGACACAAACATAGGTACAGTGTGACTGTAACTCTAAAGTAATTGTATATACTTAACCAGTCTCATATTCAAGTGTGCTTCTATTCAGATGCTCAAAGATGAAAAGGACCAACCTTGCTATGGAGCATTGTGGTCTCTTTATGAACAGGCATCTTACCAGAGGTGCTCTTGTTCCTTCTGGTTTCCAAAAGAACTATTGTGCGTTTTCCAACCAACCTTGAAACAGGCCAGACTGAACATCCAATGAGAGCTCTTCTCACAAGGAATTTTTCCCTAAAGGCTCGAGGCAACGTTCCCAACCAAAGAAAAGGGTTTATACTTATATCCCAGTATTCAGACTCAGTTTTCAACAAATCAGTTATCTTGGATGTTATCAATTTTTCTTTATACTTTGATTAATGCAAATAAAAATAATTTCCTATAGATTTTGAGCCTAAAATGGTTTAAATTCACTTTTGGGTTTTTCCCCTACAAGTGAGGTTTAATAGTTCTAACGTTCGGTTCATGGCTTTGAAACTTGATTAAATTTTATCTAAAGAAAATGATGGGAACCTATATTTTTATCAGTTGCTTCTGAGTAATTGACAAAGGAATTATCCTTGGGAATTTTAGCACAAGAAAATCATGTTTAATCACATATGATTACATTCAGGAAGTCTGGAATTTAAATAGTTTGAAAACTAATGCCTGCAATCAAATGATTTGGCCAATTAACAATATCCTCTAAATTACCTCCTCAAGTAATTGTAACATTTATAATCAGATGAATTTGTAAAGATAGTTTCTCCAGTTTGTTTTTTAATATCCATCCACAGTCAAGGCTCACCTGCTCATGCAACTAGGGACTCCTCTTGGTCTATTAATTCTTTCCAACTCTTTGGTTTTCAATGGTAGGTATCAACTTTTGTCTGTATATTTTGTATCATTATTGCTTATTTTATTATCTCAATAGACTAAAGGTAAGAATAATATATACAAAATGAATGATTACTGGAAAGAATTATAAAGACTTATTTCACTAGAGTCATCACTGAAGACTATTGACCATTCCTCCAATCTTTGCTCACATTTAGTTGGATACTTTTCCTGACCTTTGCTTCTGAATGCATTATATATTTCAGAAGTAGTATGGAGTTATTATCAGGAAATTGGTGAGGTTTTAGCTCAGCAGATGCGAGGGTTCGTCTCCTTTGTGTTGCAGACATTTCTGTGGTAAAGTACAAAGCAATCTGCAGGTGAAGAGAGACAGGGGACTCTTCTTTAGGGAGGAAACTATTAACTATTGAAGGGTCAGCAATTTTGGCCAAAATTTCCAACTACATCATTCGTATGCATCCTGGAAATTAATTCAAGTAGTAATACCGTGAAGATCTATTGGATCTTCCTGACACATGGCACCTCCATTAGTAAACTTGAGCCTCATGGCAACTAGACTAGAATGCCTATTGCTTTAGAGTTTGGAATATGCATTACTTCCCACTTAATAGTTTACATTTCTAATCCAAAATTTACTAATTTGTGACCCTATGCAAGTTAGCGCAACTCTCTGTGCTTAAGTCTCCTCAGCTATAAAATGAACTATAATATCCGTTTTGCTAAAAAAATTAGATTAGATAATGTGTGTCTTAGTGCCTTAGTGATGAGAACCAAATGCAATCTTCCTATTCGGTCTTCAACATGGTAAGCACATAGCAGAGTCTTCAGCAGCAGGCTCCCCACTGCTCTGAGAGTAAAAGTGCTTCTAGGGACCTAGGAGGTCCTGTATCGTCCGTCATTGTCCCTGGTTTGCTTTCTCTTGAACTTCATTTGCTACAATATCTCCTCCTCAACAACCTGCTCCGGATGCCCTATCCTATGTGATTCTTCAAAAACTTCATAGCCACTCTCCTGCCTCAGGGTTTTGGCATCATCTGTTTTCCTGCATGGGGTAGGCTTCTTCCAAACAGCCACATGGTGAACTCCCTCTCCTTCAACTCCTAAGCATGACACTGCCTCTTTGAATGAATCCTCCTAGGGCCGGCGCTGTGGCTCTGTAGGTTCATCCTCTACCTGCAGCCCTGGTATCCCATATGGGCACCAGTTTGAGTCTTGGCTGCTCCTCTTCTGATCCAGCTCTCTGCTATGGCCTGGGAAAGTGGTAGAATATGGCCCAAGCACTTGGGCCCCTGAACCCATAGGGGAGACCAGAAAGAAGCTCCTGAATCTTGGCTTCAGATCGGCCCAGCTCTGGTCATTGCAGCCATTTGGGGAGTGAACCAGTGGATGGAAGACCTTTACCTCTGTTTCATCCTCTCTCTGTAACTCTGCCTCTCAAATACACAAATAAGATAGCTTTTTTTAAAAATCAATCCTCCTGATTACTTTCATCTTTTTCTGTTTGTTTCTATAATACCTGACATACCTCACATACCACATTATTGATTTTTTACGTTTATAATTCATTGTCTTATTCTACATTAGTATTGTAAAGGTGGATATTTTTGTTGTTACGATTTTTTTACTTAGTTCACTAATTTATAGAAGAGGTGCTCAAAATATTTGATGAATAAATAAATGGTAGTCAGTTTCATATTATTATTTGGTCCGATTTGCTTTCTGTTGATTTGATCATTGTCACCTCTCCATTTCTTCTTTTCCAGGGAACTGCATATGTCAAGTTAATCAGTTTTCTCAAGGAGGTGTAGCCTGGCCATACACCCAGGCAAGCTCCAGCTTCCTCCAAACATGAACATCCCATTTCTCAGTTTTTACAACATGGCCGTATGCCACTGAGTGACCATTCAAGAGTCTCCAAAGAACACTCCATTCATTGTAGTCTTGCTGTAGGGAAAAACGTTCTCCACAAAACCCAGTCTAGTCAAGTGCCACGATTTCTCTCTTTTTCATGTCCTGCAATATGAAGTCAGCCTAGAGTACACTTTTCAGCCACAGCTCATATGCCTGGGTCCCTGTGTCTCCACCAGACATGGGGCCCCTTGGCTGTACAGGAATTCTCTGGCAGACTCTGTCCAGCTTATCTGCTGCTATTGAGAGAAGAGTCATCCCAATCAAACGGAATGCTTCTGGGGGCTACCATTGTGGCATACTAGGTTAAGCCTCTGTCTACAGCACCAGCATCCCAGATGGGCACTGGTTCATGTCCTAGCTGCGCCTCCTCTGATCCAGCACTCTCTAATGGCCTGGGAAAGCAAGCAGTGGAAGATGGCCCAAGTGCTTGGGTCCCTGCACCCAGTTTCAGATCCATGCAATGGCCATTGTGGTATGAACCATGAGATGGAAGACCTATCTCTCTGTCTCTCTCTCTCTCTGTGTTTGTAACTCTGCCTCAAATAAAAAAAAAATAAAATCTAAAAAAAAAAAAAAAAAAAACAGAATGTTTTGGGATGTACCTAAGAACAAAACATAGTGGAATGTGGGGGTAAATAGGGAAGAGCTAACGAATTACTTTCTTTTGAATAATATTCTGCAATCTACCACTTTTATCCTCTTTCTTTTTCCTGTAAATATAAGAAGCATAAACTGGGTTGACAGAGCAGACAGATGGACTCAGAGAGAAAATATCAATAATAGTTTCTTTGTTTTCATTTGGGCAAACACGATGAGAGAGGTGCACGCTGCAGCATGTTAGGGCAAGTATGGTTGCTGAGCAGCAATTTGCAATATTCCAATAAGCTTCTGTTGTATCGTTTCACGTGGGAACTCTATGGCTCTACTCTTAAAGAAAATTGAGAATAGACAAAAATACCTTACCTAGCACCTGAGTTAGAGAGTACACATCCCTAACTAATCGCTTCAGCAACTCTGAAATTTGAGAAGTGAACATTACTCTGTATGAATACTAATAAATGAAATTATTCCAATCGAATAATTCCTGTGAGTAGGTGGGAATATAAGAAAGCCTAATAATGGTACAGCTCATTGATTTGCGTGCTGACTTTGCAAGTCAGTAATGTACTGAATTCATTCATGATGGCAAACACTTCATTAAATATTTCCTATGTGTAGCATACTCATATGCTAAACACTGAGGGGAAAGGTGATGAAAACAGTTGTCTCCTTCAAACAAGTTGCAAGTGAATATAGGAGATAGATACAAAATACAAGGTTGTATCATATAATATGGTCACAGTTGATGACAAGGTGTATCTCAAAGTGTTAAGAGACAGTGGGTACATCAATCCCAAGAGCAAAAGCAAGGAATGTTCTATTCATAGTCCTCAAGAAGCTATTTCCTTGATATCTGGAATAAAAAACTAAAATTAACTAGACAGAGAAGGGAGGTAGAGAGGCATGGTTAGCAAAAGGAAGAGCTGGAACAAAGGCAAGGAAGTGTGTCCTGCAAGGCACACAAAGAGGCAGACAGAAGATGATGGAAGGCTTTCCCTGCTATCCTAGGGAGTTTGGACTTAACCTCATATGGAGAGCTAATAAGAGAACTAAGGCGAAGAAAAGACATAACAAAGCGATTACATTTTAGAAAAATCATACCACTGCCAATGCAGAAACTTATCAAAATTTAAGTAAGTGGGTGCAAAACAGTTCAAATCTTTGAGAAAGAGAATTTTAAGAAAACTTCTGAGGGTATGGCAGACAGAGGCCAATTCTTGAGTAATTCAGTTTGGATCATTTTGAGCTAAATACTCAAGAAATATAGGACAGGTGAACAGATGGGATTTTTTTTAAGATTTATTTACTTATTTGAAAGTCAGAATTACACAGAGAGAGAAGGAGAGAGAGAGGGAGAGAGAGAGAGGAGAGGGAGAGAGAGAGAGAGAAAGGTCTTCTATCCGCTGGTTCACTCCCCAGATGGCTGCAACGGCCAGAGCTGAGCCGATCCAAAGCCAGGAGCCAAGTGCTTCTTCTGGGTCTCCCACTTGGGTGCAGGGGCCCAAGGACTTAGGCTTCCATTGCTTTCCCAGGCCATAGCAGAGCTGGATTGGAAGTGGGGCAGCCAGTACTCGAACCAGCACCCATACGGAATACTGGCACTGCAGGCAGCAGCTTTACCTGCCATGCCAAACAGATAGGATTTGACCTTAAGAGAGGGATTAAAGTTTGAACAAAAGTTGAGATCATGAAGTGAGTGCCTCATCGTAGCATATAGTAGTATCCGGACATATTCTTTATTGTCTGTATTCCTTGACTGCAGCAGAACTTGAAGAAGCTGAGCACTTAGATTACTTATTTCCAGATTCCCAGAATCTAGAACTCTGCTCGGATTCCAGTGGGCACTCAGAAAATATTACTGAAAAGATGAATTATTAAGAATTGTCATTGAGAAAGCTGTGTTCAAGTAAGTTTGCTCCTTATAAGGGAGGGAAATGAAAGAAGGCAAAGAATGGAATTTTAGGAGAATCACTGGGTGAGTGATGTCAGTTGATGCCAAGAAGGAAGCATCAAAGAATTAGGAGGAAGAAGAGATAATGAGTTCTTAGGAAGTAATGGAAACATTGGTGGGTATTTAGCCAAGAAGTTAACATACCAGGTTAAGCTGCCTACATTACTTGTCAGAAGTGTTGGTTCTGCTCCCAATTCTGGCTTTTCGCTAACGCAGTCCCTGGAAGGCAGTCAGTGATCGCTTGAGTAACTGGGTTCATGCCATCCATGTGAAGGACCTCTTTTGGGTTCCTGGTTTCTGGCTTTCACCTGTCTCAGCCCTGCCTCTTTCAGGCATTTGGAGAGTGTTCCAGCAGATGGAAGCCCAACCCCCTTCTCCCCAGACACACACATTACCACTCTTCTGTGTTGTGTGTATCTCTGCCTTTTGAATAATAATAATAATAATAATAATAATAATAATAATAAATGCCATGGAGCACTAAGAAGGAATGCATTCATGACCTTGAGTTTCTTGCAATATTGAGGACCTAGTGGGCATTCAATAAATCCTCAGATGAATGAATCCTGTATATTTTTAATGAAGTGATGCAATAAGTGAATATCTGAGGGACAGCTTCATATGTGGGAGGTAGGAGAGTAGCTTTGGGTAGGAGTAGATGTATCTGTGTCCTGCTCTTTCTTCTTCCAGTAAACATAGCTTGACTTCCATGTACATTTATTCTTCTTTTCTGGATATTAAGAGGTTAATGGCTTTCTGGGTTCTGTTTCCCTTTCTTCTTCTAAAGTACACCTCTGACATTTTTCTCTCCGCACTCTGTACAACTAGACATTATGCAATCACATATGTCTTCCCCTCCCTTCCTTTCCTCACCCCCCTGCTCCTGCTTAAGTTCTTCAGCTCCACTTGGCTCCACTTTGAGTTGCATCACTCAGCTTATTTTATTTATAGTGTACATTTGCAGCTCTAGCTAGACAAAGCATCCCTTTAAACATGTCACCCACATTCTGCCTGGCCTCCCTATCCCACCCCTGAGCATAGCGTGGATTATCTGAGATTTCTAAGCAACCCTTCTGGTTGTTTTGCAATCAAACTCGCCCCCAATCTCTTGTAAATGCATGAGAAAACCTCTCCTCCTTTGTGAAGTTGTCAGAGACTCCTCACAAAGTAGTAACTTAATAGTATAACTCATCTGCTATTTTATGAGTGGATTATCTTCCAATTGTTCTCCATGGAGATGCACAGGATGCGTGGCATTGCCAGCACAGAGTGCTCCTCACAGGGACACCTGGGAGTGTTGAGCATTCCCCTGACACCAGATGTAACATCTCCTTTCTCCTACTCATAATGGGTGTGAATAGAAATTATATTACAAGGAGAACACCAAATCATTTCTAATTAAATACTTCTATACACTCCAAGGCAGCTGTTAGCAATAAAGATTTTTGAAAAATCACACTTGTATCCAAGACACTCTGAATAGGTTAAAACAAAACAAGGCGGGCTTAGATATTATGCAGGATAGATCCTTCATCCTGTGTGGCTGTAGACTGTACTTAAGTCCTGTCCAGGCACCTTATCAATTTAAATATCTATTTAGACAGAGTACTCTCAATAAATTCATCATCAATCCAAAGAGGAGCAAGTTAAAGCTTATGCCTTCTTCTTAACCGAAGTGCAATTGGATATTGTCAATTACATTACAGAAGTTGTATTAGCTATCAATTGCTACATAAGAAATTACCCTAAGACATAGAGATTGTATCTGAATTGATATACATCCCTCTGTGTGTGTGATTATGCCACAGTTTCTGAACTCATACATATCATCATTTTTGCAACATCTTGTGAGTTAGCTGGTGAGCCCTAGTCAACGTGGGAGGGGACTACACAAAAGCACAAGGTACTTAGCTTAGCTGAGTATGGCTCTGGTTTAGCACCTCTCAGGAAGTTTTAGACAAGATACCAGTGGGGGTTACAGTTGTCACCAGTTGTCAGGGGCTGAGGGTGCGTTTCAAGGCGGCTGGCTCTCAGTTTCTCAATGAGGCTACTGGAGTGTCCTCACACCGCAGCAGCTGGCTTTCTATGGAGCTAGTGCTACAGGGGTTTTGATGTCTGTTACATTCAGCCTGAGCTCACATCCCATCCCATCTTTTCTGCAGTGTCTTGCAAGTTAGCCTTACTCAATGAGCCAACGGATGACACAAAATCATGAACACTGGGACCTGAAATAACCTGGGGATCCCCTTCAAGATAGTAGAAAGCCAGGGTTTGTAGACCTTACAGGAGAAACATGTCCAAGGCATGCAAACAGAGGTACACCCGTGTTTTGTGATGGATAATTTTATGCATCAAGGCCTTAAGAGGTCTATGGCATACCCAGAGTGAATGCTCTTTCTGGTACTGTCTAGAGGGTGTTTGGGATGAAATAATAATTTTAATGGGGACACTCAGTAAAACAGACAGCCCTCCTCAGTGTGGGTGATAATCATTCAATATAGTGAGGGTCTAAACAGAACAGAAAGATGGTGGGTGGAAGAATTTGCCTCCTTTTCTTCCTGCCTGCCCACTTGAGCTGGACCACGGGTCTCCTACTTGGGGATAGAGAGTTACATTGTCAGTGGCTGACCAAGGTTTCCGTGCATGTCCAACTTGATCACTGCTGTTCTGTGATCTCTCAGCCTCTGTGATCAAGCAAACAAATTCTTCATTATAAAGCTCAAACATATGCATACATATGTTTGCACACATATGCATACATATCTGGTTTATATACAGTTATATAGCTCTTGACTGTGGTTATATATCTAGATCCCCTTATAGGATTCCACTTACATTAAAGAAGCCTTATTCACCTCAAACTCTACACATTTTTGAAAATAATAATTTATTTTTCTCTCTATTGAGGATGAGGTACAGAAAGAGAGGGAGAGAGAGACAGATCGAGAGATTTTCCATCCACTGGTTCACTCCACAAATGGGCTTAACCTAGACGCCTAAAACTCCATCCAGGTTCCCACATTGGTGGCAGAGGCCTAAGCACTCTGGCCATCTTCTGCTCTTTCCCAGGTGCAGGAGCAGGGAGCTGGGTTGGAAGTGGAACAGCAGGGACTCGAAATCAGTTCTCCTAAGGGATGAAGGCATCACAGGGTCTTTGCATCTTTTGTTCCTTATTTTAGTGACTTTACTGCAATTAGCACTTTAGAAAGATTCATCAGTAATCAAGCATAGACAGTAGTAGACTGAGCGTTTCAGGGACAGCTGAGGTCCAGACCAGTTTCCATTACAGCCAAGTCAGTTGGCTTATTTTCTCCAAATGCCCGGGCAGGGGTTAAGGGCATAATGGATATTGCAGGAACTCTCAGCCATCCTCCAAGAAAGCTGCAACCCCTACTGGGATGTGGATAGCAGCTGTGTAGTCCTGACAACAGGGTCTGTGTTGTATTTCTGGATTAGATGTTCATTAAGGGAAAGTGGTGTATATGAACTTTTTTACTCAGGATTTACCACTAATGCTTTCCAGGCCCACAGGAATTTTCTGGTCTTGTTTTTCTATGCTAACGTTAAGAGGCTTCAAATCAGCCCTGAGAAGTCTGGGACAAGTCCTGCGTCACAGAGATGTGGAGATTTTGTCACATAATCTTCTGACTTGCAGTAGAAGAATGGCCCAACAAAGCTCGGCTCATGTTACATGTGTCATTTGCCCTGAACACAGACATGTAATCCAAAAAAATGACTGCCAGCATATTGGAGCAAGACTCAGTACACCCCACTGCGGGCCAACACGGTGACACTGCACTGTAGCTGGCTGCAAGAACTCAGGGCCCAGGGGCAAATCATAAAAATAGAGAGATGATGGCTGACACATCTTGCAGGGCTCTTGTGACAAATGGCTAATAAAACGCCTAGCAATAGCACTCCCCAAATAGGAATGGGTACTGTACAAGGTGTGCTGTGACATACGACACAGCTTAAGAGTCAGAATGCTTTCATGATAATTAGCAGGTGTTGCCAACATCTTCTCCATCACTACAGTCTGAGTAACCCTGTCTTCCAGAAATCCTTTCTGTGGCTGTGCTGACTTAGGTGCAAGACTCCTGCAGCTTATGAGAATCCACCTTACCACTCTTTTTATGGTGACACCAGTGTGGTTTCTTTGGATCAGTTCACATGGTGTTAATGCCAATGAAATGTGAGCAGTTGGGCCAATCCAAAAACTTATCCAGACCAACATGGCTAGACTAATGAGTTTTGGCCTGTATATTGCTTTCCTCTGTCTACCTGATCTCTTTGAATTCTGTCTTATGGATAATGACTCTGACTCTTGCTCTTAATTAGAATGTTTTGCATACTCTACTTTGTACAAGCTGCTCATGGGAAAGTTGCTAATGCACATTGATTTCCATGACCATGGTAGATTTATTAAGTGAAGATATCAAAGCATCTTCTATTAAGGAAGCAGAATGAAGGTGGAAAACTGTCATGGAACTTGATTTTGTTAATACACTAACCCTTCCTTAAAAACCTATCTTTTTTTTTTCCTTTTTAAAAAGATTTATGCATTTATTTGAAAGGCAGAGTTACAGAGAGAAGGAGAGAGGGAGCGAGAGAGAGGGAGAGGGAGAGAAGGGGGGGAAAGAAAGAGAGACAGAGACAGAGACAGAGAGAGAATCTTCAATCCACTAGTTTGCTCCCCAAATGGCTGCAATGGCTGAAGCAGGGCCAATCCAAACCCTAAAAGTCAGGAGCCACAAGCTTCTTCCAAGTCCCCCAAGTGGGTTGCAAGGGCCCAAGCTCTTGGGCCAGCTTTCACTGCTTTCCCAGGCACATTAACAGGGAGTTGGATCAGAACATATGTGGAGCAACTGAGACTCTAACCTGTGCCCCTATGGGATGTCAGTGCTTTACCTGCTGTACTACAGTGCTGGACCCAAAATTTGTCTGTTGATTACACAATTGTGTTAATTTGAAATTTACTTTATTCTGAAGGGTTTGAAGAGGTTGGGAGAAATTAGTAGGAATCATGTTGCGTTTGCTATGATGAGGAACATTTTATGGAAATTAGCCCAACCATGTGGAAATATACTGGAGCTGGAATCCCCAATTTTGTGTATTAACTGGGAAAAATGAATAATTAAAGGCAGGCATTTGGATTACAGCAGTTAGGATGTTACTCAGGAGGCCTGCATCCCATATTTAAGTGCCTGGGATAATGTTTGGCTCTGCTTCTGATTCTAGCTTCTGGCTCAAATGAACCCTGGGAGGTAGCAAGGGATGGCCCAAGTAATTGTGTCCAGTTACCCTCATGGGAGACCAAGATTGAGTTTCCAGGCCCTGGCTTCGATCTGGGATGGTCCTGGATGTTGTTAGCATTTGATTAATGAACTATAAATGGGAGATCTATCTTTCTTTCTCTATTCCCCTGCCTTTCAAATAAACGAAATTTGAAAAAATGGAAAAGTGGCTTATTAATTCAAATTTCATTGTTGAGAAAAATGAGACATAAATATTAATACCTACCTGTGAAGATTAAGTGAGATATATTTGAGTCTATGTTTTGAATGTTTTGAGCACAGTAACAGATCAGAGCTTTTAAAAATATTAAATGAGTCTATCTAATGTATGATTAAAATTTTTGGAGGTTTATTTTGTAGTATTAACAGCAAGAGGAGAATCCATTCTAAATTGTTCCCTGATCATATTTTCATTCCTTAAAAAATCTACTGCCTCATTTTCTCTATAATAATAACTATAATTGTAAACATCCCTCATTCTAAGGTTCTCCTTTTTCTGACTTGACATTCTGCCTTCATTGACTAATGGTGGCAAACCTATTCCTGAGATTATTTATAAAATTCAGGGGGTTGAGAACAAATATTTCACATAGTCTACATTACTATGTGCATTATTCTAAATTTCTCATGCACAAAATTGCCAGAATTATCATTTCCTGAATGAGCCAAGTACCTATTTTAATTTGTCTGAATTCCTGACAATCAAGTCAGAGCTGTACTGTCCAGAGCTGTACTGTCCAGAGCTGTACTGTCCAGCTAATATGACACCATCATTTCCTTTACATATAAGGTAAATTTTGCAGCCTCTCCTCTCTCTTCCTCTCCCTCAAGTGCCTATTCACTTTTTGAGTTTTTCCTGGCCGTTCAGAAGCTTCTCCATTTGATGTAATCCTGGTTGCCTAGGTCAGAGTTTTGTATTTCAGATATACATTTCAAAGAACGTAATTATATTTTTGTCCCTCCTTCCTCCTTTGCTTTTAATTTTGTGATAACATACATTGAATTTATTTTAAAACCACAAGGGCGATGTCCCACTAAATATAGTGGTCAACAAGTAAAATGTAGAAAGACCACTGTCACATAAGAATACATACAATAATCAAACATGAAAAATAATCAAATCATAAGATGTAAATTTCTCTCTATTACATTCAGGGTTTTATTGTATTCTATATGCTAGCTATGACAAAACAGAGAAAATATATGATATTAGTCCTTTAGAGTCTGACTTATTTCACTGAGCATAATGGTCTCCAGTTACATCCATTTTGCTGCAAAAGATGAGATTCCATTTTTTAAATGGCTCAGTAATTCCATGGACTATACGTACCATATATTCTTTATCCAGTTATCAGTTGATGAACACTGCAGGCAGTGTTACTCTGTGGCACAGCACTGGCCGCTGTCCATTTCTTAACAGAATTGTTTGCTTTGCTATTGAATTTATTGTGATTAAGTATTCCAAATAGCAAATCTTTACCAAATACATAGTTTACAAGTGTTTTATCTCATTCTATCAGTTGCCCATTCACTTTGTTGAGCATTCGCATTCCCTTGGCTGTACAGAAACAATGTCTGAGCTTGATGTAATCATAATTCTCTATTTTTTTCTTTTTATTTCTGTGATAGCCATTGTAACATCTCATTTTTCATTAGGAATTTATTAATTTTTGTATTTTTTGGCTAAATGAGCCAATGGTTAATTGATTTTGTTTTATTATTTCAAAAAATAAGCTCTTGAATTCACTGATGCTTTGAACTTTTTTATTTATATTTTGTTTATTTTTCTGTAATTTTTATTGTTTCTTTCTTCCACTAATTCTGGGTTTGGTTGTTCTTGCTTTCTTAGATCCTTGAGATGTACATTTAGTTCATTTATTTGATGCCTTTCCAGTTTTTTGATGTAGACACTAATTGCTATATACTTTCATCATAACCTTGTTTGTGCTCTATACTATAAGTTTTGGTATGTTGTGTTGTCAACATTTGCTTCTAGAATTTTTTATTTCTTCTAGGACCTACTTTTCATTATTGAGTGTGTTGTTCAGTTTCCATATGTTTGTATATTTTCTAGAGTTTCTTATGTTGTTAATTTCCAGCTTCACTACGTTAGGCTCAGAAAAGATGCATGGTATTATTTCACTTTTTTTTAAAATTTTTTGAGACATGTTTTAGGGCATAGCATGTGGTCTGTCCTAGATAAAGTTCCACGTACTGTTGAAAACAGTGTGTATTTTGTAGCTGTGGAATGAAATGCTTTGCAGATATTAATTAGATCCATTTGCTTGATTGTGTAGATTAGCTCTGTAGTTTTTTGGTTGATTTTGTTTTGTCTAGTTGATTTGTCTATTGATGAAAGTAAGGTGTTGAATTCCCCCATTATTACTGTATTGGAGTATATGTCTCCCTTTAGATCCATTAATATTTCTTTTAAGTAGCTGAGTTCCCTAACATTTAGTTCATATACATTAATGATAGTTATAGCTTCCTGTTAAATTGATCATTACATTTTTAATGTAATTAATCGTTACATTAATAAATACATTTTGACCATTTTGGCCCTTTTAACAGTCTTGGTCTCAAAGTCTATTTTGTCTGATATTAGCAAGGCTACTCCTTGTTTTTGATTTCTATTTTCAAGGAATATCTTTTTTTAACCTTTCATTTCAGTCTGTGTGTATATTTGTGGGTGATATATGTTTCTTGCAGGCAGCATATAGATGTGTCTTGCTTTTCTTTAAGATTTATTAATTTATATGAAATGTAGAGATACAAAGAGAGGAGAAGGATGGGGAGAGAGAGAGAGAGAGAGAGAGAGCGCCTCCATCTGCGTGTTCATTTCCCAAATGTCTGGAATTGCCAGGGGTGGGCCAGGCTGAAGCCAGAAGTCAGGAGCTTCCTCAGGGACTCCTGTGTGAGTACAGGGCCCCAAGCATTTGGGCCATCCTCCACTGCTTTTCCCAGGCACATCAAGCAGGGAGCTGGACCAGAAGTGAAACAGCCAGGACTCAAACCGGCACCCATACAGGTTGCCTACACTGCAGGCAGAGGCTTAACCTTCTATATCACAGTGGCAACCCCCAAGATGAGTCTTGTTTTTAAATCTATTCAGTCATACTATGCATTTTAATTGGAGAATTCAGCCCATGTACATTCAAGTTTATTATTGATAAGTAACGACTTGGTCCTCCCATTTTTCCATAACTATTTCTTTTGTTTCTTTTGGATCACCTTTGTACTGTTACTAGGAGGTTTTCTTTCTCCACATTCTTTCATGGTACTGATTATTGTACTCTGTTTCTATGCATAGCACATCCTTAATTGTCATATGTATGACCGACTAGATGCAAATAAACTACTTAATTTTTGTTTGTTTTGGAAGGTCTTATTTAACCTTAATTCATACTTGAGAGCTTCCCTGGGTACAGTATTCGTGGTTGAGTTATTTTTTTATTTTGTTTGTTTGTTTGTTTTGTTTTTTAGGACTTGGACTACTTCTCTCCATTCTCTCCTATCCCGTAGGGTTTCTGGTGAAAAATCTTCTGTCACTCTAATTGGAGATCCTTCAAAGGTAATCAGACATTTCTCTCCTGCATAGTTTAGGATCTGTTCTTTATGTCTTACATTTGAAAGCTTGACTATAATGTGTCATAGTGAAAACCTTTCCTGATCATGTCAATTTGGGCTCTATGTATTTCCTATAATGCCTATAATATATTTATTTCAAAGGGAAAATATCTAATATATCTTGTACAGATTCAAAAAAACATGATCATGAAAATCTTCCCTCCTGTTTCACATCACTTCCCATGGCTCTCACTTTCTGAATGTACTTATATTTTAGCATCTTTGTCTAGTAGGTAGGTCTCATGTGTTTGTCTGGTATATTCCTTATAGTAAATGCACATTTCTTGAGGGTTTGGAGACTCTTATTTGATTCTATGTTAGTACAATAAATATAAGTTAATATAATATATATAAATATGTTCATAAATTTTTAAACTTGATCCTAGCCAAAAGGCCAAAAATTATTGTTATTTTTATTTACATTCTATATAAGTTTAATTATTGCCATCATTGCCTTTAACAAATCTCATTTTTATTCAGTTTTGTCTCCAATTAACATCAACAAAAATATAGCAATAATCAACTCATCTTTAAGCTAATACAGAATTTCAGGACAATTTTCCCTGAAAACTTTTACTTCTTTTCAAATTCAAAGCATTTTTTTCTGTACTCTCTAATAGGATCTTCCCAAAGAAGACTCTAAACTAGTTGTTGGTTTGTCAGCTTTCTATCTGGTTATTTTTAAGACACCTTTTTAAAAAGAGCGTTTATTTGAAAGTCAGAGTTAAAGAGAAAGGGAGAGACAGAGTGATCTTTTATCTGCTGACTCACTCCCTACATGGCCACAGCAGCCATGCCTGAGCCACGCTGAAGTCAGGAGCCAAGAGCTTCTTCCAGGTCTAACACATGGGTGGCAGGGGTCCAAGTGCTTGGGCCATCTTCTGCTGCTTTTCCCAGGTCATCAGCAGGGAGCTAGATTGGAAGTGGAGCAGCCTGGACAGAAACCGGCAGTCATATGGGATGCTGAATTGCAGGTGGTGACTTTACCTGATACACCACAAAGTAAACCCAATTTAAGAGACTTCTTAAATACCAGTATCAAAGCATAAAATTCTACCTTTTAAAGGTACTTTACAGTTCATTCAAATCATTGTTTTAAAAATTGGGAATGAAAGACATTTTAATAGATTGATATTTATGCACTTAAGAAAGAAAAATAAAATATTACTAAATTTTCTGCATTCCAAAGAGAAAATGTGAAATAAAACTACAGCACAACTGAGGTCCCAGAACTGAATTCACGCTTACAAGGCTGAGCCATTTGGGCCATGGTATACTTTAGTGGTGATATATTAAATCTAGGTAGCAGATAAGTTTCAGTGACTCACTGTGCTGAACATTTGCTTCTGTTCACAGAGATCTGATGTATTTGATAGCGGCTCTATTCTGTTCATGTACCAAGGGATTTAGGCTCCAATTCAATGTATATCATTTGGCATGGAGACAGGAGACAACTCTCCCACACCTGCAACAAAACATGTCATCCCCTATACTAGTCAGCTAAAATGAGTCAAAAAGTCCTGCCAAACCCTGCCATTTCCCATGTCCACTAAGTTGTTCCTTCTTTATCATCCAATGTGCAAATACACTCTCCTTCCCATACTGTAAATAAAAAAGACTGACCTCTCTCCAAGCCATGCCAACACAAGGTCAGAAATGGGCAGGTAGTTTGACGGACTGTTCTACATTAAATACCTTTCACAATCATAACACTGTACGAGAGACAATCAAATGTTCATATATCACAGTTCAACTATATGTAGAGATTAAATACAGCAAACAAAAATAACCAGGACCTTGCTTTTTAAATAAATTATCGCAGAAAATACTGCATCGTTAATTTGTATCCCTGAAAAGGCTACATTTGGTCAGCTGAGATTAACATCCATGGAGTCAGAAGCTTTGGCTTCCTGAACTTTTTTTTCTTCCTCAGGAAAAACGAAATATGCCCTTTTTTGTGAGGTAATTTTACCAGCCATGATCACTACATCTCCCCATGCAACTCCCGTTATCCAAAATAAGAGAAAGAATGAAGAAAATTAAAATGCGTACCTTTTTCACGGAGATTTTTAACTGATGAGATTTAAAAGGTAAACTGGAGATAATTTGCTGTATGGTTTTTGCTTTCTTACATATCCATTCAGATCCACCTGGTATCTGTGAAAAACCACAGGCTGCAGATTGTGGCAAGAGATGGCCCAGAGTGGTTCATTTTGAAGTTTATCTGTTCTGCGCTCTTTGAGAACTATAAACCACAAACATGGTTAGTAATGTGATACTCCTATTTCTGAGCTCATATCAGTAAATCATAGGCTAAAACCAATTAGCAAAAATCATCTACACAGGAGTGGGATTTTGGAAGTGAATATTTTTGGGCCACTTGATGTCTCCTTAGGAAAACAGAAGCTAATAAACCAAATCCATCACTTAGAACTTTTCTAAAAAAACATGTAGCAGCAAATAGTTCAGTCTGAATCTGCAGTCTCAGTTTCTTTTCCTTTTGTTTTAAAGGTTTATTCATTTATTTTAAAGGCATAGTTGAAACACACACACACATACAGAGAGAGAGAGAGAGAGAGAGAGAGAGAGAGAGAGAGATGTTCCGTCTGCTGCATCTGGTGGTTCAGTATCCAAAAAGCAACAGTGGCCAGGACTTGACCAGGCCAAGGCCAGGAGCCAGGAGAATCTTCCAGGTCTCCCATGGGGTGCAGGGCCCCAGGTACTCTGAACCATCTTCTACTGCTTTCCCAGGCACAATAGCAGGGAGCTGGATCAGAAGTGGAGCAGCCACGACTCTAAATGGCTCCTAAACGGGATGCTGGCATCACAGTACACCAGAATGCTGGTTCCTCATTGTTTTTTATATGAGGCATAAACTATACTTTGAATCCAAATTGGACAATAGCACTGAGTTGAGAAGGTGTGTAGTTTCCTCAGCTAATAGTAGTGAATTTGTGTAAGATGCAGAACATTTTGTTCATTAAAAATTATTTATTTATTTGAAAGTCAAAGTTATAGAGAGAGGAGAAACACGCCCACAACTCCTCCCCATCCCCCCCACACAGAAACACACCAGGCATGCACACACACACACAGGGAGAGAGAGAGAGAGAGAGAGAGAGAGAGAGAGAGAAAGAGAGAGAGAGAGAGAGAGAATCTTCCATCTGATAGTTTACTCCCCACATGGCTGCAACAGCCGTAGCTGGGCCAAGATGAAGCCAGGGGCCAGGAGGGTCATCTGTGTCTCCCACATGGTAGCAGGGGCCCAAGTACTTGGACCAATTTCCACTGCTTTTCTCAATTGCATTACCATGGAGCTGAATCAGAAGTGGAGCAGCCAAGACACCAGCTGGCATCCACATGGGATGATGGCGTCACAGCATCAGCTTTACCCACTCTGCCACAATGCCAGCCCTGGCACATTTTATTTTTGTCTCTGTCTTTGCTTATCAATTTCTATAAATAAATTTTCACAGTATAATTTGGAAAAGTATATAGGATCTACTTTATAATAGCACAAATTTCTAAAGACTTTAAAGTGATAATGGACTCTTAGAAATTTGTGCATTATTTCATCCCTCAAAAGTAATCAAATAAAAATAGAAACAAGAGATCTCATGGATCAACATTCAGAACCAAAAACAAAACAAAATGAGGGTAGGAAATGGGCATCCAGACTAACAGTTCAGTTATCCATGCTCCACATGGGAGTGCCTCGGTATAACATCTGACTCTGGTGTCCAACTCAAACTTCTCACTAAAGCAGACCCTGGGAGGAAGAAGTGGTGGCTCAAGTCCTTTGACTCCTTCCATTCATGTGGTAGAACTGAATTGCATTGCTGGCTCCAGACTTCAGCCTTGGCCCAAATCCCACTGTAGGGAGCATTTGGGGGAGTGAACCAGCAGTTAAGAGCTCTCTCTCTTCCTCTCTCTCTCTGTCTCTGTCTCTGTCTCTCTCTCTGTGTGTCACCATCTCTGTTTCTCAAACAAATGTTTAAACATTTTTTAAAAAGGACAAAAATAAAATACGATATATCTAGGAGTTTAGTTATGGATTAAATTCAGATTTATCTCTGTGCTTCAGAAAAGTATCCAGAAAAAAAGAAGGAAATGTATTTAGTTAGTGCATATTAACTAAATAAGTAATCAATTAATCAAAGTGAATGATTTTAAAAGTAAAGAGGATGTTTATATAAGTAAAGAATAAATGAAAGCACGTAGTTTCTCAGTCCTGAAATATTTTATGGAAATATGAACTCTAAAATTAAGTCTTTAAACCATCCTAATAATAATCGTGACCTTTAGTTTCTGATGACTTTGTCTAATGTTCCCTGACTATAACTATAATGTCTTATAAAAACTTTGATCCATTTATTCCATGAGTGTTGGTCACATACACAAGAGTGCTGGATGTGAGGGAGGCAGCAGTGAGTGAGACACCCTGTTTCTTCTCTCATATTGCCCACACTCTAGTGGAGATGTGGAAATAAAGGCAAGTGAGTAGTATGGGCCAACGAAAAAGGCAAAGGGGAGAGGATGATGGAAGAGCCTTGTGAGAACAAGGACAAAAGCTACAAAGGCAGCAAGTCCTGGCTGAGAGGTTGAAGTCTGCATAGTGCACAGAGAGCAGGAAGCCAGGGCGGTGGGGGTCTAACTATGATGGGTGCAGGTAATTAGATTATAAAAGGACTTCATAATTGTGCATCTTTCTAGGCCTTTTTCTGTTTATGTGTGTTTACAATTCTTATTGCAATCGTGATTATACACTATGTTTTTAAACAGAAAATTATGTGCTAGACACTTCCCATGTTGCTAATTATATCAGTCATTAAACACATATGGAACTATAAAAAAAAAAGAAAGAATGCAGCCGTCATCATGAGGACAATGCCTCGATATGATGTTTAAAGAAAATAATTCTGGAGTTTACTAGAAAACAAAGCAAGACAAACCAAAACTTTCCCCATCAAAACCACTGAACTCCAATCAATCAGCAAATTGCAGTCTAACCCAGTGATCAGGGGGATTTACTGCCTGTTCCATGTGACCCTGCTGCTAGTCTCTCTAATACAGCAGCTGGTTCCACCTCCAAGAGTGACCAGGCTGCAATGGACACAGCTCCTTCCCTTTAGTCTCAGCTCTCTCACCACTGATTTACATTCCACCTTCTACCATTTTAGCAAGGTCACACATCTGGACTGGTTGATTTATCAGCAATAGAGATAAAGAAGCCTCAGGGGCCAAGGAAAATCTGTGGCTGTTGACAGCTTGGGATGGTACCATGTTTTGTGACTTTTGGTGAAGGACAGTTTCTGTTCTCAAAATTAAGGCAACAACTTTATGGTCTCAGCAAGTTCTTTGTTACAGATATGTCTTCAGGAAACTGAGGACTGATAGTTTTTTTCTCCATAAACCTGAGGACCCACAAGGTTCTTTCCCCTGGGTGTCACAAGAAAGGAAAGCTCAGGTCTTCTCAGTGCAAGACTACCGTTTGCAGTGATGCACCCAGGTCTCCTCCACACAGAAACTCATCCAGACCAGACAATCCACCCCGAAGACATTGCTATTCCATAGAGCTGGGACTTAATTTCTTACTTAATGAAAAATTAAAATACTTGTGTAATAACATCCATTCACTTTGTCTGTTTTTTAATGCTCTGAAATAGGGCAATTATGCTTTGCCCAGGGTAGTGGATGAGGCCACTTCACATCTCAGCCATTATGTAATAGCATCCTTACCCATGTCTCAGTGCATTGTTGTAATTATTAGCCATAAAGAAGTTTCTGGCTCCTGGATTCAGCCTGGCAAGCCCCAGCTGTTGAAGTTATTTGGGGAGTGAACCAGAGGATGGAGAATCTCTCCCCCCACCCCTTCTCTCTCTCTCTCTCTGTAACTTTTCCTTTCAAATAAATAAATAAAAATCAATTTTTAAAGGAAGGTTGGGTGTATGTGCAGGGAAGGTAGTTTAAATAATTTAGTTTGATGATATAATACCACCATCCTGCTATTGCTGTTATACAAATTCACACCTAACAGGAACGTGCTACACTTTCATCACTGGTATCTCTGTATGGATTCTAAGTTAAACTGAGGAAAGTGAAGAAAGTAAAGAAAGCTTTCGTGTGCAATCACCATCAAGGATATAGTAAAGTAAAAATAACAATACACTGAGGGACACAGAGAAGATTATAACATATTGAGTGAGGGGACTGCATTAGGAATTTCAGTGCCTGAATTTTTCAGATTACCTATGTTGGAAGTTTTCTTTATAGACGCAGTACTTAGAGTTAAGTCTCAATTTAGGGAAGTGTTCATCTTTAATTAGGGAGCCATCTGGGCTAAGAAGACATGGGATTGTCTTAGAGCACTTGACTTGGAAACTGGTAAGTGCAGCTCAGACCCTAACACAATTTCTCCATGACCTCACAAGTCACAAGACTTCAGAACACTTCTTCCAGACACTGAATTTCAAAGGACGGTCAGCATCACAGATCTGTGAGGTTAAGCTCTTTGGCTCAATGAAAAGAATTGGAAATAACAAAGCTGTGTGAGTATGTTAATCTCGGAAAAGAAGATTCAGGAGGACATCATTGTTGTCTTCTACTGTCTGCCAGGTATGCCAAAAAAGAAATCAAGATTTGATTTGATTTATTGGTTTTCATTGATCCAGTGCACAAAATATGTCCAAAAGGTAAAAGATCTAGAAAGGCAATTTTTGCTGAATACATTTTTTGGGAAAAAAAGATGAGTCTGTGATAATCATTTGTCATAACTGTTTTGTAGAAGGTTTTTTTTTTTTTTTTTTTTTGCCCTGGATGGGACATAGCTTAGAACGCTGCCAGGGTTCCTTTCAATTTTATTCAATCCAAGGTTTCAGGGAAAGTATTGGGCACCAAGAGAAAGGATATTGTTCAAAGTCCGTTAGTAAGTTCAAGTCTATTTCACTGAAATGGGTCTCTGAAGGATAGGAACTCAGCTTCCCCGTCTATAACTCCAGCCCCTCCTCCCATAGCACACCCCACTAATGGTTTCCAGTGGCAGAAGTCCAAGATACAGTAATCCTGTTTGTTTGATGACTAAACATCCTTTTATGCCTGGAGGATCAACTCTAACAGTGGAGCAAACTGAATTAGTGCCTAATGCAGAAACCAGAGCCCTCTCTGGACTTTAAGGAGTGGCCCAAATTGTCAATATTTCCAGCATGATTAGTGTCTCCCTAGAGGAAAAACTACTTTGCTTCAGTTCAGTTGATTATGGCAAAATTCGGGGATATAATTGACCAAGAGGCACTGAATTTAAAATGCATGTTGAAGTTCTTGAATAGCACTAATCTACACCTAGTTTCCTTCGAGGCCCCAAACTGACATATGGTTTTCACTTCCTTTAAAAGCAAATGTTTCGATTTGACTTGATGTGCATTTAGGGTAAGTAAAGTTGAAACAGAGATGAATGCACAAGCTATTTGCAAGGAAGGACTTAGGTTTGATCCGATTTTTCTTCATGTATGTTAGCCTTTAGGGAAAATGATTTTGTGTTTTGTATTTGTCCTGGCTGTAGCCTGGTTGGAGCTTCTGATTGCCAGCATAAAGTTGTTTTATGAAATCTTCTTTTTACTATATGAAAATCTTTTTTTGTTATTGTTGTTCAGATTACTTGGCCTCCCAGATCTAGAGGAGATAATCTGTTTTTCTAGGAATGGCTTTTAGTGAATTCCTGGCGCCAGGGACTCTGATGCTGTGAGCTGTATATCCTAGGAAGGAATTTCAGTTTCCTGGTCATCTTGCAGCTGCAGTAGCTGAAAACAGAAAGTGGATGAGAGATGGAGAAGAGAGAGTTAGAGGGAGCCCAAGACAGACGATATGTGCTTCATAGAAGTTTCACACTGACTTTTCTGATACAATCCTAATGGGGAGATTTGATTAACATCCTTTCTGTCACTCTTCTAATGCTTTCCAAATTCCAGAAACTGCAGCATCCATTGGCTTTTTAAATGATGAAGACCATAGAGACAGAGATTATATCACCCTGGCTATTAGCAAAGTAGACCAATATTTAAGAGAAGACTTTTATCTCACGTGACACATTTTATTTTTAGACAAGAAAACAAGAGCAAAGCAAAGAAAAAGAATGCCTGTAATGAATAGTTATTTTCATTGGATACTTACAGATGTGCAATGTTGTTGGGCCATAATTATTCCTGTCTGATGACTACACACCCTAATTCCCAATTCTTGATCTTGTCTTGAGTAGAAGAGGAAATAAAGAAAAAAGAAAACAGCCATATTATGACATGATTTCAGATTTTGGAAAAGTTCCAATAGTACAAATATTTCTAAATACCCTTTACAATGTATTAACTGAACTACTTGATAAATCAGTTGAAGACATGATGCCTCTTTACTCCTCAACATGTCAACAGTGATTCCCCAAAAACTTGTTTATATAAATGTATAATTAGTGAGTTATATTATGTTTATGTAAATGTTTAGTTAGTGAGTTATAATATATTCCTATTATATTTAATAATCATACAGTATGGTCTTTTTGTAATGTGTTGTTATCATGTCTTGATGTTTTATTTAAGTTGCTTGCACTGTGTCATCCATCTTAGAAAGATTTTCACAGAATTATCTAATGATCAACTGAAATCCTTCTCTTGTAACATCACTTCTTTCATTAACACATGAGATTTGATCAATTTTTTTCCAATAATTCTTCCCAATAAACTTTTCCTTTATTAAAAAAATATTGACATAATTTGTAATGAACACATATCCATAAATATTTATCATTTATTTTGTTGGAAACCTTCAAACTCCTTTCTTACAATTCTTTATAAAACAACTAATAGATTGTTGTGAACTGTAGTCACTCTATGCACCATAGAACACTAGGATTTATTCCTGCTATGTAGTTGCCTTTCCGTAGCAGTTTTCCAACTCCTTTCTCTCTCCTTCCCTTTTCTAGCCTCCATTGACCACTATTCTCCTCTCTAGTTCTATGAAATCAACATTTGCATCTTCCACAAATGAATAAGAACATGTAATACATGTTTTTCTGTTTCTGGTTTATTGCATGTCATGGCTTGCTCCAGTTTCACCCACAAATGACAGAATTTCCTTCATTTTAATAGTTGGATAGTATTCCACTGTGTGAGCATGTCAGATTTTCTTTGTCCATTCATCCACTAATAGTCACTTGCATTGATTTTTCATATCGTGGTCATTGTGAATTGTGCTTCAACGAACATGGAGATATGGGTATCTCTATCTTAATTTTTAAAAAAAGATTTATTTATTTATTTGGAAGGGAGAGAGAGGGAGAGGGAAAGGGAGAGGGAGAGAGAGAGAGAGAGAGAGAGAGAGAAGAGAGAATCTTTGATTTGCTGTTTCACACCCCAAATGGTCACAACATTCAGGTCTGGGTCAGGCTGAAGCCAAGAGCCAGGATCTCCATCAAGATGGTTCACATGGGTGGCAAAAACTCAAGTACTTGAGCCATCATCTTCTCCTTCATGGCATATTAGAGGGAGCTGGGTAGGAAGCAAGTATCCAGGACATGAACGCTTTTGGTGATAGGGGATGCAGGCATTCTAAGCAGTGTCTTCTTAACCCACTGCCTCACAACTCCTACCCCATGAGTATCTCTTTGACATACTGATTTCATTTCCTTTGGATATAAACTCAGAAAGAGGAATGCTGGATCATATGGTAATTCTGTTTTTTGAAGAACCTTTCATAGAGTTTTTAAAAAACACACTAACGCACATTCCTACCAGCAATGTATGATAGATTACCTTTCCATATCTTTGCCAGAATTTATTAATTTCTGTCTTTTTGATGATAGCCATTCTACCTTGGGTGGTATGACAAAATTCGTTGTGGTTTTTATTTGCAATTCTCTGATGATTAGTGGTGGTGAGCATTTTTCATATACTTGTTGGCCAATTGTATGTCTTCTTTTGAGAAATGTCTATTCAGACCCTTTGTTCATTTTAAAATCAGATTGTTTTTTGAGCTGATGCAGATGCTGTTGAGAAAAACAAAAGAGAGGAGTACAAATTTCACTTTCTTCAGCAAATTCTAAAAGACAACATGCATCTTTACATGATAAGTAGATTATATTAAAAATCACCAAACAAATGTAGTTTAGGGAGAAACTGAAGAGCCAGGAAGGGAGAGTTTAGATATTGTCATTCTCTGCAAGTTCTCTTTATAATTATTCATCAATCAATATAACTTAATTGATTTTGAAATTATTTTTTGAATGTTGAACTTTGTTTCTTGAATGTGATACAGCAATGAACATGATAGAACACATTTAGTACTATAACCATTGAAAAAGTTCCTGGGGCTGGCACCGTGGCTCACTTGGTTAATCCTCCATCCCATATGGGGACCGGGTTCTAGTACTGGTTGCTACTCTTCCAGTGCAGCTCTCTGCTGTGGCCCGGGAAGGCAGTGGAGGATGGCCCAAGTGCTTGGGCCCCCGCACCCACATGGAAGAGCAGGAGGAAGCACCTGGCTCCTGGTTTTGGATCAGCACAGCCTCGGCCGTGGCAGTGATGTTGGGGGGTTAACCAACAGAAGGAAGACCTTTCTCTCTCTCTCTCTCTCTCTCTCTCTCTCTCTCACTGTCTAACTCTACCTGTCAAATAAAATAATATAAGAAAAATTTTCTGATAATGTCTATCGTCTAGTAAATTTTCCAGCCTCTTTGTTATATGGCACAAATTTATTTTTTAATAAATGTTTTTTGTTATTTATTATGTAATTGGTTTTCATTCAATCTTTTTTTAAAGATTTATTTTATTTATTTGACAGGCAGAGTTACAGAGAGAGGTAGAGAGAGAGAGAGAGGTCTTCATCTGCTCATTCACTTCCCAGATGGCTGCAATGGCCAGAGCTGAGCTGATCTGAAGCCAGGAACCAGGAGCTTCTTCCAGGTCTGACGTGGGTGCAGGGTCCCAAGGACTTGAGAAATCGTCTACTGCTTTCCCAGGCCATAGCAGAGACCTGGATCAGAAGAGGAGCAGCCAGGACTAGAACCGGCATCCATATAGGATGCTGGCACTTCAGGCCAGGGCGTTAACCCACTGAGCCATAGCGCTGGCCCCCATTCAATCTTTTTTTTTTTTTTTTTTTTTTTAAGATTTTATTTATTTGAAAAGTAGAGTTACAGACAGAGAGAGGGAGAGACAGAAATGTCTTTCATTCGCGGGTTCACTTCCCAAATGGCAACAATGGATAGAGCTGAGCTGTTCCAAAGCAAGGAGTCTGGAACTTCTTCCAGGTCTCCCAAACAGGTGCAGGTTCCAAGGACTTGGGTCATCTTCTACTGCTTTCCAAGGCCATAGCAGGGAGCTGGATGAGAAGTGGAACAGCCGGACCATGAACTGGTATAGCCAGAACATGAACTGGAGCCCATATGGGATGCCATTGCCACAGGAGGAGGCTTAGCCAAAGTATGCCAACAACACTAGCTCCTTCATTCAACCTTTTAAATGCTTTTGTTTGAATACCTGCACAGTGTTTTACAAAAACATCTAATAATTATTTACTCAATTTTAATTCATTTTTTAACTTATAAAGCTAAAATAAGCCAATTATAAACCTGAGTAAGTCATCTTATCTTCCATTAAAATGCATATAACTTAAATCTGTTTTCCCCATTTACATAAAACAAAAAATAAAAGCCAGTGTTGTGTGTTGTTATTTTTGGTTTGCTCTCCATCCAAGTTTGCCCTTGTTTTTAAGCCAATAAAGATTTTTAAGAAAGAGAGACTAAATTATTTTACAAAAGACATCTGTAGTTCCAATTCGAATTATATTAAATAAACTGACATATGTTGAGTATCTTACTTATACACACAATAACATTTCAAGTTTCATTATTATTAGAGGAAATATTGCCCTTTGGAAATATTGTACTTAATAAAACAAATCAGTTCAGATATGATATTATATGGTTCTACATATTTTACATGAGATCTAGCATTTTTAGGTTTGTTTCATGTATTGGGATTATAAACCACTTAGAAATGTGAATACACACACATATATAAACAAGCACGATGTATTTGTAAGTATATATGATTTAACACCATATTGAAAATTAAATAATCCGTTAAATGAAATATTTTTTAAAAAAAATCTGTGCTGTAAAACTGTTATTGATCTACTAGGTGCTCATCTACATAAATTGCATAAAACAAAAGACTTGATCTGACACATTTTTTTTCCGTTTAAGCTGGTATAATAATTGAGCTGTGAAAGCCTAGAACCACTTGGTCTACTCTATTTACTATCTGTTATTTATACTTTGACACTGTCTTTTGTTTGAGTGAGAGTTCTATTGAAATTCTTTCTTTGAAAATATCTTGGCATCTTAGGAGCAGATTCCACAAGAAAATTTTTTATTGCTGTCTGTATTTTTTTAAATATCAACAATTACATAAAGAAAACTCTCAGTGATTGAAATGAAATAAGCTGTAATTGTCCTTGGCTTTTATGTTTTGGAAAAAGCCACATAAATAAATACCTTAGAGATTTTCTTAGACCTTGGTTTGTGTTTCTCTCTGCTTTAAGAATCTGAAGTTAAAAGACCACAATGAAAGTCAAGGGCAACTGCAGAAGTAAACTCATAAACCATAAAAAATGAGTACACCTGGAATTGATGATAAAAAGTGAAAATATCAACCGGCTCTATCGTGCATGCATAATGCTGACTACCCACCAACCTTTCACAAACTGGAATGACAATCAACTACCAAACATGAATGAAATTCTGACTGCGTTTTTTAAATGTGCAGATATTTGATATTGTACAAACATGAAATATACTTTTCACCAAAGCATGTTGAAGTTCATCATTTTTTCATTGTGTTGTCAAACTTCCCATTAACTTGACTACATTGAATGCAAAGTGCTTTGCACTTAGAGGGTTTGTTAGAAACAGTGCAATTACAGAATCATTTAAGAGCACTATTAAAGTGGCTTTTAAACTAATGAAGTTCATGTCCAAACAGTAGCTCTTGGTCCTTCTCATACCTATTCCTGTCACCTGCATTAACTTATAAATTTCCAAAACTCACTGAAGTAAGGATCTGATACAACTTCATTTACCCTATTTACTTCTTAGTACTGCATGAACATCAACTGGTGTATGTGAATTCTAATTTTAAAATACATTTAAACTTGAGCTCAGTTGTAGATGCTAAATAATGATTTTAAACAAATTTCCTACTTTTTAAAAGTTATTTTTGCATCCAGCATATAATTTTAGAAAGAATAACAGTTCATGTATACACTATAGAAAATTAAGCAATCATAAGAAAATACTTGCATTTGATGGGATATTGATTCAACTGGTCAAAAAAATAAATCACTCTATTCTATAGCAGAACAAACTTCAAGGCTCCATGCTACTAATGACCATGCAAATATTTCTAGATGCTGAGAGGGTACTGTAAGGGCAAGGAGAGAGGGATGGAGACAGGACCAAACAACTTGAGACCAACTAAGATATAAGGTGTATAGTTTTTCTTGATCCTCTTGTGTTTTGATAAACATGGCTATAAATATGAATTCCTATTTTCTATAAGTGTCCTTTATATTGGGAAAAATGCAGATTTATCTCAGTGCTTGGTTTCTTGGAAAACATCTCAATGACTTCTGCCAGGCCATGGACTGCTCCAGAGGGATCATTGTACCTGTTATGCACTGAACTGTGGTTCTTATCATCCACGTTTATATGTTGAAGCACTAACTCCCAAGACCTCAAAATGTAACTGTATTTCAAGGAAAGAGTTTTACAGAGGTGATTAATTTAAAATGAGATCACTAGGGTGTATCCTAATCCAATATAACTGCTGTCCTTGTAATAAGAGGAGTTAAGGATACAGACACACACAGAGGCCCAACCATGTGAAGATGCAGAGAGAGATGACAGCTACAAACCAAGGAAAGAGGCCTCGGAAGAAATCGTTCTCTTCACATCTTGATCTGGGACTTCCAACCCCCAGAACTGTGAGAAAGCAAGTTTCTGTCACTTAAGTCTCCCAGACATTGCCACGACAATCCTCCCAAACTAACACATGTCCAGTTCCAAATCTAAATGAAGGCAGGAGGGTTTGTGTGAGAAAAACATGAGTATAATCTTAATAAAACAGTCACTAGGATCGAAGTTCTTTGCAAGTTAAGACATGAATAATCTTTCTTTCAACTTAGGCCATGTCTGTTCCGGGATACCTAGATGAAATGGTGAACTTGGAGCTCTACTATTTCTCCTAAGGTATTCATTTACTTGAGTATTAAGCTTGTGTTACTTCTATGGAGTTAGAAATGCCCTGGTATTAATCGATTACTTTGCACTACGATAGCCTCAAAACTTGGAATTCTGCTCAATATATTTTCTTTCCTGGTTCCACTTTAATGCATAACAAATAGGAATACCTGCCATGAAATCAAAGGAAGACATTGATTTATGCTCTGAGAAGAATGAATTGAAAATTGAATAAAGACAAGAGAAAATAAAATTTCCTAGACCCAGAACAAATGGGAATTGATTTAATTTACTGAAAAGAAATCACCTCTTTGAATAGTCAGGCAAGGCATTAGGATCTTGCTGACTACCAGGAAAGGATAAATTAGAATTAGAAGAATTTCTGAGTATGTGGACTCCAAATTACTATAGTACCTTTCTGGTAAATTTCCCCAGTTTACTCAAAACTGTATGTAACATTTCAGGGAATCATGATGTTTCTCCACTAGTAAAGTATAATCATATTAAAATACTTTCCTTGTCTTGACTTTCAAAGAAAGATTAAATTATATTCTATCTTGCAGGCACACTCCACGTACAATTTTGATAGTGGTGTTTGAAGCATATAAACATCTCAGCTGTCTATTATTTTCCTGATCATTTTTGACTCTCCTTAAATATACATTATTTCCAGACCTATGGATTGGAATCTTAGTCAGGGAGAAGTAAATATGTTCACATGTGTGTTTCTGGCTTTGTCCTGCACCCAAGCCACACTTTTAGGAACAGAAGAGAACCTGGTTCTCTTCAGTCTTTGTTCAATTGACAATAATATAATTCCTTAAATATAATCTGGAACAGTAATGCTTCAGTCTAAGGAGAAGTCACGTAAGGACAATGAAATCAATAAACAGAAAAAAGGTAGAGAAGGCCTTAGAGATTAAGACTATCAGTGAGAAAAAAAAGTATTTGGAGTTACAAAATTAAATATATATCTCTGTAGCAGAAGTGCTCAGACAGATCAAAACTTTATACAGTCTCATTTTCTTTTTTCTTAAATATTTATTTTACTTTATTTTTTGAAAGGCAGAGTGACCGAAATGGAGAGAGGGAGAGACAGAGAGAAACAGATTTCCTATCCATTGGTTTGCTTTCCAAATTTCTGCAATTGCCAAAGCCGAACTAGGCAGAGCCGGGAGTCCTGAACTCTATCAGGGTCACCCATGTGGATGGCAGGGGTCCAAGTTCCTGGACCATCTGCTTCTGCTTTCTCAGGCACATTAGCATTGAACTGGATTAGAAGTGGAGTGGCTGGAACAGAAAAGGACACTCCAAGATGAGATGCCAAAAAGTGTAGGAAGAGGTGGCTTAACCACAACACCAGCTCTCCACATTTCATTTCCAGGAAAAGTTACATTAACTTTAATGGGACTAATACTAAAAAAAAAAAAAAAATCTCTATTTTAATAGTTTTGTGAGCCAACATAAACTTTCTCCCTCTTTTTCAGTATCCCCTCCACATTTTTTTTAATTTATTTATTTGAAAGGCAGAATTACAGAGGCAGAGGCAGAGATAGGAAGAGATCTTCCATCCGCTGGTTCACTCTCCGAATGGCTGCAACAGCCAGAGCTTTGATGAGCCAAAGCCAGGAGCCAGGAGCTTCTTCCAGGTCTCCCATGCAGGTGTGGGGGCCCAAGAATCTGGACCATCCTCTACTGCTTTCCCAGGCCATAGCAGAGAGCTGGATAAGAAGTGGAACAGCTAGGATTTGAACCGGCACCCATATGGGATGCTGGCACTGCAGATGGTGTCTTTAGCCACTACACAAGAGTGCCCGCCCCAAGTATTCCCCTTTTAAGCTCCCATTTTCTTCAAAATACACTTTAGTCTTCCACAACAACTTTGCTAATAGGCTCAAGGGAATAAATAGTAGGGGTTTCCTCTACTCTCCAGCTTCTAGGTAAGACATTTCAATGATACGGCTTAAGACTCAATATTGGGTTAAGCAAGAGACATCATCAGAAATGGGATGTGGGGGCTGGTGCTGCAGCCTAGAGGTAAAGCCGCTGCCTGCAGTGCTATCATTCCATATGGCAGCTGCTGTTGGGGTTCGAGTCCTGGATGCTATACTTCCAATCCAGTTCTCTGCTATGGCCTGGGGCAGCAGTGGAAGATGGATCAAGTCCTTGGGCCCTTGCAACCACTTGGGAGACCCAGAAGAAGCTCCTGGCTCCTGGCTTCAGATCGGCCCAGATCCAATGTTGCAGCCATCTGGGGAATGAACGAGCAGATGGAAGATACCTGTCTCTCTCTCTCTCTCTCTCTCTCTGCCTCTCTGTAGCTCTGCCTTTCAAATAAATAAATAAATCTTAAAAAGAGAGAAAGAGAGTGAGAGAGAGAGAAATGGAATGTGGGCCGTTTTTCCATACCATCATAGATCAGTACCATAACATACGGGCATATGTACTTTTGTTGAAGGACAGACTACTGAGTATCTTTCTCTTCAAAATCTGTTAGGCAGGAAATAGGCATTTCTGGGGTGCACCTGTGGCACAAATTTGTGCAAGACAGCGACGTCGGGTTACTGATGTCTAGCCAAAAATGAAGCTGATGACATATAGCCTATTTTCACAGAACACCTTTCATGCTCAGTGATGTGAGATGAGCTCAGTTTAACAGATAGTGAGCATGAACTGAGCCCCAGAGGTTGCCAACTAAGTGTATAAATAATCAGTACTTCCTGTTTTAGGAAGGTTCAGTAAGCATTCCTTTGGATGGCCAGTTGTCACATACTGAATGCAATGCAAAGTTTATGGTCAGTGCAGGTCACCTCACTCCTTCCTCCTCTTTCATTTCAAGGCCCAGTGATTCCTATCTCAGGTGGCCAAAGGTCTACACATGTAGCAGAGTAGAAAGTTGTCTCTTCTTCATGTGTGACCTCACACTGTAAAACATTGGCTACCAGCTGGCCCAAAGGCACTCCCAGTGAATTCATGTGAATACCACGACGTGGTGTCAAGAATATTGCTTTTGAAGTTAAAAGTTCTAGCATTGTACCGCTCTCTGTCCATGATTGCCTATGTTCTGGGACTGTCATGATAAGAGGCTGAGCAGAAGCTATTTTATATAAGCTATAAAGCACTTTGCTAACTGATACTTTTTGTGGATGATATTATTTATGGCAGAACGAGATTATATCCTGCAAATCCTAGAAAGCTTATTCTCAGGGGCTGGGAGGCTCCTAGGAATACTGAATATATGTCCTTCTTCTTTTCCTTCCAGCACGTGTTTTAAGTCCATGCCATGATGTCCTTGAAAATCATCTTTGAGCATCACCTTAGCATATCCAATTCCAGGAAACATCTCATCTCCGATGTAGTCCGTTTCCTCTCCAGACTAGCCCTGAAGAATAGTTGGTCCCCAGTATTGAAAGCAACTCTGGCTCCTGCTCCTAATTTCTCAAGCCATTCCAGGGTGGCTCATGTTCTCATCATCTCTCTGCACTGACCATGACAACAAATGCACTGGGTCCTTGCCAGCTTTATCGTCTCCTCTCAGCAGTCTTTGATCCAGCTGGCAAAAAAATGGCTTCTGAAGGGGGTTTCTGTTTTCAACTCCCATGATGTCACTTTCTCTTTGTCATCGGCCTGTGGCTCTGTGTATGGCTTCTCAGTTCCCTTTGCCAATAGAAACACCTCATTTTAAAAAAATCATAATTTTGGGCACTGTTACCACCTGCAGTGCCAGCATCGCACATGGGTGCTGGTTCAAGTCCCGGCTGCTCCACTTCTGATCCAGCTCTCTGCTATGGCAGTGGAAGATAGCCCATGTACCTAGGCCCCTGCACATGCATGGGAGACCCAGAAAAAGCTCCTTGTTCCCTGCCTTGGATCAGCCCAGCTCTGGTCATTTCAGCCATTTGGGGAGTAAATCAGCGATATAAGATCTCTCTCTCTGTGACTCTCTCTCTTTCTCTTTCTGTGTAACTCTGCCTTTCAAATAAATATTTAACAAAATTGTAATTTCCAGAATGTTTTATCTCACACAAAAGATGTACTGAAATGTGAACATTTTCACTAAGTTTACAGTTACTTTGCTTTATTATCACAGAGTATTGTATCTGGGAATGAATGGAATTAATAGATAGAACATATTTTGAAGAGTAATAATCACAATGAATTTTTCATTAAAATTGGCACATCAGCCAAAGCTGTTATTGATGATCTCACTTTCTATTTTGTCAATGGAAATGACTTTGTTAAATTTAATATCTGCAAAATTCCAAAGTTTTTATCTTTACTGCTTATTCTAACATATCATTGATTATCATACATTTCAATAGATCCAAGATGTGCATGCTTAATTATTTCTTCTGTTTTCATCTACTCTCATTCTTTGATTCAGCTGTATCATTTCAAAATGAAAATTGTCCTAAAAAGAAGAAAACTTAATAAACGCTTTATAATCCACAACTCTGTCCATCTTTGCTGTATGTCCTAAGGAGAAAGCTTAATGCAGATATGTGAGAGATTCAAAGGTGAAACAAATTTCCTCATCCTTTCCTTTAATAAACACCATCACAACTGACCTTTAAAGCCGATAAAACTATAAGGGAAGACAAGAGCAGAAGCCATGTTCCACCAGTTAGCACATGGCCAGTATAGTTAGCACATGGCCAGTATAGTTAGCACATGGCCAATTCTTTCTTCAAAGAAATTTCTAGTTGATTTTAATGTCTGCCTGGGTACTTTGTAATATCAAGGTTTTTCTTATAAAAATTAATTGAAACAGGAAGTTAACCCGAAAATAAAGTGCCTGTTCTTTGGCTGATCTTAAGGGTGTTTGAGATAATTGAGAACAATAGTTCCCAGTGGCACAAAGAGGTGAAATATATCCACAGGCATCTGTGTTTGCTAATTCTGTGTTGTAGTAAGGAATGATCTCAGGACTATTCACAGAGCTGTCGGCATTGGGTTGCCTTTTATTTGACCTCAACATTTTTGATTTGTTATATTGTCATTTAGTCTCTGAAACTGTTCAAACTAATATTTCTAGCCTCTTGTAATCAACCAGAAAGGTATTGATCTGCCTATCATTCTCTCATACACCTTTGAAAATCATGTGTGAGAATGTTCACTCTTCAGTAGATGATCTAAACCTACTCAATATGCTCTTAATTATAAATGAGCCTTGCTAAATTTACTATGGCTATAAACATCACTTACTGATACATACTTACATATTCTGTCTCTTACCCACATTTGTGCATTTATATTCATACTTTCAAAGTCACATATGCCACAAATTTCTCTCCCAGATGTCTCACCATGATATCTATTTAGAAATTGCCCTCAAAACAATCTAAAACCATTAATAGACACCTGACAGTGAGGGAATTCACAACACACAGTTCTCCAAGTAACCCTGGAACAAACATGCTTCTTTGAGCTGGCTTCAGTTTCCTTGTTTTCAAACCTTTCAGCTAAGGATAGAAGAGGTCCCCTTCAGAAAATAGTAAACAGCCGGCGCCATGGCTCAACAGGCTAATCCTCCGCCTTGCTGCACCGGCACACCAGGTTCTAGTCCCTGTCCGGGCATCGGATTCTGTCCTGGTTGCCCCCTTCCAGGCCAGCTCTCTGCTATGGCCTGGGAGTTCAGTGAAGGATGGCCCAAGTGCTTGGGCCCTGCACCCCAGGGGAGACCAGGAGAAGCACCTGGCTCATGCCATCAGATCAGTGAGGTGCGCCAGTCGCGGCGGCCATTGGAGCGTGAACCAACGGTAAAAGGAAAACCTTTCTCTCTGTCTCTCTCTCTCTCACTGTCCACTCTGCCTGTCAAAAAAATTAGAAAGAAAATAGTAAACACAACAAATAGTCACATTAACTATGCGGAAGGGCATGATTCCTTTTATAACTTTTGAGAAATCAGGGTGTTACTCTAAAAATAGAAATATTTAAAAGAAATGAGGGTCGGCACTGTGGTACAGCAAGTTAAAGCCCTGGTCTGAAGCATCGGCATCCCATAGGGGTACCAGTTTTAGTCCCAGTTACTCCTCTTCTGATCCAGCTCTCTGCTGTGGCCTGGGAAAGCGGTAGAAGATGGTCCAAGTCCTTGGGCCCCTGAACCCCTGTGGGAGACCCAGAAGAAGCTCCTGGCTCCTGGCTTCGGATCAGCACAGCTCCGGCTGTTGTGGCCATCTGGGGAGTGAACCAGTGGATGGAAGACCTCTCTCTCTGTCTCTAGCTCTTTCTGTAACTCTTTCAAATAAAAAAAAATAAATCTTTAAAAAACAAAGAAATGAAACTTTAGGGCTCTGAGCAACTTTATTCATACGATAGCTTTCTAATGTGTAGGGCTGTTCTTTTATTCCTCACAAATCCCATCATTTTGTTTAGAAAGCTTTCAAATTTACACAAAAGTTGAAGCACAACACAATTGGAACTCATCTACCCCTTTTTTTGTTTCACTGTTTGTTTTAAACTTCCTTTAATTCTCTATATTTCTTTTGTTAATTTTAATTTTAATCAATTTTAACAGATTCAATGTGATTTGTAGATTCAAGTCTAAGAACATAGTGATATTCCCTCCTTCTCACTCATCTTTCTTCTAACTTTGTCTTTTTTGTTTGTTTTTGAGTAACACATTTTAAATTTGGATTACAGTAAAAAAAGCATAATACTTGCATAATACTTCACTTAATAAGAATAATTTCTCACTACTGCTTTGCTTCTTTCTGTATATTTGATTGCCTTGTGTTGTTAATCGCACTGGCTGTATAGTTCTATTGGCTGCTGGACTCATACAAACCTTTAAATCACAAAGTCATAAACTGGTAGTGCTTGGAGAGTGGAAACTTTGCCCAACCAGTGTTGAGGAAGTGGGTATGGCGGGAGGTCTTTGGGTCGCTGGGAGAAGTTTTCAGGGGAGGATTGCTTATAAAAGCTGAGTTGAGCCTAATCACCCTGTATGCTTCCTGTCTCATGATATGTTTGCTCCTTCAGACATCCAGCCTTGGACTGTGAACCTTTAAAACAGCTAGCTAAAATAGCCCTCCTTCCTTTGTAAGTAGCTTGCTTTAGGTATTTCACTGTAGTAATAAAAAGTTACCAACCATTTTGAAATCACATTTCAGACATCACAGCCTTTCACCCCTAGATGCTTAGTCTTTTATTGCTTAAGAATAGCATCATCTTCCACATAACCACAATAAAACCATTGTACATGTAAAATTAATTTAATTGTACTAAGCTTACATTGACTATATTAAAATTAATTTAGTTATACTAATGTCTAGTCCATGACATAATGATGAATCATAGCACAAATTCTTTGAAGATTTCCAACAGTTTGCATAGATTTTCTCACAATATGACTCTTTTTGATTGTTTCCTCATGACTGACTATGTTTATATTAACTTTTCCCCAAAACTATCACATAATGGGTATTGTGTACTAATCTTATTGCCTCACATGAAAGGACACTTAACTTCAGTCTTACCTCACTATCGCCATTGCTCAATTTGCTGATTTGGTTAAGGTGGCACTGCAACATCTGTCCTTTATAAAGGTATCCATTTCATTATAATAAATAATATGGAGTTGAGTGACTTTTTAAACCCAGCGAACATGTAGTATTCCAACAATTCTCTCCAATAGTTTTATCATCACTTGGCAACTGGTAGTTCTATTTTTTCTTTTGTCAAAAGAAAGCTCAAGTTACAAACTTAATTCCTATTCTCATATGGAGGCTTAGTCTCAAAGAGCTGGCCTAACCACTGCACCACAACATCTGTCCTCAAGATCTGCTTCTTTTACATCCAGTTCTGGGCCATAGCCAGGGCCTGCACAGAGACCTTGCACCATACACAACTTTGCAACTGCACCTTAGAGGTGAGTGGTGGAACAGTAGCACCACCATGGATTCCACACTCATTCCTCCTTCCTTCTGCATGGGAAACAGGCCAAGCCCTTTTACACATCTTGGGATATTTGGGGTAAGTGGCCTGAGAGGGAGTTGCCAACCTGCTGATAAGGCTCAGTGGCTAAGGGTGAAAAACACACAAACCTGCAAACAATCCCCTTGCATTTTATGCTCTATCTGGTGAGCCAAATTACACAATTTTCCTTGGCAGGAGGGAGCGTCTGCAAAGGTAATGGTCCACACAGCTGCCTTTGTCCAGGTTACTACTGCTCTCAGGCTGGAGGAATCTGCCCAGGTGGAGTCACATAGCACCGTGAATGATGTACCCATTCCCCACCTGACATTAACCATTTTTAATTTTTTTTATTTTTTTTGCGTACATACTTACTGTTATTATAACAAAGGAACTTGAAAACTTTTAATATTTTCAGTATAAAGAAATGCTATCTTTTCGATATAAGGAAATGTTAAATGCTTAAAGGGATAGATTTACCCAAATTGGACATTACACAGTGTGTATATGTAACATCATTGCACATAACACCCCACAGATACGTACATCTTATATATCTGTAAAATTTTTAAATAAAATTTAAAAAATAAAAAGCTGCAATACAATAAGAAAATAAAATGGAGCATCGTCTTTCCTTTCCAGTTAAACAAGAAGAAAATTTAAAAATAAACAAGAAAAAAATTACAATAAAGAATGTAAATACCAAACAAGATGCCACAGCTTCTGCTGATTCTCCAATTAAGTGCCTGGGCTCCAATAATTACAAAATATTTTATTTTTAAATGTGTTATCTTGGGGCTGGTGCTGTGGCGTAGCAGGTAGAGCTGCTGCCTGCAGTGCCAGCATCTCGCATGGGCACTAGTTCTAGTCCCAGCTGCTCTTCTTCCGATCCAGCTCTCTACTATGGCTTGCAAAAGCAGTGGAAGATGGCTCAAGTCGTTGGGTTTCTGCACCTGCATGGGAAGACCCAGAATAAACTCCTGGCTCCTGGCTTCAGATAGGCCCAGCTCTGGCTGTCGCGGCCATCTGGGGAGTGAACCAGTGGATGGAAGGCCTCTCTCTCTCTGCCTCTGCCTCTTTGTAACTATGCCTTCAAATAAATAAATAAATCTTATCAAAAATTATTTTAAACTGCAAAGATATCCTTTGAACATCATAATTAAACATGCCAAATGAGAAGGCCTCTGACCAAAATGCCTACAACCAACACAACTATCTCAAACCCACACTTTGCTGACCCTCTATAATCTCCACTTTAAAAGTTTGTGTTTCTTTCTTTAAAAAAAGAGAAAGTAGACAGATACGTTTTTGTTAATGCTAACTGGCCATATTCATATAGAAACACAGCATGATCTCTGTGCCCAATATACAGAGAATGGAAAAGAGGCAGAATCCTGTGCATTGCCTCCCAGGGGCACTGCACCTTCCAGCAGACGGAATGGACCAGAAGTTTTCTTCTTTTTTTTTTTTTTCCAGTGTTCACAATGATGCTGATTCCATACAGAATTTTCTTGAGACACAAAGGCATAACATTGAATTTGGAACACAAAATAGTAGATTATTTTCCCCATTGTGTTTTCCTCAAAGTATTTTCCATCATAGTTCTTGAGAGCCCAGGTTAGGGAAAAGACCTCAAGAGCTATGTGAGTGAGCAAAACAGGGAAAAACATAAAGATACAGATTGCAACTTGCTCCAAAACAATGGACAAAAAAAAAAAAAAAAAAAAGATTCCCAGGTGGTTAGGCATCAGTGATCTGTTCACCACAGACTCCTGTATCCTTCTCTCTCTCTCTTCCTCCTCCTCATCTTCATTGTCTTCACTTGCATCGTCTTGCTCTTCTTCATCGGTGTCTTCCCATCCTTATTCTTCAACACTGTCATTTTCTCCCCCTCCCCTTATCATCCGTAAGCACCACTGTAATGGATTCAGCTTCAACATCCCTTTTGTTGACCTCTCTTGAGTCATCTGCACCTGCAGCAGAACGGTCGGTAAGCCAGGTAAAGAAGCTCCCTCATCCCTCACTGCCTCTTCCTGGTGGCTTTGCTCTGAACGTTTCCTCAAATCTCTTCCAGATCTCCATTCGATTTCATTGGGCTTTGAATATGGATCACCAGTCTCATTCCGATGAAATCCTCTGGAGAGAACTTGATTTTGTACTTTCAAATCATATCACTTCCCCTCTGGTCAAATAATGCAGTGCCTTTTCATCCTTCTCCCCAAGAAGCATAGTCATTCATGAAAGAGCGTTTGGCTAAGTTTGTTGTATTTGTGTGCTACTTTCCAAATCTCATCAGCTTGTGTGTTTTGAGTCTATTTCATTTTGGACTTCATCAATAAGTTCAATTGCTTATTGTTAATTTTTTCCCTTAGGCAAACCCAGAGGGACTCACGTGTCTGCTAACCTCAGGGCAGGAGGGGGTTTCGGTTTCATTTGAGGAGGGAACAAAGATGACCTTTGGGGCCACGCTTAAGAGACATCCAAGAACCAGACCCAAGGGCCTCCTTGACTGGCAGGAAAAAGTTTGGAGAACCTTAATCATTTTTATAATCCTGACTTTTGGAAAACAAAAATTTAATCACTAAATACACACAGAATTAGGTTGTCTTTAAGTTTTGTTTTCTTAGCATTGTCAGCTGATTGATTTAATGCTATGAGGGGGTCTTCAAAAGGTTCATGGAGAATACACATTAAGAAAAATTTATGCATGGATTTAAAATTTTCTGCACAAATTTAACTTATCTTTTCATTTCATTTTCCACCAACTTTTTAAAGTCCCCTGTATAGGCTGGTAAAACGGTACAGTCTTATCTATGGTGTGATCTCTGCCCCAACACCATACTCAGCTCTAGCCCCTGCCACCATTGCTAGAAGCCAGATGACAAAATGGCAAAATCATAGGTGTCAACTGCTGTTTCCTGTGCAAGTGCACTCTCTCCAGATCTCTCTCTCTTTCTTCTTCACCCTCTTGATCTCTCTCTCAACCCCCTCTCTAAATTACTCTCTCACATCCCCCTCCCTGCCCCAGCCTGTTGGGCTTCCTCCACTTGACAATAAGTCTTTCCTCTAACTCCGGTGTGTGGTGTGTTTTGTGGTAGCCTTACAGTATATAAGGAATAATGCCTAGTATTGAGACTTTTAAAATCATTTATTAATTTTCCTTTTGTTTGAAAGACAGGCAGAGAGAGGTCTTCTTTCCACTGAGTCACTCCCCAGATGTCTGCAACAACTTGAACTCAAACAGGTCTGCCAGGATGGTGGCTGGGATGCAAGAATTTGAGATATCACTGCCAGGATGCACATTAGCAGGAAATTGGATTGGAAAAGGAGGATCTGGGACTCAAACCAGGCAGTCCTATATGCAAGGTAGGCAATGGTGACAAGTTCTATGCCAAACACCCACCCCAAGTATGGCACGTTTTAAGTGCATAAACAAGCACTGTGTCTACTTAAAAATATATATTCACCCAAATCTGTTCACTGTTCATTCTGAATCTTTACTTGACTGGTTCACAGAAAATTGGTCTTGGTGCAGTCAATAATCTATTTATGCTTTATTTAAGGGTGGAATTATAACCTTCTATCCCATTATTACCTTTGTTTACTGATTTTCTCTTTTCAGACAATTAAACAGATATTTTCAGAAATGGACCATTTGCCCAATAGATAAAGCTTTGCATGCTAACTAAATTTTAGCCATTACAAGTAAAAGACTAATATGTTCCTATATTCATTTTCACTCTGTCTTCTTATTCTGTGTGGATAATTCTTTTTTAAGGAAAAAGAAAAGAAACCCCTCTACACTTAATCAGGTTAGACTAGGCTATTTGGTGGCTGTCACTTGAAATGGATGTGGTGTCAGCTATTCTTGATTGGATGAAAACATATCCCCTAAATAATTGATAAATAGGAACCAGCAGCCACAGAGTATAAAGAAAAGGTGAGAGAGTGACACATAATAAACAAACAAACAAACATACATACAGAATTTTACAAAGTTTAAGGCTAACTCTCTCCGGGGTACTCTTTTTTGGACTTATTTGAAAGAGCAGAGCATCATTTGGGTGCACCTTGAGGCTTTTTATCTTTACCTGTTCACAGTTAGACAACTGCATTTTTGCTTCAGTGACAAAAAAAGGAAGGAAAAACATGAAAAAAAGAGCCAATAAAAAAAAAAACTCACAAACTTGAGTTACTGTAAACATCAGAATAATGTCCCTTTCAGTTCACCTGTCTACCAGAATGAGGTCCACAAAAGAATAACCTTGTGGAATTTTCTGTACAGTTCTTCTTCAATGTTTAAAACATTGTTTAAAGGTAAAACCTTGTGGAATTTTCTGTACAGTACTTCTTTAATGTTTAAAACAATGTTTAAAACGTTTTTGAAGTTAAAACAGTTAAGTAGGGTTACCACCTGGACAGAAAAAAGGGAAAAATTGAAAATCACTGAAAACTGCAAAACCTACTAATTATATTGTGTCCTATCAGCTCTTTTCCAGCTATAAACTCTGGGAATGAAGTTGATTGGTTAAAAGGAGAAATACAATAAAAATACTTTAAAGAAATGAAAATATTTATGGAGAAAGTGTTAGAATCACATTTAGAGAGAGGTCTCTTCAATTGAGAAAACAATAAAATTAAAAATATATTTCTTAATTTCCAGAATAAGAATACATAGAGAGCGTTAATCTCATTTTATTTACTTTATTATAGAGTGTACCATTGAGCCAAGAGGAAACTGGTTATAGGCAGTAGAATGAAGAATATATTACACTGGAAGCCTAGCCCTGGTTCTATCAAAGAATGTCTTTTCCACTGTGCCATACCTGCACGTCCATCCTTATAACACCATCAAAACATGAAGCACTATGAGATAGCATCAACACCACAGAATCTTCTTAGTTTTTGTTGTTAACTGGGCTGTGACTGGACCAGCACAGTGCATACTCTCCATCTCTCCATCCATGGCCTTTCCAACTGGGCTATCAGTTGGTCCCCAAAAAGGCTGCCATATATTTAGGTGTGAGGGTTTTATTGTTGTTATTGCTATTGTTTGTTTCTTTGTTTTATTTGAAAGACAGAGTTAGAGTGAGGGAGAGACAGAGAGAGAGGTCTTCAATCTGCTACTTCACTCCCCCAAATGGCCCCATCGGGGCTAGAGCTGGGTGAACCTAGGAGCCAAGAGCCTCTTCAAGGTCTCTGAGGTGGGTGCAGGGGCCCAGGCACTTGGGCCATCTTTTGTTGCTTTCCCAGGTGCATTGAAATGGAGCTGGATTGGATGTGAAGCAGCTGGGTGCTCAAACCACCAACCATATGGGATGCAGGCTTTACCCTCTAGCCCAGAGCATTGCCCCCACAGCTCATCTAGCATCAAAATATCTTCAGTTACTATGGCTGTGTAACAAATCATCCAAAGACTTATGGGATAAAGGCATCCTTTTATGCTCATGGGTGGTGTGGTTAAGGCATTTGGTCCACATACTTCCATGTTCATTCTAAATCAATGCATGATGTGTCCTGGAGCCTCCATCAGTGGAAGACTCAGAGTCCGTTACTAGAATCATCTGGAGGCGCTCATTCATTCATGCTTGGCTTTCGACACTGTCTGTGGGCTGGGAACCTGTTCCCCCCTCCACAGGCCTATCCCACTGACCTCTCTAAAGTCAGCTACCCTGGGCTTCCCTTCATCATGGTGGCAGAGTTCCAAGAGAAAACAACCCAAGAGAAAGAAAGACATCCAAGAGGGAGCTGTACTATCTTGCTAATCTGGTTGTGCCTTGCGCTATCCACTGGGAAAGCCAGAACACTGGCCAGGTTCAAGCAGGAAAAGGGAAGGTATGAAGAAGCTCAGATTCCTGATAGGGTGTGACAAAGTTCTAGGGGAGTATGGGGGGCCAGAACATTGCCGTGCCTTTGAGAAAATACAATCTGGGGCAATGGTGAAACCAAAGTGCAGAGTAGTTAAGAGGCTTACTCAACAAACCCAAAGTTGGCAGATTCTGAGGACCAGAGCAAATCTCTCTCACTCCCCTACTCCAAAATCCCTCCATCGATATAACAGCGAGGAAGTACTAATCCCAGCTGAGCTGGAGGTGCCTTCAAGGGGAGGTGACATCTTCAGGGAAATAAAACTTCACAAAGAAACAAAATAAAAACAAACTGGGCTGCTTCACTAAACTGGCACTAAACCATGCTGGCCCAGGGTAGTTAAATGTTGTTAAAAATGACTTTGTAAGATATTTGGCCATGAAGAATCTTCCCAATTTAAAAACTCTGAGTTTTAAATTGATATGTGTATTGGCTAACATATCCGAAGAAGCGACTTTGCTATTGATTTTTACATGTAGATGTGAAAGAGAAGCTCAGCATGTGCGGAACGACTCATCAGGGCCACAACAATGTAACACAATAGGACATGAAAGGATGCCACTGGATAAAACATCCCTGCTGTTCGAACTTGTTAATACACAAAACAAGTCCAATTAAATTTGACCTTTAAATATCTTTGTAGTGCTTTCTGATTATAGTTGTTTGCATTTATAAATCTGTGAGGCATACATGAGTTTAAATCTAGTATACGTACACATTACACCATGATGGTAATCTCTATATTAAAAATATCACAGCTACAGAAGAGTCAGTGGTAGGTGATGTATAAAGACACTACCATGGAAGGGGAGTTACATTTAATATGACATCTCAGCCCACCTTTTTCCCTCAGCAAACAGAAGACAAATTTCGGTATTTGGCTAATTTATGTGGGCACATGCTCAAAGGAGAGTGGAATAAGAGCTAACAGGGCAAAGCAACAGCGCATAGTTGAGTTTTTGCATTAGCCATTCTATTCCAGCAGAAGCATGAGAGAACATAATAGGATGGATCTCAAATCTCATCCTCTACCCTCATTGGACAATTGTGGTTACATAGGTAATAACACCTAGAGTCTGCTAGGTGATACCTTCCTGAGAGCACAGTTAAGTGTCCACAGCATGCCCCTTGGCACTTCAGAGAGCTACAACAGAGAATGGGAGGTGTGTAGCCCAGCCCTGAGGCAGTGTCCTGGCTATGTGCACTGTCAACGCTGAAGTAAGTTCACACTTTGATTTCAGTATTATCAAGGCCAAATTTATATGAAATGAAATGAACAGATCTAAAGTATCTGGGTCAAGTAGTGTCAGTTATTGTACACACAAGTGAAAATATCACCCGATCTAAGATAGGATCATTGCCATTACCTTGATGAGGGTACCTAAAGTCTCTTCAGTTTTTCCCAACTTCAAGGCCATTACTTTCTGATCCCTGTCACAGTAAATTGGGGTTTAACTTAATTTAAATGTTCTGTAATAATATAATGAGAATATAATGCATGGGTTTCAAAAATATTTGCACCAAAATAAAGAATAAAGAATCACTTCCTTGAACACCTTAGTTTAGGTGCTTAGTGACCAGTTTGATTGAAGTCTTTGGATATTTTTAATTGGGTTGTGTACTGGCTTTTCAGTTACTGTTACGACAAATTCCCACAAATGTGGTGGTTTAAACAGCACAATTTGCTTGTTCGTTAGAGTTCTGTAGGTGAGGAGGCTAATGCACTGCTCAGAGGCCAGAATCGAGGGATTGCATGGCTGCATTCCTTTCTGGGGACTCCAGGGGACAGACCCATTTTTTCATGGTTTCCAGCTTCTACTATACTGCTTCCTGGATTCTGGGTCCCTCTTCTATCTCCAGACCCAGAAATACACACCCTTCTGAGCGTTCTACCGTAGTCACATCTCTTTGTCTCCAAATACAGAAAGGAATGGCTCTCCATTTCAAGAACCTTGTGATTATATTCCAAGATAATCTCTCCATTTCAAAATCCATATTTTAATCACACCTGCAAGTCTCTTTTGCCATGCAGGGTCATGCATTTACAGATGCGGCAGGTTCTGTGGTCATCATTTAGGGTTGAGGGGGCCATTGTTCTGTCAACAATGGTCATTTTTTGGGTTGTTGATCTGTAGGACCTTAAATTTTCTTGGCACAAATACACACACACACACACATACTTTCCAATTGGTAGTTAGTGAATGGAGAATTTTAATTTTAATTAAGTCCACTTTGTTATGTTTTCTTTCACATCATGCACTTGTATCCTGTAAGGAATGTTTATCTACTCCAATGCTGTAAAGGTATTCTATGTTTCCTTCCAGAAGCCTCATCGTTCTAGCTGTTAGGTTTAGGTTTGCCATCTTTCTTGAATCAAACATGTCCCTGAAATATGATCCGATTCAGAGGCCTTGTCTTTAATAAAAATTCCTAGCTACTTGAGGACTATTTGTTAAAAGATACCTCCGCTAAACTGAATCAATGCTATAGCCATAAATTAGTCCTGTGGGTATATTTGTGGTTGCTTGCACATACCTCTTTGTCCATAATCCATTACCACACACTCATGACTATCGTGGCAGTGTGGTGAATTTGAGAGTCAAGCATGGTAAATCCTTTATTCTGTTTCTTTTTTTAAAAGTTGATTTAGCTAGGTTATTCACATTATGATGTCAATTTTAAAATCTTTTTTTTTCAATTTTTCCCAACATTGTCCTGAAATCCTGAAAATCTGGAGAGAAAGTATTGGCAAGAGTACAAGCTTATTTTGGTGAAAACGCTTTTTTACACTTATAATTTTTTTTCAAAAAACACATTTTATTTTATTTTATTTATTTATTTATTTATTTGACAGGTAGAGTTACAGAGAGTGAGAGAGAGAGAGAGACAGAATGAAAGGTCTTCCTTCCGTTGGTTCACTCCCCAAATGGCCGCTATGGCTGGCGCTGCCGCGATCCGAAGCCAGGAGCCAGGTGCTTCCTCCTGGTCTCCCATGGGGTGCAGGGCCCAAGCACTTGAGCCATCCTCCACTGCCTTCCCAGGCCACAGCAGAGAGCTGGATTAGAAGAAGGGCAGCCGGAACTAGAACCGGCACCCATGTGGGATGCCGGCACCGCAGGTGGAGGATTAACTGACTACACCATGGTGCCAGCCCTCCCAAAAGACACATTTTTGATAAATCTCACAATGAAGACATTGGAAAATGTTTTCTTTGCATAATTTTCAAAAACAGAGGAAATGTATGGAATTATTTTTAAATTGATATAATATACCAAATGAATTTTTTAACTTTAAAGTGCCTCAGTACAGCAATAAATAAAATTGGTTAGATTGTGTATGACAAGAAAACACAGGATGCAGAAGACACAATCTTCCATATTGTATAAACTAGAATACTAGCGATTTTTGATAATTGTGATATTTTTCTGTTAGTGTGTTTAAAACTTTGGATGATTTTAGCTATATTTATTTTTTAAGTTTAAGTATGTTAATAATCCTATGTGAGATACATTGGCATCTATTCATTCATTTTTTACTAGTATGTCTTTAATCAACTTGTATATTGGTGGAAGCCTATATCTGTAATTGGAAAAATATCACAATAGTTTTCTAAGATTATTTTGTAAGTTTCTCAAATGTGAACACTGAGCTTAATTCAGTCTATTTTTGAAAGAAATGCAGATGCTATCTAATATTGTTATAAAAAGGAGATTAGACTGTTATGTAACTATTGATCTGTTCTTTTTTTAAAGATTTATTTATTTATTTGAAAGTCAGAATTACACAGAGAGAAGGATAGGCAGAGAGAGAGAGGTCTTCCATCTCCTGTTTCACTCTCCAATTAGCCACAATGGCCAGAGCAGCACATATCTGAAGCCAGGTGCCAGGAGTATCCTCTGGGTCTTCCCACCCAGGTGCAGGGGCCCAAGGACTTGGGCCATCTTCTATTGCTTTCCTAGGCCATATGGATGGCGCTGGATCATAAGTGGAGCAGCCGGGGCTCGAACCGGCACTCATACGGGATGCTGGCACTGCAGGAGTGGCTTTACTCAGTACACCTCAGCACTGGCCCCGATATTGCTCTTTTCTATTAATAAATGGCATATCTTAGTTTAGTAAGTTAACATCATTGATCACCTGTCAGTAAATGTAAGATTTGAGGAATTTTACTAATTGTAGTATTTGCTTTTTTATTTAACTGTACTATAAACTGATACTCCAGAACCTAGAATCAAACTTGCATGCATATTAATAGACTTCTATCCATATACCCTAAAAGAGAGGTTACATAGTGAGAGTGAGGTTATAATTTCTAATGATGTAATTCACTGGTACTTAAGTATGCTGAAACTATAACTCTGTTAGTATGTTCCCTGTAATGAACTAAGTGATTGCACCAAACAGCTACCATTTGTTAATTTATAGATGAATTTATCAACAGGTTTTACATTTTTATTTGACACACACACACACACACACACACGCGCGCGCGCACACACACACACACACACACACAAAGGGATCTGCCATCCACTGGTTCACTGCTCTAATAACCCAGTAGCCATGACAGGACCAAGAGTCAAAGTCAAGAGCCAGTAACTCAACCCAGGTCTTTTATGTGGGTGGCAGGAACCCAATGACTGGAAATATCATTAGCCACCACTGCTGCCTCTCAGATTCTAACAGCAGTCAGAAAGCCAGAGACAGATATCAAACCCAGGAACTCCAATATTGGATACAATCATCTTACCTGGCATCCTCACTGCTGGTCTAACTGCCTGCCCCACAGCTATTTTTAACAGCTGCCAGGGCACCTTGCTGTGTGCTGAAACTGCCAAAAAAGAATTAACATCATCTCTGCCCTCTCAGAGGTCACTCTAGAGCAAGTGGCATACCATTAACAGCTAATTGTGAAACAATAGTGACAAGTGCAAATTCATGTACATGCCCAGCAATTTCTAGAGACTCAGGAAAGGCCTGTCATCTAGGTCTGTTGAGGGTGTTGTGGACAATTACTATGGAGTGAGCTGTACAAGGTGCATCATGAAAAGTAATTAGACAACAGCTAGGCAAGCAGGTGAAGGCAGGAGAGAATGGAAGAGAGAACTTCCCAAGAAGTGGTGGACTCAAGATATGTGAGTAGTTAATTATACAGGAGAAACTACAAATGGTTTAGTTCTACGTTCTAAGATGTGGAGCAGGAGTACCAGCTACTTAGGCTGGCGATTCAAGAGTGGTTCGATGCTTCAGCTAGCAGCACAGACTTTATCCTGGAGGTGAGGGGCTCCCCTGAAAAGTCTGAAGCATCCCAAAGACCTATATTTGCATTGCCATCTGCATTAGATGTATAAATCCCTAATAGTAACATCCAAATTTCCTTTTAAAAAGACTCATTCATCACACAGTTTAATAACTCATAGTCTAGAGTTCTAGTTGAGACACGGTCACTAATTAAATAGTAACAAAGTAGTTGTTTTCTTTGTTTTGTCTTTCCAAAGACTGCAATTTAAGTGAAATAGTAGCTGTGAAAGCCATTTCTGAATTTATAAATATATCATAGTCATTCCACATGTATTAAGATTATTACAAGTTCTTAGAAGATGCATGCTTGATGGCCCAAATCAACATTCTTCCATGCAAATTTCTGTCTGTGTGGATAAAGTCTGTAATGACATACAGGTAGCAGAGTGAGAAAGTGTTGACCAAAGATGTGCACCTTACGTTTGGGGCTAAAGAGCATTTGTGCTTTGTTTGATTTCAATTGAACTAAATATTCAGTATGCATTTCAGTCAGATGTTGTCTTTGCATCATAGTGTAAATAAACATATATCCCCATATCTATGAGAGTAATATAAAAAGTTCATGAATATGCATGTTATGAACAAAATTTGTAGATTTCAAGGTTTTGCACCAAAATAAACTTATCTTTTAATTTCCTCTTCCCATGAACTTTTTTATATAATTTCTCTTATTTATATAAAGGGAACAAATTTCACGTATACCATATATATAATTTTAAGAACATAATGATACTTCCGGCCCTTCCCTCCCTCCCTCAGTCCTACTTTCCATCCTCCTTCCTTTTTTCCTTTTAATTTTTACAATGACATTACATTTTAATTCCCTTTATAATCACTAGCTTCATCCTCCACTAAATAAAGATTCCAACAATTAGTAAGCAGAAAAACAAGTATTTGTCAGGACTTTATCTAATGGCTATAAACAATAATCTAATTTCAAACATCAATTTCATTCATATACATTATATTTTTTGTACTCTGTGTTTCAGTTACCACAAATCATAGAATACATGTTCATGTCTGTGTGAATGGAAGACTGAATATGTATCAGGAGACTTCATAAAGTTTATGGAAAAGCGGAAATACATGTGAATATGCTTTTCCCATGAACTTTATGAGGTACGCTTTTATAGGTATAAGTAGTTCTTTGAGTATATCTATGTATTTATTTATTCCTACTACACATTCTCATTAAATATACATAACTTATAAGGTCTAATTACTGGTACATAATTATCAGTGAGGCTGAATCTTAAATGAGTATTTGAAATGAGCTACTTTCTCATTCTAAGAGAGGATAAGACATGGGAAAGCTCATATGTAATATTTGGGCATGATTAAAACCAATTCTTTACTTCTTTAGGCCTCATGACTTCCAGCCAATTGTTCTCCCATTTTTCGTGTGTTTTTATGCTAGACAAGAAAGAGTTTGCAGCTCCCGTGGTTTGATATCGTTTCAAAGATCTTCTCCCTCCTTTGCCCAGTGCCCTGATTGCAGCTTAAAGGTCTTGTTGACTCAATTGCCTGTGTAAGGTCTTAGTGGCACAAACAAGTCACATTTGCAAGTCACATGCGTGTAGTTCTGGGTACAGCCTTCATCTGCTTCAACCCCTTCACCTTCCACTCCGCCTTCCTCTTAGCTATACAACCCTTAGCTTCTATTGAACCTAATGAACACTCAAATGTTCTGGGAAACATAGTAGAGTTGGGGAAACATATGCCATAAAAAAATATGCCTGTGAAGAGGCATTGTCACCGTCACAGCTCCAGCACAGCTCATGGGCACAGTGGCCTCCGTGTGAGTCCTTTCTGCCCAGTAAAAATGAAAACAACATTGTAATAAATTAGCTGGAACTGAGCATCCCTGGGTGTTCAGTGACACAATGATAAATAACCCCAAGCATGCCCAATTTGGCTCCCCTCTGCCTAGGTTTTCTACCATAATATTTTCAGACCTTAAGTCGTGGTCATCAACACCTGATTAATACAGGGAGGGGAGGAGAAGATAGCACAAAGGATATATATTCTGGGAACAGTACAACCCATCTACAGTATAATATTTTATCTGGGTTAAGTTATAATCGATCATGCAAAGATGAACATTTCTGTATATAATTAGTAATCGTAATGTCTCGACTCTCCCCATAAAATAAATACTTTGAATAACCCTAGAGGTACATCCTAGATTTGTTTTTTTTCTGATTATTGAGGCATATTTCCTTGTCTTCTCACTTTCTGAATTTATGAAGGGGGTACTTAAACCTCACAGCATTACTTTTGTCTGCTAAATTTATTCCTCAGTACATTTTCCATTATATATGTATGCATATATACACACATACCCATATACATACACTTATTTTATTTTATATATATATAAATTATGCATGTAACACAATTGTATTTTATAAATATTTATATCAGATTCACTTACCCTCAATCTATCAAATAAATTCAGTTATATTTGTGTAACTTTCACAGGAAAGGAATAACTTAGCATATAACTTTTCTAGCTAAACCACTACTGTTGGAAATAAATCTGTATTTACCCAGTCATCTCTATTCTCTGATGAAGAAAAAGGTAAGCATAAACATTCATCTGCCATTAATTATTGCACCAGAGAATATGAATGCTCAAGTAAATAGCAGTAACATCGATTTTTACTGAATAGAAAAGGTGGATAAAGGAAATGTGAATGATATACTTTCACTTTTTGAGGGGTGGCTTGCATAAGTAACTTGTCTCTAAGACACTGTCCATAATGTAGAGAGTATCCATACATTTATTTATTGCAGGCCTCCTTCAAGCCCTCCAGCACACATGATGAGCTTAGAACCTGTGCTTCCCGGCACTGGACTGAGTCTGTTTGTGTGGCTGTGTACTCCTGTGTACTCAAATGCATAGAAAGAGAGTAATAACAGCTATTCTGCATTCAACACCTAATACAGCTTTTACCAGGAATTATTGTAAGGGTTTTCCATTTTTATCTCATTTACTGTACAAAATGACTATATTGGATAGGTGGGATTACACTCCTACAGAAAGACCAGAAGGCAAGTATTTGAGTGAGCTGAAATTATCCCGACTGGAATTTGAAACTTCTAAGTCTGTTCATTAATTTCAGCTTCTCACCAAAAAGCTAAAATTCACAATGAGGGGGTTCAGCATCACAGGTAGAGAAAAATCTCAAAGGCACTTTCCCTTCCATTACATGTTCTTTATTTCTTTTTTTTTTTTATTTTGTTATTTGACAGATAGAGTTAGACAGTGAGAGAGACAGATAGAAAGATCTTCCTTCCATTGGTTCACCCCCCAAATGGCTGCCACGGCTGGAACTACATCTATCTGAAGCCAGGAGCCAGGCACCTCCTCCTTTGTTTACTTGTTACTGAGGAAAAATAAAACTTAGTTTGTAATGAAATCAGGCACAATGAAGATGCTAACACAATGACAATGAAAAGTCGTTGGGCAAAGGGTAATGGCGGAACAAGGGACAAGAATGCAAAGTGACATTGGGGCCACTGAGCACTGCCACAGGGCTGAGTTGTCCAGAAGCCTGGCCAGGAGAAACGGAATTGTCTCCTCATCCCCTTGGTCGGAAGCCGTGGCAGACTGCATGATGGCTCCTGACTCAGGCCCTGTGAGGGTATCAGCTCACATGGCAAAAGGGATGTTATGATTAGGGTTAAGGACCTGCAGAGGGGGCTTGTCTGAGTGGATCTCTTCCATTCACAGGGGTCATTAAAATTGCGAGGTTCACCTGCAGAGGACCAGAGGGTGCAGCATGAGGATTTGACTGCTATGCAGTCTGAAAGTAAGGAGCTCCGTGGAAGGACCAGAAGGAAGTCTCTAGAAGCTGGAAAAGGCATGAAAATAGATTCTCTCCTAGAGAAGGAAGGGGAGGAACCATGCTAAAACCATGATTTTAGGATTTTTACTTCAAAATGCTAATATAATACATTTATGTCTCTTAAGTTACTAAACTGGCAGAAATGGGAAACTATTAATATAGATTTAATGACAAAAATCATTCTTGGGAAAAAATTGATTCCCCTGGTCTTGACCTGTTATAGAAAATTTTACTCATAGAAACCTTATAAAAGCATAATTAATCAGTCTAATAAACAATGACCCCCACTTCAAATTTGCATAACAATAAAACAAGTAACCAAACAAAAAAGTGTACAGGGATTCTTCTTATGGCTGGCTTATTCATTTCCTTTTATTTGTTAATTTTATTATCTTCAACAATTTTTAGAATTAATTTAATTATTTCAAGGAGACAGAGAGAGAGACAGAGAAATTGTCTATCTGCTGGTCTATTCCCCAAATGGCTACAATGGCCAGGGCTGGGCCAAGAGGAAGTCAAGAACCTGGGACTCTATCCAGGTCTCCCACCTAGGTGGCAGGGATCCAAATACTTGAGCCATCTTCTGTTACTTTCCTGGGCACATTAGTAGGCAGGTGATGTGAAGTGGAGAAGCTGAGACTAGAATTGGCACTCTAATATGGGATGCCAGCATTGCAGGTGGTGGATTAACCTGCTGTGCCACAAATTTGGTCTCTTTTTTCAAAATATTTTTAAAGTGTTTTAGTTATGTACCTGAAATGTAGATTGACAGAGGTAAGGGAAAGTCAGATAGAAAGAGGGAGATAGGAGAGCAGAGAGAGAGAGAGAGAGAATCTTCCATCCACTGGTTCACTCCCCAAATGATCACAATGGCCAGTCTGAATCCAGGAGCCAGGAACTTCATCTGGGTCTCCCATGTAGGTGGCAGGAGCCCAAACAACTGCACCATCTTCTGCAGCTTTTCCCAGGCCATTAGCAGGAAGCTAGATCAGCAGTGGAGCAGCTGGGACACAAATTGGCAACCAATCATATGGTTGCTAATTTTAGTTTTAATAAATTCTTAGCAAAAAGACAACAAACCACAGTATGAAGATGGGGGGATGTGTTTCACGTACAAAATCCAGAGAACTTTTAGTAACAGTTAACATATTTCTAACTCTTTAAAAAAATCTTAGACATTAAAAAATGCCATCATTTGCCATGAACAAAATAGTTGAACAATAATAGAAACAGTTTACTGAACACTGGGGTCATTATTTTGGTGTCTGGAGAATGCATTTCTCAAAGTCAACTCTCTGGAGTGTCAATTATGTAGAACACAGTCACGGAAGACCGTCTGAGCATGACTTCTCAAGAAGTCAGTGTGTTGTGAAATACAGCAAGCATTTTCAATGGTTTAAGGCTTTTCATCCAAGAGACTGAATTGACAGAACACCAACTTGCCTAAATTTTAAACTTCTAAAGACAGGCAGTTCTCACCTCACGATTAGTAGGATGCTGTCAAAGCAACCATGCAAGGCAAAATCATGCCATCTGATCATGGGGAGTCAAAGGGAACAAAGTTCTCTGTGCCTTTAAAAATGTTAATTTTTAAGTGGCACTGTCAATTATACATGTACTGCAGAAACTTATATGTAATAATGTAGTGCATCATACATCGACTCCTTAAAATCATTGGAAATGTGTGTTTTTGCTGTTTGTAAAATGCTTATCCCAGAATCCCTTGAAAAGGGCTGATGTTCTTGTGGTAGAAATTACAAAGAAGAAGTAACTGTTCTTCACCTTTGTGAAACGTCCTCTTCCTTTCTAGATTTGAGTCAGCTTTCAACATTTTATCCTTTGCTTTTCCAATGACATTAAATATCTGTGAGAGTGTTTCTAATCTGACATTTGGTGACCTGCTCAGGGACACCTATTTCATGTTTATTATTGCCATGTTCTGTATCTATATCCACAAGTTGCCTTCACAAAGATCTTCCGGTTGCCATCCATAGCCTGGGGCAGCAGGAGCAGCATTTCTGGCATTAGCTACTGTTTCTATGCTTGCATGTATGTTCAATTTTGCTTCCAGTGTTACTGTGCCTTTTGTTTTTTCCTTTTGGTGCAGTGTTTACATCTTGATGGTCCATTTCGAGCTCCAAGTATCTATTTTTGGACAGTGTCCCATGGTTTTAGCACTAAGACAAGGAGAAAACACAACTACATACTTTACTGTCTGTGTGTGAATTAAATAACCACTCTGCAGACTTTGAAAGATGTGAAGTGATTGGTCAGGGGTTGTGAAGCTTGACTGTTATTTGTGGGCTGAACTTTAGATTGAAAATCTAGTAGCCAAATGTGTGCTATGTGTAATTAAACTTAACATGCTGTCATAGCTGAAGTTTGAGTGTGTCATTATTAAATCAGCTGGAACAACTGAGGTCTGCCTATGCCACAAATGGGCAAAGCAAAAGCTCTCTGTGCTGGGACTGGAGGACACTAGCATTTAATAATGAAGATTGTCAACTTTAAAGAGAGAGACAGAGGTAGATGGGGTGAGGAGAGGGAGAGAGAGGGAGAGAGAAACTAAGATTTACAAAACACCTTAAAGGAAGTGAAAATGTTACCGAACACACTATTTTTTTTTAAAGAAATTCCATGCATTATGGGATTGAGAAATACTAGAAAATAAGTAGATAATATAAAAGAAATATTCTGCTTATCTTGGATATTAGTGAAAAAAAAAGAAACCCTTAAAAGAAATAAATACAGAAGGTTAGAGAGAGGGAACGGGGGAAAAAGCCAGCCAACAGAAACACATAGAACATAAAGACAGTTTTATAAAGGGAAATCATTCTAGAATTTTTCCAATAAAGCCCTTGAATTATGATAAATGTGGGTGCTATGTATGTATATTTGGAAAACCAACTGTGCCTTCTGTTTAGTTGCCTTTTTTTTTGCACCAATAATTTCTTAAACAATATTCTATTTCTACAGCATAACTCTGTCACTGTAGTGTAGCCAAGCTTTTCTTTGACAAATCAAGTACTAAATAATTCATCGCTGCACTGAGGGGAAAAAATCCACAGCACAGTGCTGCTGAAAGCTCTCCTCCCTCATAAACAGGCAGCTTAATGCGATGTGCAGAAGCACACGTGCCTTCCTTGTGCAACACCTTGCAGATGACCCAGTCTGGGGCACTGGTAGGAGTGGAACCCAGCAGTTCACCTATTTTACTGCCTTGATTATTTACCTGAGGTTACTAGAAACTAATATTTAACTGAGGTTAATAGCATTATATTGGTTTACACTGATGAGCATGAAATGTATTCTTTGACTAAGGAAAAATAGAATAGCTTTATTTCAGTAAGAACTGACAGCAATTTATAGGGTTTATTTTATGTATTATCAACCCCTTTATTTCAGGTAGTTTTCCTATACATTCTTGAAAGCAGGAGATTCCAGCAGGGAGAACTGAGAACAGATGTGTTTACAAAGAAGATAGTAATGTTGAGGTGTAATGGTTTGATGCTTATTATTTCCAATGAACTCATCTGGTACTAATATGGATATCAAGTGAATCATTGATGAGGATACAAAAAGGTAAAATCATTTATTTTTATAAATATTTTTCAATTCGAAAGAGTGAAATCTAATTTTATTTTAAAAGAAGTATCACCAAGTTTCCTGGATAAATGCATGTACCTTCCTCTCCCATTTACCAGGCACTAAACAAGTGGAAGGAATAATGCATACAATCATAAGATATTTATGTTGCATATCTCTGGGGGTCTTGAAGGGCTTGCAAAATTCATACCATTAATTCTTATTCTATCCCTGTGAGAGAGGAGGCAAGCAAATATTATTAGACAATCACATAACTAATGTGCACATGTGGAAGCAGCCAGGCTAGGCAGTCTTAGGGGGAGTCCCATCAGCAGGTCTGTGCCATGAGGAAGGAGAATGGCTACAGGGAAACTGCTCTCCCCCAATATAACAGCCTTTCTCCACACGGGGAGGTTTTGCCTCCAGTTTTTCAATAGCTAAATTTATTTAAGGAATTCCCTGGACTGAATGCCGAAATGAATTTTCATGCAAGTGAATTTTCTGACTCTCTTCTACTCACTTCCTCTCACTTCCTAAGAGCAGAGTGTCCTGTAGTTCAACCTCTTATGTCCAGAACAACTTTCTTAGTGAATAATGTTACTAAATGGTATGTCTCCAGCAGCACTTGGGGTGTTCAAAAAGTTCATGGAAAATGTCTATTATGAAAAAAGAATAAGGCATGGATTTAAAACACTTTTTGCATCAAAATAACTTGTCTTTTAATTCTAGGTTTCTACAAACGTTTTGGAATGTTGTATTACCACAGGCTGGAAAGAAATCCAGTCCTTCTCTCGTTTCATATCCAGTGGTTCTGTAGATCCACAGAAGTTTTCACTCTCATGTTGATTCCTTGCAAATTCAAGATCTTTCCAGGTTCTGTTGAAGAACCCTTTAAGAGTCTTTGAATTGGCACTGTTGCTCGGTGGTAGCTTGGCCAGGACAAAGGTGCACCTCAATGTCATGTCCTGTTCAAAATAATCCCTACCCTGACAGAGGCCTTGGAGGAAGGGAGGCATTCATTATCTTGACAACTCCCTCTGCGTGATAATGATCTCAAAATAAATTTATGTCTGGCACACGATTTGCAACATGGTAAACACTTCACAATGATCACCACCCAAAAGATTTCTGCTGTGAGATCAATAACTTTATTAACCATATTCAGAATATAACTTGTCCTTACCCTCACAAAAGCAGATGTGGAACACAACTTAAACCCAGGATCCTTTAACTTTAAAAAACCATATGCTTTTCATACATACTTCTAAAAATTGTGTATCAAGGGATGGTAACCTACACATTGTTATGGTTAACACGAGGGCAGGAGAGAGATTAAAGTTGGAGCGGGGTTTTGGCACAATGGTTAGATTAACACCTGGCATGCTCATTTCCCATATGAGTGCCTGTGTGAAGCTCTAGCCACTCAGCTTTCGATCTGATATCCTGCTAATGAGTATCCTGGGATAGAAGATGACAGGCCGGGCACTTGGGTCCCTGCCACCCATGTGGGAGACACGGATTGCATTCTGGGCCCTCGGCTTTGACATGGCTTAGTCCTTGCTGCTACAGGTACTTGGGAAGTTCCCTCTCTGTTCCCATCTCTGCCTTTCAAGTAAAATGAAAATAAACAAATACAAATTTAAAAATGTTGAAAAGTTCAGGTTAGTTAAACATGATGAATTTCCTCATTGTTTTTCTTTTTGATCTTTATGAAAAAACTCATTTTTCTTATTTATTTTCTTATATATGGGTGGACTTGACTCATCTCATGGTTTGTATAGCTGATGGTACAAGGAGTATTCATAAAGTTTGTTAATGGCATACTATGACAGACTCTGGATGAATTCAGAATTTTCATGCCAAACTAAGCATCTTTTAATTTCACTTTCCATGCACTTCCTGAGTTCCTTATGTCTGCTGCTAGCCTAATCATATTCCCAGCAAATACATTTGCCACCGGCGCTAACTGCAATTTGAGATTTGCAAGATTAGAAACAAGCTTCACTTCATCGCATTGTATAAGAGATGACAGAGGGCACATGACAAAAAGTGGAACTCAGAACATGAGAACATGACCCCAGCTTCTGGACATTTTGAAGAGGACATAGTATGTGCCTATTGCTTTTATCCGGGGAAAAAATGCACCTGATTTGTTTGGATACTTGGGTCCAACAAATATATGTTGGCAAGTGTTGCTTTGTTCTATTCTTTCAGGACTGAAGTTGAAGATTTAGGTAAATTATGAGCACAATATTGTTGTTATGTCAGTAAAAAATAATATACTTGATATCAAGGTCTCTCTCACCATTTAAGTAGCGAACAGAATATAAGCATGGTGAATTTTGACTGTACCCTGTAATTTATTTAAATATGCTTTCACTATTCTTAGGGGATTATTTTCAGAATTATTGTAATGCTAGGGTATTAAGAACTCTTCTTTTAGAACCTTTCACTAGTTTACTTTCATATAACAGTAATATGAATGATCACAAGCCTGTTGGTTCCTAGTTTTCAGCTGCACGATACAATAAATCAAACCAAGGATGGGAAAAGTGGGCCACAGGGGTTTGTCAACATACCTAGAGTCATTTTTCAAACAGTGTGAGTTTAGTCATAGTATAAATTTCCTTTTTTATTATTAATGTTAACAGATACATAAAAATTGCATATGAGAGATTTTTTGAAAAGTTCATGAAATTCAAATCATTAAAAAACAGCATGGAGCTTGATTTTTGCAATAAAATAAACTTAATTTTTGATTCAATTAACTTGTTGAAGGACCTTTATATGTATGGAGATATTATGTCAAGTTTCAATACAAGTATATATTTTATCATGCTCAGTTCAGGGTAAACATCTATCTCCTCAATTATCATTTCTTTATGGTGAAAAAATTCAAGATCCTTTCTTCTAGGGTATAAATATATATATATATATATATGTATATATGCACACATATATACTATACACAAACATATATATATTATATATTATATATATATATCTATATATACACACACATATATGTATACTCTATATAGTATGGTATCCTTATCCTTATTCACATGCTACACTGAAACACAAGAACACTTTTTTCTCCTAACTAAACTTAATACCCACAAATTAAAATGTTCTCCTCCCTCTCCGCCTCCCATACTCCCTATTCCACTCACAACTTCTATGAGATCAACTCTTTTATAGTCCAAGTATGAGTAAGACCTTCTGGTACTTGTATTTATGTGCCTGGTTATTTCACTTAACAGAGTGACCCCCAGTCCTCCCATGTTCCTGCAAATGATAAGATTTTATCCTTTAAAAAAAAAGATTTATTTTATTTATTTGAAAGGCAGAATTACAGAGAGAGAGAGATGGACACACACACACACACACACACACACACATGGCGGGGGGTAGGGAGAAGGAGAGAGGTCTTCCATATGCTAGTTCACTTTCCAAATGGCCACAATGACTGGAAGTGGGCCAGGCTGAATCTAGGAACCAGGATCTTCTTCCAGATGTCCAACATGGGTGGAGGGGCCCAAGGACTTTCCCAGGAGCATTAGCAGGGAGTTGGATGGTAAGTGGAACAGTTGGGACTTGAACTGGTGCCCATAAGAATGCCACAAACCCAAGATTTCATCCTTTTTATGTTTGAGTAGCATTCTTTTATGTATATGCACACATTTTCTTTACCCATTCATCACTAAATAGACATGTTGTTTGCGATTTTGAGCCACTGTGAATAGTGCTGAAATAAACATGGGAATGCAAATGTCTCTGACAGATATCATTTCCTTTGGACACAACAGCAGTGGGATTGCTGGATCCCAAGATAGCTATATTTTAATTTTTTGAGGAATTTTCACACAAATTTCTACAATGCTATACCCCTATTTCCTTTCATCTCTATCTGTTTTGCTGGTTCTTTTTTACTTCATTCATCACAATTAGGCTTGTTTGTTTAATATTATTTAAGATCTCATTTTTGGGGCTGGTACTGTGGCATGGAAGGTTAAGACTCCACCTGCAGCATTGACATCCCATATGTGTGCCAGTTCAAGTAACAGTTGCTCCACTTCCAATCCAGCTCCCTGCTAATGTGCCTTGGAAAGCAGCAGAAGATGGCCCCTGCACTCACCTGGGAAACCTCCAAGAAGCTCCTGGCTCCTGTTTCCTGGCTTTGGCCTCACTCAGACCTGGCTATTGCAGCCATTTAGGTGTGAACCAGGAGATAGAAGATCTCTCTGTCTCTCTTTCCTTCTCTTTACTTCTGCCTTTCAAATAAACAAATCTTCTTTTAAAAATCTCATTTTTTCTTCAGAAATGACAAATCATCTTTTGCCTAAAACATTATTTCACACAATCAAATAAGTAGTTTTTATGGTGTTTCCTTTCATATGAATTTTATAATTCATTATTTTCTTATTTAAGGCTGAATAATATTTCACTGCAGATATATGTCCTACTTCTTAACCCATTCATATACTGATAAGGACTTAGATACTTTTATTCTCATGTTTTGGCTATTGGGAATAACGCTACAATGAATCTGGGAGTGCTAATATCTTTTTGATATCCTAATTTTTTAAAAAAGAAGGAAGTTCTGCAACATGTGACAACATGAATGGATCTGGGGGACATTATGCAAGGTGAAATAACAGAAGGACACATGCTCTACAGTCTACCTACATAAGCTAAGCAGAAGAGTAAGGTCTTGGAAACAAAGAATAGATCTGTTGTTCAGGGCTAAGAATTACACAGAAACTAGGAGTTGCTAATCAACGGGTATACAATGTCACTTGTAAAGATGAACAAATTCTAGAGATCTTCTGTCCAATATTGTGTCTTGTAATAACAATGCTAGAAGTATTATACACTTAATCTGTCAAAAGGGTACATCTCATTTTAAGTGTTCTTTCCCCAGTGAATTTTTTAAAAAAAATTTGTAATATTGAACTTCATTTATTTCCATAATAACTGTACAACAGCATATGCTCTGCAGGTTGTTTTCTGCCAGTCTACGCTCCTTAGCAAGATAAATCAATTTAAAAAGGAAAAAAATGAAATATAGTTTTAATAATAACAATATCTAACATATGCAACAATGCTGTTATGCATGCTATATCATTTTAGAAAACCATTGCCAACTCCCCCAAGTTACTTTAAAAATGCATTTTTCAGCATCTCATATTACCAGCCAATTGTCATAGATATCAGAATATGAAGAGCAGGCTATGAGGCCAGACTAATCTACCAACTACTAATAAAAAATTGCTAATTACTAAGAAGCATGGTTGACTTTAAAACAGAGGTAATTTCATATTTATTAAAGTAATTTTACTGACAATTTCATATTAATTTCTTTATAAGACATTGGAAACAGGACAATAAAAAGCTAGAATTGTTGTTTTGAAAAGTTGAAGTTGAAGCACAAATCACAGTAGATATTCAAAGGACTAGGTCATACACTATGCTTGCATTGGGATCAGCGAAGGAAAACTGAGCTGATGACAACAGACTCTTAAAAACTAAAGAATATATCATCAGATAAAAAAGGAATGAGCAGATGAAGAGATTTCCAGGCCAATTAAAGATACCTCTAAAGGCTGGAAGTGATGACCCAGTTAGAAGTCTGCCGTGACTTGGTGTGCTGGGAGCAGATGTAGCGGGGTCAGCAGGGAGGGAGGGTGGTGCAGACAATGACAGGCTCCCAGAAAGGAGTCTCATGGGAACACCCTGGGCCCGAGTTTGATGAGGCAAGCCAAGAATTTAGTATTTAATCTGTGGTGACTCAAAGACACAGAAAGATTAAAACGTGAGTATGCTAGATTGACGTTTTTCCCTTGCGAATAAAATTATGGCAGCAAACTACAACGTGGAGAGACGGGGGAGATAAAAAGACCAGTTTCAGGTGATCTTTGAAATAGAGAAGACAAAAAGCTCAAATAGAAGTTGGAGGAGTAGAAGTGGATAGGAGAGAGAAATAAGAACTAGTCAATAACATTACTTAAATGAATTAATTGTATGATACAAATAATATGATGCAATATAATATAAATACCACATAATATAAATTGATACAATATGATATGATATAATGTAATATGATGCAATTAGTGTAGTTCTTCAAAAAGTCCTGGAAAACGGAATTAGGAGAATTTATTTTGAAGTAAAAATCTTTGACACTCATACATGCAAAGATTTCAAAAGCTCATAGAAAATGTATGCTATGAAAAACTATGCATGAATTTCAAAACTTTTCTACATCAAAATAAACCTGTCTTTTAATTTAATTTTTCCCATGGACTTTTTTAAACACATTATACCACACCTATACTAGGCCAGACTGCATTACAACATAATCATTTAGGGAGCACCATTTTGAGAAAGAACCCTGATGGCAGAGGATGGAGTAAATGCAGGGGCATCTGGTGAGAAGTCTAAGAGGAGCTGAAATGTAGATTTGGCAGGAATGGATAGGGAGAGGATGAGGCCTGTGTTTTAGCACTTGCTTCATGTGTGGAGTGCATTCCTGCCTACAGGCCCCTCATCTATGTGCAAGGAGTTTCCAGGGTGTCATTGGGAGAAAACTCTTGATGAGAATGATTAAGGTGTAGAACGATCACTGGAAGAAAATATGAGAAAATGTAAGAAGGATGTATGGGAAGCTTGGCTAAGATTTGATTTAATGAACATTCAGGGATATTAATCATTTACATATGTATGCAGCAAATATTGACTGGATAAAACAGTCAGTAATTTGGTTAGGGGTTGTCTGGGTATTGAGGAACTGATAATGAACAAAAACAGACATCCTCACTCCCTTAAAGGTGGGGGAGCGAACGAGAATGACAGTAAGTATACAACATGTTACTCTGTCCTTGTCTCGGGCTCAGTCCTAATGGAGACCACACTTTGATCTTCACAGACGGAAGTTAACTCTAAGTGAGCAGCACATTTATTTTGAAAGCATTTTTTTAAACTACAAGGGTTCCACAAGGGATGACTCATGACCCAGATCTTGAAAACAAATGCTTCAGTTCACAAGTGCAATATATGAACACAAGAAAAATAAGGAATACAGAAAAATGCATTTTCACCATAGGGTAGACAGCTATAAAAAGTATATTGATGTTAACAGAGCACTCTTTGGGTGCCCTCTACATTTATAGTCAATACAGGCCTATCAGGTAATCCTATGAAGGCTGATGGGTACAACAGGAGGTATTTCACAGAGAAGAAAGCCAAGACACAACAGGAACGCAAGGAGTCTTCAAAACCTTCGTGAAAAATGTGTATTGTGAGAAAAATAAAATGGATTTCAGAATTTTTGAACCAAAATAAATGTATTAATTCCATTTTCCATAAACTTTTTGAAGTATACTGATGAAAGGCCGCATTCTCCATTTTCATGATTTGTTATGCAAAGACAGGACATTAAAGACCTGGGCACTGAAATGGGTTTCTCCTCTGGCCAGGAGAAAAATGCAGTGGTAGTGCATGTCAGGACCTATGGCCAGCACAGGGATGTTAGCGCCCTGTGGTGCTCCAAAGCAGGGAGGAGACCAAATAAAACTAGATGAACAGCCATCCATCAAGAATAAAGATCTGTATTAAGACAATTTTTGATTGAATTTTCTCAATAGACTACCGAGGTCTTCTAAGGGTATTTAATTTAAATTACTATTAAATTGAAATTAAGTTGGTATTAACCTTGTCTATTCAAATGATGCCTCTGAAAGAGAAACGCATGGTTCTGACATGCACGAAAATAAAATGATAAATTGGTACCCGCCACTGTCGAAATGGATGGAGTCTTTCTAATGAGCGATTACCTGTGGTATAACTATATTGATTGTGTTTGTACATGTCAAATGGGGCTGGAAAGGATGAACTAGAAGAAATCAATCTTGCAACCTGCTAGGACAGCAGCCTCCAACTTTTAAAGCTATGAAATCATGAAGTTACAAAATTTCTTTTAAAAGACAAAAAAGTAAGGTATCCATTCCTTGGTGTGGGAAAGGTTTTCTTGTCAACGTAAAGGACAGATACTCAGATAGTCATTTGTGCAAGAAAAATATTTGTAAGCATGCCTTTGTAAGTGCACACGCTTACCTCTTTTCTCTCCTCACAGTGAAGACGTTTTTCTTTCTGTTCCTTAACATTTTTTTCAGGCTTACAAAAACATATTTGGAGACTTATATTTTCCTGTCTTGTACCTTCTCAGATTAAGTTGGAGGAGTCATTTCTATGCTTCTTTGTATAATGCTGGGCTGTAGATTTATAAGAAGGAATGTGTGAAAACAAAGGAAGAAACATTCATAGTTTTGTATTTTTATTGGGGATAGCTCCAGGGGTGAGCCAGGACATGCAGGCACATGCACACATACACACATTCCTGCGGTTGGCTGGCAGAACGGAGTGTAACTCCTTGCTTGTCTTCTTTTGATACTGGATTTCACACTAAAAGGCATTGAGGAGTGGAGCTGTCCTCTGCTTAAGAAAATGGATGTGAATCTGTTTTGGAGGGAGATTTCCTGAGCCAGATGTGGAGTGAGGATTGCTATCTGAGCAGATGGGGTAATGTCAAGCCCACCCTAGTAACTTTGTTTTGCCCCCTTGACAGGAGCATGTCACACCCTTAATATCTGAAAAGGGGCTTATGGAAATGGGCTGGAATGTCCAGGTAGGAATGTGTTCAGCCAATTCCTTCCCATCTGGCAGCTAATGAGTTTTTCTTTTTTTTTCTTTTTCTATTTTTTTTCAATTCCCATGTCAATGTAATAGTAACACAAAGGGAACAGATTCAAAGTAGTTCATAGACGCAGTTCTAAGCATATGATTCTTCCCTCTCTTCTCCATCTATTTCTCCTTTAAGGACATGCACAATACAATGTCTAGATGATCCTGACATAGCAGGTTTGAAGAGCAATTCACTTCCAAGTGTGCCCAGTGATATTTCTTCCACATAGTAAAACAATAGGCGGGTTCAAGGACGCATAGACCTTACAGTAGCAACAGAATACCACCTACTTCATTCTTTTAATGCATGCTTTTAGACACTTTTAGGGAAAAAAATAAAGAAAACACCTCATCTCATGGATCTCTGGCCAAAAGCAATAAAAAAAATTCCTCTCTTTAACCACTTACACATTTAACTATAGCAGTAGTTACATACAAAAAAAAATTAAAGATGCGTTTATTTCTTATTTCAAAGTCATAGTAACAAAGGCAGAAGAGAGACAGAGAGATCTTCCGTCCACTGTTAAGATTTACAGTCACCACTTTCTCAATCTTTGCTCCGAAACAGAGAAAGAGAGGGGTCAGCCTGGAGTGGGCATCTTCTCCCACAGTGCTGCAGTGTCTCAGCCTCAGGGGTTGCATTGTGATGCTTTAACTCAACTTATGTACAGATGGCCTCTAGCCAAGGATATGCTAGAGGAAAATTACAATAAAGGAACCTTGAATTTACTCTCTCAAATATTGTCTATGTTGAATGCAGCTGAAATGAAACTTGAGTGCTTTGTTAAAAGAAAGGGGAAATTAACAAAGAGATTGCTGCTGCATATTTGAGGGCACAGGGAGTACAAATTTCTCACCCAGAGGAAATAATTCTTGCAATATTATGCCTTAACTGATTTAGTCAAAAAAATGGAAGTCTATGATTTGGTTTACAAGTTGAAAGAATATTAAACAATCTTGCATTCATTATTACATAGTATGACAATGTGAAAAACTGGACTGATACTCAGAGACGTTCTACCTCTCCTTTTCTCTTTCTCTGTAATGAGTGTCCTAAAAGTGCTAAGATGCTAACCCCTTCCCAACTCAAGTGCCGCCCCATGTGTTAGAAGTCAGGCAGCTTTTCATCTTTGCAAATTTCAGCTGAACCACAGTTGCCTGGTCCAATTCTTGGATCAATCAAAGTGTAAAGCTGTGTTTTGTTTTTCAGAAGAATTTATTAATTATACTGATTGTGGATTTTTGATTTGACCTACATGTTGGCATACTCATAATGAAGCTGGCTTACTTTTTTAAGTATATTGGGATTATAGTTGTAAGAAATAGCATGTGTGTTTGCTTCCATACACATTTTGTAAGTGAAATTATTCACAGAAGCATGATCATCTTGAAGGCTGTGAGGTGGCACTGACCCTTGGAAGTACCGTTGAGTCCATCTAGAAGACAAATTTGAGGGGTATGCATTGGGACAGAGTGGATTGAGCCACTACTTGGGATGCACACCCTGGGGGAGGGGGAGCAGCAGATGATGGCTCAAGTACCTGGGTCCTTGCAACACAGGTAGGAGACCCAGACTGTTGATTTCTAGGCTCCTCACTTCAGCCTGACCCATCCCTGGCTTCTGTGCACATTGTGGGGGAATGAATCAGTAGATAGAAAATCTTTCTTTCTCTTTCTCTCTCTCGCTTTCTCTCTCTCTCTCTCTGCCTCTTAAATAAAAGCAAGCAAATAATCTTTTAAAAAGAAAGAAAGTAATGGTCTAGATAAAATAAAGGAAAAATAAAGACTCAATATTGTTTAAAGAATCCTGAGAAGTAGTCACTGTGACACAAAATACAGGTGTCACTTTCCTTCCCAATTGTATAGGAATAATGCCACCAACACATTCTCATTGAAGAATAAACTTAGCACAAGTAATGAGGGTAAATTAGGATTTTTTTTTTAAGAAAATTTGGAAAATTCACAGAATCATTTGGAAAATTCATAGAATCATTGAGAAAATAAGAGAAAAGTCATCTCTAGTCCATTGCCTCCAGACAGCCAATGATAATTTTAAGCATTCTGATTCCAATGTGTTCCTGTGTATTAACTCTACAGAACTCTGCTTTTTGTTGTAGTCCTTGTTTTTGTTTTTGCTTTTTTGCTTTTTGCTAAAATTATTGGAAAGCACTTCCCTTGCCTTTGAAAATTATATAATGGGGTGTTGAAAACAAAGACAGAGACAGAGAGAGGTGAGTCTGGGTACTGCTTCATTTAGTTATTAATTTTGCTTGTGTGTGTGTGTGTGTGTGTGTGTGTGTGTGTGTTTGTGTGTGTGTGCTCATCTGCACATGAGGTTGTACATGAGATAGGAAGGTGTCATATTCAAGGTACTTATTCTATGGATCCTGTATTTTGGTCAAATGTGAGAGTTAACTTAAAAACAGAATTTAGGAAGCTAGTCATCTGGCACCTAGGATAATGTTTTCATGAACAGATATCCCAGAATAAGTTATTTCACAATTACATGATACTTCATCTAAGTTCACAACAGTGTGCCAAGAAATTTTCAGTGTTACATCTGTGCCCTATTTCTCCATCTCTAAGGTTCTGTCTACATATGGGTTAGTGTCTACTTTCTCACTTCACCTCACTGTCCTACACTCTGTTCCTCACATCAAGCTTTATTTTATTTTTACTTTTGTTAAGCTTATTTATTTGAGAGTTTGAGAGACAGTGAGAGAAAAAGAGAGAGAGAAAGGAAGAGAAAGAGAGAGAGGGAGAGAGAAGGGAAAGAGAGAGGTACAGAGAGAACAAGAACATGTTCCCATTCATTTGTTTCCAAAATGCCAGCAATGGCTGGCACTGGGCCAGGCTGAAGCTGGGAGCTGGGGACTCCATCCAGGTCTCCCATGTAGGTGGCAGAAACTCAATCACTTGAGCTATGCCACTGCTTTCTAAGGTAGCATAAGCAAGAATTTGGAGCCAGGAGCCAGAATCAAGCATCAGATTCAGGCACTCCAATATGATATGCAGGGGTCCCATCTGGTGTTTTAATAACCAGGCTAATCACTCACTCCATCTCCCCCCAAGAAATGTTAATCTATAGAAAATGAGATGTGGATTTTCCAAGAAAGTAAAAGTCTGATTGTTTCTCCTAAAACTCAGAGTTGATAATGAATACTCATTTCCCTCACATCATTTTCAATAATGATATCTATTTGGATAGCTATCCATAAAATAGTATTTCTGTTGAAAATTTGAATTCTGAAAGTCAGTGAAATTATACTTGAATCTAAAAGATCCCCTACTTCTATGTTCTGATTTAGTTCTCTTGTTTAATTCCTCCCATGTTCTCTCTTCTCTATTTCTCTAAACATTTAATTCCCTGGCCTACCTCTCTTTTTCCTTCATTCTTTCTTAATTCCTTTTTCTCTTTCCATTTCTGTACCTTCATTCCATAAACTTATCAGAATCTGTGGAATTATTGAAAAGTTTGTAATATTAACTCAACTACCTATCATCAGCTTATGCCTTTCACTGCAATCTGCAGGCATACGCTAGTGTCTCTCCAGTTGAAGACATGGCTTTGATATCAGGAGTGAACATTCAAGTGGACTGAAGCCTCCAGCATAGGCTCACCTGCTCTGATGTAGACAGAACAACAAATGAACTGAAAACGCCACCAACCTTGGAGAGCCCTCGAGGTGCTAATGCTTGATGGTTGGGATTCTATGCAAGCTGCAGCCAAAGCAATAAAACACATAAATGGTTTGGGGACCACCAGTCCCTGCTTTGTAAAGTATTCATGAAGTAGAATTACGATGACCTACTACCTTGATGTGATTTCCAGTTGCCTCAAGCTCTCTCTGCATTCAGTTTGACCCCCTTTGCTACCTTTGACATTGATCTATTCTGGAGATTGTAGCTATAGGCTTTTTGTTTGAACCTGAGATTGGAATGAAAATAAAAGTCACCGTAATGTCTCTGCCTGTGCGCTGATGGGCTCATACTGCAGTCCTTGGTAGTAATCAGGATGGTCACTGTGGACTCTGTTTGGAAAACAAGCTCTTCAGGGACTTAGCTATGATGAAACTACTGCAGAAGGCTGAGACAAAGGAGGAAGAAAAGGAACAGTGTGACACTAAAGACTGCTCCTGAATTATAGAAGGAAATCAGAGGGAGTTGCTAGAAATGGCCATGAGCACTTTGTATTTGATATTGGCTCATCCAATACATTCAGCTGAAAATGACAAAGTCATTCCTTTTGCTTTGCCTTGTGGGACTTGCTAAGAAGCCTCGCTGTGTTTCGTTTCCATTAGTCTTTCCAGTCTACTTGCTTTACTACCAGCTTTGTGTTTCTTCTGTGCCCCACCCCAACATGGTCTGGAGGATGTCTATTTTGCTGTACTTAGTGCTAATTTTCTAAACTTATCTGGGCCCTTAGTGGCTTTTCATCATGATTAGCAGTGTGCAAAATGCAATGAATTTCTGCTGTTTCTCTCCTTCTCTCTCTCTCTCTCTCTCTCTCTGATTTGTCTTTATCTCTACTCCATCCCCCCCTTTTTTCCTGGAACTATCCTTGAGTTATTCAGAATAAAAAGAAAACAGTGTAATCAGAATGCAATTCCAAAAGGAAAATACAATTGTACTTTCCATATAGGAAAATAAGGAGCAGGAAGAGAGAGAAGACAGCACCGCAGGCTGATAACAGGGGTGCTCTGCTTTCTGGGAGAAGCAGCCCTTTTTATTCAAACTAATTTATACCTAGAAACAAAAGGTTTTTCAGAGAATGGGAAAAGAGGAGACTGAAGGATGGTCCAATTTGCATTTCTGTTCACACAATATACGTGTTCAATTGACTAGAGAAAGGTTCTTTTTATTTCTTGTTACAAATGGAAGCACCTGTTTAAAAATACTTGAATCAAATTTTATTCACAATTGCTATTTTTCTCAAACTTGTCTTTGATAGACAAAGAAATAAAGGCTGAAACCTATTGGGTTTATTTTAACTCTGCACTCAATAACTTGAGGTAGCCTGGCATGGTAAGAAAGAACATTGTTTCAAGACCCTGAAGATGTAGTTATAATCTAAGCTCTATCATTAGCTGTGCATTATTAAGTAAATCATGTGAAGTTCTTAGTCTGTTTCTTTTCTTTTAAAATTAGGAGTTTGTATCAGATCATCAGTAATTTTACTTCTACCAGTTTAAAATTTACAGAAAGAAAAATCTGGTGTTCTTTCACTTGTACAATTCAGAATCCCTGTGTCTGAAGCAGGTAGTGTAGGTGACAGGTCTGTACTGGAAGAGCCACTTGGACCCCCCCCCCAGGTGTGCACCTGCTGTACCTTCACAACCTCCTCACAGCTGCTCTTGGTTTTCAGTGAACTAAAAGAGTTGCAATCGGAGGGGCTTCGGACCTGTAGCCACGTTAAGCACTGTAATCTGCCAACCTCATTTCCAAATCCATGTCTTTTGGACTCCTTTCTCCACCATCTGTTGTGGTCAAAAGAAGCTGGATACACTCTCTGCAGCTCACTGCTTCCTTCCTGGAGGAGCTGCTAGAGAGACAGAACACCAAAGGGGAAAGGTGTTCCTAACGATGTTTCAGAAGAGGAAATTAATTTTTAATAACAACCAATGAAAGTGGTGGTTCCTCATCAATTGAGACTCTAGACTCCCCGAGGGCATGAAAATAATTTTGTCTTCTGCATTTCCTAACAGGTAAATTCAGGGACAAGCACTTGAACATCGTCACAGGCAGCTCACTTGGGTTAGACTGATGACTAGAATGATTCTGGTATTTGTGAGACAATTCAAAGTAGTGGGGCCTTGAAAGACATGATGCACTTTTGAATTGAAAGATACTCAGGATGTGGCTAGAACAATATATGATGCCCTCATTCCATATAGGTGCCTGGGTTGTAGTCGCAGCTCCACTCCTAATTCCAGTGTCCTGCTAATGCATGCCTTGAGCAGTGGATGATGGCTTAAGTATGCAGGTTCCTACTACCTACAAGGGAGATTTAGATTGAGTTCTGAGCTGCTGACTTCAGCCTGGACTTGTCCCAGCCAGCTACTGCGGGCACTTTGGGGCACAAACCAGCAAATAGGAGCTCCCTCTAGCTCTCTCTCTCTCTCTCAAAAAGATTTATTTATTTTTTTAAATGTAATAGATAATATAAAATCCTCAACACTGTTAATTCTGTGGAAAAGAATGAATGTGGTCTGCGAAGCATTTACTTTTTTACTTTTACTTAATTTTCCTCTCTTTTTCACCTCCTCTCTCTTTATTGCTTCCACCTTGAGTCTGCTGTTACAAAAAGACTGCGGGCTGATGCACTTGACCTGGACAAGCTGCCTCTCCCCTCTGTCTGGGACCTTGCACTGTCCGCCCGGTTTCTACCCACAGCAACCTCTGTGCTTGCTGTCCTGACTCCCTCCTGGCCTCTGCTCCATGCTGGGCCTGGACACCTTTCTTGATAGCAGTAGCCTGCTGTGAGGACTTCCTGCATGGATACAGCCCCCTGCCCTGCCTTTTCCGGGGCTGACTTCATCTGTGAAAACTGGGGAAATCTGCATAACATGACAGCTGGCCAAACTGATAACATTTCTGTGAAATGCCTTAATCTGGTGCATTTGTTGCCCTTGATTTTCCCTATTGGGAACACTGCTTCCCATCTCCATAATGTTAATCCAGTGTTTACCCTTGTCATAGAGGCTCTTCAAAAGTTCATTATGAAAAAAAAATGCATGGATTTCAAACAAAATTTCCATGAAAATAAACTTATCAAATGAGGCACTTGCCTTTCCATTTCCTTATCTTTTTTTTTCCCCCTGTTTGGAGACCCTGTTTACTCTGTGTATATGTGTTGAAATATTGTACTGTAACCCATACAATGTAAAGTGTTACATGGTAATCAAGATTTTTAAATAAAATAATTTAAAAAACAAAAATCAACTATCTTTAATTCCAGTTTCAATGGATTTTTGGACGCAATCTTGTACTATCTAAAATAAAAATTTTTGTAGCAAACAGAATCTGCACCTCTTTCTCCAAATTCTAGTTTGTTACTCAATTATTTTTCACTATCTTGGTTTACTGGCAGAGAGTAAAATGAAGACGCAGCAGAGTCTATTGCCAGACTCAACCTTCATTCACAAAGCTGCAATGGCATCTCATGTTAGAGTCCTGTGCATGGTCTCTGCAGATGCATTATGTGATGCACATGGCCATCATCTGCTATCATCAGCTGCTCTATCTTCTCTGGACCAACACTCAGGTAGCCTTCTCCCTTAAGACAGACACCTGACTTTGCTTCTTCTCATCCTTTCAAATCCAAGTCTTGAGATGCTTCGAATGGTCTCACTGTATCTAAGAAGGGAATTAGATAGGTGGAAAAATATCTCTAATTTTGTCAGATTTCTGAAAACTCCATTGAGGACTTATCTGGAGGCTGTGCCTATGAAATAAAGCAGTACAAAAAACAAAATTATCTCACTAGGTGCTTTAGGTATACACTGGTTTACATGAGGACATAAAGCAAATTTTTAAGCTATTTTAATTTATTCTTGCACACTAAACAGCTCATATTCCACTTTTGAATCCACCGAAAGCTAATCCTGCCATGATGAAGGACACAGCTGGGAGAAAACATTTATATATGAAACTGGAAGATCGCCGCTAATTCAAGTCACGTGGGACTGCATAATTAATTCATTTTCAAGTACTCTAACATTGAGTCATCACATGCACCTGTAATACAGATTAAAAACATTTATAAAAAGATATACATAGCATGGACCCTTTGGTATTGCAAATAAAATAAAGGTACATATTTGTGACAACTTTAACTGGTGGATATACAAACCATATATTTTCCTATATGTATTCATTACTGTACTATGAATAGCCAGTAATGGATGGCAGAGTGCTCTGCAGATGTTAAGTCTGTGCAAATACACGCTCATCCTATGAATTCTACAAACCAAGTATCCAAAAGCAGAGAGAGAAAAAAATCAGAGTCCAACTATAATTATTTCAACCAAAGAGTAAAAAAATATGCATTTCCTATGAAGTAAGAGAATATGTTTTATTGAATCTATAGAGACTATGGTAATACAGGAATCTAATATGGCAAATTGCCTTTAATTTACAAAATATGGGGGCCTTGCCTGTTGAAGCATTTTGTCAAGAAAGGCAAGTTGGTAAATATATGTTGTGTGAAAAGTGACATAGTTTGGACATTTATGAAATATGTATTAAGATCATGGAATGCTGTGAAAAGCAAACATCTATTTGCCTATAAAATATTACCAAGTTATTTTAATCTTTTCTTTGATATTCCAGGGGATTTTAAGTTAATTGAATTATATAAGCTATGGTAAAGCAGAAACATTTCTCTATTGAGTACTCCCTATGCCAATTTTATACCCCATAGGTGAATTGATGAATCTCAAACTCCCTCTCTCTCTCTCTCTCTCTCTCTCTCATTCCCTCTCATTCTATAGCCAACTATCAAGTCTCTATTTTCTCTTAGCTCTGAAGCAGTACTATTTTTCTCAGTATCACAGAGGAAGACAGCACCTAGGGTCCACAAATCCTGTCAAAGGTGATCATAGCAAATTTGGATCTTAAACCCACACCTGCTAATATCCAGGTTAATATCTCATAGGGTGCCTTCTGTGACGATGGGTTTGTTTAGGGTGATGAACACAATATATCACAATGGCCTTTTTATATTAAGAATCAATTATTTTTTTTTATTTTTAAGATGGCTATGTGACCCAAGTTGCTTATTTTTGTTTATTTGTTTTCAGTTTGTTTGAAAGGGAAAGAGAGAGAAGGAGAAAGAGAATCTTCCAAAATGTCTACAATAGCCATGTTGGGCCAAGCTGAAACCAGGAGGCTAGAACTCCTCACGAGTCTCCCACATGGATGGCAGGAACCTGTGTAGCTGAGCCATCATCTGCTATCTTACAGGGTTTACATTAGTAGGAAGCTAAATTGGAAGCTGAGGAGCTGAGACTCTAACCCAGGCACTCCAATATGAGATGTTGGTGCCCCAAGCAGCTACTTAAGTCATCTGGACAAAGATTCTTAATTGCTAAGATAATAATGTGGGGTATTATTACATCCAAAACTACTAGCCACAAGTCTGACACAGAGTAGATCCTTAGTAGATATGTATTGAACTGAACTAAAAAGATGTGCCTTGTTTTGGTTTAGCTACATCGTAGATGTGGAAATTTTAACAGTCAAAATCTTATAAAACTCCATCAAAATGGAGAGGACGACCTTGTGGTTCCAGAATCTCTTATCAGAATGCAAGTTGGAGTCCTGTCTACTCCTTGCTAAAGCTATTGGGAAATCAATGAAAGAAAGGAAGCACACACCTGCCACCCACGTGTGAGACCTGATGAAGTTCCGGGCTCCTGGCCTCTGCCTGGCACCGTTCAGGCTACTGTGGCTATTTGGGGAGTGAAAGAATGGATGAAAGATCCCCTCCGCCCTCTGTCTTTGAAATACATAAAATAAATATATTTTTCAAAACAAAATACAGTGAAATGGACACAGGGCTGGTTATTTTCCAGTGTCCTCACTGTTAAGTCAAACATCACCTGCTATGAACTCAATTCACATGAAAACAAAAGGAACTTTCACCTCATTTCTTTTCTTTCTTTCTTTTTTTTTTTTGGCAGGTGTAGTTTCCATGTCCGTTTTTTCCATCCAAATATTTATTTCTCCAACTCTCAGGAAAATTTTATTTCTCCTGTTTTTAGAACAATGGACCTTACTGAATCTGCTTGTTATATTTTTGTGTCTTCAGAGTGTGCCAGTATGCCTGAAATTCAATACAAAGTAAATAAATTCTATTAGCAGGAGGTAGTTATTTTTGCCATCCTGGTCATACATGTACGGAATTGTTACAATTCGCAGTGAATGTTGCTGGCATGCATGCAGAGACCACAGTAGAGAGATGTGTATTTAAAGTGACAAGTGCTTTATGCCTTAAGCTTTATTTATCAGGACATACGGGGGAAAGTCCCCTTGTTACTAGAGTTCACTCTCCTGACATGTGCAATAATAATTTTCCCTATAGCTACCCCTGCAGGTCACCAAGGTGAAAACTCAGCTCAAGTGAAATGATGATCAAGATCTTCGAGTCCTGCAATCGCTTGTTCCTATGGGTCAGCAGTCTATGTACGGCTGGATTACATAGCAGGGAGAGCAAGAGAAAGACAAAATACTGGAAACAAGTGCACTTTCTCTTCCCCCGACCTCTTTAACAGCCCCACTTTTGCAACATAACGAGAGGCTATTAAGCTGATAGGTTTTATGCCTGGTAATAATTATTTTTTTAAAAATCCCATTATACCTTTTGTGACCCAAGCCTAAAGAATGACTTTATCTCTAACATGAGTGGAGGATCTTAAGCTGAAGTGGGTAAACTATGGCTTCCTCTCAATTCCAGCCCTATGCCTCCTCTTCTGGGGCTCACAACATAGTGTGTGTGTGTGTGTGTGTGTGTGTGTGTGTGTATGTACAGTATGTATGTTTTTGTGTGTGTTTTAATGGCTTTGTAAGAGAAAGAAAATAGAAAATAGCATGTGACTTCTGGTTTTAGGGGATCACATTTCATTTGACCTAGGGATAAGCCCCAGATCAGAGTTTGGCACTTTTTCTGAAAATGGCCAGATATTAAATAGTTTTTCAAAGAATATGAGGGAATACTTCAAAAAGTTCATGAAAATGGAATTAAGTCATAAGACTTTTGGTGCAATTTTTTTTAGTTAATGCATACATTCTACATAATGTACTTTTCCATGAGCATTTTGAAGACATATTATGAGCACGGATTTCAGATTTTTTTGCACCAAAATAAACTTATCTTTTAATCCTGTTTTTCATAAGCTGTCAGGTGTACCCTTCATCCTTTGCATATTCTTTTTCTCCCAATTTTTTTAATAATGTATACCAAAAAAAGATGCTATGGTGCTACATAAACATTAAAAATTGATATGTGGGCCATATTTGGTTTGAAGGCAGAAGTGTGTCAGTTCCTACCCTAGGGAATGTTTGACCCACAAGTGTATTTTATCATCATATGAATGTGCTACATTACAGTTAAATACGATCTAGGTTTCAGGATGCAGGTGAATGAGATCCCCATCTAATCTATATTCTTTGTAGTACCACTCTTTTGACAATTTCATTACATAGCTTAATGTTGTATTCGTAGCATTTGTTTCCTTTTCTAATTTGTTTATTCATTGACAAAGGGAAAGCTTCTTTAAAAAGTTTTGTGATATGTATTGTTCATAGTACAACCAGTGAATAATGAAGTAGACTTAGGTTAATCTACAATCAGTTGATGTATTCCTAAGGTTCTAAACTTATGAAAGATAATGGGTCCTCAAAAAGTTCATATAAAATGCGAATTACAAAAAAAAAACCTATGCATGGATACCAAAAATTTTGCTTTGAAAATAAGCTTAGCTTTAAATTACATTTTCCAAGAACTTTTAGAAGTCCTCTTTTTAGGTAATCATCCAGTGTTTCTATCCTGAAATATGAAGTATTTTTATTTTAGTTTTTAATTTTTAAAAAATATTTATTTATTTGAGAAGCAGCATTACAGACAGAGAGAGGGACAGACAAGGAGAAAGATCTTCAGTCCTCTGGGTCATTCCCCAAATGCATTGCACCTGCTGGAGCTGAGCTGATCCGAAGCCAGAAACCAGGAGTTTCTTCTGGGTCTCTCACATGGGTGCAGGGACCCAAGCACTTGGGCCATCTTCCACTGCTTTTCCAGGCCATAGCAGAGAGCTGGATCCGAAGAGGAGCAGCCAGGACACAGACCACCACCCATATGGGGTGCTGACACGACAGACAGAGGCTTCTATACTATAATACAGTGCTACTATTCCCGGTCCCCATACCTTTTTTTTTAAAAAGATTAAAGTGTTTTTTAAAAAGAGGGAAGAACTAAGACCTTAGGCAAGAATGAATAGTGTATGTCTAAAAACTTAACAATTTCTTTGAGTAGTTGGAATGGTAACTAAAGTGTAAGAACTTTGCTATATAATTTTCACTACAATGTTAAATTTTTGTGAAAATGTAAAAAGATTGTATTTAATATTCACGTTTCATGGGAAGTGCCATCAATTAAGCATTTTATTTGCTCCTCCACAACTGAGATCTATTTGTGAAGGTTAAGTACATTTAAATATCAAAAAAGATTTTCAATTTTATTATTTTACAAGAAAAAAGTATAAAAAATTAAAAGATAATCTCACTATGATACCTAAGGGTCTTGGTATCTGCAGAAACAGTCTAGAATATATTCATTTTATCATCAGGACTACACCGATGCTGTGTTTCACAAATGAATTATAGGTAATAGCTCTCCTTAGGAAAATAAATTATAACCTAGCAAATGATATATGTGAATTCTAAAATGCATTTTTTCTTGCTTCCTAATGAGCACAGTCAGGGACCTTCAAGCAATGTGGCATTTGGTACTATTTACACCTGCTAGTGTGTGTGCTGGAAATGAAACTTCATTTTTAAATAGATTAAGGAGTAAGACAGGATCTTTTGCAGGTTAAAGCAATTACTTAGTTTTCTTGACTATGACAGGTTTTCATTGTTCCTCTGCCTGGCCATCTACACACAAGGGAGGTGAATGTGTATTTCCTTTTCAGCTTCAACAACTGGTTTATTTTTCTTTTCCCCACCCACCAAAACCATTAAAAGCACATGTTAATCCCCTCCACCCACCTCATGAACACACACACACAAAATCCAAACAACACACAAGTTAGCCATTTTCAAATCTGTTTGTAGTTTGCAATTTTGGAATGTTTTTATTGCAATCTTAAAAAAAATCATTGCTTATATGTGAATGTTCTTAATTTGCAGACCCAGTCATCACATCAGAAAGGGATCTCAATGATTTCATGTCAAATAGAAATTCCACCAATTCGTTCATAGTCCTAGAAATTTAAAATAAATGATACCAGTAGGTTTGGCACAAAATTTTGTTCTATTTTGTTTCTAACATGCTGAAGTTTCACAATCATCTACCCTGATGAGAGGTACTTGGAATTTAAAAAGAAAAATAAATGCATAAAGGAAGATAATAGCAAAAACAATGGAAAGAAATAAAAAATAGAGGAACAGAACCACAAATTGAATATAAAAATCCAATGAATATGACATATTGCTCAAGAAATTGCTACCTCAATCTTGTCTAAATTGAGTTCCAAAAAATTATTTTTTTCTTCATTTTCAGTGGTATGGGCAAAACTTAATGAAGGAAGCTTCCGACATTTCACTCCTTTGACTTGGCTGCATCGGTTTGAGACAAGGCAAAATGGGAAGGACTTAACACGTATAAAATACCCATCCTCAGTTCCCCTTCAGGATACTAGATGGGTAGAAAAAATAAGGGATCAGAATGAGACAGATGACATTTGGCAGGAGGATGCCTCATGGCCCAACTGCTTCTGCATGAAACTGGAAGATGGCGAGGTTAATATTTTCCAGAATTTGTTTTAGTGACTAAGAAGGTGTGACCAATGGTTGGGTCAATTTTGCCTCTAAAGTTAACAATAAATCTCATTCTTTTTCAGAAACACAAATTTCAAACAGGTAACTAATTAACTGTGATCTTTCTAGTCTACACGTTAAACATAAGAAAGAGTAGGGATACCTACAAAAAAATGAGTACCATTCACAGGCATTAGTTATGTTGAAATCATGGCCATAACACAAGATATGATAAGACTCTATTTTCTGTTAACTCAACCTGGATAGATATCGATCCAAATCCCCTTGAAAGCAGGCAGTGCATTTAAAAGTATGAGGAAATGCTTGTAAACAATAATTTTCTTCACTCATATTAAAATGAATCTGGGGGATTTAGCAGCCACTTTACCTATGCTTGTCTAGAACGCAGTGGGCAAGAAAACAGAAACCAGTTATGCGATTAAATTTGAATGACATATATTTTGACCCCAGATTCTGCCTTTCAATCTAATAGCAACTCTGATAGAATAACAACACAAAGATATCCATGCAAATTACTGGTAGGAAACTTAGAAATTCTTCTCACCTCAGTTCATCAAAGAATATAAAAGCATTTTTTCAAATATTAAGCACAAAATGTGTCACTGATTCCCCAAACATTTGAGAACTTTGAAATATAATCAACAAAGATAAAATAGCAGGCAAGTTTTCTCTTTCATTTGTAATTAAATGTATAATGATTTAATTTTTGCTCATTCCATGCTCATAGCACTTGGCCAACAGCATGACTCTATCACAATGAAGAAAACTCCTGTTCCCCTTCATGGTACCTCACAATCATCTTTATTTCCTGGTCAATTCATGCATTTATATTTAGGTAATAACAATGATTAATATCAGCCTCCTAAGCACCTCCACACCCTGTCCACTCCCTATTACCAATAAAATCTTTGTCTCCTTAACCAAGGAAAACAACTAATCAAATGAACCTTTAAGTCCTAAATTCAAAATCCACCTAGAAGGATCTGTACTCATTCTAAACTCATTCATACCACACTCATGTATTCAGATGTTTGACACTGCCTCTTGAATGAGGGAGAAACGTCCTCAATTCCAAATGTTTCTGTAAACTGATAAAATCCAACTGATATTATTTATGGTCTTGGCCCCATTGTCAGAATTGCAGGAACACTTCAATGATATAATGGTTCAAAGAAAAATTGTGAACACTTATCACAATAACAATAAATTGTGTTATTATTGATTTATTTTTCGTCTAAGTTCTGGAGTTGGAGTGAAACTTTGAAATTTCTATAAAAAGTGAAACCTCTGGCCGGCGCCGTGGCTCAACAGGCTAATCCTCCGCCTTGCGGCGCCGGCACACCGGGTTCTAGTCCCGGTCGGGGCACCGGATTCTGTCCCGGTTGCCCCTCTTCCAGGCCAGCCCTCTGCTGTGGCCCAGGAGTGCAGTGGAGGATGGCCCAGGTGCTTGGGCCCTGCACCCCATGGGAGACCAGGAGAAGCACCTAGCACCTGGCTCCTGCCATCGAATGAGCGCGGTGCGCCGGCCGCAGCGCGCCGACCGTGGCGGCCATTGGAGGGTGAACCAACGGCAAAAGGAAGACCTTTCTCTCTGTCTCTCTCTCTCACTGTCCACTCTGCCTGTAAAAAAAAAAAAAAAAAAAAAAAAAAAAAAAAAAAAAAAAAAAAAAAAAAGTGAAACCTCTGAAAATTTAGCTTAAAAGTTCCTAATTGAAGATAAATTTATTTAAGTGGGTGGTAAGATGAATATGGTGTTGTGAATGTAAAGAATAACACAGTTATGAGAAATGGATACATATATGCTTACCACAACCCCAATGGAGGAAAATTTGCTTAAAATAGATAGGGTAGACAACAAGTGGCTACATATTTTTGTATTCTATTGAGAGTTTAACTCTTTTCTGCTCCCCTCTTGAATGTCAACTGATTTCAGTGGCTTGTTTGACCTATAACATATAGCAGAACTGAAATTTGTACTTGTGAAGTTAGTTTTTACGAAGTTTTGTGGCTTATGCCTTAGCCCCTTGGAGGAAACATTCTTGAAAAAGCCAGAAGTTGTGTGCAAACCTGTGAAATCAACCTGAACCATGCCAGCCATCTTTAAACAGGCACAGAGTTGACCACCAGACAGACCGAAAGAGAAAGAACACATTTCTAGTAAGAGATGAGCCCATGTTCTAGTCATGTTGCCACACTTGAGACCCCAATTATTGTGGAGGCAGAAATTATGCTTTCTTGTTATGCCCTGCTTGAATCCTTACCCAGAAAATACTCCTTTATCTTTCCTTGGCCATAGAGGCTGTTGCAAACCCTCATTAAATCAGCAGTGTAATGGGTGCTAAAATGTGACTATCATGTCACTCTTCCTTTCCACATGTATTCTCTGGCATTCTACTTCAGGAATAGCTTTTCTCTGTCCTCCCACTTTCATATAGTTATTCATTTCTCAGTATCAGTATTTCATGCACTAAATTTCAGTCTGGAAGACTTGTTATTTGCATTGATTCTCATATTCCTGGATTTGATCCTTCAAGTTGATCACTGTGTCCTGTTTGTATGTCTCCATAAAGGATGAGGCTCTGGGCTCACTTTCTGAGCTCCGGAAGTCAATACATCTCAAAGGACCCCTGGTTCTGTTTCGTTGCAGAATGATATTTAAAAAGCAAATTATGGGTGCTTGGTGTTTTCACTGCTATTGGGCATTACTACTCCTATGACCCATTAGTGGGCAGAAGAGAAAAATGAATATATATGCTTATAAATCACTCAAAAATTATTTTTTTATTTTAAAACGAGTCCATATCAATATTTTCAATTCCAACCTATCATCCCTGAGCTGTTGCAGTCTTCCCAATTAGCACACCTATTGGAAATATTGGAATAATCCCTTTATTATCACTATATTTGGCCACTCTGTTACTGTGTTTGCTCAATATTACTGATCATATAACCACTCTGGCCACTTCCTCCACATATGCCCTTCTTTTTTCATTTCATTTCTTTGAACCTGTGTCTCTATCTTGGGAAGGAAAGAGGATGAAGCAAAATAATTATAAATGACCCTGAATCCATATATAATATGGATAAATTTCAAGAGAAATTATAAATATTCCAACATAAGTAAAATAAGGCAAGCAAAAAAAGACAAGTGTCACCTCTACTCTCTCACCTGTAAAATTTATTTTAAAAAAATGTGATCCCATAGAAGTTAAAAGTATATTGGTGGTAACTAGAGGACCTACAGTGAAAATGATAAGGGTAGGTTGATTAATGGGTACCTAGCTGTAGCTAGATATGCATAAACAACTCTAAGATTCAGTTGCATAAAGGAGTGATTGCAAATAAAGCTAATACATTGCATATTTCTGTAGAGAAATTAAAAAATCTAAAGAAGACAAGATTTTGGATATTTTCAGCATAAACCATGTTAAAGGTTTTAGCATATTTATCCGGATTGGACATTAGATATTTATACATGTGTTGAAACATTGCATGGCACATCATGAATATGTACAAGTTTTGTATGTCTGTTAAATAAATTTTAGCCACTTTTTAAAAAGTACAATGGTAGAGGTTGGCTTTGTTACTCAGTGGCTTAAACCTGGCTAATCATGGCTATTGCAATCATTTGGGGGAGTGAGCCAATGGATGGAAGAACTCTCTCTCTCTTGCTCTCTGTAACTCTGCTTTTCAAATAAATACATAAATATTTTTTTTTAAAAAGAGCAATGTTAAAAATATACTAGCATGAGTATTAGAATGATAGGACCAAATGATATTGAAGATATGAAATACCAAAACTTATGAAATGCAAGTAAAATATAATGTTCCACAAAAAGAAAGTCAAATGAAGGCATTGGTGATTTCAAATTCGTTAATTATAAAACAACTTTGGAAAAATATTCAGGCAATTTTTCTGAAAAATACTAAAATAATAAGTCTACTGAAAAGACATTTAAAACACTCTTATTATATAAAAAATGAATATGGCCAAGAAAGGAAATAAAGTATTTTAATATATATAAAAAGCAACTATTCTGCATATGCCACCTTTAATATTAACATTATAAAAAGTATATTAATTTTATATTATGCTTACATGTACACAAAATCCAAAAACATATTTAGCAGTAATTTTATTTTTTAAAAAATTTAATTTATATATTTGAAAGGAAGAGTTACAGAGAGAGAGACAAAGAAAGTGAGAGAAAGAGAAATCTTCCTTCCGCTGATTCATTCCCCAAATGGCCACAACAGCTAGGGAAGGGCCCGACAGAAGCCAAGGGCCTGGAACTCCAGCCTGGAAATCCAAGTGAATGGCCTGGGCCCAGATATTTAGTCCATCCTCTGCTGCTTTTCCAGGCACATTAGCAGGGAGCAGTATCAGAAGTGGAGCAGCTGGGACTAGAACTGGTGCTTATATCGGATGCCAATGTTGCTGACAGGGCCCCAACCTGCCACTCCATAATGGGGGCTCCGATAATTTTATTTCTGGAAATAGCTTTTGATTGGAACTGTTTTTTATGTGAATCCAAACAATAAAAGTTGTTTGTCCTTAGTAAATCTTATTTACTAAGATTTGTGTGTGTAGGTGTGTGTGTTTATTTTTTTTTCTTTTTTTATTTCTTACCTCTCTTGTGTTCACCATTCTAATCTGAGCAACTCTTAGGATAATGGTTAGAAAGCAATCCTTCCTTAAGCCCCATTCTTCTCCCAAAGGTTTAGAGCTTCTCAATTTGGCCCTGTCCTGTTCCTTCATGTTTGGCAAACTCTCCTCTACAGCAACTGTTACTGCATTTATATGATTTTTTGGCAGCTGGAATTTTATGGGTATTCATGTGATTATGTGTACCACACCATAAAATCATTTGTAAAAGGGGAGAAAAACATATGTTCTTTTTCTTCTCATTGGATTACAATAGTGTTTGGTACTTGATCTTTGGTCAGGGATGCAATGCCACGACACAGGACACAGATATGCCAATTTTAAATGATACTTTGGAATATGAAGAATATCTTTTAAGAAGCTTTTTGAGCTAAATATTGATTTGTTAAGCAAATCTAGTATTTTAAACAATCCTTTTATAAAGTTTGGAGGTTGGATTCCCTGAAAAGCTGACTCTGAGCCAGAGTTGCATGAATCTTACTCATAGAGGAATGAAATGGGCATTAGTCTGACCCTCTGGGACGAGGGGAAAGGATACAGGGGTGGGCAGAAGTAGCAGCTGGGCTGAGAGAAGGCCAGGTAGTCTCAACCAGCCCCACTGGCAACTCTGGAGTCAGCCATGTGGTGATGCTTTGGACCTAAAAGGATAGACTGTTGAACCATGCCTCGAACTGCAGTGTAAATGGTGGAATCTGAAAAGAGACGTCTGTGCAGCCCAAGCAACCTCCAGCAGTGCACGCAGTCCAACACCGTCTTCTGAAGATGCCTCCAGCAGCCGTGTCCACAAGTCCTTCCTCGAAGGAGATCTGAGAATGCATATCCCACTGTCAGCATTTTATTTTATTGTTTTCCCTTGATGTCTGCCGCCGGCTATTTATTATTGTGTTTGTCTTTCTTGATTTTTTTCAAATAAAACTGGTCACCATTTTTTATTGAATGCCAACTGTGATCCAAATACTGTCATAAATGCTCAACATGCATTATCCCACCTAATACCTATAAAGCCGCAATGATCTTCCAAGTATTTTGGCTCCATTTTAAGGGTCACATAAATTTAAAATGCCCTAGGAATAAAATTTGAGCCTAGAGACTATTGTTGAAAATACAGAATTTTTTTTTTATTTGAAAGGCAGAAACAGATAAGAGGAAGAGAGGCAGAGAGAGACAGAGATTTTCCATCCATTGTTTTATTCCCCTGAATGGCCACCACAGCCAGGACTGGGAGCTGCTTCTGTGTCTCCCATGTAGGCGCCCAAGCACTTGGGCCATCTTCCACTGCTTTCCCAGACATGTTAGCAGGGAGCTGGATCAGAAATGGAGCAGCCGGGACTTGAACTGGGGTACCCCTGTGGGATGCCAGCATTGCAGGCAGAGGTCTAATCTGCTATGCCACAATGCTGGCCCCGGAAATGCAGAACTTTTTAACCCTACTGTATAGCCACCTTGTACAAAGAAAGCAAAACAGAATATAAGGCAATAAATCATCTTGAATGTCTCAAATTCAGTTTTGGCTCAATATACCTGTTTCCACTTATATTTTATTAAGGTGTGTTACTTGTATGAAAATTATGCTATTCAACAAAAGAGGGTGACCTTTGTAGTGATTAATGTTTGATGCCAAAAAGGAAAAAAAATACAAAAAATACATAAGCCCTAGAGGATAAAAATCAAATAAGCCCACATCTTCTAAAAGCCGAGCTGTGTGTGCAGGAATATAACAAGTTTGAAATATGGATGGGCCCTGAAATAATCGTTTATACTTCCGATGCAAAACATGAAGCACATTGTAACAAATATGGAACAATAAATTTGACTTTTAAAGATTTAATTCTTAATGAAATTTCAAATGTTAATGAAACAATTTAAAACACATTGTCTTGGATTTTTCAGTCACTTAAAAATAGCTTGTGTATCTGTAAAAGTACTATGCATTTATTTCCCTAGAAATCGTTCTATACAAATTTCAGCCAACACTTTTATTACATACATTAAGGGTCAATTTCTAACATTATTAGAAAAGAAAACTTCTAAACAGCTATAAGGTTGTGGAGTACTTCCCCACAGGGAGTGATAACAGATGCACTAACACTGGAGCCATTGAATCCAAAAATGAATGAAGTATATACATTGTGTATAGAAAGAGCAGAGACTGCTTCTTTAATGGCTCATTTCTAATTCTGAATTTCTAAAGAGAATGGTTATAAATGACTTATTAAATACATAAATGGAATAGATTAATAAGCAGCATATTAAACATTTTAATCTATTAACATCCACCAAAATGTATTTATTTTATGGGTTAATTATCATATTACTAAGGCTTTATGAATTTGCTTAAGGAATTTATAATATGGCTAATCTTTAAAAATAGAGTAAGTACATTTAAAACAGTTGGATATAATATAATTCTTATACCTCAAAATAAATTATTTCTACAATAATTATGTACGGTTATATTACACTTTCACCATTATTATAAATATATTATCATATCTTCATAACTCCATTCATTTTAGCACAGTAAAATAAATAATACAACCAGTCCACAGAAAGTAAAAGTGAAGGTTGAAGGAGAAGAGACACATAGGGCCGGTGCCATGGCTCAATAGGCTAATCCTCTGCCTGTGCTCCAGCACACCGGGTTCTAGTCCTGGTCGGGACGCTGGACTCTGTCCCGGTTGCCCATCTTCCAGGCCAGCTCTCTGCTGTGGCCTGGGAGTGCAGTGGAGGATGGCCCAAGTCCTTGGGCCCTGCACCCCATGGGAGACCAGGTGAAGCACATGGCTCCTGGCTTTGGATCAGCGCAGTGTGCCGGCCGCGGTGGCCATTGGAGGGTGAACCAACGGCAAAGGAAGACCTCTCTGTCTCTCTCTCACTGTCCACTCTGCCTGTCAAAAAAAAAAAAAAAAAAAAGAGAGAGAGAGAGAGAGAGACACATAACCAGATTGTGTGTTGCCTATGTGTGTGTGTGTGTGTGTGTGTGTGTGTGTGTGTGTCTTGCATTTTTTCCTTTGGTGCCTACAAACACTGCTGTTCTCAAAAGGTTCATGATAGGGGACAGCGTTGTGGTATAACGGGTAAGGCTGCCACCTATGATACTGGTCTCCCTTATGGGCTCCAGTTCATGTCCTGGATCTTCCACTTCTGACTCAGCTCCCTGCTGGTGGCCTGGGAAAAGCAGCAGAAGGTGGCCCAAGGGTTAGTGTCCCAGGCACCTGTGTGGGAGACCTGGAGAAAGCTCCAGGCTCCTGGCTTGAGTCTGGCAGTTGTGGCTATCTGTGGAGTAAACCAGTGGATAGAAGATCTCTGTCTTTCTCTGTCTCTGCCTCTCTCTCTCTTTCTCATAACTCTGACCTTTAAGTAAATAAATAAAAAACAAATAAATAACATGTTTCAGTAAAAACACACATACACATCAAAAAGCAATGTGTTATCTCCTAGATATTAAGTATACTGAGAAATCAAAAGTGATCAGTAAATAGTGACCTTGAAAAACTGTTTCTCCATCCAAGCGGTTTTAAAGAGAGCATGTGAATTTTGCTTTAAAACATTCTGCCAAGATTGGCTCCAAATATTTTCAGTGCATTTCCTTGTACTCCTCCTTCAAACGTTTAATAAACACATCATAAAGGCATTATTCTAATACACAGTAGAGAAAATTGGATACCTTTATCTTTTTTGTGCACATTCATATTTTCCCTTCATCATTTTCCAATCACTGCTTCCTATCTTCTGAGCTCCCTTCTGCCTCCACCCTACCCCTGTGATGCCCACTCTCCCCCTCTGAATCAGATTTGCATCCTCATACATCTCGGTGTCTCTTGGATTCCTTCCAGATCAAATTTTATCGTGGAAGGATTTGGCAATCTCCCAGGAGCCAGTCCATCCGACCACACCATGACAACTTGCTCTCTCCCTGGAGTATCCACATAACAAGTAGCATGCTCTCCTTCCTGTTTCTTTCTGCATCTGTCTCCTTCATCGTAAGTTTCTGGAGGTCTTAAGCTTTTTTAAAAACAAAGTAATTCATTTTCCATTGCATTGATCTCAGTGACATGCACAGTCTGGTGCTAATTCTCACTGTGAATAATAGAAAATACACCGAAATTCTATTTCCTAAAAGATCTCAATTTGGATTTGTTTTCTCAGCAATATATAAATTTTTAACAGAAATTCAATAATGAGCTAAAGAACTGCTTTGAGTTTGGAAATGTGCCATTTGTCAATTCAAAGTAAAGTACCTAGACTTTCTTTCTGCTTTCCTTGTGATCTCATATTTTCTACTGCATGGTATGCGTCCAATTTGCAGCCTGGCCTGTGAAAATGCCACATTCATATTTCTAAACACACCCAAAGATTAGAATAGAGGAGATTTGTGGTTGACAGAACACTGCTGTCTGGGTTAAGCTCTGTGGGCATGACTGCACGGAAGCCTGTGCAGCTGATAAGAGTGGAAATTTAATTTTGGCCTAAAAGGAGCCTTAGTGTGAGACTGCATATCTCGGAGAACTACAGAGGCAAAAAAAAAAAAAGTTGGTGATCATAATTTTACACAGGTGGCCTTATTTATTTATTCATTTATTTGCGCATAGCCTCTAAGTGCAGAGTAAAATATACTTAAATGAATGATTCTCATTATCAGCATTGCATGCAGAAATGCTCAGACTTCTCCAACATTGGCATGAGTTACTGAACGAAATTCCCAATTATCTTAGAAACATCCTTTTCCATCATTTGGCCACAGGAGGCTGCAGAAAAGGAAGTTGTGAGTAGGTGGATGGCAGTCAGACTCTGCAGAGTGTCATCTGCTACATTACCACCATGACTGTCCATTAGTGGTGGGTGGTTGTCTTATTCCCTAGGTCTAAGGGTAAGGTATTTGACCAGTAGTAGGTAAACATAGAAGGAATGTGTTTGCTTTATTCCCCTCCTTACAGTTTTCAGCTTACATGGAAATAATTTAATGCAATAAAAAATGATTTTACGCCATGGATGTTTGGCACAATTGTTAAGATGCATCTTAGGAATCCTGAGTCCTATTTGGAGTAGTTGGGTTCAGTGCCTGGCTGCACTTCCAATTCTGGTCTTTGATCATGTAGACCCTGGGAGGTGCAGGTGATAGCCTAGTGGTTGGGTTCCTGCCACCTTCAAGGAGACCTAAATTAAGTTCCTGGCTCTTGGCTTCAGCCTAGCCCAGTCCCAGCTGCTAGCTGCTGCAGGTTTTTGTGTAGTGAACCAGCTGATGAGAGAGCTCTATTACTCATTCTCTCTCTCCCTTTTCTTTCTCTCTTTAAATAACTAAAAATTAGGAAAAATAAAAACACAATTTCCCTCTGATGTATACTGATGCATATGTGATGAAACATTTGATTTCAACATCATAGTAAATGTAGCAAAAAGAACAGGTGAATGGATAGCATTGAAAGATGCAGAAAGTCTAGGCTGAGTTTAGCTATTTATTTATATGTGCATGGTATAAAATCAGTGAAGCCACTTTTGATGGCTGAGATTTCTTTTACTTTGGAAGACTGTAATGTAGGTAAGTATACAAGAGTGTGTTTTAAAAAACATTACTAGAATCCATGTCTTGTCTTTTTAGGCAATAAATTCAGATTTACTTGTTTCATAAATGAGAAAAAAATTTCATTTAAGATTATGCAAAATGTACTCCAATGATAAGTCCTATATGGCAGTTTTGCTCCATAGACATTTAATTCCACCTCTTAAATGGAACAATACTTGAAATGTAATCATTCCAAACTTTCTTGGCAAACAGTTCCTCAAGCCTTGGTCTGATTTCTTCATCACTATATTTAAGTAAGCTCCCAACTTTATTAAGACTGCAGGCTCTTTGTTGCCAAGAAAAAAAAAAAAAAACTGTGAAAGCAAACAATAAGAGTTAGGTTTTCAAATAAGTTTAGGTTTGCTTAGGCTGTTGAAAATTTGGTTTGGAAGAAATCAAACATTATTCAAGCTTCGAGAGAGATGAATTGTGTAGAATATCTCTTTTATGAGCTTTGCAATTCAACAGTTGCCTTTGGACTAGAAAAATGTATTTGCCAAAATCAGGGTATTAACCATTCCTTGAACTAGTCTTTAATAAGTAAATTTCAAAATTCTGCTGTTTACTTCAGTGTTTTTCTATGTAAACTCTTTGAGGTTGCTAAATGTAAGTCATAATCCCTGAAGAAGTAATTTATACTGGTAGTCTGGCTTCATAGACCAGAGAACTATATATCATCTCCAATAAACAGTGAGATATATCCTAAAGAAAGCAAACAACATGATGTTGTGATATTTTGGTGTGTCTGGTTATACAAGGATATAAAACTCCAGGCATGTATAATATCAGTGCATAGACATAATTAATATTTATAAGAATTAAAGATGAGAGGAAAAGGTGTGGAGTTTCCTACTACAAATCAACACAAAGTTTATCATGCAAGTTAGGCTATGCCAAATAAGGTCCATGACTCTGAAGATATTCAGAGAAGTCATCTAGTGCTACAGGATTTAGAAACGACCTGTTTTCACTCTGCTTTTGAATCTATGTTGAATCTATGAATCTATTACCTTTTAATAATATTAAATAAACCAAAAAGAAAATACATTTTTTTTTTTTGCTTTAAACATCCATTGTATCTTCAGTCTACACTAACTTCCCCTTAACACAGGTTTAACTCAAATCTCTCAGGTCACATATTTTGTCCATTTCTTCTTGTTGTGGAGAATAGCTGGTCACCACCAACAATTAAATAACAGAACATATTTTCTAAATATATTATGAAGCCACTTTTTAATCACCTCATTTCCAAATTAAATCATCTCAATTCCTTTCACCTATCCTCAGGGGTCCCATTTTATAGCTCTTTAATCATCTCTGTGGCTCTACTCTGTATTCCTCACAAAGTCCCTAAGAGGCTCTGGAGCCCAAAACTCAGTACCAATTTATTTCTGTTTCATCTTTTCTTGGGGTGGGGGGTGTAGGTTTGGCTTTGCTGATGACCTAGATTACAGACAATTTAAACTTAAGCATTATGCTTGTTTGCTTATGAAGTGCTTTTGTTGCTAATTATTTCCTAGACAATTAGGTGCCTCCTAGATGTTTACCCATTTGTTTTATTCTTTCCTGTAATGCTCTCATTGTCACTGAGTATTAAGGAAACATATGTAGGCGTGTACTCCGCATCACTTTCTTATTGTGATTTGTCAGAGGTGGAACTTGCTGTGTATATGACTTTCAGCACAAGTTCTATAGGGTATAACAGTTTTTCAGTTAAGACCTTATGTTTGCTACTTGTCCTTGAATTATCTAAAAAGAAAGCAGAGTACTTGTTAGTGAATGCTTGCCAACTTGTTTTCAGAAAGGAAATGAGTGATCCATTTCCAGTCTAGGGCAAAGACATGGGATGGGGGAATCAGAAAATCAATTTCTCTTTTATGTCAACATTTTTGTATTAAAACTAGTTGTTTGGAACACATGACAAAAACCAGAACACACATTGAAGCAGCATTTCTTAGATTTGGAGAAAGGACTAAGGAAGAAATAACCTATTGAGAATGGTGCATATGCCCTCAAAATAATATCAATAAATCATAGAAGATAAAATATTAGTAATGTATTATAGGACATGTCATAGAAGAACTGTGAAGAACTGGACCAAAAATTGTCTTATGTTAAACACCTGAAAAATAATATTACTATTTTACAAGCCTAAATTACTTATTAAAAGTGCTTTGAAAACATATATTCATAGAAGGCAGAGCTTTGTTGATTTATTAAGTGTATTTTTAGATACTGAATTGGACATCTAGGCCATACTTTTATTAAATTCATTCATTAGCACTTATGTTGAGCACCTATGATATGAAGATAATAGCAATAAACAAGATTATAAAATATTTGCCATCACAGAAGTTAAATTCTATTTATGGGACACCTCAATAAAGGGAATAATATACAATTAATTAGAGGATTTTATGTGTAAAAATAGAGGAAGAACACAGCAGACAGCAACTAGGGAATGCCAAGGAGAGGCAGATTGCTTTTATAATGCACGGTCGGGAAAGTTTTCTTTAATATTCTGCCATATCAGTACAGACCAGAAGGAAGAGAGAGAATAGATCTCTGATCTGTGGAGCAAGACTGTAGCACATGAAACAGGAAGTGTAAACAGTATGGGGTTGGAATATATCTGTTCTGTTCAAGGACTATCAAGGAGGCTAGTATGACAGCAGGAGAGAGGGAGAGGGGGAATGGGAGGAGAGAGAAAGTGAGAAAGAGAGAGAGACAGAGACAAAGAGAGAAAAAATGTGATTTGAGAACACAGTGATGATGGGGACCACATATGATCAGGCAGAATCTTGGCCATGACTTAGATTTACTCTGAATGAGATAGGAAGACACTGAAGACTTAAATCAGGGATTGATAGTGAAATTTTGCTTTTTTTGATTCATAATATGTGGAAAATATTGGTTGATTTTTAAAATATTGATATACTCTGTCTTTCTAAATTTTGATATTATTTTGTGTATTGTTAGATTAAATTTGCCAAATTTTTGAGAAATTTTGTCATAAGGAATATGTTTCTTATGTTTACACTCTATGTCCACTTTTTTTTAATCAGAATTCTGAACCTACATATAAATTGGGAACTGGACCCTTCTTTTTATCTTCTGAGAAACACCATACAGATTGTGTTATTCTTTCTTTAAATATTTGGCATGCATATGCTTTAAAAGATCACTTTGACAGAAAGAATTGAATTAAGAAAAGTAGAGAGAGGAGGCAATAAAGGCATTTGGAACAAGTGAATAACAGCAGAGATGGAAGTTGGTAATTCTGTGATACATACAATGGGTATTCAAAAACATCGTGGAAAATGCATATCATGGAAAATCTCTGGCTTGCTTTCAAAATACTTTTGTGCCCCCAAAAATCTAACTTTTAATTTTGCTTTCCTTGCCCTTTTTAAAGTACACTGATGTACATATATGTATGTATGTATATATGTATATTGTGTATTATATATGTATATCATAAACATATGCATATAATTGTATTATACATTATATAAATATATTATATATGCATGCACATATGTATATAATATACATACACATATGTGTATATTGTATTTGTATTGCATACAACACTTCCTGGAACACAGGAGATAATCAGTGTGGTTTCTTCTCCATTTCCCCTTAGTTTCATGTCCCTGGAAAAAGTAAAAATAAATCAGACAAACCCCCCAGAGCAGATGGTGATTATAGGGTGTGTTCTGCTTGCATATTTTTGTAGATAAAACTGATTGGGAAACAGCCATGTCTGTTGTACCCATATTTCCTAGGATTGTTTTGGCACCTCCACAGTAGAGAAGAGTCATGGCCCCACAAGACTGAATTGCTCACTATCTGAAATGAGCCCCACTGCTGCAGTAGGTGACTGCCTGCCTGTGAATGACATAATGTAGGTCATGACTGTGCAGCAGCCCAGAAGAAATGACGCCTCACTATAAAGTCAATGTATTTACAATTCTCTTCCATGACCTCCCCCAACCCCCACATCACTCCTGCCCCCACCACCTGGATACCTACCACTCTCATTACTTATTATTCTCTCGGCACCTACCCAGTGGCAGTGTCTTCCTCTTCTCCAACAGTCAAATGCAGTTCCCTTACGGGACCTTCCTCTGCAGATTTTCTGTCCAGAATTTTCTTCTCTCAAGCCTTCCCTCAAGGCATATCACTCACTTCTTTCAGTTTTCTGCTTAAATCACTTCCTTTGTGAGGTTCACATCGACCGTCCTATTTTCATTAAATGGAGAAAATTCTAAAATAATGTCTGAAACTTTAGGATTTCCATAATCCCTAGTGATTTAATTTTTCAAATCTCCTTTATAAGCTTGAATAAAAAGACTCTCTCCACTGAAATCCAGATTCCATCATTTCCCAGGTTACATCCAGCCATTTCTTGTTGTGTAAACTTCCCCTTTGCTGCACAAAACCTAACTTATGCAAATGGTTTGAAACCCTTTCAGTGGGAATTGATAACAATAAGAAATCAATCAAATCATGGTCTTCAATTTTCCTGGTCATTTTGTCTAAAAATCTTCTATTGGTCACTCTAAATTACAAATTGGATTGATACTGAAGGGAAAAACTTAGAGCCCAAGGGCAGTGGAGTCAGAAATATTTGTGTGTAATAAAGGCTGTTCAGTCCTTTGATGCCCAGCACAGTGTTTGTCCCTTAACAATTAGCTCTTCTCCTGGAAAAATCAGCACTTCAGGAAAAGTGTCACTCCCAGCCCTCATTCATCTCTGCGTCATAGACTTCCACGGTCCCTTCAGCTGAATGTCAGCTGTGTTCTGGGAAGTAGAGAAATAAATGACCATGGTGTTTCTGAGAACACCAGATGAAGAATGACAAGAAGAGAGAAGGCAAGGTTGCAGAAGAATCTTAATTTTATGATGATCCCAGTTAGGGCTTCAGGTTCGGGGAGGGGGGTATTGTTCTTGTTCTCCGATTTCACCAAAGCACCATGACAATGGCAGCCTCAGACGCTGAGACTGAAATGCATTATTTTAACGAGAAGATGTAATTCTCTATTTGTTTAAATTGCATTTTAAGATATTCAGAAAAAGATCCTGACCCATTTAAGAAAGAGAGACACTGTGAGATCTCTAGAAGGGCCATATTGTAACATTCAGGGCCTGGTGCCTAGATTTATGTAGCCAGACTCTATCAACTGACTTGCACTTCTTAGAAGAGAAGGAGGAGGAGGAGAGAAGCTCGTTGCCAGGGTAACTGTATCCTGATTGGGAAAAAGATGGACACGGGGTTAATACTTTCTCTTTCATCTGCTTGGAAACAAGGGGAAGGCAAAGTCAGAGAAGGACTGAGAGATGATTATCTAAAGCAGATCACAGCAGAGGGGGTGACATGTGGCAGGGCAGCAGGAGGTCAAGTGTGTGTGTGTGTATGTGCATATATATATATATATATATATATATAATTATTTATTTGAAATGCAGAGAAGAAGAGACAGAACTCATCCATTGCTTCACTCCCAAATGACCACAATAGCCAAACGTACACGAGTCTACAACAGCTAATGTCAGGAGCCTAGAACTCAGTATAGGCAGGGACTCAAGTACCGAACCATCACCTGTTGCCTCCCAGGGTGCACATGAGCAGGAAGCTGCAATCTGATTGGAGCTGGAAACACTTGAGTGCTTATGGGAAGGGGCATACAGGATGGGATGTGGCGTTCCAAGTGATGCGTCAGCTGCTGCACCAAAAAAACACCTGCCCACGTATTCTTTTTGAAGACCCCCGTGGATAGGTAGAATCATACAGTACTTAATGTGCTGTAATTAGCACACTGCGAACTACAAACAGTTCAGAGCTTCTTATGACTGCAGCCTCCTAAGTAATTGCTAATGTTTCCTCTCTAGAAGCTCTTCTTCCTGGTCAACTTCCAGGAAAAGCCATTGTTCCCCTCCTAACCATCCACACTCTCCTCCTTCCTTTCTATTCCCACTCCCTTTTACCGCACTCCAGAGCTTGCTGCTTCTACTCAATCATTTTGGCTACAATTTGCAGGTTTCCTCCAACCCAGTCCACTTTTCACCTCAACTGTAATCTCTATCTTCTGCTTCCATTAGGTCTAACTTCAATTAGGTAACAGACATGAAGTGTTTGGGACAGTACCTGGGTTGAATAAATGTTATTCATTATTTTTACCATTGAGTTTAGCAAACATAATGGACATGATTTCCTATAAGATCAGTCACTTTTTTGAATATGTGTACAGTCATGTAGAATAACAATGCTTTAGTCAATGACAGAACACATGTGTGATGGTGGTGCCATAAGATTATAATGGAGCAGAAAAATTCTTTTTGCTTAATGACACCACAGCCATGGTGACAGCATAGCACAGTGTGTTACACGTGTATATGTGTTTGTATTGATGTTAGTCTGAATGTACTGTACTGCAAGTTGTGTAAAAGTGTATCACATGCAATTATGTACAGTATGTAACATTTGACAGCAATAATAAATGGCTGTCATTGGTTTATGTATTTATTCTTTATCCTTTTTAATAATTACTTTAGTGTGTTCTCCTACTTAAAAAGAAGAATTCCTGTACAGTAGTCTGTAATGTGATGCAGCCTCGGGTGACTCCTGCTACTGTTACTCTTCATTGCATCAAGGGACCACATGGAGTAAGGCTGGCCTACACTATCTTAGTATCTAGGTTTGTCGGCTGCACTCTGTGACATTCACAGAATGATGGAATCATTTAAACATGTCTTTCTCAAAATGTGCCTGCATCAGTAAGGGGCACAGGGCTGTATGTATATATGTATAATGCACTCATAGGTATATGTGAGTATATATATATATATATATATATATATGTTTATATACATATTATACACACACACATATATATATGCACATACACACAGGAGTATGTAGAGAAAGATAGAAGCTTTTTTTTGGACAGGCAGAGTTAGACAGTGAGAGAGAGAGACAGAGAGAAAGGTCTTCCTTTTTCCGTTGGTTCACCCCCCCCCCCCCCAACAGCCACTACTGCTGGCGCACTGCGCTGATCTGAAACCAGGAGCCAGGTGTTTTCTCCTGGTCTCCCATGCAGGGGCAGGGCCCTTCCCGGGCCACAGTAGAGAGCTGGACTGGAAGAGGAGCAACTGAGACAGAATCCGGCGCCCCAAGCAGGACTAGAACCTGGGGTGCTGGCGCCGCAAGCGGAGGATTAGCCTAGTGAGCTGCGGCGTTGGGCAAATAGCTCTTAAATGGAAATTATTCTCAAGGGGTTTGAATCTTCCAAAATACATGCATCCATACACTTACACATTTCTCTTTTATATGTGAATGGCCCCCAAATTCAATTCTAACTTCGGCCTTGGTTTAAAATCCTAACTGGAACTCAAGTTTCAACTGCAGCCATAGCTCTGTCCCTACATCTCAACCCCAGATCTGAACCTGTGTTGAGTCCCAAGTGAATTCTCGCTTTATGTCAACACAGCTCTCTGTGATCAGCCTTGCCCACATCTACAGCTTGACCTCAGATCGCTCTTGATGGTTCTGTCTCTCCATTGCTCTGCTTCTGCCCTTCCCCCAGCCCCAAGTAAGACCCAGCTTCCTAGCCTCAGATCTGACACCCGCTCTATTCTTGGAGGCTGAATTCAAATCATTACACACCCCCCCCCCATGGAAACTTCTCCGACTTCAGTCCATACTGATTGGCTGTTTGTCTTTTTCCTGGTAAAAATTCACCACTCATGTTGGCAGCGTAATTCTATGGGTTTTTAATATTTATTTTTTTAAAGGGAAAGAATAAGAGAGATTTTTCCATCTACTGGTTCACTTCTCAGATATCTGTAACAGCCAAAGCCAGACTGAAGCTGGGTTCTGAGAAATCAAGTCAAGGTCTCCCACTTGGGTGGCAGGGATCCAAGTACTTGAACTATCACCTGCTGCCTCCCAGGGTGTGCATTAGAAAGAGGCTGGAACTGAAAGTAGAGCCAGGACTAGAAACCCAGGCTGGAGCTTGAATCTTGGGATGTGAGTCCAAAGTGGCGTCTTGCCCACTATGCCAAACACCCACTCCTACAAAATTGTAATTATTTCTGCACTGGTGAGAGGACCCAGGCAGTTTTAAATAATTGACACTGGACTACATGCGTAGAACTGAAGTGTGAGAAAGGGAGCAATGACAGAAGGATTGGATGAAGTGCTTACACCACCCTGTGTGCAAAGCCCTGTGATCCTGAGGAGTGGCCGGCAACATAGCCGAGCCAGGCAAACTGACTATGCATGTTGAACCCATGTGGAATCAAAAGGCTCAGAAGCACTGGAACTGTTCTTGCTAAGAACTCAGGTAAGAATTTACCTACACTTAACATCGTAAACCTAATGGCAACCCCATAATGTTCTATTGCTAACACTATTTGAGCATCAAATTACAAGGATAAGAAAATCAAGTCTTGCTCTACCTTTAGTAAGTGGTGGGTCAGAACCAAAGCCTTAAGCTGTTTGACTTCAAAATCTGTGCTTTTAATCCTGGATCATGTTAAAATGCTTTCTTGGTTGCAGGGTTGATAACAACTCTGTTTTCCATTCATAAATTGGTTTTACTATAAATCCCATCATTGGTCTTTTTAATTGTCCTCAGAATATCTTCATGCAGAGGTATTGAATTGAAATAGAGATGTCCTGGGGCCGGCACCATGGCTCACTTGGTTAATCCTCCGCCTGTGGTGCCAGCATCCCATATGGGCACCGGGTTCTAGTCCCGGATGCTCCTCTTCCAGTCCAGCTCTCTGCTGAGGCCCGGGAAGGCATTGGAGGATGGTCCAGGTGCTTGGGTCCTGCACCCACATGGGAGAGCAGAAGGAAGCACCTGGCTCCTGGCTTCAGATTAGCACAGCACACCAGCCATGTAGGCCATTGGGGGGTGAATCAACAGAAGGAAGACCTTTCTCTCTGTCTCTCTTTCTCACTGTCTGTAACTCTGCCTGTCAAACAAATTAATTAAAATTAAAAAAAAAAAAAAAAGAAATAGAGATGCCCTGAGGTAAATGTTCAAGGGTGTCCTAATTCATATCAACTTCAGAGATAAATTCATGCCAATTGTCCTCTGTCAAATGCTTTCTGCTGCCTTCTACCTTCCTGAATTCCATCTCCTATTAAGTAGAGACATTTCTTTCTGAATGTTTTGATTTTATAGTAATTTGTACAAATGAAGGATTTCTGTTAACATTTTCTGACTTCAGATTCATGATCCTGGTTGTAGAGAAAGATCCAAGGGGATGAATGTGGTCCTGATGTTTTATATAAAGGTCAAATCAACATAGAAATATTTAGCATTCACATCAATTGCTCCTTCCCCCAAATCCTCAGCACTCACAAGAATACTATGGGAAACCTCCAAGACAGAAATGTGACAAATAGAGCAGACTATACATGGGGCAAATTATACAATGTCAAGATATGAGGATTTTTTGTGTGTTTTTGTTTTATCACATAGAAGCTTAGTGGTAAAACACAGCCCCTTTGAGCCAGGACAAGGGATCAAGAGCTTTCTCTTTTGAGCAGCTTCAAGGCGGGGCAGGAATGGGAACACTGGCAGGAGGGACTGTTTACAATTGCTGGTGCATGATTGCAATAAAAACTAGACCTATTTTTAGTTGGGTTTGCCATTATTTTTTAAATCTTTTCAAACTATACACCTCCTTTTTGCCTTCATTGGAGTGGCCCATTTCCCACAGTCTCCTACCACATGCTCTGCCCATTTAATGCCGGAAGAGTTCAGGACCTCAATATCATTCCCAGTTATTACTTGAACAAACAAGTGATCATCTTCTGTATGAAAGAGAAGAATGCACGGAAAACAAATTCAACAAAAAGGCCCCAATATGGGTGACAACTTAGAGATATGGAATTTTGTAATATTACATACATATGTCCATGTTAATTTTGATAATCATTCAGAAAACATTTCCTCTAAAATTTCTAAATTAAATATCTCAGGATTTGAATCATTCCTACTAAATCACACTATTATTGAGTCTGCTCTAGTCTGGACCCTGGTATAAATAGATACACTGGCAAGGGATAGAAGGCAAGGAGCAGTTGTTGTAGGCAAAGGCTAATGGGAGAGTTTGGAGAGAATCTGAACATAGCAACTCCAGTACCCCAGGCACTATTTCTCATCAAAATTAAGGAGTTGTGATCAAGTTGGATGAATGAGTAGCTAACTAATTTAAATAAAAAGAGTGGATGGGAGTTCACTGCTCCCTCCAAGTTGGAAAATACATGTGCTTAGAGCACACCAACACTATCCAAGAAACTGTCAGCAGGGATTATCAGGACTGCCTCTCCGGACTTGAGCCATTGCCCAGGAGTCCACGGATGACCTTGATCTCCCTGGTAAAACAATATCTATAAATAATTCAGCAAGCATTTTACCATGCAGCTGAGTAACATTCCTCATATTTGCTCAGGAACTCACATTGTTTCTTATGCCTCTGTTTCAGTTTTCTGTGTAGTAACCTTTAAGAGGTGAGCCCATGCTTCCCTTTAAAACAAGAGCAGTGCGCTTGTGAAACCCAATGTAAAGCCTATGGTTGTGAACTGGGAAAGGAAAAATATGACATTCTTGCACCAGCAAGCTAAGTGTTTGACAAGTTTGATTAAAAATTGTTTTTTAACCATACATGCAAGAGGAATGAGTGCCTGTCAGGGAGGAGCCATGTTTTACAGATCATTCTCTGGTGATTCCCACCTAGGAGGGTGCTCTGAGGGTCTGGATTTGCTGCCCAATAATATGTTGCAGAAACAGAATTTGTCCCCCTCTGAATCAAGAACAGATTTACACAAACACGTTTGTATCAAGAGCTTCTAGTTTGCTTTGGTTTTCCTTCCAACCATCCTACTCCCATTCATGGGTAAGAATCACATCCACGAGGCTCTGAGCCTGCATCTGAAGCTCTCTGTCCTGGAAACCCAGGTTAGTGCTGCACAAAGGAGAGCCGACCTGCTGGAAGAAGCTCAGGATTCGAGGAAACACAAGCCTGGGATGGCTGAGTATCTTTCTCTTCTCAGAAAGACACTCTCACCTTCCCATTTAAATTTAAACTTTTGGTCTTAGCAAATTTCCTTCTCTAATGAAACCACATCTGACACACTACAGTAAGAAACAAAGAAACAAACCAGAACCTGTACTCTCCTCCCAGAAAAATTGCAACACCTGAGGTTTTTTTTTTTTTAATATCATTTAACATATTTTTTCCTTACCAGCTTTAATTGTACATCAGCTTTTCTGAATGAACCTTGTACAAAATGAAGGGATTTTATTTGCATGTTTTATTCCATGTTGCTTTGGACAAGAAAAGACTCCATGTTGGGGGAGGGGAGACATACAGAGACTCACAAACTGGGGTATTACTGCCATCTAGTGTGAAGGGCTGTCGCCCAGAAGGGAGGGAGCCGAGAATCCCTGAGACAACAGGATTGGAAATCTCAGAGGTTAGAGGGAGGGGGGACAGCACTTCTGGCAGAAGCACCCAGCCCACTTGCGTATTCCCCGTGTAATGAACTCTCCCACTTTCTCCCACTACTGAAGCATTCGCATGTGGTCCAACAAGACAAAGCCGTCTATTTCTTCCAGCGAAAATGGAGAAACCCCAGTCAATCTTAAAGCAAGTTCTTTATGAGGGGGCACGTCCCAATTGTAAAGGCAGTGAGGCAGTGGGGATGATTTATTCAAGGGAGGGATGTCTGTATCCTTTGAAAACAGTCCAGACAGCCCCGTGTTCCCCGCTCCCTGTAAGGACGGCTGTGTCTGTGTAGACAGGCAGGCAGTTCCCATGGCACCTTGGCTTCCTGTCAAGCTGGGGATTACATGTGGTGATAATAATATTTATCATTCATGTGGATAGAAATATTGCATGGGTGAAGACTCATCATATATATTTTAAAAAATAAAACTAATCATAAAATACAGGGAAAAGCACATGAAATCCTCCCTGGTCAGGTACATTTAATTTTGTTGTTATTGTTGTTGTTCCATGTAGCACAGGAATAGACACAAAAGGACAGAATGACAAGGGCAACATCATCCTTCTGCAGCCTCCATATAATGGCCAGGGTCTTTGTGGCTGACATCCATCGCCATTCCTTTCACTCAGCAGAGAGCCCGCCGTGCTTCACTTCTTTATTTCTCTATCAGCCCCACCACACCTGCCAACGTACACTCACACACACACACACACTCCAGGGGTTTATGATTTAGGAGCTCAGGATGTTGGTGCCTGGGTTCTATTAGAAATCCACCAAACCAAGAGCTCAAAAAGCAGAAATCTTCAGGGATAATGAGAGCTAATTCAGAGAATCGCAAGTGCACAATCTAAGCCTGGAAGAATTTTAAGTCATTACCTATGTCAAAGTAACCTCAAACTGCAGGCTATTTTTGGCTGGTTTCAAAAGTGACCTGTAGCTCCAGGTACCTTAAATGAAAAATTCACTTCTAGCCTGCCCCAGGCCTGGACACACTGCAAGAGGAAACATTTTTCCAGCAGAGCTCCTGGAGCAGGCCAGCCTGCAAGACAGGCCAGCCTGGGAGATCTTCCAGCTTCTCGGGGAAGGTTGTGGATGGGAAGAGTAAACAGGGTGGTCACTGTTATCCTTTGCAGGTTTTTGCAGCTGATTTCAGGTGCTTTTCTCTTTGCCTGTGAACCGGGAAAGCAATAGAGATAGTTTAACATATATTGGATAGCAAGGATAAGAATTGGGGATCAGATTTTACTGGTGCTGAATATTATTTCTATGTATGTTATAAAGATTAAGCTGCTTTTCATCTGGCAAGGAGAGAGAAAAACAAATAGAACGGTGAGTCTTGGGCTCATGTAATCTAAGGACGTGCCCTTTGTTTAGATTCAACACACCACGCTGTCAAAGATAAAGGCGTATCTATCGATTCATCATTAAACATGGATCAGAAATAAATGACATTTTCATCCAAGTTGCTGCAGGATGGAAGTCTACCCGCCTCGTTACAGACCCTGGAATTGAAAAGGGAGCTAGTCTGAAAACATTTTACCCCTGTGTCTCCAGTTCTCAAACCCACACTCCCACATTTCTTTGCCTCATTTTTCCTGGCGCCCTGGATTTGTCTGTTTGCTTCTGACATGAGTAATGCTACAACCTGGAGAAATCGCAACCCACTGGTAAGGCACTCACCCAGCTTTTCTAGGATTAATCACGGCCTAAAACACTAAATAACATACTGATATATTAACTCCATTAAAATCTAATTCAGTGGCAATAACTTGTAGAAAGCCAACAAAGGGCTTATGAAGAACAAAGTGAGAAAAGCCCCAAAAAGGTAAATCAATGCATGGACTGAGAGTAAATCAGAATTGAAGACAAGAGTATGAATTAAAAGAGTCCAGGCTAGAGTCCCAGCCCTTGCTCCAAGCTCATATATTCTTGTGAGGTTTACCCATGTAATCAAGCAAGGCTGATGGGTTCGTAATTGATGAGACTTTCAAATGTTAGATGGTCCAATTCAAAAGAGTTTAGTAATGCAATGTCACCAAGGAGATTTTTGTTTCAGCTTTCACAGAATACTGCTCAGGAGTTCCATTGTGGATATTCATTAGTCCAAGGCTTGAAACCCTTGGGCATGGAGGAACTCTTAGGTTGAGTCACAAAGAAGTGAAGAAAACAAGAACATGTTCCAGCTCTCCTAGAACGTGTAAGGGTGAAGAACATAAAGTACACTATGTAAAATCCAGGGGCAGCGGGAGACAGGGTATGCATGGAAGAGGATGTTGAGATAGAGGAGGCAGAAGGCCCTTGGCAGAGGGAGAAGGGCTTGGCACAGATCCTTCCATTACAGCCTCAGAAGGAGCCAAACGTGCCCAACACTTTGACCTCAGATTTCCAACCTCTAGAACTGTGAGACAATACATTTCTGTGGCTTAAGCCCCAAGTGTGAGTCACTTCATTATAGCAGACAGAATACAGGATATTCAGCCCTCCCTATTCACGGAGTGCACACTGGCAGATTCAACCAACCATGATTGAAAATATCTGGAGAAAAAATAGAATGGTGCTGCAAACCTACTATTTTTGCTTGTTATTATTCCCTAAACAATACAGTGCAAAAGCCATGACCACAGCATCCACACTGTCTTATATATTGTAACTAATATAGACTTGAAGTATGAGAGGGTGTGTGTGTAGCTGGTGTGTGTAGCTGCGTCTTTTGATGTAAGGGATGTATTTGAGTATCCCAGGATTTTGGTACCCATGGGGGATTCTGGATTCAATTCCCTGAGGATACCATGGGACAACTGTACAGAATCTGAGTCTCTGTTAATGGCTCAATCTGGTATCTGGTGCACACGAAGAGGACTAGACTCAAACCAACTGTCTGGGAAAAGGCAGGCCAGGAGGCCTCGGCCATGTCGGCAATGACATCACTGGAGACTGTTGCACACAGAACTGAGATGACCAGAGGTGCTTCTGTGCTGCCCTGCATGCCCAAAGTTGACATTCCCATAGCTTCAATCTCAGTTTTACACAAAATGGAAAACCTCTATTCCTACATTGTTTTCCACTGGAAATACTCCCCAGATTTGCCATTTGGTAGAAATTTAGTCCCAAAAGAAAGCCAAGGTGAGAAAAGAGGTGGGGAGGAGTAACAAGATATATCTGACAAGTGTTTTCTCTCTCACTGTGCATGGCATTTGACAAGACCTAGCTAATGCCCAGCTCCTAGATTAAAAATTGGCAGATTCAGTAAGATTCAGGCAGCTTTGATTTCATTTAACTGCTGTCTCTTCTATCTCACCAACAGAAGCTGATACAAATATTAAATCTAGCAAATGTGAAACACTGGAAGAGGCAGAATATTGCACATCAATTTCTGTCTCAAAAATAGCTTGTGTGTGTGAGTGTGTGTGTTTGTCTGTGTGTATGTGTGTGTCTGGTCTGCACTTTGCGGCCCAAGTCTGGGATACTACAAAGGATCCTTAGTAAAGCTGCAGCGTGGTGCATAGGGAGAGCATTGGAGTGAGCCTCCTCCATGGCACTTCAGGTTCTCATTGTGCCATTCATTGACGTTGTGGCCATGGACCAGTTCTTCCTTCTGAACTTCAGTTACTTCATCAATGCAAGTGTGAATTTGAAACATACACCCTGCTTCTATTAAAATGCTATTGTGAGATCCAGATGGAATTCTGTAATGGAAAATGTGTGGCAACAGCAGTTTGATATTGATAGCAGGTCACTGGGTCACAATGCTTCAGAAACATATTAACAGTTCTGCAGGTTTCCATTTTCAAGGAGCAGTGAATTTCCATCTTCTTTTGGTTGATGGTATCAAAACTTGTTAGTTTGAGCTCTGCTTGTATTAAGAAATATGATGATGTAAAATAGAAAAATAGCCTTGACACATTCAGTGCTCAGTGCTAGTCAGGGTTGTTTCAGTAGCTTTTGGTAAATCCAAGAAAATGACGTATTTGACCTAAAGCAAAGAAATATCCATGTATTTTATATACTCAAGAACACCAGATACCTGTTGCAACTCTGCAATGTCAGGTCATTTGCATATTGGGGAAAATAAGTCTGAAATGTGTGATTTGAATGGATAAGAGGTAACTAAAATATGCTTTGCGTGGTCCTTTGAGACTATACTGGAAGTTCTAGAGAAGGAAGTAAACACATTACCTGGATTGGATAGGTCCGTCTCAGTCTCCTTCATTCTCCACGTCTCCCTTACCACCTCACATTCTGTTAGATGAATGGTGCCTTCACGATGCTTGTCAGGATGCAGAACATAACTTCCCTTAAGAACAATCTTTGTTATGTAATCTGACAATTATTACTGAGAATAAACTGTTAACAGAACACCATAGTAAGAACTATTTAAAGAATTAGAGACGGATAAGTGTGCTGTTGCATGTCCTGGAAGCTCAGCTCCCTGCTAACGGTCTGGGAAAGCAGTGGAAGATGGTCCAAGTGTTTGGGCCCCTGCAGCCCACAGAGGAGACTCAGATGAAAATCCTGGTTCCTGGTTTTGGCCTGGCTCAGCCCTGGCATTGTGGCCATCTGGGCAGTGAACCAGTGGATGCAATATTTCTCTATTTCTCTGTCCTTCTCTCTGTAACTATGACTTTCAAATAAATAAATACATCTTAAACATGGAGAGACAGAAGAGTTAGCATCCCATGGAAGCTATATATAAACACAAACATTATCATGAAATGTTTGTAATATACATCATGTTTTACTATAGTATTTAAGGAGATAAATTATCTCCATCTGGGGATATCTGTAGGAAAATATTCAGTTTTACTGGTGGTATTGAGGCTGGATCTTATAGATGTAAATCTTTCAGAAAGTCAGCTCTTAGATTAAGAGAATAGCATGAAGAAGACATGGACACAGGGCAGTACAAAATGGTGTCCAGAAATTTAAAAAAAAATAAAAAAGAACTTTTTTCTTTGTTTCATTTTGTTCTTCAGAGCTTAAAAGGGGGTGGGGAGACACTGCTAGGGCTAACTTATAGGTTGTCTAATGCAGTTTGACTTCTTTCTTTTAGACAAAACCATTGAAAGTTATTGATAAACGAATGGTCAGTCAACATTATCTACATGGGAAGAGGCTGCAGTTGCTAGTCACGGTTTCAAATGATAAGTCATGAGAATCTGTGCTTAGAGCATGACATGAAAGGGGAGATACAAGAGAACTATGACAGGCAGAATCAGCACGGCTGATGGATTGAATGAAAGTGACAAAGGAAGCGAAGGTTCACGAAATTCCAATCTGTGTGCTCTTGCCCATGAACGTTCTAATCAATGAAGTCCCTCTTCAAGGAGGAGTGGCAGAGAAAAGTCAATAGTTCCAGTCTAACTAGAAGTTCCTCCACTTGGCTCCAACTTTCCCAACAACAATCATAATGTTAATTTGCAATGGATACAGCGAAGGAGTAGGACTGAGGTCGAATCATTTGTGAACACTCAGATCTGTGTCTTCCCTAGGTTCCCCATCTCCATCTTTGTTACCTCTGCAACCTCAACAATCGAGTCAGAAACCGCATTCTAACTCTCTCTTCCTTTACCTGAGAGTTTCAGCCTACTCCCATGACTTTCGAATTACTTTTCAAACGGCAGCTCAAAGGATCCCTTTTGTCCATCTCCATGCTACTGTAGGGGCCCAGGTCCCAATCACCATTATGTTTCACTCGTACAATGGAAGCAGCCTCCTACTTTGCCTTCCTGCTTCCAAACCTACTTCTCCACAATCAGTTCACCCACAACAAGAAGAGTGGTTTCTGAACATACACATCAGATTGATACCTTATTTTTAAAATCCTCCCAGGACAGCCTTCAGATCCCAAATTCAGCTCAACGGCTTCAGACTTTCTGGGTCCAGCACTGCCGGTCTCTGTCTTGCACTCCCTACACTTGTTCACTCTTCCTGGCTCTCTAAGACAAAACCACACTGGCCTGTCTTCTTAGCACCAGGCTCTGCCTGACTGTAACCATCCGGTACTGCTAGGGAACTTCATGAAGCGTGATCTCACCTGTGGTTCCTAGTTTGTGTTCATATGTCACTTCCTTTTCAATCTCAGGTAGTTTCCCCATGTCATTTTTCATTCACTTTCTATGATAGCAGCTAATTTTATTGTCTTAGAAGAATCTGTCCCCAAGAAAGTATTGTGTTTATATACATGTTTATCATTTGGCTCTGTGATCTCCCACTCCCTACCTTCCCATCACACTAGAAATTAAATCGCACGGGAGCAAATATCTTTTCTGTCCTATTCATTTTGTTCCTCACACGTGGGTGCACAAATGAACAAAAGAACACCATAAGATTGATCTATATGGAGTTGTCAGAATGCAGGTGTCATCAAGGGAGAGTTGGGCATAAACACAGATTTGGGGAGGAATCTCATGGAGAAAAGCATAGACTCACAGAAAAGAGGGTTCCGTGATGGAGAGAGGCCCCACCATCTCCTCCAGAGAGGACAGAGCCCAGTTCTTCTCCCACTACATGCCCTTAAGAGTCTATATTCCAACAGGAAAAGGCCTTAACTGATTTTGGTGCAATTGAGAAACAACACTTTTGCCAAAGGGAATATGCCTCTTGAGTGGTCCTATGTCTTTAGATGCCTCTGACATGAGCCCCTGCATTCTCAGTGTCTGGCTGGTTTCATCCCATCTGTAACAACATCTTTAAGTGCATCACAGGACTGGAGAAGAACTGGGGTGGGCCACAGCTCACCAGTTTAGTCCAGCTATAAAGTCTAGAAGGGTGAGGTTAATAGGTGGATTATAGAATTTTAGAAGGAACTTAAACCTTTATACAACCTTTTGCAAAGCCCAAGAGCTTGACTAGAATCCTTCTTGCCGATTACTCAGGTAAGTCTCTTCGCTCTTCCCATTCTTCCTGTCATGAGGAAAAGCCCAAAGTCTTGCTCCTGTCTACTGTTCCGCATTCTCTCCTGAAGAAAGCTCCAAAATATGATGTACGTCTGTGCCTGGGCTAGTAGAAATCATTTTTTGTGAAGGCCTCCGGAATGGATTTCTCAAATTCAGCAAACCAAGGAAATTCTTTTTTTTTTTTTTTTTTTTTTGAAGGCAGAGCTACAGAGAGGCAGGGGCAGAGAGAGAGAGAGAGAGAGGTCTTCCATCCACTGGTTCACTCCCCCAGATGGCCACAACAGCTGTAGAGCTGTAGCTATGCTCATCCAAAGCCAGGAGCCAGGAGCCTCCTCTGGGTCTCCCATGTGGGTGCAGGGGTCCAAGGACTTGAGCCATCTTTTATTGCTTTCCCAGGCCACAGCAGAGAGCTGGATCGGAAGTGGAGCAGCTGGGGCTCGAACCTGCGCCCATATGGAATGCTAGCACTGCAAGGGGCGGCCTCATCCACTTTGCCGCAGCAGCCATGGAAATTCTTTACAAAGTGTATAAGGCCTCCGTTTTTCTGTTGACTGAGCATGAGTCCCACAGTCTTACCAGAGCTGATCAGAATACACCCCTCATTGCAGGCAGGAAACAATGGAAGTGGTATACCGGATCTTTCAATTATGCGCACAGCAGGCATGACACCCTCTGCTTCCTTTTTCATTCTTAATCCAGCTTTTAGGGATTGCAAGTACAATGACTACCCTTTGTTCTCAGTAGTTGTGATTGCATGTATGATAGACACAGCATTAAAAAATACCTTTCGTGCATTTCCTTTGTCACCTGCACAGGATCCTTGGGAGATCAAGGCTTTGTGAGCCCAGGGAAATGTCTCCTTCCCTCCAAGGAAGCACATCAAAAACAAAATCTCCTTCCTTCGCGAATAATCAAAGAAATACGAATATAAGCGGGACATGAAACGGATGTGAGATGCTGCTAAACGCATCAGTCACAAGTCTGTCTGCAGTTCACTCCTTCCCTCGCACAGACTACGCCCACGCTGGCTTCCACAAGGTTGACACTGGAGTGTGATGTAGTGGGCATTCAATTTGTCACCTTTCAGTTGCCTTGTAGGAAAGCAGTTGTTTGTCCCCTCACCACTCCCTCATCCTTTCTGCTGCTATGCTACTCAGAAAAGAAGAATCACTTATCATACAGATCCTTGCTGCTGCTTAATGCTGATGTTTTGTCTGCTAGAAATCTGATTGAAAAGTGCGTCTGTTCCTCCTCCGATCGTCTCCCCCGGAAAACTGGCAGTCCTGACACATTCTGACATTTCTAAACAACTTAGGCTCTTCCTGCCAAATCCCAGTTGCTCTCTAAACCCTTTGAATCCTGTAGAATGCAAACTAATCTACTGAGAGAAAGGCGCCAGGCCTGGCCTGGCAGCTGGCGCTAGGAATGTCAGAGTAGGGACATGATAAATACACCTGCCATGGAGAAAGGGAAGCCCGGGCCAGCGTAGCAGCACAATGAGGCTATTTAATGTACAGAGATAGGCGGGACACTCTCCAGTACCCTCGAGTACAAACTGCATGGAGGTGATTTGTTCAGAAAGGGAAATGACAGCTATTAATAATGTGCGCAGTCTGGAGATAAGGAGCAGAAATCCTCCCGTGTCCCCTCAGACCACGTTCAGCTTTCCTCTGCTTGTTCCAGGGTTAGCAAAGTCACCTGTGCCTTGTAATCTGCACCTACATGCTATGGAAGCAGGGGCATGGCTGCCACCTACATGGAGGCCATGGCTGGTCCTGAAACAATACAGTGGCATTGGGAAACACATGAAATTTGTTCCCTTTATAAATCCTTTTTTTTAAAGTAAAAAAAAAAAAAGATGTCTTTATTTCTGTGATCTCAACTTCTCCCTGGTTAAGTGTGGTTTGTCAGGCAAAGCATGGAGTTTAGTTAGTGAGAATTGGAATACTGTCAATCATATCAGGTCTGTGGCATAATAAAAGGCCTTTATCTAATTAAGACATGAGTGCATCCTTTGTGTGCCTGTGCATATGTGTGCACACATGCACACGCTGCTACAAATGTTTTACCCTTTCAATGCAAGACAGTGTTTCTGGAGATAAGATCTTGAGGAAAAGCCTATGACAAAAAATTGCAGGGTAAGCAAAATGAATGGAGGTTTGCAAATTTGTCTTAATAAAATTTTTCTAAGATTATGAACTTTTAGACGGCAGAGACCATATTGCTTTACTTGAATCAAAACTAGAAAATGTAAAACTATATAGAGAAAGATAATTGAGAAATTATTTGAGTGACAATGATACTAGTGACAAAATAGTTTAAATTGTTAAACTTAAATGAATTTATGACTTAGGCAATTTAGTCATTTTCCTAGAGCAAAATGAGATTGGTTAATACATAAATGGATGATGACAGAATATTGTGAACCTCTGTGCCACAGGAACCCCGAACTTGAACAAAAATCCACTCTTTCCTCTTCCATCAACAGACACAAAACTATCAATTACTTCATGTGAAATCAGAGACCACTGATCATTCTTATTTTTTTATAGTGGGGACATGGCCACAATCGCATCAGTTTCATCTAGATTGAACACACTGTAGGAGCAGGTGTGTGGCACACTGGGAAGGACTCCTCTTGGAATGCTGGCATTCCCGTGTTAGAAAGCCTTGTGTCACGTCCCAGTTCCACTCTTGATTCCAGCTTCCTGCTAATGCACCCTGAGAGGCAGCAGAAGAGGTTCAAATACCTGGGTCCCTGTCACCCAAGTGGAAGATCCCTGCTGAATTAGCTGGCCGCTCTGGCTGTTGCAGGCATTCGGAGAGTAAATCAGTGACAAATCTCGCTCTGTTTGTCTCTCTCTGCCTTTCAAATAAATCAATGAATAAATATTTTAAAAATAATATAGCCTAATGCAAAATACACATCAACGTTCTTTAAAGGATCGGCCTTGTAAGAAGGATACAAAACAAAGTGGAATCTGGAGCCAGCGCTGAGGTGTAGCAGGTAAAGTTGCCGCCTGCAGTGCCGGCTCGAACTCGCTAGTTCGAGTCCCAGCTGCTCCACTTTCAATCCAGTTCTCTGCCATGGCCTGGGAAAGCAGTAGAAGATGGCCCAAGTCCTTGGGCCCCTGGACCTGTGTGGGAGACTCAGAAGAAGCTCCAGGCTCCTGGCTTTGGGTTGGCACAGCTCCGACTGTTGTGGCCAATTGGAGAGTGAACCAGTGGATGGAAGGCTGACTCCTCTCTCTCTCTCCCTCCCTCTCTGCCTCTCTCTGCCTCTCCTCTCTCTGTGTAACTCGTTCAAATAAATAAATAAATAAATATTTTTTAAAAAAAGAAAGTAAAATCTGATTTCCAAGATTATTTTTTGATTGAAAAATCACAAGTATATCCTCAGGTGCAAAAAATATAATGCAAACTAAAGATATATTTTCTTTCTATGTGTTTCTAACACTGAAATCATTATTTTTCAATGTTATGATCACAAATATCAAAGGAAATACTTTTGCACTACTTACATTTCCCTAATAACCAACCAATGGAGCCAGGCAACTGGAAGTAAGGTCAACATAAGCTAAAATCTGATGCAAAATATTAATAATTGTTACAAATTCTAAGACCAAGCATTACTGGGTTTATATCAATGTCCAAAGAACAGACAATTGAGTGCACTCTTTTTAGATCTAGCTTTTGCTGGGAAAGATAAATCACACTGACTTCACACAGGGGACAGAAAATCATGGACATATGAACATATAGAGAAAAGTATAGTTGAAAATGATTTGTGGTGGTCCCAGAGAAGCCTTGGTTTTTAGTTTCCGAATAAGAAGTATGACCTTGAGTATGCAGCAAGAAGCACCATCTTATAAAACACTTCATTTCCTATAATTCAGAGAAGGTGAAGTATGTCACATTCAGGATTCTGCCTTCCGAAGACCATGACAGTCCCTGAGAATTTCATGTCAGAGATCAATCTGTGAGAATTCTAAGGCATGCCTCAGACTTCAACAAACATGAGCTGGATAAATACCATGGAGTTCATCGATCCTTTCCTGTGTCATTGAGCACTTATTAATCACACAGAACACATAACTGGATGTTAGGAAAGAAAATACACCAAAATAATTTTGAATCATCATGATACCTCAGGTACATGTTACATGTTAGTGAAATAATAGTTAAGCATAAAATTAATACCACCCTTACATGAATTTATTGCAGCAATATTACTTAAAAAGTAACCAGAAAGGATTTATCTCTCTAGGTCATCTGAAAATCTCAGTAGCCTCAGATAAATTTTGTAAAGTCATTAATCAAAATGTCTGATGGAGGTGGATCTTTGCTACAGGAATGATAGGTACACCAGAAACCCAAAACAGACATGAGGAGTATCAAATCTTAGGTCCTGATTTATGAATGAGTGGCATATTCTCGACAGAAATGTGTTATTATTCACCTGTATGCTTCTTATTTTCATATATCTTGCTGAGTCTTAAATTGAAATGTTTCTAATCAATGAGATATTTTATGCAAAAGAAGAGGGCAAATCATGGTGAAGCAAAGTGACATCTTAATTTTAACAACATGTGAATTAAGTATAAAATTATTTATCCAGAGGCCAGCATTGTGGCACAGTGGGTTAAACCTCCACTGCTTGTGACACCAGCCTCCCTCGTTAGAACCAGATGGGTCCTAGATGCTCTGCTCCCCACTGAACTTCTTGCTAATGTGCCTGGCCACCTGCCACTCCTATAGGTGTCCTTGATGGAGTTCCTGGCTCCTGGCTTCCGCCTGGCTCCAGCCCTGGTTGTTGCCTCCACTAGGAAATGAATCAGTGGAGGGAAGGGTTTGCTTGCTCTCTCCTCCTCCATTTTAAACAAACAAATAAACTACTTATCCAAAATTAAATTAAAGCAAATCATCGTCATGTAAGAAGAGTTTAAGTAAAAGCAACAACAATCCATAAAATCTATTTGAAACTGATGAAACTTTGATCTCACAGTATCCACAGCAATACCAAGGATTGCTCGTATATGATTTTGGTTGAAGTTCATTTGAATTCATAAGACATGGATCTGTGAAAGCTGAGATTACACTAAAATAGTCAATTCAACTCAGCCTGGCATCAGACTCTCCGAGAAAATGCATTGTCATTACTATCATATTGTAGAAAGCAATATTAACCATCTGTATGGAATTTGTAATTTTATAAGATCCAGAATGTAATGATAATCGTTGCCTGTCACACATACAAGTCAACAACTCAAAGGCCATTTTCCAAAACCAAATAATACTCCACTCACATCAATTATTGGCCTTGATCACTGCCTCATTTTTAAGCTGGGGTTATTTATCGCTCATTGACTTTCCACTCTTACGTTTAAAAAATATGCTATACTAAATGCACAAGAGAGCACTTTAAAGCTTTTATTTATAACACATTGAAATGTTACTCTCAAGGGCTGCTTCCCACTTGTAGGCATGCAATCATTTCTCAGGTAACATTGTTATTGACTGGAATGACCTTGAAATGGACTGCTAAGGATCAAAGAAAATTTAAGAGAAAACAACGTGGGAAGACGCCTTTGGCTTAATACTACGTCTTGGAAGCGGAGGGCACAATTTACAAAAATGATGATTACAACATGCTAAACCCTAGGCATGGAGAAGTGCCTGAGAACTGCCTCACTGTGCTAAGTGGGTGGAGCTGTAACGCTGTCCTATTCTACATTCTGCTTCTCAATACTGTCACTTTTCATTATTACAGTGTCTACACTCTTATGCATTTATTCCCTTTCTTGGAAAAGTCTACCATATTCTAATTACATACCATTTATATGAGCAAATGTTAACTTATAGCAGTATGCATTAATTTAATGCCATGCATTAAATTACACTATATTTACCATGTTTGAGGTTTACTAGTTTTCTGGATGATTTTATTTTTTAACCCTAAAAAGAGAAAGTTTTTAAAAATGAGGCTATAATAACATGCTAATGAGTCTGCCTAAAAAGTGGGTCATTTTGGTTCTACTGTGCCATTACCCTGAAACTACCCTATAAAATAATGTGGAGTAATAACATCTGAAATACAGATACACACACTAACTTGTGAATTTATTTAGACTTATGGTTTCTCTGTGTGTGTGTGTGTATTTGTGTATGTGTGTGTGTATCTTACAATAAAGAGTTTAAAGTAAAATTTAACAACCCAGTACTATTTATTTCACTGAAGAGGATATTTAGGTGAAATATATGTATGAGAAAATATTTGCAGCATCATTTGTCCTTTAAGAAATGCAAATTACAGCCACAAGGAGATATCACTGCAGACAGTCCCCATCTTAATTTTTAACTTTTTGTCAGTGTGAAAGCAATATGGGGGTGGAGCCAAGATGGGAGAATAGTGAGGGGGCGCACTGATAGTCCGGGAAATGATAGTTTAATAAAAGTGGAGTTACTGTAGTTTCAGGGAAAGGGTCAGGGAAAAAACTGCAGAGGAAACTCTTCCGGATCTAGTGGATGTGACATGGAGTACTTGCGGGGAAAGCAAGGACACCCACAGCTCGGGAGCCCAGCCGCGGAGTCTATGCACCAGCGCTGGAAAGGGAGGTGAGGTCAGTAGCCTGAGACGTTGGCAGGGAAATGGCAGAAAGAGCCTAGAGGGAACGAGGCTTGAAGCCCTGCTGGGGGAAAGTTCACCAGGCTAACTAGAGGAGAGAAAAAAATAAATAAAATAAAGTAAAACGGACCGGCATGGACACAAGCCACTCTCTCCACTCAGCTTACAAAGGCAAGCAAGACACAGAGCAGGCGCCATTTTGGACACACGTAAAGCGGCACCCACCATCAACCAAGCAGAAAAACCTGCTCTGGTGGGGAGAAATAACAGGAGGTTAGGACCTAGTGAAGGTATGGAGCTAATGAACTGAGACTGTGAAAATCTGAGGGTGTGGGAGAGAACTCACAGAGTACACAAACTCCGGTAACCTTGGCAACCTGGTGGGACTGCATAGACCCTTTGTGTGGTCCTTGGGGCAGAGCAGACAAATATTATACCCACAGGGTATATTCATACACTAACTACCCTCAATTCCACTCAGCTGAGTGAAATTACTTCCCTTCTGAGTTAAAGAGAGAGAGAGAGAGAGAGAGAGAGAGAGAGAGAGAGAGAGAACAACTTGGGTGAGTCACCTTTGGCACACCCTTAACCCTGAAGAACCAGAGCTCTCTGGCCACACCCATCACAAGCCTCTAAGGATCCATCAAAAACAGCCCACTTAATCTAGAGCCAGAACAGCCAGTGCCAGGATAGGCTGAAGACAGGAGCCAAGATCTCCATCCTGGTCTCCCGTATGGGTGACAGGAGCCCAAGAACTTCAGTTATCTTCCACTGCCTTCCTAAGCACATTAACAGGAAGCTGGATTGGAAGCTGAGCTGTCAGGACTCAAAACCCCACACACTCCATTATGGGATGCAGGCTTCACAAACTGTGTTTTAACCCACTGCACTGCAACACCAGCTCCTTAGAGGAAAATCTGTTTTTCTCCCCATTCATTTTGATGTCAGCTTTGTATCCCTTATTTACGGTATTTATCATGTTGAAGAAATTTCTTTCCATGCCTGTTCATGTCCAGGCTGCTTCTCTTCCAATTCAGCTCTCTGCCATGGTCTGGGAAAGCAATAGAAGATGGCCCAAGTGCTTGGGCTCCTGCCCTGTGTGGGCGACCTGAATGAAGCTCCTGGCTTTTGATTGGCTCAGTTCCAGCCATTGAGGCCTTTGGGGTGGGGGGTGAACCAACTGATGGAAGACCTTTTTCCTCTGTTTCCTCATCCCCCTCTGTAACTCTACATCTCAAATAAATAAAGGCACAGTTATACACACATACATGAGAGAGAGGGAGAAAGAGAGAGAGAGAGAGAGAATATGTCTTCCATTTGCTGGAAAATGCCCCAAATGACTGTAACTGCCAGGGTTGGGCTGATCCATTGCCAGGAGCCAAGAGCTTCACCCAGATCTTCCAATGGAGGCAGGGGCACAAGCACTTGGGCCATTCTCCGCTGCTTTCTCAGGCACATTAGCAGAGAGCTGGACTGGAAGTGGAACAGCTGGGACTCAAACTGGTGCACATATGGGTTACCCGCACCACAGGCAGTAGCTTGATCTGCCATACTACAACACCAGCCCCAATTGTGTGGTTTCTACATTTCATTGTTAATGGCTTACTAACAGTGACTCATGTTAGAATCTTGGTTTTAAAATTATTTTATTTATATAAATGGAACAGGTTTCTTGTATTTCATATATACAGTTTTAAGAACATAATGATACTGCCTATCCTAGCCTACTCACCTTCCCTCATTCCTGCCCTCCCTCCTTCTTCCTTTCTTAATTTTCTTTTTTTTTTTTTTGCAGTGATATACTTTTAATTTACTTTATAATCACAAGGTTGGGTCATTGCCACCCATGTAAGTGGGCCAGATTGACTTCTAGGCTCTTAGTTTCAGCCTGGCCAAGACTTGGCTTTTGCTGGCATTTAGGGAGTGAACCAATGAATGCAAACTCTCTGTAGTCTTCTGTCTCTTCCTGGAAGAGAATCAAAAACACTTGGGAGCGACTGGCCCACCAACAGCCTGAGACTGGTTCCAAAGACTATAAGGTTCCCTTGTCTGTACCCCACACCCTATCACACAGCAGCAAGTCTCCAGTGTAATAAGAGTGGATTATAGCTGAGAGAGATAGTTCTATTGGGAAGCCTCAACATCCTTCTGTCAGTAATTGAAAGACCAAGCAGGCAGAAAATCAGTAAGCTAATAGATGACCTGAACAGCACATCAATCTACTTGATCTAATTGATATTTATAGAACACTCCATCCAACAATGGTCAATTATACACTCTTCTCAAGCCCACATGAAACATTCATTGAGATGGACCACATTCCGACCCACAAAGGCAACTGAATATATTTAAAAGAACATAAATCATACTGATTATTTTCTCAGACCATAAAACAATTAAACTCAAAATCAAGAATAAAGATAGCTAGAATATTCCCAGATAATTTGGAAATTTAACAATATACATATACATAATCATGCAGTGATTAAAAAGTCTCAAGACAATATTAAAAGTATTTACCTAAATGGAAATGAAAATATAACTTTAAAATTCATGGAATGCATGAATTCATGGAATGCAGCTAGCAATACATTAAAAATAGTAATATATACTAAAAACGAAGAAATACCTAAAATTCATAATCTCAACCTCCATCCTAGAAACTAGAGAAAAAGAACAAAGCAGAACTTGAGAAATTAAATGAAATATAATAATAAAATTAAGAACAAAAGTAAAATAAATTGAAAACAGAAAGGGAATAGGGAAAGTCAACAAATCCAAGTTCTGCCTCTGAGAAAACATGTATAACAATGATAAACTTCTAGCTAGGCTAACCAAGAAAAACACAGAGGAAGCATTTCACCCCATCAGGAGTTAATGAGGATAATATTCACTTCTGACCCCAGGGGTATTGAAAGAATAAGAAGGGAATACTCCCAAGTAATTTTATATTCACAGATTTGATAACATAGATGGACTGAATCATTGATTAGAAAGCTACCAAATTCAGTAAAAAGGAAATCGAAACCTGAATAGCTTCATATTTATAAGGCAAAAGAAGTTGCAATGTAAAAGATTCCAAAAAAGAAAATGATTGGTCCAGGTGATTTCATTTTTGAATTTTAGCAAACATTTACAATTGGTCTGCTGTATATAAATTGGATTAAAAACAAATCTTAATGAAAAATGGAACGGGAGAGTGGTAAGAGATTGGTTGGGAGTGGGGGTGGGAGGGCGTGAATGGGGTAAGAAAGACTATATTCCTAAAAGCTGCACATATGGAATTTGTATTAATTAAATAAAAACCTTCAAAAATAAATAAAAATAATAAAAAGACATAAATTAACTCTACAAAATCTTTTTCTCATAAATTAAAAGAGAGACTCTCAATTCATTTTATGAGGATAGTATTACACAAATATCAAAAATAAATAAAAATAATACAAGAAAATAAAACTGTGGGCTGCTCTCTAATGAGGATAAAAAATGCCTTAACAAAATAAGCGCTAATTTATTTCCTCAATAAATAAATATAATGAATCTTGACCAAGTGAAATTTGTTATAGGAATGCAAGGCTGGTTCAACATTAAAAAATTAATCAACATAATTCAACATACGAACAGACTAAAAATATGACCATACCAATATATTCATAAAGAACTTTTGACAAAATAAAATGCAGATTCATAATAAAAATTCTTGAAAAGGTAGGAATAGAAAGGAATGTTCTCAGCCTATCAAAATATACATACAAAATACGTACAGTTTGAGATTGAGTTCTTTTCCACCAACATCAGGAACAAGACAACAATACTCTGTCTTATCATTTCTCTTGAAATTTATAACAAAAGTCAGAATTTTTGCAATAAGACAAGAAACAAAACTGTCTTCTCTTACAGATGACATGATTGTGTAATAACTGTAGGGCAAAAACATAATGATGAGTGAATGAGAGGTCTTTAAAAAGCTCAAAAAAATAGGTATTATGAGAAACTATTAATGGATTTCAAAATTTTTACACCAAGATCAATTTATCTTTTAAATACTTTTTTCCACCAACTTTTTGAAATACCTTCTTTTACCAAAGGATCATATAAGCCAACTGGAAATGCTTCAGTGGCCAAAATAGTAACAAGCGCATATTGATAATAACAAAATAACACAGTACTAGATTATAACCCAAAGTATACAGTAAATGCCCATGAGTCTAGATATCAGCCATACAGTAGATAAATGGAAGAGTATAATGAAATCTCGTGTACAGAGAAATTCCAAATAATTCTGTAGATGCTGGCTCCCTAAGCACTGGTGCCCAACTGTCCACTCCTTAGAGGATAGTTAGGGGTGTGTGTGGGGGGGTGTAGGGGAGAGACTTTACAGTGAGAAATCTGCCAAACAATACTCAGTAATATGATCAAGATGAGCATGAAAAGCAGTAAACCATTTTGACGATGGAACCATTGCTGATGTGGTGAGAACATAGTCCTAATATGGACTGATTTTCAGCCCTTAAGGTATTCAGATCTGGCTCAAGAGCCCATGAGAGTATTTTAGGCATGGAAAGCCAAGACACTCTGGAAAAAAAAAAAAAGATGAAGACCTAAATGAAAGATCTCTGCAAGTGAGATCTCAGTGGAAAGAACGGGGCCATCAAAGAAGGAGGTACCTTTCTCTGAAGGGAGGAGAGAACCTCCACTTTGACTATGGCCCTGTCGGAATAAGATCGAAGTCGGCGAACCCAAAAGGCTTCCATAGCCTTGGCAAGTCATGACTAGAGCCTAGGGAGATTACTGACGCCATAAACAAGAGTGTCAAATTGTTAAACCAACATCAGGAGTCACCGTGTACTTATGTCCCATGTGAGATCTGTCCTTTATGTCTCATGAGGGATCTGTCCTTAATGTGTTATCCAGTGTGAAGTAATGCTATAACTAGTACTGAAACAGTATTTTTACACTTTGTGTTTCTGTGTGGGTGCAAACTGATGAAATCTTTACTTAGTATATACGGAATCAATCTTCTGTATATAAAGATAATTGAAAATGAAAAAAACACTTGGTGTTAAATTGGAAATTTCATAGAAAATTAATTTTTAAAAAAATATCTTGTAGGATCTCTGTCCTTAATATGCTGTACATTGTGATTTAATACTATAACTAGTACTCCAACAGTATTTTTCACTTTGTGTTGCTATGTGGGGGCAAACTGTTGAAATCTTTACTTAATATATACTAACCTATCTTCTGTATATAAAGAGAAATGAAAATGAATCTTGATGTAAATGCAAGGGGAGAGGGAGTGGGAAAGGGGAGGGTTGAGGGTGGGAGGGAATTTATGGGGGGGGGGGAAGCCATTGTAATCCATAAGCTGTACTTTGGAAATTTATATTCATTAAATAAAAGTTTTTAAAAAATAAATAAATAAATATAAATATGGACTGATTTTCCACTGGGATCTTCCACACTCAATGCCATCACTCCAAACCCATAAATTATGACATAGAAAAACATCAGAAAGAAACAATAGAGAGACATTCTACAAAATATCTAACCAGTAATCCTAAAAACTGTCAAAGTCTTCAAACACAAGTAAAACTTGACAATTTTGACTCAAAGGATCTTGAGGAAACTTGATGGCTAAAAGTGACATGGTAACTTGGATGGGGTCCTGGCACAGACAAAGGACATTACAGAAAATACAGTGATATCCAAACAAAGTGTAGATTTAGTTATAATAATATGTTTGCATAATATTTAGCTGTGACAGGTGAGCCATAATAATTCTGACAGGGTATACTGGTGACTGGTATATAGGAATTCTGTAATATTCCTACAAATTTATCAAAAAAAATTAAAAGTAGGGCCTATTTGTCTAACTTGGTCTACTTGCTCATTAGAAGATATGCCACTTAGGCTGCCTCAATTCATCGACTGATTTTTCCATTGTGTCAGTATAACATTCTATGTCTGTTGGATATTAAATTTATTCTTTCTGGATTGCCAGGCACATAGTAGTCAGTCTATAAATATTTCCTCAATGCTACAAGAATGCCTTTCCTTAAGCTCCCAGACAAAAGTATTATTTTAAGCTACAGAGATGAACAAAATGAAACCTCCACATCACTGTATTAATTTGAAAGCAAGCCTTAAGGTTCAACTTACTTGAAAACAGAGAAAGAACAACTGTCTCCAATAATTTTGCAAAGCACAGTAGAGAGGCCAGAAACTCTGTATTTTCAGGAATATTTTATTTCAGTTCTCTCAGAATCACAACAAAAGACATGAGGCATTTTAAAATGAGAGAAAGCAAAAGAATAGTGTAAGGAAGTTTACAATTTTGCTGAGTAGAAGGGCTAATGAAGGTCTCTCAATTACAAAAGTAATCCTGGAGTAGAAGAGAATTCCATATTCTTGGAGCTCATGTCTTAGACATGACTTTTTCCGTGGATCCTAGCCTATTTGAACTAAGTGGATTCTGTGACTGCAGTGCAGGCAGGAGTTACAGGTTTCACCTGCCTCAACAAAGACCCAATTCACCAGGGGTCTTAAAGCCATAGGATTTCAGTGTATATAACCGCAAAGTCAATGAATTATTCAAGTCATGAAGCTCGAAATGCAGATAAATTCAGAAACATTTGTCCCCATATCTGTATGAATAACAGGATCAAAATAATACTGTTCAGCATTTCTGAGTAATGGTAAACTCATTATGGATTTCTATTTTACAAGTCTGGAAACAATTAGATAATGAAAATAAAAATGGCCTTCCTTGTCTTTCATCTGTAATAAAGAGTGAGAAGTAAGGGACTGCTTTTGTGTTTCTTGTCTTTAGAACAGCTGGCTTCCCGTCTAAAACGGGGATTTCGGGTAAGCGTCTCTCTCACGGCTCACCTCACTTTAAATCATTGTTTCCTGGAGAGTGAGATACCCATACACTGAATGAAAACAAACACGAGACACTTTTCTAAATGGATTAGGACACCCCCAGTTCATTCGGTGTATTGTGTTTTTCACTTCCTAGTTATATACTTCAGATGCTTACATTTCAACACATTATAACTTCCTCTTTTAAAAGTCTCTCCTTTTCAGTGGTTAAGTACTTTGAAGCCAAGATGGTACATTAAAGCAGAATCTAATTAGACCTTTCAATTCAGAGAGGTTGCTGGACCCTTTAGCTCCATTATAGAAATGTACAGTAAAACTTTCCCTCCCCTCAGTGGTGAAAATAGCAGTTATCTTCAAGAAAAAAAGAAAAGACACGAATTATTCCACCTCAATTTAAGCACCAGGCACAGGCATCTGACCCTGTCTTCTTGTCTTCCCTCATGAGACAGGTAGTTTCAAATTTTCAGAGAGCGACTGGGAGTGGGGGTGTGGAACGAGAGCATTGCCATTGCTTTTAAATATACCAAATCTAAAATGCATCCACATTGAAAGCATGAAAATTGCAGTAACTACTTCAATAAGCAAGTAGTTTAAATATAATTTCTGGCAGCATGTATATATTCATAGGGAAAATGAGTTAAGAAAGACAGAATGCAGTTTTATAAAAAAGGAAGCATAAAATTCTAAATATCCTTGCCTGTGTGTATTCATGAAAGTAATGTCATTAAAAAAGAACTCACCATTAACTGGGATTTACATTGCTCCCTAACCAACCTTGAGGGAAGAGCTACCCTTGAGAAAGGAAGCACAGAGACACTGGGACAGAAATGGCTCCATCAATATCAAGTGGCCAGCTCATGACCAGGAGGTAGGAAACACTGAGACGGAAAGGAGTTGGGGGGCAGTTTTAATGGGGTTAAATCAGATTGCCAACATGGCTTCTGAATGAAATACATGTGAAGATAATGCCATAAAACTGACTTGCTGCATCACGGAGAATAGGAACACTGGCCTCCAGTCCTCACAGAGCACTTGCTCTGAGACCCTTCCCATTATTTAAGTAATAAAAAATACAAAAGGCTAGACTCTACCCAGGTGCCTAATGTCAGATGCTCATTGAGGAGCCGGCTCATGCATGCTTCTGTAGTGAACAGCTCACTTAGTGCAACGGGCCACGCTTGCATGGCAGAACATGTGCAGGATAGGGTTCTCTTCCCCATGCACTTGAACGCTTGCAAGTTATGCTTTTCAAAGTTACTCATAATTGTTTCAAAGCAATGGTTTACTTCAAAAGAGAAGAGCCATCGCTTTCAGTATCTAACCCAGATACTTATGCAGTTCTCAAAATCAAGTTGAGTTCAGTGTTTGATGACTGCTTATCAAAATGATATGCCTTTGTATTTAAGAACCCCGTTCTTGGCAAATTTCACCTGGATTTTCTCATCTCCCTTGAAACTGAGAGTAGGAGGGGAAAGATAGAAAAGGACTAGGTACGTGAAGTCCAAGCAGGAAGACGTGAGGAATTCTTCAGCCACACTTGCCACCCTCCTCAGCCATCCTCCCTCAGTTCAGAACATTTTGTTTTGTCAGAGACCATTTTAATAAAGCAAATTTGCTATCCATGTAGAATAACGAACACGAAATGCCTATGGTTGAGGGGGGGCTGGAACATCGAGTAGGGGTTCTGGAGTGGGGAAGATCTTCTGAAGGCTGTAGACTCAAAGGAAGCGTATCTGAAACCCCATCCCCAGCACCACCCTGCCAACTCCCCCAAGCCTTTCTATTCCCTGCTGGAAATTAGGACTTAAAACTGATCCCGACTTTCCTCATTATACCATAGCTTATGCAAGAAGGTGCAGTGACAACAAGATACCGAAGATTCCCAAACTGTCCTGTTTTGATGGTAAACGGCATTGAAATTCTAAAACAAAATTCTTAATATTGTAGATTATACCAATGTAGACAATTAGCTTTGCCAAGTATAGTCATCTTCTCTATTGGAGCTATGAAATCTATAATTAACATATGACTTGAACCATGTTGTGGATATTTGGGTCAAATTAAAAAAAAATAAACAAGAGAAAGAGACAATGGTTATTTCTAGAGCTTGAGGTGGGCTAAATATACCTGATTTTTTAAACTATTAAATGTAATAGAAAGCATGAGATTTAGTCAAGACCTAATGTCAATAACTAATGGCTGGGTGATTTTATAGAAGTTGTTTACCCACTCTGATTGCAGAGTACCCCTCCACAAGATGAATGTATTCTCAATAAGAAGAACCTAGACTATAGAAAGATTATAACACTCAATGCAAGATATTCATTCTTGAGAAATTTTCACCCTTCATGTCTCACATAATATAACATCAGCACTGACAAAAGTGGTCTCTACTTCTGGCTTCCTACTCATTTGTTAACATATTTTGATGAGGGTATCAATCATAGCTAGAAATTCTCTTGGTTCAAGTCTCTGTAGAGTCCTGACACTTAAAGAAGTTTTAATTCGGAAAGATTTGCTCAATTTCAATACTGGTACATAAGTCTTAGTGTTAGCAATTATTCATATTGTTACAATGTCATTTCTCACAAAAATTCAACCATGCTGAACCTAAAAGTTCTTTGTGAATTGAGAAGGTGATGAAGGTGAATTGTGAATTGAGATGGTGATCACTATCATGATTGCTACTTCTGCCTGTTCACAAGGCACATGTCATGATTTCTCACATTGTGGAAAAACAGGATTGAGCAATGTTGGGGTGGCTTAGTGACAAATACCATTTGTTGAGGACATGGCATTTCTTTCATAAACCAGTTTTCTTTAACTCTTTCAAAAGCTATATTTATCTACACAGCCACCAAATGAGCATGCTGATGTTGATGGGATCAACATCATCAGTAAGATGAATATCACACAGATGAAGGGGCTCCTCAGTGTGCCACAGTCTTGTTGCAAAGGTGAAGAATTCCATTGGCTGCTTTTGCGTAAGTTTGAAAAACTACCTGTGAAAGACCTTGACTGAGGCAGGGAATCTTTAAAAAATAAATTTTAAAACATTTTGCTTACTTTTGCAACTGTTTTTCATTTTTTGTTTTTATTGTTGTTTTGATTGTTTCTCTCCACAGTTATAAATGATGCAACAAGACTCTTCAAGAGTGGAAGAGGGTATAATAGAGATGTATACATATTTAATAGGACTTGTAGTTTTTCAGAAGCAAAATGTTAATAAGAATTCTTTGCTATCTGACCAAAATTAAAGTGACACTAAGCCTGTTCCATTTAGTAACTTATTTGGTAAAGATCAAAAACATGAAAATACCTATATTCAATAAGAAAATATTACAAAAACAACACTTAGATGTGCTATGATATTATTCTTAAATATGTCACCTATTTTTCTAAAATTAGCAAGAATAATCTTTCACATTCTTTCAGACAACACAATTTATTGCCTCAAATATGCCCACGTGACCCTTGCAAGAAATTATTACCATATTCATGCAAGAAACAACTCTACCATTTCATCCACAAAAAAGACACATGCATTACAATGGAATTTGACCCAATCCAATTTCTTTCTTCTTTCAAATGAGAAAATTGATTTTTTTTATACTATAAAGCAGAGCCTTGACAATGCCACATGAGGATTATGGTTCAGTCAGAAGGCCTGGTAAGAAGAGGAGAAAGAGGGTGTGGTGAAATTGTAAACAGATTGTGGTTAATATCAGTAGAAATATTTAACATTTTTCTGCCAATTTTCCAATTTTGCATAACATATCTTTACCCCTTTCAGGTTTGGACTATAAGGCCAACACTAAGGAAAATGATGATATACTCTGAGGATATATATGGCATATAACTATTTTTTAAAAATGACTATAATAGGACCAGCTAACATATTATTAATAGAAAAATACATACTGTATGCTGTAAGGTGTCCCTCTATCCCAAACGTTCAAACCTCTTTTCTCAGTACTCTAGCCACATTGCCCTCCTTTCTTTTATACCAACACTCATGTGTGTGTCTTTTTGTAACGCTTTCATTGGTTCTGCCCTCATCCAGGAATGTTTTTCTATAAAAAAAGTGCAGGACAAACTCTATAAAACATCATCATGTATTTTGCTCAGTGCCACTTTTCAACGAGGTCTGAACTGAGTACTCCATACAAAATTGCAACACCCATCCACAAGTCAGTTCTTAGTCAACTGTATCCATTTTCCATATCATTTTCTATTTATCTATGTAATTGAGAAACAGTGAGAAAGAGACATACACACACACACACACACACACACAGAAAGAGAGAGAGAGAGAGAGAGAGAGAGAGAGAGAGAGAGAGAGCACTCCTGGTCCCGTCTGCTTGTCTATTCCCCAACAGCTGGGACCAAGCTGAAGCTGAGAGCTGAGAACTCAATGCAGGTCTCCTGTGTAGTTGACAGGAACCCAATTACTTGAGCTGCCACCTGCTATCTCTCAAAGTCTGAATTAACAGGAATCTGCAGTCAGAAGCCAGAGTTAGATATCAAGCCCAGGTACTGCAACATGGGTGCCAGCGTCTTAACTGACACCTTAACCCCTATGGTAACTGTTCATCCTTGTTGTTTCTTTTCTCCACCTAGCATTTCTAACCTTCTGATATCCTGAGCTTCATGTTTCTTTCTAATCGTCTAGTTTCCTAATCTGGAATGTAAGGTTCATGCAAAAAAAATCAAAGGTCTCAAATCAATGACATTATCTTGCACACAAAAAACAAACAAAACAGGAGACAAGTTGAAATAAATTAAGACAAGTTGAAATAAATAAATTAAATAAGGAGGAAAGATTGAAGTAATAAACATCAGAGCACAAATCAATGTGATAGAAAACAAAAATAATAAATAACAAAAAATTTAGAGACATTAATAAAATTCTACTAAGATAATGAAAAAGAAGAAAATAGACAAATTACAAATATCAGGAAAGTGGTGTCATCCCTACAGATTCTATGGATTTAAAATGATAACAATATTATGTACGACTTTATAGCTATGAATTTTTTTTAATTTTTTTATTTTTTGACAGGCAGAGTGGACAGTGAGAGAGAGAGACAGAGAGAAAGGTCTTCCTTTGCCGTTGGTTCACCCTCCAATGGCTGCCGTGGACAGCGCGCTGCGGCCGGCGCACCGCGTTCATCCGGTGGCAGGAGCCAGGTGCTAGGTGCTTTTTCCTGGTCTCCCATGGGGTGCAGGGCCCAAGCACTTGGGCCATCCTCCACTGCACTCCTGGGCCACAGCAGAGGGCTGGCCTGGAAGAGGGGCAACCGGGACAGAATCCGGCGCCCCGACCGGGACTAGAACCCGGTGTGCCGGCGCCGCAAGGCGGAGGATTAGCCTATTGAGCCACGGCGCCGGCCTATAGCTATGAATTTTAACATATAGATGAAATGGACAATTTCAATGAAATTCAAAAAACCTCATGCAGCAAGATAGATAGATAATATGAATAGCTCTATATTTTTTTTTTTGCTTTTATTTAAAGAATATAAATTTCCAAAGTTTAGCTTATGGATTCCAATGGCTCCCCCCCTCACAACTTCCCTCCCTCCCGCTACCCTCCCCTCTCCCGCTCCCTCTCCCCTTCTGTTCACATCAAGATTCATTTTCAATTCTCTTTATACACAGAAGATCAGTTTAGAACATATTATGTAAAGATTTCAACAGTTTGCCCTCACATTGAGACACAAACTGAAATTATTGTTGGAGTACTAGTTATAGTATTAATTCACGATGTACAGTACATTAAAGAAAGAGATCCTACATGATTTTTTTTTAAAGAATTGGTTAATTATCTATGCAATTTCCAATTTAACACCAAGATTTTTTAATCGTTTGCAATTATCGTTATACACAGAAGATCGATTTAATATTATAGTATGTAAGGATTTCATCAGTTTGCTCTATATCTTTTAAAGAAATTTTATTTGCATTTAAAATCCTTCCTACTTAGAAACCTGTAGACTGGAGTGGCTTACCAGGTAAGCAAACATTGAAGGAAGGAATTTGACCAATTACACATAAAATGTGAGAAAAACTGGAGTTTATACTCTCTAACTTATTTCACGATGCTTGTATTACCATGAGACAGAAAACAGAAAGATATTACAAGAAAATTAAACTACACATTAATATTCCTGATGAATGTGGATGTAAAAATTCTAAATGAAGTTCAGCAAATTTAATCCAAAAGTATATGAAAGTATAAAATACTATAGTTAAGTAGATTTTATATTAGAAATTTGAGTCATCTAACCTTAGTAAATCAATTATTGTAATTAAACATTGAAGAAGGAGAAAAGTGACATGATGATTCAGCTGGAAACAATAACAATAATATTTGACAGGAGCTGGCTTAGGTGCTGCTTCCCGCACCAGCGTTCTGTATCAGAGCGCTGAGTCCAGTCCTGGCTACTCCTCTCCCAACCCAGCTTCTGAGAACGAGCTTGAGAAGGTAACAGAAAATGGCTTAAGTGCTTGGAGCCCCTTTCACTCACATAGGCGAGCATCATGGAGTCCCTGAGTTCTGTCTTCAGCCTGGCCCAGCCATTAGAGGAATGAAACAGCAGATGGAAGATCTGTGTTTTCCTCCCACCTCACCTCCCCCAACCACTTTGCCTTTAAAATACACACACACACACACACACACACACACATATATATATATATATATATATATATATTATTATTATGGCTTTTATATATATATATAAAATGAGTGTTGGTTTAAGTCCTGGCTGCACCACTTCTGATCCAACTCCATGCTATGCGCCCGAAGCAGCAGAAGTTGGCTCAAGTACCTGAGCCTCTTCACCCACCTGGGAGACCCAGAAGAAGCTCCTGGCTCCAGGTTTCCTCCTGGCCCAGCACTGGCCATTGGAACCACTTGGGGAATTAACCAGTGAATGGAAGATTCTCTCTCTCTCTCTCTCTCTCTCTCTCTCTCTCTCTCTTCCCCACCTCCCTTGTCTCTCTGTATTTGCGTTTCAAATACATAAATAAATCTTAAAAAATAAAAAAATAAATTTATTTGACCAAAATCAGCATCTATAGATCACACATACAGATACTACAGTCAGTTTTATGGAAGGCTAGGCATTTGGCCTAGGGGTTAAGTTGCTGGCTATGATGTCCACATCCTATATCTGAGTACTTGGATTTGAGTCCTGGTTCCAACTCTTGGTTCCAGTTTTTGTTTTGTTTTTCTCTTTCCCTGCTGCAAGCATTAGGAGGAAGTAGTGATGGCTCAAATAATTTTGTTTCTATTACCCATATGAGAACTAGATTGAGTTCCTTGCTCCTAGCTTTGGCCTTGCCCACTTCCTGCCATCAGAGGCATTTGGGGAGTAGATCAGCAGATGAGAGATCTCTATCCAACTCTCATTCTCTCTCCGTATCTATGCCACTCAAATACATAAATGTGTTTCTTTAAAAATAAAAAAGTGAACATAAAATGCATTTTCAGATATGGAAACTAAGAATATATTGCCAGCAGCTCAAACTACACCAAGGGATAAAGGAAATTCTCATGACTGAAGAAAAATAATAACAGATGGACTGTTAGATTCTTGTGAGAAATTAAGATTAGAAGAAATGATAAGTAAATGACAAATATGAAGTATGATTGTTTGCTTTCCCTTCAAAGTGTATATTCAGATTCTGCTTGTATTTTCCTGGATCGCCTCTTGGATCCTCTGCACAGCCACTCTGTCAGGAGTAGCAGTTGGCACTGTCAACACCTTTACTTGAAAAAGTCTATTCCTAGGCACCACTCATGATGATATTTGCTTGGGAGTAAATCCCAATAAAACAAACAAGTGAACTACTTTACTTGTAGTTTAATATTTAGTATATACTGAGCACTACATCATTATTTAGCTCTGCATATGCTCATTTGTTGATATCTCTTTGGCAACAGTTTTCCCAGATACGCTTCAAGACTTTGTATGGACTATAAAAGAAAGATTATAGGTCTAAAGGGACAAAGGTGTATGTCTCTAGTATTTGGTAATTTATAATACTGAATGCTATAATAGGTATTGATCTTACATCCCATGCCCTGACTCAGTATTGGTTACTTCTCAGTCATTTAGGGTCGGGTTGGTTAGGACAGAGAAGTTCTAGCCAAACTTTCAGTAATACAGGCCAACAATAGTGGAAAGCTTCTAAGGTTACTCTTTGCATTCATGTCTAGCTAGAAAATTGCATGATGAAGACAGGATAGTTCTTCTAAAATCTCCATACAGTGAGGATTTTTTGTTTGGTGAGACTAAGGAGAAAGAAAGAAAAAGGCCTAAAGGAGTTTATAATAAAGGATGGAGAATGTCAAATTTTATAAGCTGGAATTTTGTAACAACTCATTGTATTCACATTCTTTAGTGCCAACAATGTTTTCTCAGTCCCACCAGCCTACATCATTGAAATGCTCATATATGTTAGGTAAGCAGAAAATTGATGGATGATGGGGGTGGGGAGGCAGAATGATTGAAAGGAAGGACACACATAACACAAACATAGCAATAAATGAAAGACAAATTGGGCCAAGTCTCAGGTATGGAAGCAAATAATAGATGGGATAAAGAGTAAAACAAAGCACATGTTCAGTGAGCAGGGAGGTTGCAGGGAAGGCTCAGCTAGGTCTTTGAGACTTAAGATCTAGATTTATTTTTGGTTTGAAATGTAAAATGGTTGGTCTACATCAGCGAGGTTCAGTCTTCAAACTCTCTTTTAAGCTCTCCTTCCCTTTAGGCATTGCCCTTCTGATAGCCCTTGAATCTTCAGGGGGAATTTAAGCCATGAAGGGCTCTGTTTAAAGACCACTGGCTGATAAATAGCCTGAGGTCATCACTATTAACAGCACCTTCATTGGAATTCTATTGTCACCATAGTCATTTTATTCTCGGTAAAATTCTACTCATTTTACAAGTCATATCTCCAGAATCACTCCATCTTTGAAATCTTCTCTGACCCTGCTGCAAATCCCAAGCATAATTCATCATTTTTCCTTTGTCCCATTGTACTGTTTCTGACCCGACCCACCAGTATCAAAACAATATTTTGTGTTTCTGCACATGGCGTAACAGACTTTTAGCAACTTTACTTTCTCAGTGGTAAGCCCAGCATCCAGTCTATAGCATTGACACTGGACATGGGAACTGAACATCAACAGCTTAACTGAATGGATATTACTGACTTGAGTAACACAGGGTAGAACTGATTTGAACAAATGGAAGAGAAATTAAAAAACAAACAAACAAAAAAATGAGTTGTTTATGAAGAGCTGAAGCTCAGTCAGACCAGATATGGTATAGAATTGCATTCAGTTCAGGTCCTGGATTTTTTTTTTTAATTAATAAAGTAATGAAGAAGAGTAAGTGGAAAGAACTGGTGTCCAACTGGACTCACTGTGAATAGTTTAAGCTATTGATGGGGTATATTTATATTCAAACTTCGTGTAGGAAAAACCTCTTAATGAGAGCTAAAATAGGCTCTGTGCTTTGAGAAATATGGATCTAAGAATATGGTAAGCTTAGGGCCAGCCCTGTGTCATACCAAATAAAGCCTCTGCCTGCAGTGCCAGCATCCTACACAAGTACAGGTTCATGCCCCAGTTGCTCCACTTATGATCCAGCTCCATGCTAATGCACCTGGGAAAGCAACAGAAGTTGGCTGAAGTGCTTGCATCCTTGCACTCATATGGGAAACCTGGAAGAAGTGTGCTCTCTATCACTCTCTCTAACTCTGCCTGTCAAATAAACAAATAAATGCCCCCCAAATAATAATACAGTAAAGCTGGATAAATAAAAGAAGGGAGAGTGATGAGAAATTTGTGCCAAAATGGAGTAAGATCTATATTCCCAACACTGGAACAGGAGAAGCAATATACAAGGTTATGTATTATATCAACAAAAACAGCAGATATGCAAGATAAAACAATCAAAGAACATTTTTAGACACCCAGTATGCCAGGAACTCTTGATAGATACTTTTAACACAGCATCCCATTTTTTCCAATAATCTTGTGATTTTACAGATAAAGAAAATGTAGGAGGCTAGAACATTTTTCCAAGATTATGGATCTTTCAGTTTAAACAGAGATAAATTCAATTTTGAAATGCATGATTTAACCAGGAAATTATACACAAATCTACATTTCTTGTAATCATTCTGTTGCAGGGAAAATTGTCCCTGATTTGCTCAATTATATTTACCAGGAACTCGGTTATAGTTTTTATTTATTTTTAGCTGTTTTAGGTAAACAATTCCTGGTTATTTTGATGTTCTTCAGTGGTTTTTTATATGGAATTTGAGAATATATAGTACCATTACAAAAGGTTAATTATTAATAGGGACATAACACTTCTAATTTAAGACAATATAAGGTACATAGTAGATAATTTCTCAAAAATCCCTCAACAATATGAAAAAACTTCACATCTATAAAAAATTTGAAAAAAAAAACTACACTCTCAAAATTACTTAAACAAGGAAAACAGCAAAACAACCTGCATACAAAGACAAAACCAAATAAATATAAGGCCACAGTAGTCTTATATACTCAAAATGTCTTGTCTGCCTTTTGTGTGGCCAACAAGCACAGATGGGGAAAAATTCCAATGTAAGCTAACAGATCTGTGTGTGTATTGTTATGATCACAACTGTTATGGACTGAATGTTTGGGTCCTCCCAAATTCAAGTGTTGAAGCCTTAATCAAATGTGATAGTATTTGGAGAAAGGTCTATGGGATGTAAATGAGTTTAGATGAAGTCATATGAGTGAAGTCAGCAGAGAGATTTCTTCCCCCTCCTCTTTCTATCACATGAAGATACAGAAAGGAGGGAGCCAACAGCAAGCCAGGAAAAGTCCTTCTTCAGAGCTGAACTACACTGATACCTTGACCTTGGACCTCACAACCTTCAGAATTGTGAGAAATGAGTGTCTATTATTAAGTCACCTGATCTATGGTATTTTTGTATATTTTGGTACATATTTTTATCTTGGTCACTTATTTCTTTGGTTCCTCATTAAATTTTGCACCTAAGATGAGTTATTGTCAAATTTTAAAAAGTTTTCCAAGTCTTGCAAATAAAAGGCTTAAAAAAGATTTATTTTTTTATTTGAAAAACAGAGTGATAGAGTGAGGGAGAGACAGAGAGAAATAGGTCTGCCATCTGCTGGTTCATTACCCAAAGGGCCACAAAGGCTAGAGTGGGGCAAGACCTAGGGAGCCATGAACTACACCTAGGTCTCCCATGTGTGTTTCAGGGGCCCAAGTATTGAGTCACCTTCAGCTGCTTTTCCAGGCACATCAGCAGGGACCTGAATCAGAAGCCAAGCAGCCAGGACTTAAACCAGTGGTCTACAAGGAGCGGCTTACCCTGCCGTGTCACAACACAGTCTCAACAGGCAGTTTTAACAGGGCGCTCTTCGTACATGACAGACAAAATCCAAAAAAAAAAGAAGTAAAAAAGAAATCATTAAGGAACCACCTGCCAGAAATGCACCAAATGGCTTCCCAGGAGAAATTTACTATATACATATATACAAAGACCAGATATTCCCCAAACAAATGATAACTACTTAATTCCTTTTTTTGAAGAAAGAATAATACTAATTAAAGAACATAAAGACAGTAAAAAGAAATAAAAATCATACATAAAATTACCTATGAATATTGATTTAAAAATTCTATAGAATTTATTAGCAAACACAGCGAATATCACATTAACAATGATACACTATGGTCAGTTGGGATTGTGCCAAGAATACAAAGCTTGTTTAATATTGCAGGTGTCTGATCCAGCCCATGAAATAATAAAGCTTCACATTTGTGGTCCTTTGTTGTGGCAGCCCCCAAAATCTAACACAGCTCGTATGTGTGTGTGTATTGCCCAGTTCTGTGGGTACAAGGGCCTGCAAACAAAGGCATTTCTGTAGCCATGTGTACATCTAGCACCAAATCCTAAGTTTTTTGCATGTTGTTCTCCATAAAGAAGAACTAGGACCACCCTGGAGAGATGATTGATTGCTGAGCTGGCAGTGAAATATCAGATGATCCTGGAGTATCTTATGATATTAGCAATTAATGATGTATTCAAAAAAGCCAAAGATTTTTTAAATAAAAAAGAGCTTAACCTGAGAAAGCTGGAACAGCTTAAGTTATAAATAATAGTAGTATTATATTTTAATCCATAAACTTTAAAATATATAATACATGAATATATAGGAGAGAAGGGATTTTTTTCTCCTAGAATCCCATTTAATACATAAAAACGCACTGAGGAAACATAAATTCACCACTAGTACACACCAGAGAAATAATTGTCATAGACAATATCTACTCATGTGAGCTAACTTCAGTGAGCCAAACTTTGAGAGGAAACAGAATATGTATTGTCACAAATGAACTACTTCAAGTTAGCTGTTAACTATGAAGAGTAGGACAGTAACTTTACAGTGAAGAGCATCAGTAGAAATTGTCTTTACCAAGTAATCAATGTCAATGTAACCAGTATTAGGATGTGCAAATACCATGAATCCATAATGTGACCCTCAGAGAATAGCATTGCAGTGAATATCATTTTTGGGATATTCTTGCCAAAGATGTCGAACTTCAGCCCACTGATTAGAAAATATTTAACAAATAGGAACCCAAAGAAAATAAAAAAGGACATTGTACATTTTTGCCATGCAATGGAAAACTTATATAAATAACTTGAGGAAAACTGGCCAATGACATGGGATAGTCATGAAAGACATAGGTTGAAGAACTCTTAGAAATTGCAGGAGACTAAAGAGAAAGAATGACTTATTACAACATAACATTGAGATAGGACTCTGGAATATTAGGGGACAAACTGGTAAAACCCTAGAATAGTAGTCAGTTTCATTAATAGTATTGTACCAATGCTAATTTCCTTGTTCTGATAACTGTACTATGGTTAAATAAAGTATTAGCATTAGTAGAAGCTGGTGAAGGAAACTAGTATTTTTGTAACATTTTAAAGTCTCAATTTAATTCAAAATTAAATATTTAATAACGAATAAGCCTAGAAAATAGATGAAGATAGTAAGTAGAGTACACAGTTAGTTTAAGAACGCACCCAGAGACAAGGCTACCAACAATGTCAGAGGGTCAGGGCCTCCACCATTCCTTCCTTGTTCATTGCCTCTGTCTCTGTCTCTCACTCTCTCTGTCTCCGTGTCTCTCTCTCACTGTCTCTCAACTTTCTTTTCCTACTTCGTGAGGAAACACATCCAAGAGCAGTGTTTATAAAATCTTGTGGTTCCAGAACACTTTCAAAGCCCTTATTAGAAGGATTCAAAAAACAATTCTCTGATTCAGATCAAGCCTGGAAGTAATTTGTTTCCATTTGACAAATGCAATCTTTTTTTATTCTGGGCCAGGTTTAGCTCCACATCTCAGACTGTTTGGGACAACTGTAATCAATAGCTATTTACTTCCACTAAACAGAGCAAAATAGGAAAGAACATAAGAATTCGGAGAGTGTTGGAGTAGGCGCAGATTTTCCAGAATGGAAGCTCCAATATTTGCTTATCAAAAAAGGACAATTTGTGATGATTATCACAGATTGAGAGCTTTGTTTGGGTTTTGTTTTAGTTTTTCAATTGGGCAAGCGAGGAAATGAATACCAGGAACTATATTTTTAATTTATTTAACTTAGAAAATGTAGGACAAGATACAATATTCCTTCTGTGGGTGGGTGCATTTTTGTTTTGTGGGAACGGGAACAGATGTCACACCCTTTGTAAAATTTTCCAACCACTTGACCATCACCATCGTCATAAAGAAAGTTCTGTATATGTCATTGCCCTACTGCCCACACAGAGCTAGCCACAGCCAGATAAGCAGGACGATGCTATGTCCTGAATAAATATAACTCTCTTTCCAAATGCAATATTAAATAAGGAGTAATCTATCACATCAGATAATTATGGGGTAATCTTGGGCATTTTTCATGAGGGGAGCAGAGCAGATACAGAGATTAATGGAAAATGATTCATGGGCCATGGGCCTGGCAGCACAGGGAGAGCACTGTGCATTTAACCAGAGCATCTGGGACAGCGAGTCCTTAGACAAGTGAACTTTGTCAGATTAGTTTCCCTCTCTAAAGTTAGGAAGTTTCATTGTCTTGCTATATTTCTTCAAGACCTAGACATCTCTACAATTTCACTAAGTCTGTTGAGTTTGACTCTGTGTTTAGTGATGATGTACTCATGGACTCAATACTTTCAGGAAGCCTTCCTCATGTCTGTGATCCAGTTGACATGTTTTTCTCTATCCTCAATAATCAGTTGAGAAGTTACACACACACACAGAGGACACGTGTTATATGCAAGTACAGTGCATTTGCCTAAATACTCTAAAGATTACAAATTATAAATTTAGAGCTAGGTTATTGAAGATCAGAAACTACAGTGTATGGTGATGCATAGCAGGGGAAACTGACATGCATAGATAATCGCTCACCTGGCTTTGCATCCTATCCCTCTCATGACATAAGCATTAAAGTCATTCATGATAATCTCATTTCATAAATCAGTAGAGACTTTTTAAGGCAGATTTTACCTGATGCTGTTAACAAGTATTTTTACTTGGATATATTAATAGTAAATAGGCTTAGCTGTCCTGGTCTTTTCCTATGTTTAGCTCTGTGCCCTGGTGCTCCAGTGCTCTTTCCCTCCCCAGGCTTCAACCTTGGACACACATCTGCTTCTTGTTGACTGGTCCTTTCAACTTTTACACCTGAAGGCTGCTGCTGTGGCGCAGTGGGCTAAGCCTCCACCTGCGGTACCAGCTTCCCATATGGGTGCCAGTTCAAGTCTCGGCTGCTCCTCTTCTGACCTAGTTCTCCGCTTATAGCCTGGGAAAGCAGTGGAAAATGGCCCAAGTGCTTGGGCCCCTGCACCCACATGGGAGACCCCAAGGAAACTCCTGGCTCCTGGCTTCCAATAGGCACAGCTCTGATCTTTTTCGCCATTTGGGGAAGGAATGAACCAACGGATGGAAGACCTCTCTCTCTGTCTCATCTTATCTTTTTGGAACTCTGCCTCTCAAATAAATAAATATTTTTAAAAATTTGTACTTGGGATTTGTTTTAATCAGGTGTGGTAAGGTTCAGGCACAGAGACAACTGCCTTTGAAAAGATCATTCATTTCTCGTATTTCCCAGGAGTAGGGACATGCTACACCAGGAAAGCCACTGGGAGGCACTTGGTTTGGTTATTTAGGAAAAAAACTCAGCCAGAGCATTGATGGAGATATCCCCAGGGGAAAGGCTAGGAAGGATCAGACAGCAGCTCAGCTCAGCATTGGTGATGTGAAGAATGCTGGAGCACCATAGGGCCCTAGGGTTGTCTCTAGTTGTCTGGTACCTGGTACCAGTGTTTATTTAGGGCAGGAGAACACTTGTTTGATGTCTGAAGTTTAGGAAAGGAAGTAGTTCAGCCTATGAGCTTTGATTCGCAGAAACAACTCTGGCTGCTAGTTTGGCCTTTAATGAATGGATAGACAAATACAGAATTCATGAAAGCAAAGTCAGAATCATGCTATTGTAAGTTGAATTTTCAGATGTTTTAACAACATTACATCCAGGCCTCAGTGGGTCCTGCATGTTTCCAATACACATCTGCTAAGAGGTAATGTTTATGAATGTAAACCAATGCCACAGGGTACAGACATTCAACCCCAAAGTTATTGCCTGCACCTTGCACCCTGAGCTTTGTCCTCCACTCCCTCCTTTGGTTGCTGCCGTCATTGGACATCCAATTCAGTAGAGCCATAAATCCGAAAGACAGTCTTGCCTTCTCAATTTTCCTTATAGGCAATGAGAAATCATAAATCCCTTCTGTCTTTATTTGCTAAACATTTTTTTGAATCTGGACCCTGCTTTCCATTTATGATCCCTTAATTTATTGGGCAAAGAATCCTGCAAGACCTTGTCAAACATCTGTCTCCTGAGTCCACAGGATTTCACTACTTCCCTCCCAGTTTTTGTGGTTTCTCATGGTCTCCTGGGCAAAGTCCAAACTGCCTGAACAAAACCCATAGCCTTTCGTGGAAACAGATGCAATTATTTATCTTCCCAAGCCTTGTATTTAACTAACTTCCCTCCAAACTGTACTCCCACACTAAAATACTCATGACTCCTTTTTAAAAAGTTATGTTATTTTATATCTCTATTATCTGTTCTGTTCTTCCTGTTTGAAAAAGCCACTATTCACACCTATCAGTTTGGAAACTTCCTTTTATTTAACTGATCGTCAGTTCTAGTGCAGGCCTTAATTCCTTTTGGGACCCTCCTCAATCCTGTCCTTGGCTCTGAACTACTTCACTACATTCTGCCTGTTTACTGGACTTCTCCTAATGTGTGTGTGTGTGTGTGTGTGTGTGTGTGTGTGTTATTTATTTATTTGAGAGATAGAGTTAATAGAGTTACAGACAGAGAGAGGGAGTGACAGAGAAGCCTTCCATCTGCTGGTTCACTCCCCAAATGATGCCAAGGACCAGAACTGGGCCAATCTGAAGCCAGGAACCAGGAGCCTCCTCCAGCTCTCCCATGTGGAAGCAGAGGCCCAAGAACTTGGGCCATCCTCCACCAGTTTGCCAGGCCATAGCAGAGAGCTGGATCAGAAGAGGAGCAGCTAGGACATGAACTGGCACCCACATGGGTTCTGGCATCATAGACAGAGGTCTAGCCCACTACTCCACAGCACTGGCCCCCCCTAATGTGTGTTATAATGTCTAGGCTGCTGTAGCACTTGGAAAGCAAGGTTGTGGCACCCTTGTGTATATCGCTGCTCCTCTCCATAGTCTGACACCCTGGTAGGCAATAAAGAAATGTTTCATGCATTAACCTGAACTAAATTTGAAAAAATTCAAAACACTCTTAATTCAGGGACCACAAGAAAAGTTACGGAGCAATTTTGTTCCTTATAGAGAAGTACTTTATCTGAGAAGACTATTGTTAGCAGTAGAGTTAATGTATTTTTTTATCTCAAAGACTGTGTTTTTTTCCTTTCTTTTTGATTCCATTATTAGTCAGTAGTGGACCAATTCTGTCTTTCAAATAAAATTAATATAAATTAAAATTTAAAAAATAAATACCTCTCTCTCTCTCTCTCTCTCTCTCTCTCCTTTTTCTACCTTTCAAATAAATAAATAAAACATAAAAATCCACTTGCTGGGCCAGCATTGTGGCACAGTGGGTTAAGCCATGGCTTGAGATGCTGGCCTTTCAATACATAGATAGCTAAATAAATAAATGTTTAGAAATGTACTTCCTAAATGATAAGTCCACACTTCTGGGAATATAATCAACACAATTAGAAGCCAGGATTTACAGAGATATTTTCACACAATATTCATAGCAGCATTATTTATAATTGCCAAAAGTTGGAAGCAACCCAAGATGAATGGGTACCCAAGAGAGGTATATACATCCAAAGAAATATTATTGAGCCTTTCAAAGGAAATTCTGACTCATCCTAAAATGTGGATGGATCTTCAGAACATGTATTTAGTGAAATAAGCCAGTCCACAAAGTGATAGAACCGTACTGTTCCTCTTACATGAGGTACATTGAATAGTCAGACTCTTGCAGATGGTAGGACCAGGGGAACAGGAGTAGGGGGTTCCTGGTTGAAAGTATGGAGTTACTTCTGCAGGATGGATGAGTTCTATATGTAGAGAGTGGTCATGGCAGTGCAGGGATGTGAATGTACCTCATGACACTATACTCTACACTTTCCCATGTTTCTAGTTGGGAGTGGGCATTTAGTTTAGCAGTTCCCTGTGTCCCACATCAGAGTGCCTAGGTTCAGTACCCAACTAGGCTTCTGACTCCAGCTTCCTGCTAATAAAGTCTCTGGGAAACAGCAGTTTTGCCTCAAGTAAAATTGGATTCCTACCAGTTGTATGTGAAACTTGCACTGAGTTGCCAGCTCCCAGTTTCATCCCTGGCCTAGCTCTGGTCATTACAGGCATTTGTGGATTCAACCATAGGGCTGAAGCTCTCTTAGTCTCTCTGTCCTCCTCTTCCCCGTCTCCTCCTCCTCCTCCCCTGCCCTGTCTCACTGCTTCTCAAATAAGTAAATAAATATTAACAAATTTGAAATGGCTGTAGTTGGATAAGAGAAAGTACTCGTGCTCTATTGCTCAGTTGGCTGACTAAAGATAATGACAATCTACTGTACATTTTTGTAAAAGAACAAGCTAAGAGAAATAATTTTGAATGCTTTCACCATAAAGAAATTATAACTACTTGAGGAAGCACATTATGCCTTGGTTTGAACATTTTACAGTATATGCATGCATTGAAATATCACATGATACCTCATAAATGCACAATTTTATCTATCAGTTAGAGTTAAAAAATAAATGAATTGTGCTTGCTTTGGCAGCACATATACTAAAAAGAATAAATGAAATGAAAATAAGTAAGGTGGTAAATATTATGTGGGTTTCATCACAATTAAAATTTTAAAACAGAGGCTATAAAAATATACAAACAGAAAGCATCTGAATAACTGAAGCAACACATTCCAAGTGAGGTATTATTATCTAGTTGCATCATTTAAAATGTATCTATTTTTCCTGACATTAAAAGTCTATTTAATAAAGCAGTGAAATTTTATAATAAATTCAAAGTACAGTCTAGATATCATCACCAACATTGAAAGGAGCTGTTAGTGTGTCTAGGATAGCAGCCTTTAAAATACTATGAGGAATTTCATGATCGAGAGGTAAAATGCAGGTGCTTGACTTTCTTATCTCTCTGAGATGCTACTCAAGAGTTAAGAAGCCATTATATTATCTTTTTATGTTTAGAAGAGGTATACAAATTCTAAGATTAAAGAAATATATTGCTAGTCTCTAATTTCTTTCTTAGTGTGTTTTATGCAAGTACATTTTTTTCTCCTAGCACAAGGCCTAGAATAAAAAGGCTATAGCATGCAATCTTGAACAAAACAGACTGCGCTTTAAAATTTTACTCAATTTCTTACCACTCAAAGGAATCAGGCATAAGGCTTATCTGTTCAGTCTCAAATCTTCTGCTGGTGAAATGGGTGTCACAAAGACATTGCGTAGTGTTGTCAGGATAATTGCGTAGTTCTCGTATGAAAGATGGCTCCAATTGCAAACACCTCTTAGCTTAACTAAAAGTTTAATGTCTCAGAAGAGGAGTGTGGCCATGACCATACATTTGAATGAGGGAGAATCTAGTTGTACAGGATCAATGATCCTCAGAGGAGCCCAAACTGTATAAATTCCAAGAAAATTGGGTTGGGAGAAACATATTAAGACATCCACTTAGTACAGTTACAAGGTAATGCACATTGTTTAAGTAGGTGAAAATAATTTTAGAAATAACTTCCAGAATTTTAAAAAAGATGTTTATGTTTTATTATTTATCTTAACAATGTCCCATTCCAGTGAATATGAAGAACTACAGCAATTTCTTATTAGAACTACAGCAATTTCTTATTAGAACTACAGCAATTTCTTATTAGAAATTTTGGTTCTTATATGGAAAAAGCTATAACTAGAAGAGAACACCAATGCCATTTAAAAATATACTGCATGCAAGCTTGTACAAAACACTTCCCCAAATGGCTGATTGTGCTTATGTAGAGGGCAGCCTGGTAAAGTGGAAAGCATTGTGCCTGGGAGCTAGGATTTTCTGCTTTTGAACCAGCAGAAATTACATCTCAAAATGCTAATCTCTCTGAGCATCAGTCTCTTCATGGGTAAGATAAGTGATGAACAGAATAATTTCTAAATTTCTTTGTCTGGCAGAAATTAATATTTGCCCTATGAATTGATACTGAGAAGACTCTCATCTCTATTCTTAGGTAGATTCTGATCTGTATATCTGGTAGATTTTGCAGCTGAGCTGGTAAATATTGACACCTGCCGAGCAGTGACACTTTGTGGATTCTAATCCTAATTTTTTCCCCTGCTATCTGTGAGGCCTTGAGCAAACTCTATAGGCATAATAAAACAAAACCAGAAAAACCAACCGCAGTACTATCTTCTGCATTTGATCTATTGTAATAATAGTATGGCCATGTCTAAGTAAATTATCAAAGAGTCAGAGAAAATGAAGAACCAGTTTAAAATCAATTTAGCAGAATTATGGAAAATTTTGACATTATTATATTTAATATGAATAAAAGGAAAATTAGTAAATTAATATAAAATGACAGACTTAATGATTAAGATGTCAAATTAAGTCTATACAAATAAGTTTACTCCATTCCAAAAACTTATTACAAACATATTTCTTTGTTTGTACATAAATACCTAACAAAAATAAGAACACAAGAAGTATAAATAGCAATAACTATTGAAATCTAGACTATATGTTGATAGGTAGTAAGTGTCCAAACAAACTTAAAAGTTTAATTTATGTTCTAAAATTCTCAAAAGCCTCAGAAACTTATAGGGTTCCAACCTATAATCAGACACATTTTTTAGTCAATAGAAGTCTAATTAATCCTCTAAAAAGGATCTATAGATTCCAGGAACAGGAGTGTAGGCTAGTGGTTAAGATTCCTGCATCCCATATCAGAATGCTTGGATTTGGTTCTTAGTTGATTCCTAACTTCAGATTTCTGCCAGTGCAGACTGTGAGAGAAAGCACTGATGGGCTCCTCCCTGTGTGGAAGGCCTGGATTAACTTCCTGACTTCTGGCTTCAGCCCCGGCCCTACCCCAGCCATTGAAGGCATTTAAGGAGTGAATCACAAGATGGAGTTCTCTCTCTCTCCCTAGGTGTTTGTCTCTCACTCAAATAAAAATAATAAATAAAACAATTAAAAATCCAATTGCAAGTTCATTTAAGCTAACAAATTACCCTATAGCAAACCTCAAATTTGACAAGCCCCAAGTTAAATACACTTTTTCTTATTAGCCTTTTATCATTTTTAATAATTTATTTATTTAAAAAGCAGAATCCTCCGCCTGCAGCACCGGCACACCAGGTTCTAGTCCTGGTCTGGGCGCCAGATTCTGTCCCGGTTGCTCCTCTTCCAGGCCAGCTCTCTGCTGTGGCCCAGGAGTGCAGTGGAGGATGGCCCAAGTGCTTGGGCCCTGCACCCCATGGGAGACCAGGAGAGGCACCTGGCTCCTGCCTTTGGATCAGCACGGTGCGCCTGTCGCAGTGCGCCAGCCGCGGCGGCCATTGGAGGGTGAACCAACGGAAAAGGAAGACCTTTCTCTCTGTCTCTCTCTCTCACTGTCCACACTCCCTTGTAAAAACAAAACAAAACAAAACAAAACAAAACAAAACAAAAACAGAGTGACAGAGACAGAGGTAGTGGGAGAGATGATAGAGATAAAGAGATCTTCCATCCACTGGTTCACTTCCCAAGTGGCTGCAACAGACAAGTCCTAACCAGGCCTAAGCAGGAACCATGAGTCACACACTCTATTCTGATCTGCCATGTGGATGACTTGGATCATCCTCTACTGCCTTCCCTGGCACATCAGTAGGAAGCTGGATGATTAGCACAACATTAGGGACTCCAAATGGCACTGAGATATGAGATGCCAGGATTGCAAGTGGTGGCTTAACCCACTGCACCACAATTCAGGCCCATATTTACTCTTTTCAATTCCACCCCCTCTACATTCACATAGTTAATCTTAAGCATTAGCCTCAGAAATGAGAATATGTGTATTTCTGAAGGATATTTCTCATATAGAAGCTAAAGGCTCAAATCAGCAAATAGGAAAAAAAACGAACATGACTTTTAGAAAAAAGAGTTGATTTATATAAAGAGGAAAAACCTTGTAAAATATTCTATATCATTCAAGAAATAGAAAGAACAATTGTGTCAATGAAACAAGAAGAGGATGAAACCAAAACAGGAATACTGAGAGGTTGATAAAAAGCTTTAGAATATAAACCTAAGTATTATTCTGAGAACTATTTCTGGTCATAGAAGAGGCAGAAATTACAGTTGAGCAACTCTCCCCAAAATAACCAGGAAACAAAAAAGAGAAGACAAAACACAAAACTGGAAAACTACCCCAAATCTTTAAGAGAGAGCATAGAAAAAAAAGGAAAATCATCCTACTTTTCTCACCAATAGCCCATAGATGTCTGATTTTAGAATGCTAGGCATAAAGAGAACTGATTCCAAAATGTTTCAGAGAAAAAAAAGTCATTAACTAATGGTCAAGAATGACTGGGTGCTGGCTCAACAGGCTAATCCTCTGCCTTGTGGCGCTGGCACACCGGGTTCTAGTCCTGGTTGGGGTGCCGGATTCTGTCCTGGTTGCCCCTCTTCCGGGCCAGCTCTCTGCTGTGGCCAGGGAGTGCAGTAGAGGATGGCCCAAGTGCTTGGGCCCTGCACCCCATGGGAGACCAGGAAAAGCACCTGGCTCCTGGCTTTGGATTAGCGCAGCGCGCCGACCACGGCGCTCCGGCTGCAACAGCCATTGGAGGGTGAACCAACGGCAAAGGAAGACCTTTCTCTCTGTCTCTCTCTCTCTCTCTCTCACTGTCCACTCTGCCTGTCCAAAAAAAAAAAAAAAATGACTGGGTTTCATTGGCAAGAGAAAGCATCATGAATTCCTGATGGAATTTCTCTGGAAGTTGCTGGATGACATTGTCTCTCAAAATGAGGTAGTTGACAAGAATCAGGTAAAAGACAAAAGAAGAGAAAGAAAGGAACTTGAAAGAAGAAAGAGAACATTCAGATAGTGATGGGGGAAGCCAAGGTGTGCATTGTACCCTAGGTTTGGAGGCCACAAGCATACAGCATCATGATGCCTTATGCTTATATCATCTCTCTTTCTAACTGCTGGTGAATGGCTTCAGTCAAACTAAAGGAATTAGCCAATGAAGCCCAAATGATATGATATGAGAATTATTATTTAGAGACCCTACCTAGAAGTGCTGCAAAGGATGACATAAAGTACGTATCCTGTGATGCTGTACAGTAGTCCTGGAGAGCATCTGGCCCAAGTGGAAAATATAAAATCCTAGTTTACTAAAATGGTTTAAATTGTGATAAATTATACAGAGAGGCCAAGATGTGAAAAGATATACAGCAATACTTAATATTGGAAGGCAAAGGTGTAGTGTCTCCCAAGCATTTGATCCAATAACAGTAATAAGCATAGACAAGCAATAAGTGAACGTTCTCAAATAAGAAAGATCACAGGGGCTATTATAGCATATGTAAGTCTTAGCAGACAAGTGGGAAAGGAAAGATTCTGACATTCATCCAAGCAACAGCTAAATCAAAACTAAAGGATGCAGGATTTGAGAAGATGATAGGGAATATTAATCGCCTTTTGAATGCCAGAATCCATACTATACAAGTGTAAGAATTATAGTTACAGACTAGAATGTAAATTTTACAAATAGAAATTGAAAAATTATTTTTAAAAAGGTCTGATATCCTCATCCATTACTATCCTTAAATTCTAAGAATGGAAATTGAAAATACAGTTGGAAAAAAAGAATGAATTCAATTGATTTTATAGTATTTTAACCTAGACTTTATAAAATGATGTTTCTTGTTACAAAAAAGAAAGTAAAAGAATCTATAATTTTTAAAGGTGTATGTATTATTATTTGTTTGTATGATTATTTATACTTGCCTATAGCCTTATCTAGTTATATAGCAAAGCTTTCTCTCTTGGGAATCACATGTTAACAGTGGTTACATCTAGAAATATTGAGTCATAATTGTTTTCTTCTTTGCATTTCTATATATTTAATGCAATGATCATATGGCATTAAAGTGATAAAGATGAACACAGGTCATTGTCATTGGAAATTAAATCATTTATTTACATTTTATTTTAAATTCATACACATGAAGAACATAGGCTAGGAAGTAATCTCTTCAAGATTAAAACCTCTCGTATCACTTTTTCCATGAAACACTGATAAGGTTGTGTGAGGCAGAACCAGGAGAGGCTAGTGTAGATTTCCCCAATAAGTGATCGCTATAGGAAAGATGTCTCTGTAATGAGGCAGGACTTGGAAGGCAGTACACAGAAATGGTTGACATGTCGATTTTTCTCCGGGCAAGCTTCTGTGGAGTGTCCACCTTGTGTTATGTTCTGATATATGCAGAGGTGGATAGAAACTAATTGAATAGGTCCCCACTGACACCAGGAGCTGTCAACACAAAACCTATTCACTAGTGAGAGAGAATGTTTTGACCTTCTCTCTAGAGAATGAAATGTTTCTGGAATGGCAAAAGGGCACCTATTTTTAGAGAAACCCTGTCAATTAGAGTCTTCCTTTGACAGTATTCAGAATATGTGAAATTCAAGAAAGTTCCCTTCCTTTATCCTGAGTAAGTGTGTCCATATGGCTAGGTCACCTCAGCCACATAGATAAGAGACACGGCTCCTCATTTCCATATGTTCTCTCCGAGAGAGAGAAAAATTTAGCAACAGTCACTGAAATCTTTACATGTCATTACTTTGAAACGAATTCCACTTGAGTTGTTGAGTAATGAGAGATGTTGGACAAAACTGCACATCCCTGAGCAGAAATTTGTAGGTGTTTCTGATACGACAGTATTCCCAACTATGAACACACTGATATTAGCTGGTTTGCCTTGCCCAGAGCCTTCTAGGTAGGACCAGCCTCCAGAATTCCCTACCCCACCTCAAAGCATCACACGCACATTTCTCAGAACATCATTCTGTTCTCCCCACATGCAATGCACTCCCCCCCCCTTTCCGGCTGCCATTTAATCCTTCCCACCAACCTGATTCTGCTTAAGTTCTAGGCACTTTGGCCATTTCTACAAGTCCAGGTTAGACTCGTATCTCCTGTCACCAACCCTGCATTATACCAACTTTCAGGAACCAACGTGGTTTACGTACGTGGGTTCTGCATTCCAATGGCCTGGACCTGAATTCCAGCACCATCATTTTTCAGCTTTGTGCCCTTCCTCAAGTTCTGTAATGTGTTTGTGTTCTCATTTGTTTAATGCAGCTAATAACTGTATGCACCACTCAAAACTGTTAGGACTACATGAGATTACCCCCTAAAGTGTTAGTATAGTGACCCCCAGCTCATGATAATTTCACACTTAGTATATAGTTTTCCAAATATGGTTGCAAAATCCCTGGTGTCGAATCTACCTCTGATGTCTCATGCAGTCATGGATACTGAATAGACAGCGAGTATAACCTGATTTATCTATTTCCTCATGATTCTGTAGAAAACGTACTGGACTGAAAAAAAAAGAAAAAAACGAGGCTTCTTTTCCCTCTAGGTTCCAACCAAGAATCTGTGATCTTGAGAAAGTTGCTGGCCTCTCTAGCCTTCAAAGTCTGTACTGATTAAAAAGAAAAAAAATGGAACAAATATAAATCTGTCAGATTTGTATGCATAGTTGTTTCCCTATCTGTGGGAAGAATTAAATAAGTGACAGTTTATATATGAAGGGGAGATGATAGAGAGAAATGATTTTATGATCTCTTTTGTCTAAATTTAAAAGTACACCTTTCTTTCTTTCTTACAGTTAGAAGAAGAGTAAACAGTCTTTACCTACTTACGAGCAAAGGAAACCTGCCTCCGAAAGTCAATTCCGTCTCACCAAGGAGAGTTGAGTGCTAAAAAATTTAACATATGTCAAAACACGTCTTGGAGCCTGTCCAGGGCAGTCTAAAATGCTGGGAGCTTGCTGGCTCCAGGCAGCAGCCTCTCACATACAGTATTCTGGCTACATGTGTCTCATGCATTTTTAAAGGTTCTGTTTTAAATGCAGGTTTATCAATAAAAATGCCACCAGAAAACAGCTTTGAAATTTTAATCTCTACTTGAAATAAAAGGTTTCCTCAATCCAGGTCTAGAATTGGTGGTGTCTAAACACCATCCACTTTCATTATACAAGGGATTTTCCTACAGCTGCTAAATCCTAATTCTGCAAGATGTAAAAAATTAAAAATGCAGCTCTACACCTCTCCTCATCAAAAGCGCATAATTTAAGCCTTTATTGTGTCACTCATGAATTGTCTCTCCTGTAAGCTCATGGTGTCATAATATTCTTTTAGATTAATGAGGATGCCTACAATTACAGAGCAGAAACCATCAGGGTGCACAGCAGAGCCTGTCTAATGGCAGAAATTACTGTGAATGCTAATGCATTAGCCAAGAGTTACAAGAGGAATTACTGCTGCCACCTAATCCAAACGGTCTACATACGAAAGAAGGGCAGTTTTTCCATCTCTCAAAATCACGTTGAGTAAAAGGTAAACTACCAGCGGGGACATTTTTATTCCTTTTTCACACATTACATATGATACAACTGCCTAGGAAATTAGCAATGCATTTTTTAAAGATTTATTTTTATTTATTCAAAAGGCAGAGTTGCAGAGAGGCAGAGGCAGAGAGGGAGGGAGGGTGGGAGAGAGAGAGAAAGAGAGATGTCTTCCATCTGCTGGTTCACTCCTTGGATGACCGCAACAGCCGGAGCTGCACTAATCCAAATCCAGGAGGCAGGACTTTCTTTAGGGTCTCCCACATGGGTGCAGGGGACCAAAGACTTGGGCCATCTTCTGCTTTCCCACGCCACAGCAGAAAGCTGGATCAGAAGCGGAACAGCCGGGACTCGAACCGGCACCCTTATGGGATGCTAGCACTGCAGGAGGCGGCTTTTCTTATTACACCAGAGTGTCAGTCCCTGAGATGAGACTTTTTTTTTTTTTTGAAAAGGTTTGTTCTGCAGAATGCAATTCCTATATTAACTAGCTGGTGCACACAGAATAGAAATATGCTCATGGTCCCCTTAAATAAAAATCCCTGTGTTCTCATCCCCCATACTTGGCTCACTGCAGCACTTGTGTTACACACAGTTGACTTGAATGGTTTGTTGGATCACTCCAATCTCTGCCTTCACAAGGCTTTTTCTTCTGTGTCTATGTTTCAATTCTCTCCTTTCTCTTAAAGCACAATAGTACTGGACAAGGGACCCACCCTTGTCAGGGTACAGTGTATACAGGACTAGAACAGGAAACTTTGTCCAGGTCTTCTCCTGCTCCAACTCTGCCTCCATTTTGCTCTAGGAAAAGGTCATTTATACAATGATAAGAGGACCATTTTGTTTCCTTTTTTCACATGCACGGACAAAGTTCAGATTCTCTGGCATGAGCGCCGAGTTATCTACAACTCACCTCTGCAGGCTCACCTCTCCAAGACTCTGTTCTGAATGTTGTGTAGCATTTCCTTCTCCCCGCAGTACCTTTGTGCCTGCTGTGTTGATTTCTGAAGACTTTTCCATTAAGAGAACTCCCTTTGCAGACCATTGCTTTGGGGACTTTATCACTTACTTCAGTTATCCTGAAGCATCCACTCTTGTGACACTGTTGACATTGAATTAAAGTGATTGTTGTCTGCCAACTTTTTCTTATGCATTTGCTCTGTCCAATGCAATAGCTCCAAGAACATGGAACTAGCAGTGAAAATGAAACAAATATAAAAAAGGTCCTCCATTGTGCTTATCACATTGTACACACTTAACAGCTACACATGGCTGATGGTAACCAAACTAAAGAGTGTGGTATGAAGCATTTGCATTAAAGTAAAATGTTCCACTGGACAATGCTGATTTTGAAAATGAGGTCAGAAACCTCAGAATATTGTGTCTCTTAGTATCTAAGCAATCAAATCTACTACAGTGAATTGACAGATGTCTTCAAAAGAAATATGCAAGTCATAAATGCTAGTATCTATAAACTGATTCTATTTGCAAATAGGGTCTTCACAGAATTATGTAAGTTAAAGAATTTTCAGATGAGATCTTCCTGGATTTAGGGTGGGCCCCTTGTCCAGTGACTAATATGCTTTAAGAGAAAGGAGAGAGAGTTAAAGTATAGACACAGAAGAAAAGGCTATGTGAAGTTAGAGATTGGAGTGATCCAACAGACCAAAGAATGTTGAGGATTTCTGGTGACCATCAGAAGTGGGGAGAGAAGCATGGATCAACCTATTGGCATCCACAAGATGCCTCAATTTCAGACTCCTGGCTTCCTGTGCAGTGAAATAATGAACCCTCTTTTTAACCACCCAGTTTACAACAATTCATCACAACAGCCCTAGGAAATGCATATGTTTCTCTCTTTATAGCAAGGGAATATTTTAAGGACATTGTGATTACCCAGAAGGAATTGAATGACGTGAATCAGTGATACAGGTGATAAGAGTTGTTGAGCTTGACACCTTCCTGGAGTGGGTCCATGGCAAGCTCAAAGACAGAAGAGACAGATAAATGTTATTGAAATAACAGAAACTCTTTGCAAATTTACATATTTACACACTTTTTTCAGTTGGCTTGATACAAAGTATATGATCACAATAAAGCATTATAAAATATTTTATTTGCTTTTCCTACTTTCTCAATAATTGAGGTTGGAATATCTTTATTTTTCATACTGATTTCTCCAGTTATTTTCCGACGTTGAAATCAGCGCACATTCACTACCAATTGCAAATATTTGGAGTGTGCATTCAGAGTATAGGGCACTTCCAAACTTCTTGCCAAATAAATAGCTTAAGATACAGAAACAAAAAGAATACTTTCTTTTCCTGCACATACAGTATATATTTGGGTCTCTTTTTTTGGCCTGCCTGACTTTGCAGCTTTGGAATTTGCGGTTGATGGACCACCGCTGCCTTTCTAATTCCAAAAAAGTCCCTCCAGCCTGTCTGTATTAGGTCACCTTACATTTTCATCTTCCGTGGTGCCCTTTACTTCCCTTTATGTTATCATTTTCACACATGAAAATTCTTTGCATACTTTCCTGGTAGGGGTTTATGTCTGACTTCTGAGATATTCCCCTCCTTACTGGCCTCACCTTGCAACTTTAAATTCCCCAAAGCTCTTTCTTCCATTTAAAGTGACTTCGTCGACTACAGACTGGTGCTTCTTTGGGTAAATGTGCTTTTTTATGAGGCAAAGTGATTTTCTTCTACATTTCTATTACCCTAACCTATTTTACCTAATTTGAGTATAATCTGTATCTCAAACTCAGGGGATGGTGTGACATCATGAATTCTCTCAGACCAATGACAAGAGAAGTTAGTGGATGAACATAGTTACGAAGAGGTAGGGAGTAGAGAGAGACTATCTGGGTTGAAAAACAGCTGTGCATTTAAATGTTCCAGACTCTTAGGCAACTTCCTCTCTATGTCCTGTATCCTAGTTTTCTTATCACTAAAGTATGATTAAAGTAATTATATAATAGGTTATTTGGATTAAATAGAGAAAGAGAGAGAGAGAGAGAGAGATCTTCAATCTGCTGGTTCACTCCCCAGTGGCCTCTATGGCCAGGGTTGGGCTGGACTGAAGCCAGGAGCCAAGAGCTTCATCCAGGTCTCCCATGGGGTTGTTGGGGTGCAAGAACTTGAGCCATCTTCCTCTTCTTTCTCAGACATGTTAGCAGGGAGCTGGATCGGAAGTGGAGCACCTGGGACTCGAACTGGCACCATCATGGGATGCCTGAGTCATGGGCAGCAGCTTAATCTGCTATACCACAATGCAGCTACAATATTTATAAAACCATATAAAACACAATAAGTAATCAACTAATATATTCTATGTTACTATTACTATTGGGAGTTTAGATAAGAGCGGTGGATGGTTATGGCAAGAAGTTAGTTGTAGAAACATGATCAGAGATACATTTTTAAAACAGGAAATTCATGAAAGGCATGAAGGGCAATGGCCCAAGCCTGGCTTGATCTTGAAAAGCAGACATCAGGGGACTGACATAATATTGTGGAATAACCTGCACCAGCCACTTTCTTATACATTAGCACTTGCATTCCTCACTGCAAAACAAGGTGACAGGCCTTCTCACGTTTGTTCCACACATGAAGAGAAGAATGCCAAGAAAAATAAAATAGGACCCAGCAGAAAGCAGAAGGGCTTTGGATCTGAGTTGACAGATGCTTGGTGCCAGCTCTGCCACATGCCAGTCATGCTGTGTAGTAGGTGTCCAGTTACCTTCCAATCCACATGCTTTTCATCTGCGAAATGGCAATGTTAATAGCTATACCGTAGTTTTGTAGGATTTACGATGTAGTTGTAGGACCATGCACAATGCTCTGTGTGTTACAGGCTTTCAACAAGTGGAACTTGCACCACCGTACTGGAAGCAATGACATACAAGCCGGTGTGCTGGCTAACGGGAAGTCACCCACCTATAGGTTGTCATGGTGTTCTGAGGTTCATCTTCCCTGGCTCACGCTTAAGATCAGGCATTATCCTCTGTGCTAGAGGAAAGATTTCCTGAAGACAGGACAGCACCCTACCCTCACTGTTGACCTGGCATGTGTAGGCACTGATCTTTGGGGTATCTGACAGCTGTAGATCAGAGCAGTGGGCTGGGCAGTGTTTTTGAGGAACACCAGCTGATCTGTGATCATGCACCAAGCCAAGCGCAGACAAGGCTCATACTGAGTACTGGCGCCCTTGGGAATCATTATACATCTCCTATCATGAGTAAAATGAAGAGATTTCAGAGAGAACTGTGGACATAACTGTCAAGGAAATTGGCCCTCTGAGACGCATTTGGCAGTGTCACTGTGTACTCTGTGGTGAGTTTGTTTACAAGGGCTTGATTTCTTCCATCTTTCATTTCTTTATGCATAGGTCTAGCTCAAAAGTTTTATCATTTTCTGAATTATGTTTCTACTCTCAGGGAAGTCTTCTGTTCCCTTAGGCATAATTTGCAATCCCACATAGGAAATGTCTGTTACATAACAAAGGCTGAATCTTGTGTGTGTCTGTAGGGAGCTAAGAAAGAAGTAAAATTAGGGCCTGTGCTGTGGCATAGCAGGTAAAGCTGCTGCCTGTGATACGGGCATCCTATATGGGCACTGACTCACGTCCCAGCTGCTCTACGTCCAATCGAGCTCCCTGCTAAGGCCATGGGAAAAGCAGCAGAAGATGGCCCAAGTGTTTGGAGCCCCACCATCCACATGGGATACCTGGAAGAAGCTCTTGGCTCATGGCTTTGGCATGGTCCAGCCACAGTCAATGTGGCCATTTGGTAGTGACCCAGAGGATGGAACATCTCTCTCTCTTTCTTCCTCTCTTCTTGTCTCCTTGTCTCTGTAACTCTGGCTTTCAAAAAAAAATATTTTCTTTAAAAAAATAGAAAGAAAATTAAGTCCGCATATTCAAGTAGTCCCCACTAATGTTATCTACCTCAAGACTAAAATTTCTACCTAAAAATTGAAATTCCTACCTATAGCCATTCATTACTTTCCACTTAGTCAGGGAAAGAAGTTCACTCCTTGAAAGCAAGTAATTATGAATCCCAGTTTAACTGGGTGGTTTCAGTTTTCCTGAGGTGGTGCAGGTTGTACTAGTGCCCTAGACTAGTTATTCATGGTTCCCTTTTTACTCTTAAGAGTATTTCAGAGTGCCAGCACCGTGGCTCACTTGGTTAATACTCTGCCTGCAGTGCCAGCATCCCATATGGGCGCAAGTTCTAGTCCCAGTTGCTCCTTTTCCAGTCCAGCTCTCTGCTGAGGCCCGGGAAAGCAGTGGAGGATGGCCCAAGTGCTTGGGCCCCTGTACCCGCATGGGAGACCAGGGAGAAGCAGCTGGCTCTTGGCTTCGGATTGGTGCAACACCAGCCATGGTGGCCATTTTGGGGGTGAACCAACAGAAGGAAGAACTTTCTCTCTGTTTCTCTCTCTCACTGTCTATAACTCTATCTGTTAAAACAAGTGTTTTAAAAAAAGAGTATTTCAGTTACAATGGCAAAATGTATGGTCCCCTTATATACAAGGGGATTAATAATCAGGTACTTCTGAAACAGTATTTTCACACTTTGTGTTTCTGTGTGGGTGCAAACTGATGAAATCTTTACTTAGTATATACTGAATCGATCTTCTGTATATAAAGATAATTGAAAATGAAAAAAAAAACCCTTGATGTTAAATTGGAAATTGCATAGAAAATTAATCAGTTTTTTAAAAAAATATCATGTAGGATCTCTGTCCTTAATATGCTGTACATTGTGATTTAATACTATAACTAGTACTCCAACAGTATTTTTCACTTTGTGTTGCTATGTGGGGGCAAACTGTTGAAATCTTTACTTAATATATACTAACCTATCTTCTGTATATAAAGAGAATTGAAAATGAATCTTGATGTAAATGCAAGGAGAGAGGGAGTGGGAAAGGGGAGGGTTGCGGGTGGGAGGGAATTTATGGGGGGGAAAGCCATTGTAATCCATAAGCTGTACTTTGGAAATTTATATTCATTAAATAAAAGCTCTAAAAAAATAATCAGGTACTTTCCAATCCACTCTAATTTATCTGCCCTATCCTCTGATAGCAGACCTCATGAATGCCCAACATTTGGCCTCTGTCCTGGTTTGAGCTCTTCCTTTACTTTTTCTCCCAGTCTGCACACACAGGAACCCTTTCTGCAGTCTTCATCGTACGTCCTCTCCCTCTGTGTTCCCCAACATTTCTCCCATTTCCTCTCCATTGTCTCTTTGACAATGCATTATTAGGGTCCTTTCTGTTGCTAGTATAGGATTTGATTTTGATCACTCATAGTTTTTCATTGTTCTTGAATCACGTATTCCCAGTTTGCAAGTTTCTACACAGTGTAGAATGATGCACACATTGCAATTAAATCTATTTATTTACTTATACAGTGTTAGTTATGTGGAATGAGAACAAGTTAAAGATTCAGAATTAGAAGGATGTTTGAGATTAACCTAGCTCTCTCATTTAAAGGGGAGAATTTATTCAGATATGCTGAGAAATGAGCTCACAGTCTTAGAGTTTACCAAGAAAAGAGTTTATGTGGAATCCTGCTCTCTCAGTTTAAGTTCAATATTTTTTTTCCATTTTCCTATTCCCTTTTAATGTTGTTAACTAATTTAATGATTACATATTTTTTAAATGAAGTATGTTTCTCACAGAGAGCCTCAATGCATCAAACCACATCCAATGGGATAAAAAGGTCAGGTAATAAATAAACTAATAACAACAATACATGATGTAAAGTCAAGATTTCCAGCTCACAACACATAATCCAAGCACATTTTCAGTGATTCACTGGAACTTAGGGTTTTGAAATTTGTAGAAATCATATTTTAATGAAAGTATTACTATGCTGTTAGGATGCCCATGAGAAAAATAGCTAATTAATGCAACCCTGCATGCACATATATCAATTTTGATTTGTTATATTCTTCACAAAAATTTAGAGAGATTAGAGAAGGAAGATCTCAAAATAAAACCAGGATTCTGTGAGAGTAGAAGAAAAAGAACTCATAAGGAGTCAGAAGGACACCATATTTGGGGATGGGCAAATGTGCACAGGGATAAAAATGCAAGGAATTTATGACTGGTCCATCTCTGAAGATAATAATCCATAATATCAAAAGGGAAACCTTGTGCATTGATTTCTAGGGTGAGCAGATTTTTCTTTTGTTAGAAAGGATTTTCTTATTTTTATAACTCTTCCTAAAAAGGAAAACTGCATCCATTTGATGCATCTTTTAGACCAATTTAGAATTAACAAAGGGATGACCCAATAGCAAAATGCCTGGAGTTATGAAAATAAACAAACACTTTACACTTCCATTTTTGGAAAGGCCTACAAAGCAACTACTTGGGAAATGACACAGGAAAGATTAATACACTTTGGGAACAGAAGATTTCTGTGGTTTTTAATAAACCATGAAACACTATCCAAAGCCACACAATCAGGATGTGGGAAAACATGAGAAGAGGAAGGGCATAAGAAACAGGCAACATCTGTTTGTAGCTTTTTCCTTTTATGGAAAGTGTTGGGGCTCTGAGTCATTTTTCTTTTTGCTTCATCTATCCAGTAACACTGACCTCTCTTTACATTCATGGCAGATATTGCCAGGTGCCTACTCCATGCCTTTTCAGGGTAATAGCTTCCAAACTCAGGCCAAATATCAGAAGGTGATGGGAGACTGTGTTAGGTAAAGTAGGCTCAGCCATGAGAGTTAAATCACGTTCAGCCTAGGTCAGTCATTGCAGTCCTTTCTCCTGCCAGGGACAGAGGTGGGGTAGGCTCATGGCTACTGTCCACCAATGGGACCTGAGGGGATATTGGATATAGGAGACGTAAAGGAGAAAACACTCTCCTCTTCTTCTTGCCTTTGGACTTTGCCATGAAAGGGTATGATGCTTGTGCCACAATGACCATCTTGTAATTTTTGAGGCGAGAAAGCCAAGAGCATGACAATCAAATTCTGACTTGGAATAAAGTAAATCCGGCTCAACCTGGGTAGCTCTTGCTTAGGAAAAGGCAATGCAAACCCTGAAACTGGACATGACATTAGGCGAACATCACTCCTCTGCATAGACACTTCAGTGATCTCCTGTCTCAACTGGACTCAAAACTGAAGCTTTGCGTTCACCTGAAAGGCCCCCCCATGATCTGCCCAGTTGTCAGTATGATCACGGCGCTCCTTTGCCTTTCTCCTGCTCACTCTGGCTGGGCCATGCTGGGTTCCCTGCAGCTGCAGAAAGCAAATCTTCATGGTCTATCGTCGATGCTGCAGACACCTGCATGACTCCTTCCTCCCTCCTGTGGTGCCTTCCCCAATTTCTCATACTTACTTGACTAACTAAATAATTGACTTGTTTTTTATTTTCACATCCTAAAAAATCCTGATATATTTGTCTTTTTTAAACTCATCAATTGACATAAGAATACTTCAAAATTTCTGTGAAAATATGGAACAAAAATTTATTTGAGGGATTGACATTGTGACATAGCCTGTTGAGCAACCACTTGCCAGTACTGGCTTCCCAAATGGGCACCAGTTCGAGTCCCCACTGCTCCACTTCCAATCTAGTTCTCTGCTAGTGTGCCTGGTAAAGCAGTGAAAGATAGCCCAAATACTTAGGCTCCTGCACATAAGTAGGAGACCCAGATGAAGCTCCTGGCATCAACCTGGCCCAACCTCAGCTGTTGTGGTGACTGGGGGAGTGAAACAGCATATGGAAGATCTTGATCTCTCTCTATCTCTCCCCCCCTATATATATAACTTGGCAATGCAAAAAATAAAATAAATCTTTAAAAAACTGAGCTTGGGGCAGGTGCTTGGCTCAGTGGTTAAGCTGATTCTTGGGGTGCCCATAACTTATATTAGAGTGGCTAGGTTTGAGACTTGGCTCTACTCCCAATTCAGGCTTTCTGCTAACACACCCCCTGGGAGTTAAGGCATATGATGACTCAAGTGGTTGGGTGCTGCCACCCACATGGAGACCCAGATTGAGTTCTAGGCTCCTGGCATTAGTCTGGCCCAGCCCCAGTTATTGCAGGCATTTGGGAAGTGAACCATTGGATGGAAGATCTCTAGTTTGTCTGTCTGTCTGTCTCTGTGTCAGACTCTGAATTTATTCAGACTCTGAATCTCTAATAAATAAAATAAGTGAATAAAGAACATAGTTAATGCCCATGCATAGTTTATCTCCCAATACATGGATTAGATACATGAATGAATAAATGTATGAGCATTCTTTCGCCACTCATTAACTGACCGGATTCTAGATCCCCAGAGACCATTCTTCGATCGCTGAGTACTCCTCTGGCCAGCTGAAACCAGATCAATAAAAACAGTCTCTATTCCATCACTACCCTCCTTTGTGTTTTCTAGATCTAAGATGTAGGTGGGGGAGAAAGGAACCATAAAGCCACTTAACTAATGAGCCTCGGATATCTGCATAATCTTCCTTTTGATTCCATTAGTGACTGGTTTTTGATGAGTCAAAAGAATGAACACCAAGAAAATCTAAGCAAATTGAACTGATGCTTTGCAGTGCCATCCTGAAGCCATAAACTTTTGCCACTTCCCCTGGACAATTTCTGGCCCTGTGACATGGCCACCCTGGGATCATGTATCTCTGTGGTCACACACAAGGGCCCAAATCCTAAGGAAAGACAACTTTCATAAGTCATCCTTGTCAAAGGTCACAGGTCTAAGTCCTCATTGTTACAAAGAAAATTCAGAAAAGCAGTTACTTCAAGTTTCCATCATACTCAGTATGTTCCCAAAGGGCTGAACAAAACTTATTCAATACTTACCACCTGGATTCAAAGAAGAAAGTGAAAACATCTTGGATCAATCATCTCAGAACCAGCAGGATTCTCTGATTCTGTCCTTCTAATAATAAATCAAAACTTGACTTTATCTTGTCTGATGCTTCTGAGTCTCATATATATAAGATCTCTGGGTCTAGTTAGTCAGTCTTATTTCCATGACACAACCACACATCCCCAATATTAAAGTGAGATCAAAAGTAACTCTCAGGAAAGGACAGTTCTTACTAGGATATGTCAAAGTCTCTTGGATTTGAAACCATTTTCTGGGAAAACATCAGAAAGCTTTACAATAATTTTGAGTAGTCAGTGACAGCATGGCTCCATTATGGTGGAAATCATCTAAAAAGTTAATCAGCACATCCAAGATGAACTCTCTGATTAGCCAAGCTCTGAGAACTCCTAAAAGTAAATTAAATCTGGGTCTTGTTTAATTCCATGTCTCCCCAACACAATTGACCGCCAAATGCTTTTTTCCTGTCACACAAGGGAAATAGATTTAGTCCATCTTGTTACTTTAATGAGCACAATAAAAATAATTTAATCATCCTCTGACCACTTAGGAAAATATGACTGTAGAATTTTTATTTGTAGGCACTGATAATTATACTATTATTATATATTTAATATGATATTACATACTATTATTATATTATTGTTATTTTAAAGTTAGGGATAATAAACAGAATCCATTTATATTCATTTCAGAGACTCTTTTGGATATTAACTTTTTAAAATATAATGCCTAAAACCAGTTTTCATTTTGAGATCGTGCTCATGCTGTTAAACTTCAGTCACATACACACACACAAAGATTTAAAATAAGCTGGATTCCTACTAAGCAAGATTGCTTTTCAATGATACCTTAGCATTCCTGCTCCACTGAATGTAAAGAAGTATGTTAATACATGGACAGAGTAACTTCTATTTGCAAGATGTTAGAATGCATAGGGAAATCAAGCATATTTATAGATCCCCAAGGATCTATGAGAATCTTGCCATAATGGGAGAAAAAGTCTGATGAGGCAAGCATTTCATAAAGGAAACAACAACAGGTCAGGATCTAGCTGGTCATTCTTAATATATCAGTTCTTACTTCAAAAATAGCCTGATACCAGTAATGACTGGACACTGCAGAATCTATTAGTATACTCTAGCAGAAAGTTTAATTGTCTTCCTCCAAACTACCTATCTTTGTACTAGTCTAGCCCCTTGCTTCTGTCCCATAAGTGCTCAGAAACACTATTTCTGAAAACTCAGTGTATATCCCTGGAGCCACTTTGCCTGAAATTTCACACACTTGAATGCTACTGAATGATCTAATCTTGTAAAGTAGAACAGATAGATGAACTCCAGAGGGACATGATAGATGTTGTTCATTACACAGAGGTGGGTTTGGGCAGAAAGCATTGATTTTGAAATGCCAAGACTTTTTCTGTGGTACCCCAAGGAACTTTTCCAGAGCCAATAGACAATGTACAGGTGGAAAAACAAGTCAAAGAGTCTACCCATTTCTACAAGGAGGTTCAGAAACAAATTTTCAGTGCACCTTGAATAATCATGCCAGGTTTTCTGATATTTCTCTTGATTATTAATTTATTTTATTTGCCATCCTTTTAACCTTTATATAGATACCATTTCTTGTTTTAGTCTATCATATTTAATGCATCTTATATCAAATTTCCCACATCATTTTTATGTGTCTAGGATCATAAGAGTAGTTGTGTTCCTATTCACATAAGGCTCAGCCATATTTGGCTTTTTCTAAGTGACACGATTTAAAATAATTTTTTTTTACAATGTATTCAACACTTAGTGATGGAAACTTGTTAAATAATCATCCCTGTTTCAAATGACTTGTGTTATTGTGGGGTGGCATAGATTTCTATAAATTGACCTCAACAAACATTTCTTTTTGATAATATATTAGGCAAAGAGGAAAACAAATATTTATTAAATGCATAACATACATCAAATACTTAACATGATTCTTTTATTTAGTAGTCAGAAAACATGGAGCTATATAACATGGTTTCTTTTTTTTTTAATTTAGGAAATAGAGAAGTTAAATAACTTGTCCAAATCACTGAGCTCATTATCTAACTACAAACAATCAGGATGGGAACTGTGTATATGAATTCCACCATCTAAGCTCTTTGCCTTACATCCACTGAAAACAACACAAGGTGCCCTGTCATTAGAAGTGAGGCTACTTTTAAATAAGTAATTTCAGAAGAGTGTGGGGTGGCATATTAGGGATAGACTTTATGTGAAAAGGTGGGATTGGAGCTGAGCTTTGAAAGATGGAAGCATATCTGGATAGTCGGAAAAACATCAAAGAGGACTGAGGTAAGTAGATGTGTTTGGGCAGAGATGTGGAAGCAAAAAAAAGGCATAGTACATTCAAAGGACACAGCGGGCTCTGTCTTTGTAGAGGAAATGATTCAGCTTTGAAATCAACATAAGTGAAATCTAGGATTAATTTAATACCAGGTTAATGGATCATCAATTATAGATGACATAGATGAAAGAAATAAGAAAATGATGATAATAATAGTTTCAATCACTCATTAAGGATTTATTCGTTACCACGTAGTATACTAAGCACATGCACCCTTTTATGGAATCTTTACAATAGGAAAAGACAGTGCTATATACTCATTTTACAGTTACGGAAACCAAGGTTCACAATTCCAGTTCTAATCAGGTCACTAGGAGAGAAGGTCACTAAGCTTATGTGCCATGTAGCACTGCCTCCCAGTGTGAGCAGAGATGGAGCCAGACACACTGAAATGCTAGTCATCAAATGCACTGAATTTACAAATAATACTACTGAAGAGAATGTTAGCGATCTTTGGTGACAACATGGTAAATGAAATTTAATCTTTTATGGATAAGTAATCTGAGATGCAAAAAGGATATTTGTCCATACTATAGGCAAAGGCAAGCTTATAACGCTTGCCAACCACTGGGCTTCCAATCCAATGCTCTTTCCGCTGTTTTATGCTGAGTCAAAACAGAGTTGGTTCCCTGTATCTGTGAGTTCCACATCTGTGGATTCAACCAGCTGAAGATAGAAAATGGCTGAAGAAAAACAATTATGTCTGTAAGAAAGTTCATAGACTTCTTCCATCTCATTATTTCCTAACCAACACAGTGTGACCACGATTGAAATAGAATTATGTTTTATTCGGTATCAAACATCATTTGGCAATGATGTAAAATATAAAGGAGGTCTCATTCAAATACTCTACCATTTTCTATAAGGAACTTGAGCACCCACAGATTTCAGTATCCTTGGAGGGTCTTGAACAAATACTCCAGAGATATAGAGGGACAACATTACTTCTATGAAAACATTGTTTCCCCACCTCCCCAAATTTAAATTTGCTCTTTTTTCAGTCCAAAATTACAGAGTACCACGATATTGTGGGTGACCCTTTCCAAAATCAATATATATTCCAATATGGAACTGTGACCTCTCTACAAGAAAAAAAATATTATATTTATTTGATTATTTGTGTTTATGATGTAAATCTTAGTAAAATGTAGGTAGTTGTTCCTCTGAAAGATAAGCTACACAAAATGTAGCACTGAGACATATTTTGCTAGTTTTATGTTTGATATTTTTAGTTAAAATAGAGCTGCCTGATAAATTTGTCTCAAACCAGGGAATCAATTTATTATTGGATGATGTGATTAATAGTAATATCTGGATTAGGGAATAAAATGACCCACGGTTAAAACATCTCTCTCACTGGAAACTTCTCAGCCAATGTCCAAGAAACCTATTTGGAAGTGAATAAAACATAAACTAATGTAAAAGAAAAATATGGTTCATGCAGATGGATTAAACCATTATAGATTATTACCTGAAATTTTAAATATTGTCTAGGGGAAAAAAAAGCAAAGCAAGAAGGGAAAAGAGTGGAGAGAACAAGTAAATACACAAACAAAGATAAAATGAAGAATCTAAATGCCCTTTTTTTGCTGAACCCTGGGCACATAACTTACTTGTAGGTAGGCCATGATTCCTTTTTGCCCAAGGAAATGCCTTTTCTACATATTATATTTCAGTAATTATTATTTCTTTTATTTTTGACAGGCAGAATGGACAGTGAGAGAGAGATAGAGAGAAAGGTCTTCCTTTGCCATTGGTTCACCCTCCAATGGCTGCCGTGGCCGGTGCGTTGCAGCCGGCGCACCGCGCTGATCCAATGGCAGGAGCCAGGTGCTTCTCCTGGTCTCCCATTGGGTGCAGGGCCCAAGGACTTGGGCCATCTCCACTGTACTCCCCGGCCACAGCAGATAGCTGGCCTGGAAGAGGGGCAACCAGGACAGAATCTGGCGCCCAGACCGGGACTAGAACCTGGTGTGCTGGCGCCGCAAGGTGGAGGATTAGCTTATTGTAATTTAGTAATTATTAGTAATTATTAATTAGTGATTATTAATTAGTAATTATTAATGACACCTTATTTAACCTTCTAGAGTATAAGTTTATGAAATTATGCTAATCCTTCTTGTTTCTCATGAACTCCAGTGACGCATTTACTGGATAACCCAAGATTCTGGAATTTCAATGGAGTCCAGTCACACCCTTGGGATAGAGAGGTAAGATACAAACAAGGACACAAACAGAAACCAGTGCTATAGTTTGACACGTGTGTCCCCTCCAAAACTCATGTTGAGATCTAGCTGCCATTCTGACAGAATGAAGAGGCAGGAGGCATAAGAGATGATCAGGTTTTACCTTCAGGGATGAGAAAGGTGCTATTATAAAAGGACACGTTCGGCTCTCCTGTCCTCCTGAACTCTCTCAGCCTTCTGCTGTTCCACCATCTGATGACACAGCAAAATATCATTGTCAGATGCCTGTACCTCAGTATGGGATTTCCTGGCCTCCAAGTTTACTTTGGCTGTAAATTGCCCATTCTCAGCTATTCTGCTATAGCAGCACAAAATAGCCTAGGACAGATGGAAGATCTATAATCCTCACAGCTCCTTGGAGACAGTGTTCACCTGGAGGAACAGCACACCTACACCTCAGTTCCATAGTCAGGATTAATGTCATCTTAAGTGGAGGAGAATGGTTCTGTTTTGGGTCCATAAATTTAATAAGTTGCTATCTTAGTTCTATTTTAAGGATGAGAAAAATGCCACCAGACTTCAGTCATTACAATGGGTTAGAGTTTGAGCTAAAAATTAAAAAAAAATAATTAGGGCCTTGCAATGGCATTTAGGAGAAAGGACAGTGATCAATTCTAGGAAGTGGGCAAAGATTTAGGAAGTGATCAGATTAGAAAAGGAAAGGGGCTGAGGTAAAATAGCAGAGTAAGCAGATTAAGACTTAGATTAGGGGGCTGGTGCTGTGGTATCAGGGGTTAAAGCTGCCACCTCTGCTGCTGCACCCCATTTGGATGCCAGTTCTAGACCCGGCTGCTCTGATTCCAATCCAGCTCCCTGCTAATGTTCCTGGGAAAGCAGCAGAAGATGGCCCAAGTGCTTGGGTACCTGCACCCATGTGGGAGACCCTGAAAAAGCTCCTGGTTCCTGGCTTTGAATCAGCTGAGCTCTGGCCATTGTGACTATTTGGGGAGTGAATCAGCAGTTGGAAGAGCTCTCTGTCTCTGTCTCTGTCTCTGTCTCTGTCTCTCTCTCCCTCCTGCAACTTTACCTTTCAATAAAATAAATATTTTTTTTTAAAAAAAGACTTATATTAAAGAATAAATAATACAAGGTCCATGCCAGAGGGTTAACATTTCAAACATTCATCAAGTCCCTAGAGTAATTTAAGAGCACAGATCATGTTGCATTGAGAATGAATTATCTACTAGGAGGTCCTGTTCCTAGAGTGTCCTTTGGACAAGCAGAGAAATGCTGGCTAATATGGAAGAAAAGGTCACGATGAGCCATTTTTAGATGTGAATCTCTCCTCTTCCCCGTTTTTTTGAATCTAGAGTGAGAGGGTAACTGTGAAAAATCGTCAAAACAAGCCAGCAAGCTGGGAACCAGCTGGGCAGTCCCATTCAGGGTAGCCCTGAAGGTGCCATTTAATTACAGATCATTACACAAATAAATGCTAAGTGGAGGGAGCGTTTCATTTTTTCTCAGTTAACCACACCAAATGGTGTGAACAGCTGGAAGGTGACTGTCATCCAGGAGGGACCCTTTTACTTAGCCTTTCAATACTACCACAGAGGGTTGCTCAAGTAACAACCTCCAGCCACTGTTCTAGAAAATTCCCAGGCAGCAGTACACAGTGCCTGACTCTCCCACCTCCTGTGCCATATCCTCACGGCCTAATTAGATACCTTAGAAAGTCAATTAGCAGGATACTTAAGAGTGTGAGCTTCAGAGATAGAAATCTACACTCTAATTTCAACTCTGCTGATTTTCAGCCACCTAATTTTGTCTGAAACAGCATAAATACCCAGATTTTCTTTCTCCTTTTAGGAAATGATTCTGTGGTTGTGGTGAATTACATATAGATATGACCCTTAGCCCTAAGTCTACTATAGAATAAATGCTTAAGATCTGATAACTAGTGCCATAAAAACTGAGCTCAGTTATGACAGTTTACTATGTCAGACAACAGTATAACAACATACTATAGTTGGGAAATGCCTAAGATCTTCAAAAGTCTGCCACCCCATGTGCCTACCATGCCAGCCGTCCATCTTGCCTCTGTCTCCCTTGCAAGAGCCATATTTGTGCTCTGATTTTTTTTAAGAATAAGTTGTTTCCCCATTTCAGAGTCTGCTATTTTCTTCTCCCCAGGCAAATTCTTTGCCATGGCTCTTCTGGAGAACTCGTGGTCATGCTTCAATTCTTATCTAAACATCATTTCCCCACCAGGCTTTGACTTCCCTGCCACAGGGGGACCGGCCACACATCAGCGTTCTCCTTCACAGCAGCTATCAATTTGTAACAATGAGTATTTTATGGTAGGATTATCTTTTTCATACCTACCTCACCCCCAGGCCCTATGCTCCAAAAAATACAGCACTTGGTTTCTCTGTATCTCCATAAATGCTGTCAATTCCACAAGCTAACCGATTCAGGTCACTGGCACACAAGCCAGGTAGACACTTAATTCTGACTTTTCCACTCAGCAAGAGGAATATTTCCATATGCTTGGGTGTATTCTGTAGGCTCAGGAAAAAGTACATGGACTTGTGTCTCAGACAAAGCACAGTCCAAGCATTCAGGCTCTGGGCAGTTTGGCTTTTTTGTCTTCATAAATATATCAATTATATTAGTTATGACTCAGAAAATACAACAAATATTTTTACTTTTTTTGAAAATTTATTTGAATGTCTGAGTGAGGGGGGTGGGGAAGAGAGGGAGACAGAGAGAAATCTCATTCACTGTTCACTCCCCTAATGGCGGAAATGGCCTAGGCAGGGCCAGTCCAAATCTAGGAGCCAGAAGCTTTAGCAGGGATCCCACAGAGGTGGCAGAGGCCCAAGCACGTGGGCCATCTTTGCTGCTTTCCCAGGTGTATTAACAGGAAGCTCAATGGGAAGTGGAGCAGTTGGGACATAGACCAGTGCCTCCATTGGATGCTGGCAACATAGGCAGTGGCTTGACCCAACGCCGGCCCATACTTTTACTTTTATATATGTTATGCAGTAGTTTTCCTGCTCAAATATGTATATGGACCCATGTGTGTATGTGTGTGTGTGAAGAGGAGAGTGTGAGGGAAAGTACATATAAAATTCTCAAAAGCCACAAAAACAAACAGGAACATTCATGGCTCCTTTCATATTTACTTTTCTCTGAATGGTATGTAATGTCTCCTTTCTGCCACATTCTACTGACAGCACACTGTGTTCCTCCACACACACTTTTTCATTAGCCACAGGATCTTATGGTGTGATCCATTAGACTCATTAGATTCCTTTGTAATCACGCATATGCATTTTCCATAAGTATTTGAACACTCCTAATTCGAATGGGTTTCAAAAGGTTTTTGTAGCAAATTACTTTTCAATTCCGTTTCCTTCAAACTTTGTGAAGTAGTCATGCGTATCTGGGTGTATTTAACAAATTTAGTATTCGTTGTGCTTTGAATATTTAGAGTTCCTCGAAGGCCCTTGTGTTATAGGCTTGGCCCCAGGGTGGCGCTATGGAGCGAGGACGGAGACATATTCCTCCAATCATGGTGCTTAGGAGGTAGCTTGGTAGCAGGTCCTGAGGTCCCTGGGAGGATGCCATTGGGAAGGGAGTTCTGAGAAGATGTGTTATTTAAGCATGAGTCAGGCCCAGTTATTCCCTCCCTGCTTCTCGGTTCACCATCCAATCTTTTCTCTGCTCACATTCAGTCTTCCTGCGCCCTCATTAGACATCAGACTGGTGGGGACACTTCTTGAACTGTGAACTTTTAAAACATGAGCTGAAATAAGCTTTGCCTCTTAAGTAGCCTGTGTTAGGTAGTATAGAAACAAAAAGCTGACTAGTAAGCTATCTTCCATTTCTGCTTTCTAAAAGGACATCTGTAAGATCATCAGAAAAACTGGAATCGGCATATTTACTTGCAGAGTTGGGGCAGTGGTTTAAACTTAAATGGTGATAAGAGTGGAGACTTGATCTGAGGATAGCATCTTTGGGTCGTAGGGAGAGTGCCTTGGATGGGGTTCTCTTGAGAGGTTTGCTGTGCACATTCAAGTTGGAACTAGGTTTGCTCTCCTCTTCCTGGCTTACCAAGAGATCATTGCTGCCTCATTCGCCATGGCCACTCTCACCAGACACCCAAATCTCCACCAGACGCCCCAATCCTATAACCTTAATCTGTAAGATGAAATAAACCTGTTCTTTCCCCAAAAAACTAGTCTCACAAATTCGGGTTATGGTGATTACTTTATTTGAGGTGATATTCTGTGACGTAGGCAGTGCCAAGTTTATGCACATTTTATAACAAAGAACACAGGATGACACGTCCTAATACAGGACCAAAATGCTCTGACTGTAGTTCCACTTCTGTTCCTGTTCTAATTGATTCCTTCATTAAAGAGACCTCTTTTATGAAGTGGGGACAAACTGACAGTACAACAAACCTTCTCCTTACCAAATCCCTATGGAAGTAGAAGCTCAAATGCTTTCCAGTTGTCCCTGTAGCTCTTATTGTAAGATGGAAAAAACAAATATCAGCCAGAAAATTGTGCTTCATGACATTTCCCCAGCAGCATAGCAAAATTAATACACATGATATGTAAGAAATTATCATTTAAGTGTGCAGAGAGAGAAAAGGCAAGTGGAACAAAAAAGGAAGCAAAGAAACACAGCTGCACATCATACGAACATTTGAAATAGAATAGAAGATAAATTAAAAAGCAGCGTGAAAAAGATATATGTGTTGCTAGGACAATTGGTCATACAGATATAAAAATTAAAATTAGTTTCCTCACACTAAACAAAAATAAAATGAACATAGAGCTAAAACTTAAATGCAAAAATCATGCAAAGTTAATTTAAAAACAGAAAATAACGTACACATAAAACACAGAAAGAGAAATTATTTTCTCTTCAAACATGATAAAATGTAATAATTTGAAGAAGGTATGTGCATTTTACTGCATTAAAAATAAAATCATTTATGAGTTTAAAGATAGTAGAAAAGATAAGCTACTATAAGAAGACCCTTCTTCAGCTACCTAAGCAATGTAGATCTCTAGATCTACATTAAACAGACTATCACCAAAATATGAAAAATTAAAACATTAAGAACAAGAAATATCTGAGTGAAGAAATTCAAATAGCCATTATAAATATTCAACTCCACAAGTATCAGATTCATGGTAGTTAGAATACTGAAGCATACTCTAGCAAACAGCAACAAGTACATATGTATTGAGAAGACGTAGAAAAAAACAAGTCCCAAATTGTAATAATGATAGTATGTGTGCTAGGTTGAGTTCCTTGGACAAGAATTTTAGAATATTCAGTGAAATTAAGGAAGTACATAATCTTTGGTCATACAGTTAGGGGTTGTCATACATATTTTAGAGAAAACATATAAGCATAAATATGTATGTATATAAGAATATTTACGGTAGTATTGTTTGACATGGAAATTAGTGAAACTAACAAAATAGTTCAATGATAAGTTTTAAGTATAATTCAGTGACAACAGATGCTTGATTAAACTTTAGTTAGGGTTCAGAACCTTCTAGAATTATCTGCATACTTCCTTATAGAATCCTGTTTAGGAAAAAAAAAACCCTTATCATTGAAAACTAATCATCTTTGATATCGATGAAGTTATCCATGTTTCATTATTTGCAGATGATGTCTGGTCAGCCTGGCCTTTCTTCAGCAAGAACCTTAAGATTTATTTATTTATTTGAAAGACAGAAATATAGAGAAAAGGAGAAAGTCAGGTTATCTTCCATCCACTGGTTCACTCCTAGATGGCTGCAAAAGCCAGGGCAGGGCCAGGGAAAATCCAGGAACCAGGAGCTTCTTCCAGGTCTCTCATGTGGGTGCAGAGGCCAAAGCACTTGGGCCATTTGCAGCTGCTTTCCCAGGCGCATGAACAGGGAGCTGGATAGGAAATGGAACAGCCACATGGGATGCCAGCATAGCCAGCAGAGGCTTAACCTCCACCACAATGCTGACCCCGGCAAGAATATTAATAGGGTGCTTAAGCCAGAATCTCCCTCACCCCTGCCTGAGGTTTCCTCTTAGCCATTCTCCAACAACTAACCCAACCCTGTTCCTTGGTTATAAATTCCCATCGTGCATGCTGTATTCACAGTTTGCCCTAAACTTTACCCTACTGTAAAATTGCTGTGGTCCGTATACCTATTGTGATGGTCCTGATTAAAATGCTTTAGTAACTATCATTATACACACACACATATACACAAACAGAGAGAGAGAGAGAGAAAGAGAGAGAGAAGCCAAATAAAATTTAAATTTATTGGAATAGAAACTCATATATTAACATCAATGAGATCAAAATGTAATGTTGAGTAAAGAAAGCTCCATAGAATGCTTACAGTATATACGTGTGTGTGCAACTGTATAAATATTATAAGTTTGGAAACCAATACTGTCTATGTATATAGTACTAGTTTGGGAAAACGTGGTCATTATCTTTGAATGCAGAAGTAGATTTTTACCGAGTATACTGAGAGTTTCAAATGCTTCTGAAATATTTTCTTTCTTAAAAGTATCTGATCCCGTTCCCTGCTAATGTGCCTGGGGAAGCAGTGGATGACAGCCCAAGTCCTTGGGTCCCTGCCACCCTGTGGGAGACCTGGAAGAAGCTCCTGACTCCTGGCTTCAGCCTGACAATAGTCCTGGCTGTTGTGACCATTTAAGGAATACATCAGCAGATGGAAGATCTCTTTTATTTTTTTTTTTAAGATTTGGTTTATTTATTTGAGAGGCGGAGTTGCAGACAGTGAGAGGGAGAGACAGAGAGAAAGGTCTTCCATCCGCTGTTTCACTCTCCAAATGGCTGCAACAGCTCGAGCCGAGATGATACAAATCCAGGAGCTTCCTCCAGGTCTCCCATGTGGGTGCAGGGGCCCAACACACGTGGGCCATCTTCTACTGCTTTCCCAGGCCACAGCAGAGAGATGGATCAGAAGAGGAGCAGCCGGGACTCGAACCGGCGCCCGTATGAAATGCCAGTGCTGCAGACAGAGGTTTAACCTGCTGTGCCACAGCACCAGCCCTGAAAATCTCTTTCTCTCTCCACCTCTCTCTCACTCTGTCTCACTGTCTCTCTTTCTCTCTGTATCTGTGCCTTTCAAATAGATTAGTAATCCTCAAAAAAAAAAAAAATGTGAGCACACTGCTGCAAAAATTGTGCTTTGATAGATCTGGACATGGTTGTCCTTTTGTTATCCACTATGTTTTTCATCACATGAATGATTGCTTAATATAAAATGGAATGAAAGTTTCAAATACAACAAAATAAATTGTGCTAATATCAAAATAAAAGAAAATGTTCTTTTATATTATTAAATATTAAAGCACCTAAATGGCACTGTCTATCCAACCACTAAATGTTTTATAATGAAATGCATTGTGTAAACATGAATTATGTTAATGTAGAGTTATCTTATTTCTAGGAGGAAAATGCAAATAATCCTGAGGTAGAATTGTCAACATACAAATTAATGATGTTTTCATGACTTAAATTACACAAGAGAAAACTTAATTGCCTAAATAAGTCTGGCCAACCAGCCTATCAGCTACACTTCAAAACCTTTGTTGATGCGTAGGAAACAAATAATGGTTAAAATCATTACAGTAATTCTCATGAACTGAAGTGTGGGCTTACAGATCCTACTGTGCTAAATTTGGATGTCACCCTGGACATCTTCATCCTTCGGCTGATTGGATGATGGGGCTCTATTCCTTGCTCTCACCTTTGGAGTTACTGGTCAACCTGGCCAATATCTTTATGGGATATGACAGGTTATCTAAGAATTTGTGAATGTTTTGGAAATTTTGCAGGTTAGTCTTGCAGAAGTTTAACTATAGTTCTTAGGGAAAAAATTTTTATTTGCCTCATTGCAATATACTGCTTTCTAGTTTTAAATTTTTTGAATCATCTTATCCATTGAGAAGGTGTCCCTGTATCTTTAAATATTATTCAAAGATTTTTTCTTCTTATCTTTTTTAAAGATTTATTTATTTATTTGAAAGTCAGGGAGAAAGTTACACATACACACACACACACACACACACACAGAGGAAAAGGGAGAGAGAGAGAGAGGTCTTCCAACCACTGGTTCACTCCCCAGTTGGCCTCAACAGCCAGAGCTGCACCCATCCGAAGCCAGGAGCCAGGAACTTCTTCTAGGTCTCCCACGTGGGTGCGGGGGCCCAAGTGCTGGGGCCATCTTCTACTGCTTTCCCAGGCAGGCCATAGCACAGAGCTGGATAGGAAGTGCAGCAGCCCATATGGGATGCGGGCACAGCAGGAGGCGGCTTTACCCGCTAGGCCACAGCCCTGGTCCCTACTTCCTATCATTTTTTTAAAGTGCTCAACCTACACATAAAAATTGAACATATGTGGGGGGCTGGTGCTGTGTGGCACAGCAGGTTAAGCTGTTGCTTGTGACGCTGTCATTCCATATCAGAGCCCTGGATTGAGTCCAGGCTACTCGGCTTCCAATCTAGCTCTCTGCTAATGCACTTGGGAAAGTAGCAGAGGATGGGCTGAGTGCCTGGGCCTCTGGCCACCCATGTGGGATGTCGTGTTGGAGTTCCTGGCTCCTGGTTTCTACCAGGATCAGCAACAGTCAGATCTTTGTGGCTTTTGGGAGTGAACCAGAACCAGTGGATGGAAAAATCTCTCTGTCTCACCATCCCTCTGCCTTTCAGATAAATAAAATAAATCTTTAAAATGCATCTATGTATGGTTTCAGCTGGTGATTACCAAGGGGTGGGGAGAATGGAGTGGAGGGGTAGGGAGTGACTGATTAATGGGTATTGAGTTTACATGGAGGGAGACATTCTGGTATTCTCTTGCAGTCAATTATGGGGACTATAGACAATGATAAGCTGCTGTATATTACTATTTTCAAAACTATAAAGGTTCATGAATGTTTTTACGGTAAAGAAATGTTAAATGTTTGAAGGGATAGGTATCTTTAGCTTGAATGGACTCTATGCAATGTGTATATCTATCTATGTATTTTTATACTCTTATCTGTGCCCTGTTTGTGATGCTTCATGCAGTGGTATCAGCCCCTCCACAGTGGGTTCTGGGGCTATGACAGTATGTTTTTTTCCCATTACAACCTTCCTCACTCCACATTCTCAGCTGGAGGGAAAACGTTTCATCCCTGCTGGTCAGCTCTTTGTGGAGTTCCCACTGCCAGTGGCTCTCTCAGGGACCCTCCCAATGCCTCATTCCCTCACCCCTGGAATGAGGCAACCCTGAAGCTGCTCCTGTTCTGTGTTTGTATCCTCCTGTGTCTTCACCTCCACATTTCATTCTCTATAAGAAAAGCTACTGAATAAATACTCTTACCAAAAAATCATAAACAAATTGATCTTGGAGAATTTTATGATATTCCATTGGAAACCATGGCAGAAGAAAATGTACTGCCAGAAACCCATTCAATTTTTTAAGCTTTTATTTGTTTTTTTGCCAGAGAGGGAGAGTGAGAAATACAGTGAGAACAAGAGAGAATGAATCTCCCACCTGCTGGCCTACTCCCCAAATTCTCACAACAGCCAGAACTGAGAGGGGAGAAATCACTAACCAGTAAATCAGTCTGAACATTTCATATGGGTGGTAGGGATCCAACCACCAAACTCAGTAGTCACCCATTATCTCTCAGGGTGCACAACAGCAAGAATCTGGCATCAGAAGGGGTGCCAGCACTCAAGCCTAGGCACTCCAACATGGGATGCGATTGTCCCAAGCAGCATTTCAACCACTGCACCAAATGGTACCAACTACCAGAAATTCATTTTTGCATCCCATTAACAGATCAGCTAGAAACTGCAAAACCCCTTTTTAATTCATAATTCTCTTTTGATTTTATTTTGCAGACTTGATAGAACTATCTCAAACAATGTATAATTCCAATCACTTTTAATTGCATATCAGTGTAGTAATTACCAACAATTACCTCAATGATTAATATACATTTATGTTCAGTTATATAAGACTACAACAGAGGATGACATACTTCACAAATTTAATCACTAGCAATCAGATTTCAACAAAATGCTTATTGATTGTGTAATTTTATTCTCATTACTAATAAACATTATTACACACTTTTTTGTTTATTTTCAATCTTCATTTTCTTTAAATAACTCAATCAAATGCTTATTTACTCAGAAGGCAACTCACTTAAAAGTGTTTGTTACAATCAATATGCTGAAGAATAAAATTAAATGAAACTGTAAGCATTTCTTATAATATAACCAAGCAAAATGTTTATATTCTGAAACCCCAAGAAAAACATTTAAGGAGGAAACTCGCTTCTCATTGTTTATGGAAAGACTGATGGATTTTTCTAGAGTAGCATGATATTCAAGAATTATTTAAGCAATATTTAATTAATGAGAAAGGTTAATTATGCAAGAAAATGTGATCACTTCCATTCCATTTATAATTTCCGCCCATATTAAAATAGTTAAACATTAAAGTTAACAAGATTTTAAAATATAAGGGTTTTCATTTCTATATGGAGCCAAACATTTAGATAAAAGAAAAATATTTTTGAACTGAAGTTTGCTTTGATTCTACCATTTATAGCTACCATTTACATAAATGAAGAAAAAACTTTTCTATATTAACAGTAATGTATGGAAAAGGAACTGTTCTCTATGTCAGGTAACTCAAAGAAAGTTTTGAGATCACAATACAAACTTAACTGGATTTCTGGACATTGCCAGACCCATGTATTGTATCCTGAAGAACCATGCACATAAGAACCCTGACAGCTGTTGGGATGGTTAAGACATCTGTCACTGTGTTTCCAACTTTATTTTCACATTTTTGCTTTTTCAGGCAAATTCCAATCACTTGAATCAAGACACCAAAATGGTCATCAATTACGATCTCTTTCTGAAATAGCTCAGAAGTCCTCAAGTGTGGAGAAAAAGGGAGACAGAGTGAAACACGAAGTGCCGGGATCATGGTCTATCTGCTAGGCCGAGGGCCTGTCCCAGAAGCCATGTCAAGGACCTCATATGGCAAGGAAGAGATAATTCTAACATACTGCAGAGAGCGGAGCTGAATCAGCTTCCTGTAAGCCACCAGTGCAAAAGAGGGATAGGGAAAATACATGCCTAGTCCAGAAGTGGAACAAGAAATTATTGACACTGCTGTTGGCAAAGGAAATATCCCAGGCCTCTAACTTGATTAGTTCCATATTGACTGTATGTATAATTGTTACTGACTAAAATAAAAAATAATCTGTTCTTTGTTGTCAAAGCAAACGTCAGTTCAGCCAAATGTTGAGGAGACTGATGTCTCTCAATTGCTAGTGATAGCTCCATTGTTAGTGGAAATGGTCACGACTCCTGGGTCATAAAAGCAACATAAATAGTGCTCTTTGTTGCTTATTTCAAATAGTAACTAGCATTATTGTTAATACCAATTGATGGTCTCTCTGAGAATACTTCAACATTAAACACAATTATTTGGGTAAATCTAAATCAAGGTTTATTTTTTACAAGTGAGCAATTTTCATGAAAGCTTATCTCAAAAGATTCTTCATCTTTGTTATAATATTTCAGAATAAAGAAAAGTACTGGGACAAATAAAAATGTTAGAAGGTTTATATTCAACTAGTTCCTCCATAGATTGAATCTGCTCATGGTTATGCAGAGTTATGTGCGATGACCATGGGGACACAGCCTGGCTGATTCACAGGGGAATGTTACCAGGTATATAGAATTTTAGGAACTGAGAAGACTATACAAATATTTTAGTGCAATTTCATTATTTGGCTGATGAGAAAATGGCAAGGAGTAATTCAATCATTAAATGACTAGGATGACATACCTCACAAGTGACAATGCCCGATTCGAATAGATTTCCTAATTCCCAAAATGAAGTTCTTTTAACTACATTACAATTACTTCAACATGTGTAATCTCCTGAAAACTTATCAAACAGCTTTCCAATTCCTGTGCCTAGGTGTGTATGTATGCATGCACAAGGGGTCTTTGAAAATTTCAAGGAAATAACTATTATAAAAATTATGCAAGGGTTTTAAAATTTTTTGCACTGAAACAAACTTATCTTTTACAGCATCCTGGGACTTTGTGATATCAGAGTCGATGTTTCCTTAAAGATACTTTAAGCAAAGGAAAGGACAAGTTCCGAATGAACTCCTGCCTGGATGGCCCATCTCCATTCATCAAAAACCCTTATTTTAGCGTAATATCCTTTATTCCTTCTCAAATATCTATTTTGTGTAGCAGCTGATATTAAATAACATTTATGAAAAATTACTTCTCAATGAGACATAGCATATTTACTATTTCATGACCATAGTGTTTTTGTCAACCCAAACTACTAGGATTTCCTAGGGAAGTCCTATGAGCCAAACTTCCATCTGGAAATGCAAAATGAATTTGGTGTATTTTGAAAGCCACATAATTAAATTAAATACCTAGGTGAGTCAACAATATTATATCTCCAGGTTATAGGCTGTGAATCCTCCCAGCAACGTGGAGAGTGGACAGGCTTCTCTGGAGTGGTAGATGACATTCGTGTGGCTGAGGGCTCAGACTGTCCCTAGTGCACTTTCTGGTTGACTGTTACATTTTGGGGCTTTTGTTGGTTGCTCCATTATCATAAGATGGTTCCTGCTCTGTAACATTTTTCATGGAAAAGATAAAAGGATAGATAATTGCAAAAAAAGATTTATCAAATATAGCTGTTGTATAAAAATCATACAACTGGTTATATTAAAAGCAATCATGTTCCTAAATAATTTTGAAATGCAAAGCATTTTCCTCTTCTTTCATCATTTTAATATAAAAAGACCAGAATGGTGATTATTCACAATTACTCAATTTCAAATTCGTGAGAAGTCTTTATTCTAAAATTTTTCCCTCATATAAAACAGTGTTTGTCAGAGAAATTAGGTGGAACTCCTTTGGGATACCACTCTTCTTTTTTTAAAATTTGTATTTGTCTTATTTGAAAGGCAGAGAGACAGATACACAAACAAACAGATCATCCATCTTCTGGTTCACTTCCCCAACAACCACAATCTTTGGAGCTGGGTGAGGCTGAAGCTAGGAACCAGGAACTCAATCCAGGTCTCCCGAATGTTTGGCAGGGACTCAAGTACTTGAGCCAGTCCGCTGTCTTCAAGACTGTGTGGTAGCAAGGTAGCTGGAATGAAAAGCAGAAGCAGGAATCAAACCTGGCACTCCAGTGTGGGATGAGGGCATCCCAATGGCACTTAACCACTGCACCAAATGCCTGCCATCATGCAACACATTTTACCCACTGATCACCATTCCCTGAGTTTAGGACCCAGAATTTCTTGTTTTCTATACATAATATACCAAAAAGTATCCCTTTGATAATTGCAGGTAGTTATGAATCTAATGAACCATAAAGACACAGGTTTATAGGATAACTTCAGTATGCCTCATTAAGTTAGAAGTTCGGAAGGATTTTGTTTGCTTATTTATGTTCTTATTATGAGCTGTAGGTAAAAAAATCAACATAATTTTTATGAGCTTTTATCAAGAAAAACTATGTCATTTAAAGTTATATGATAATTTCTTAAAGTCATAGTAAAATCTACCAAGAGATAGGGACAGATTTCCTATAGAAAGAAAATTATCTTTATGAATCATCAACAGAAAAATTTTCAAATGGAAATAACAGCCTTTTTTTTTATTTTATTTAAAGAATATAAATTTCCAAAGTATAGCTTATGGATTCCAATGGCTCCCCCTCTCACAACTTCCCTCCCTCCCGCCACCCTCTCCTCTCCCGCTCCCTCTCCCCTTCTGTTCACATCAAGATTCATTTTCAATTCTCTTTATACACAGAAGATCAGTTTAGAACATATTATGTAAAGATTTCAACAGTTTGCCCTCACATAGAGACACAAACTGAAATTATTGTTGGAGTACTAGTTATAGTATTAATTCACAATGTACAGTACATTAAAGACAGAGATCCTACATGATTTTTTTAAAGAATTGATTAATTATCTATGCAATTTCCAATTTAACACCAAGATTTTTTAATCATTTGCAATTATCTTTATACACAGAAGATCGATTTAATATTATAGTATGTAAAGATTTCATCAGTTTGCACCCACACAGAAACACAAAGTGTAAAAATACTGTTTCAGTACTAGTAATAGCATTATTTCACATTGGATAGCACATTAAGGACAGATCCCTCATGAGATGCAAGTACACAGTGACTTCTGAAGTTGGAAATAACAGTTTTTAATGTAATCTTTCAGATAAGCAACACAAAATCTTAGGCAAACCTTTAGAAAATTGTAATTAAATTTTAGGCTATTAACTGTTGAATGTGAAATCAGAAATATTTGGAAAACCCTTAAAAGTGATACTTAAATAAAATAGATATTATAGGATGAAAGAAACCAAAAAAGTTGATTTTATTACAGGATAATCAATTGACAAGAAATTTTCAAAGTCCAGGTTCAGATAAACAGAGACTCCGACAACACATGGAAACTGCCAGGGAATGAATGCAGTAGTGGTTCCAAAAGGACTAGGAGAAGCTGTATGACTTAGTTCTCACAGCACAGAGGGACAGAAAGGATGCTCACAGCCACTGAGGCACAAGGGTGACACACAGTGCTAGGACCAAGTCAGCAGATGGCCGCCCCGGGCTGGGGTACATCTACAGCATCTTGGGCTCCCACACGATAGCGACAGTCCTGGATTTCTTTGCTGAAGAGTTCTGATCCTTCCTCCTGCTCCAGGGTGGGGGTACCCAGCACTCTGCACAGAGACAATGGACTTGGTGACATTTATGCAGCACCAGTGACTGTGGTGCCAAGACATTTCAATGCTGCCAGGAGTATTAAGTAAGGACCAGCGCTGGGTGAATCTGGCCGTGACCTAGAGAGGAGGGGGTGGCTGCTATAAACCCTCTTTATAAGCCAGACAGAAAAACAGAGAGAAACTGGCAGTTCAACACTTCCTCTGATTGGCTCAACATGGAATAACTATTCTGTTGCTTTTGTACTTAAAAATTAACCCTAGTGACAAAGCTACTCAAAAATGTAAGAGCATATCCTTTTGTCTTCAGCTTTCTAAGTCAATGTCCTTTCTTTGTATCTCCATTATTTTGCATTAGACACAAGTTGGGCCTAGGCTATTATTATTCTTTCAAAACAACAGCTGAATCTATTCAAATTCATCAGAACACAGATCCTGAAGACAGATTAGCTGCCTGGACAGAATTGGAACACGATATGCGTTTTATCTGTATCCCTATGAAATGAGAATGAGCATAATAATTCCTCAAATAAAAGCAAAAAAAATGGCTTTGAATCCACAGAAAGATTTGTATTCTTTTTATATGATTTAGCTTCCCATTACTGCTCTGCATATGCATGGGTAAATAGGCAAAGACACAAGATTCACAGTGACACACTGGGGGAAGAGGAATAATCCTGCAAATTCAGAAGACATCTGGGATGTTCAGAGAAAAACAGTCAACACTGAGAAAATATATATTAAATTCTTCGATACAGCAGCTCTGCTCATGCTCATTTTACTGAGGACACTTTTCAAAGTATAGAGTTAGCTTCTCAAGAGTCAAATCCTGTTTGAAATTGACCAAACTTATCTATCCAGATAACATTTCCTAAAAGTAAACATGACATAGAACTGAGATCCACTGGTATCTGAGCAGCTAGCAAGTTCATTGAAATACTGTTGAATGTATACAAACCCAAATAAAGTGAATACTATTTCCTTTCAGCAAATATATCTAATGCTAATTTTTAAAATCGACAGTAAATTTTTGATGTTTATGTTTGGGATTCCCAAACATTAAAAATGAATATATATCTCAATGCAAATGACGCAATACTTTGGTATATTCTAGAAAAACATTTCCTCTTGTGTCACATGCCATATTCACTGAAAACTTGTTCAAGAACCATGTACCACTGTAACCACACTCCTCAGACAGAGCCACAGAAGTGGCCTGATGATAATATTTAGCTCATCCCAGCAAGTTGTAAACCTTTTCAGATTTTTTCCCTTACCTTCTCTCCCTCTCTTCTCTTCTCTTCTCTTCTCTTCTCTTCTCTTCTCTTCTCTTCTCTTCTCTTCTCTTCTCTTCTCTTCTCTTCTCTTCTCTTCTCTTCTCTTCTCTTCTCTTCTCTCCTCTCCTCTCCTCTCCTCTCCTCTCCTCTCCTCTCCTCTCCTCTCCTCTCCTCTCCCCTCATCTCTCTCTCTCTCTCTCTCTCTCTCTCTCTCTCTCTCTCTCTCTCCCCCTCTCTCTCCCTCTCTCTCCCTCTCTCTCTCTTTCTGTATATGTCTTTCTCTTTCTATTCAGTCTAGTCTCAGCTAGGTTAATTTGGCTGTCCTTAGTGATTAATTGCTTTGTTCAGAAGTAAACATTCTGTGCCACTTCCAGTTTCTTTATATTAGCATGTGTGGTCTTCTGCATTCCTCTACACAGATGCCTGTATGGTGATTGAGCAAAAACATGCCTCTCCTACACCCACCTCTCTATATGTCACAAAGCAGTTCTCTGTGAAGACTACGTCTGGAGTACCTGCAAAAAGGGGAAACCCCATGTGCTAAGAAACAAACACAATGAGTGGCATTCTCAAAAAAGGATTTTAGCCTAAAAGCTTTCCCTCTGTGCTTTGTTAAAATACCTTAACAAGACAATCAGAAAATAACGTTGTAGCTTTGTTCCAATTTTCGTAATTTTATCATTCATTTGATCAGCATATTCAACATTCAATGACAACCCAAAAATTTTTTTGAACTAATGTGCAGAATTAGACCAGTGCGAATTATTATCAACAACAAAATTATTACTAACTTTATGATTATCTGAACAACACAGGAGATTGCAATAAACTGAGAAAACAGACCATCTGAATGATTTTGGATTGCAGTAATGGAGAAGGAAATCAAAGTTGGTGTCTTGACTGTAAGTTATCTTCACTGCAGAATCTTACTAATGAGGATGCTGAAAACCATCCAGAGTTATGTCTTTGCATAGAAAGACTTCTGGTTACACAATGAGTATCTAAGAGTAGTCAAGTACACTGAGACACTAACCACTGTAGGAAAAGAACCATCATTTCTAGAAAGTCAGTCTAAGTTATCTTCCAAGCCTATTGAAAATAACCCAATATTTAGTTTAAAAAGAAAAGAGTGTTATCCTATATTGGGAATAGAGAATAGTGAAGTATAGCTTCAAACATTTCAGTTTGTATAATCCAATCAAAATGAAGAATTGGAGAAATTTTCCCAGTTATGGGAAATGTTAAGGGTGCAGAATAATCTTTATTAGATCTATACAAAGATTACATTCAGAATATGAAAACTCAAGGCTCCACTTTGCCAGTCAGCAGAGACCATTTTCCTTCCAACATCCTAGAGACCGCATATGGAGGGACTACAGTGGTAAATTATATTACCAGATGGAAACTGCACAAGGAAAGCAAAGTGTTTGGGTGAGAGATTTCGGCAAACGGAGTTATTTAGGCCTAAATGTTATACCAAAGAAGTATTCTGCAATACTGGAAGACTGACACAACAAGGTTCACCTTATGGGGCCAGTATTGTGCTGCGTCATTGGGTTAAGCCACCATTTGCAATGCTGTCATCCCACACTGGAGGGCCAGTTTGTGCCCTGGCAACTCAGCTTGTGATCCAACTTCCTGTCTATCTGTGTCCCTGCCACCCATGTGGGAGAACTGACAAGTGGCTTGGGCCTAGACTTGCCAGAGCTGTTGTAGTCATTTGGAGAAGTGAGCCAGTGGATAGAAAATTCTCTTTCTCTCTTGCTCTCTCTCTCTCTCTCTTTCTCTCTATCTCTCTTTCTCTCTTTGTACCCCTCTCTCTGTCACTCTGACTTTCAAATATATAGGCACATGCTCCTTTTTAAATTCACCTTAAACTTTAACAAATGGTAAATTAATCTGCAAAGGTAAAAATAGGGCTAAAATTGCAAAGCTCTCTAGGGGGAGACATGGTTAGGTTTGGAAAAGAGGAGACAAGAGAAGAAAAGGAGTCGTTTATGGAAATGAGCAGTATCTGGTCATTTTCCAGGGTCATCTCCAGTGGGAGGGACTTGGAAACTAAAAAATGAAGAAATGTACTTGTGAGAGGAGAAATACAAGATAGCAGAAGCTACAGCAGGGTCTTTGATTTATAACACACTTTGTTTGTTTGTTTGTTTGTTTTCTTCCAGGCAAAGTGGACAGTGAGAGAGAGAGAGAGACAGAGAGAAAGGTCTTCCTTTTGCCATTGGTTCACCCTCCAATGGCTGCCGTGGCTGGCGCACTGCGCTGATCCAAAGGCAGGAGCCAGGTGCTTATCCTGGTCTCCCGTGGGGTGCAGGGCCCAAGCACCTGGGCCATCCTCCACTGCACTCCCAAGCCATAGCAGGGAGCTGGCCTGGAAGAGGGGCAACTGGGACAGAATCCGGCGCCCCGACTGGGACTAGAACCCAGTGTGCTGGCGCCGCAAGGTGGAGGATTAGCCTAGTGAGCCACGGTGCCGACCACGGTTGTTTTTGTCTTTATGTTTCTCTTTATGACACACTGTAAACTAGACAGGTAATACCAGCCTGAAGAGAAAGAAGTACTGAATAATGGAAACTAAACTACAGCCAGTACACCCTTATCAGTAGATGGATGCCTTTTACTGATAATAAATAAGAGGATGTAACAGAAGGTCTACTAGATGAAAGCGAAACTTTCCTCTTTCTTAGTAATAAATTAACATTTGTATAAATGTTCTACTTTCCAAAGAACTGTAGGAAAAGCTTACATGATATAAATCTCATGGTGTCTCCTTAAGATAAAATAGTTTATTATTCATGTTGAGAAAATGAAGGCTGCACCAAAATATATTTACAGAATGCTCATCAAACTACCTTGTACCCCCTTGTTCTTTTCCAGCTTCTCTCACATTGAAATTGGTACTTGTCATCCTGAGAGAACCAATATGCATCATCCCCATCTAAGGCAGTTTCCAGGTAGTGAGCCTCCTCCATTTCTCTTTGCCCAGTTGCATAGACTCTGAGGCCATAGGTGTAACATGGCCACCTGCACACTGTAGAGGACTGCACATCACTCACTGGACAGCAATGAGTGGAAGAATGAAATCTGCATTGTGTTTGTTACTGGATTTCAGCATTTGTGTGTTGGGGGATGTGGGGACCCTACTGTTTAATACCCTAACTATGGTGGGAGTTGGAACTTGAAGATGGATGATGCTGTGTGAAAATGAATGTTACGAAAAACACACACACATATTTCAAAAAATTCTTTGCACCAAAATAATCTGTTAATTCTATTTTCCATGAAATTTTAGAAGTACTCTCATATGCAGGTGCTGAGCCAGTCTTGAGGATGTCAAGTCAGAGAACACCAGGATGAGATACCTTACCCTGTGGAAAGGTGCATGGTTATAGGTGCAGGAAAGTACAGGAAAGCTGACTCGGATGGAATGGGTGAGCAACTTCAGTTGGAATAAAATAAGGGGACAAGGTTCTGAAATAGTATGGGAGAGGAGTTTGATAAAAACTCCCTTGAGTTGAGAGAAGTTGGTATCTGAGCATGAAGAAAAAGGGTAACAATCAGATCCCATTACAAAAAAAGTAAAACTATATGAATGAAATGAGCTGAGAAAGTTATGTAACTTGCAACAGGCATATTCCCAAACATCCATTTCAAACGTTGCCAAAGAAAATGTTGGAAAAGGAAAAATATCTAGGAAGCTAGAGCAAGGGGTCCCTGGTTCCTGGAGATAAAGCAGGAATTCCTGCCAGAGAGAGGAGAACAGAACCAAATCAAGGTACCCCCCATCCCTCAGTAAAGGGCTCTTCACAATTTCTGCTCAATCTGATCTCATAATCACTACGAAGTGCTGACAGCTGTATCTCATTGCTCATCCTTTCCATTGGGAGTTTTATGAGAGCCATTTTGTCCCCATTTCAACATTATCTATTCGATGTGTATAATGGAAAAAGGGCAGTTAATTTAGCATATGTCCCTAGGCATCAAGAGCAAAAGAACCAACATCTGGACATGATGGGGAAGACTTGAGGACCACACAGAAATCTTGGACAGGGGCTAATAGTGGTAACTGAATGGGACGCTGCGTTACTTCCTTGGGGGTGAGGGTGGGGTTTGTATGTGTGGGGAGAGAGGGTGAATTAATATTGGATGGCCACAAGGTAGACCTGCAGAGATTTGAAGCTTACCAAATGCCTCTGGCCTCAACATTCCCCCAGGCCCCCTAGCAGTTTGGTTGTATATGAATGTTATTCCAGCCAATGTACAGTAAGGGGAAGTAAGTTATTTCTGACTGAAGGCAGTTTGGAGACATTCTGTCCTTTCTACTCTATCTTCCCAGCCATAGATGAGGACATTGGAGTCCACACATTCTGCATGATTGGCCCGAGTTCCCTCTTGGATGAGAACAACCCTAAGGAGCAGCCCCACTAGAGTCAGACTCAGACATGATTGAGAGAGGAACTTTTATTGCATCAGACTGCTGGGAGTTGATGGCCTACTGATATCATTAATTACACTGAAAAATGCAGCAAGGAGACTCACATTCAAATTTTTATTTGAAATCTTGAAATTTCTTGACCAGAGGACAGCATCACAATTCACAACTGAAATTAGGCCTTTTGATATCTAGATTTCACCCCATCAAAATGAAGTTTTCCAATCAGACCAATTTCAAATAAATCCACGCAACTCTGGGCAAATGTGGGTAGAGACGCTGCTCATCCTCGGAGTCTAATTCAAGAATGGCCTCAAAGATCATTACCTTCCTGGTACCTCTCTTCCCACAGTAGAAACTGGTCACCATGTCTTGGATTCCTAACAAACATTTTGTCTCAAATAAAAGAAACCAGCTCTAGCTAGTTCATTCCTTATTTACTCTTTATTTATTTATTTATTTATTCCTTATTTATTCTTTATTCAAGGGTATGAGGTTGTGCAGGGGGCTTCCTTGAAGGATCAGAGAACAACAATGAAGAACCCATAGCCCAGAACAGAGTAGACTGAATATATTGCAAAACCAGCTCAGCATAAATAATACTGTTTCACCTTACACACAGTCGCTCATGTTGGACACCTAGGGTCCTATTCGAACCTCTGTCACTCTAGGCCTGTGACAAACCAGGGCCTCCTGCACAGTGCCTGATTCTATGCTCCACTCACATCCTCTCAAAACCTAACCTGTGTTGTTTCTGAAAAGTGAGCAGGAAAAGTGAGTAAATGTCTCCCCCAGAGGGGAGCAGGGGGGAATCAATCGGGAAAATTTTCTCAAACACATTAAATATGTTCAGGAGCTACCTGGCCAAAAGAAATCACTGATTTGCACTACAACCATGGACATCATGCTACTCGGGACCCTAACAGCAATGTAATAGACACAAAATGTCTGTAGAATGGATGACACAACAACGAAGGCCAGAACGGAAGCATTTGGTTATTGCTACTCACACAACATCATTTTAAATGACACCAGAGTGACTGGACTGCATAGCATGGCCATGCAGCGCCCATGAGTTCACCAGAATTACCATTTCAGTCCCTTGCGTCTCAGCAGAAATCAGCGCCAGAGCTGCGGAAAGCGAGCTCCAGCTGACACGTTCAGCCACCACCTAAAGAGAAGAAGAGGCGCTCAGAGCATAATAGGACACCGAAGACAACCGAGCAGGCTTCCACTATCAAAGTGAAGTGGGGAATTAGAGCAATTTTCCTGACACTCCATGCAAAAGTGGGCAGTTTGCCTGGATTATCTAGGTCACTGCTTCAAACTCGCACGCTCATTTTGCCCATGGAGAACTGTCCTATTAGCGCCAGTTACCACAGAGTAACTAACTCAGAAATGTGCTCAGAGTAACAACAGCCTCATTCCTAACAACCCCCTTTTAACTAGGCTTAAATATCCATGATTTTTGGTCTTATTGATTCAGTCTGAATTTAAAATAGCAATGCTTTGGAGATGCATTGCAAATGCCACATACCGTTACGTTGCTATTAACTTTAAACCAGACTGTGTCAAATCAAATGATAAAAAATGAGGATCCAATTCTCTCTCAGGCTCACTTGCAGGATTCCCCGATGATTACAAAAAGGAAGGAATCATCTGCTATGATATTTAGGTTAGTAATGCCATTATAATAAAGTGTGTAATTTAGGTTAGTCTCCATTATGTCAAGAGGATTGCCACATACTCATCTCCTTCTCCAACTTTTCAGCTTTGCCCCTGTGGCTCACTCAGGGCACTATTAATCGACACAATTAAGAGTGAGGACTGATTACAGGTCCCCACAGAGCTGCTGGGAGAAGAAGGTTTATGTGCTCAGGAAAAGGTTATACAGACTCAGCTAGGGCTTTCTTCCCGAAACCCCAATTCTTCTCTCGTCAGTGAACACAGTTAGGACTGGGAGGTACCCAACAACATCCATGTTCCTGAAACCCATTTCATACATTTTATTATCTATTTAAGCCAAGCACCATTGCAGGTTCTGGTTTCCATTCTGAAGTAGCAATGCAGCTTTGTATACATAGCTCTTGCTACTTTCCAATCTGTTTGTTTATTCTCATTATTTTCTGATAGCATAATCAATTAAAATAAAGTATCATTAAAAGTCAAAGTGCTTGGGCAAATGGTTTCCAAATTCTGAGAAAGAAACATAGTTGATAGAATAAAAATAATTTCTTTTTTATGTAACAAAAATGACGTCCCTTTCAGTTAAGCAAATTTGGCTCTTGAGACATACTGCACATGGCCTTTGAGCACACCATATAAATTCTTATTTATAAATGACAACTTGATCCATCTAGTCTAACATATTAAATAAGGAAATGCAAAGAGCGTGGATCAATTTTTTTTCAAAAGCTGAATCAGAAAACAAGAACAGGACCCACATCTGTACTCATTTTAGTTCTGTAAGTCTTGCAACTCTTCTTAGGAGTTAGCACAAGCAAACTGCTGTTAACTGGGATAATTACACAGCACTCTGTAGAGTGAGGGTAATGACACTGTGAGTGCCCAAGGTTCTGAATAATCTGGGCTGATTTTGTATAGTGTATAATTTACAGTGAAGATTCAGAATGTCTTCTTTTTCCTCGAAGAACAGCTTCCATATTTATGCTTTCAACCATTACACATGGAGACACAAATTCAGTCAAATTTGATATAGAAATATCTAAACATCTGCAAAAATATAAATTATTGATATTTTCCCAGCGCTGTCTCAGGCCATTTCTTTTGTTAAATTCACTGAAGCTCCCTGAGTCTAACACTTCTGACATCCAGGCCTTAATAGAATTTTCAAGAAATTAGGTAGGCAATAGCAAAAGGAACGATCATATACAAGTATTATGTAGCAGCAAGGATGTGATCAATTGTATAAAGAAATTAAGTGAATAATACATATTGCACTATATATAAAGTACAATACAAACAAGGAAAGTGATTTTTTTAAAAAGATATATTTATTTATTTATTTGAAAGGCAGAGTTACAGAGAGGCAGAGAGAGAGAGAGAGAGAGACAGAGAGAGAGAAATCTTCCATCTGCTGGTTCACTCCCTAAATGGCCACAACCGGTAGAGTTGGACCAAACTGAAGCCAGAATCCAGGAGCTTCCTCCAGGTCTCCCACACTGGCACAAGGGCCCAAGGACTTAGGTCATCTTCTACTACTATCCAAGGCTATGGCAGAGAGCTGGATGGGAAGTGGAGCAGCCGGGACTCGAACAGACACCCATATGGGATGCCAGCACTGCAGGTAGCAGCTTTATCCTCAGAACCCATATCCTTTATTTTTTTTAAAGTGATTGATTTATTTATTTGAAAGGCAGAGTGACAGAGAAAGAAGAGAGAGAGAGACAGATTCCAATGCTAGCTCATTCCCCAAATGCCAGGAATAACCAAGACTAGGCCAAGCGGAAGCCAGGAGCCAGGAACTCCATCTGATTCTTCTGCAAGAGTGACAGGAACCCAAGGACTTAAGCTATCATCTACTGCTTCCAAGGCAGATTTGTAGGAGCTGGATTGGAATCCTAGGGTAGCCAGCACTCAAACCAGGCTCTCTGATGAGGGATGTGGCATCCAAAGTGGCAGCTAACCCACAAGGCCCACTTCTGGAAAGTGAACTGAGTAGAGAGGCCCTGCACTCACCTGTGCCAGAGAGAAGAGTGGGAACAGCAAAGGAAGGACTGCATTTCCAGGACACTGACTGAGAAGAAACTTCAGTTAAGGAGTGACAAAGAGCACACAGCACAGAGACTCAAAGCACACTGCAGCTCTCAGTCTTGCTCCCCAGCTGGGACTCTCCATCTTGCCCGGAAAAGGTAAGCAGAAATCTCCATGACCCCCCACCATCACCATCCTTACTGCCTTTAATTTCAGTCTAGAAAATTGTCAGAGATCTGAGCAACTGCTTCATTCTGGAAAAGAAGCTCATGTTGCCTCCGTCCACCCTTGTGGTGGAATGAGAAGGCCATGCCAAGATGGCCGCTGGCAAGCGAGCATCAGTTACTCAGGAATGGCTTTGAAATCCACCTGGCAACAGAGCCTGGCTGGCAATAGGCTGTGATTGGATGGCTTTGGAAACCACATGGCAAACGGAGCCTGCCTGGCAACAGGTTTTGATTGGTTAGGGCATAGACCGGATTGGCTGGCCTTGGCTATATAAGTTGTTGTACCAACTGAAATAAATGAGTCTTTGGGCTGCTCGCCTCTGGCCCACTTTCACCCAACTCCCGGGGTCTGTGTTGTGACTCCCCGCCTCTTTACACCACCACGCTCCTCCTCTCAGAAGAAATCAACCTCAACACACCCCAATGCCAGAGACTGTTGCTGTTGCTGCAGTCCAGCCACTACTGAACTCCATTCTGAAATAGCGGTCATTTCAGAAGAAGGGCTCTTCACGGGACAGAGACCAAGTCCTTCTGCATCCTGCAGTTCTGGTCTTGTGGGTGTTTGTTCCCAGAGACATCTGTCCTCACCCATGGGGATGTGGGAAGGCCCTATCTGCATCCCAAGATTGCACTTGCTAGTAGACACCACCCCTCATAACTTGGTATTATACAGTGGAATGCAAGCAAGACACCATCCAAGTCCTGCAGCTCTGGGACTTGGACTATTTTAGGAGTTATATTCTACATAGTCATCTGACATCATCCTGTGGAACCCAGGGAGGACTCTCTGGGCATTCTTCTGCCGTAGACTCATGCCTGTCAGTGAACTCTCCCCAGCAAAACCTGGGTGTGGAACATAGCATTTGAGTAAAATCTCTACTGCATTTTGCAGCTCTGGGATTGTGACTATTGCCTCACCCTGTGGTACTGGAGAAAGGCCCTATTTCCATTCTACTGTTGCATGCACATGCCTTCCAGTGCGCAAGCCCCAGTACGAGTTTTCCTGTGGGACCCAGGGATATATCCTTCATGCTCTAGAGAGAAATCTTCCATCTGCTGAACCACTCAAAGCCACTGAACCCCCACTGTACAACCTGAAGATCTTACCTGCATTCCATCGCTCCAGGCCCATACCTGCCATAACCCTGGCATAACCTGTATTCTCCCTCCAGGAAGCTTGGAGAAGTTCCCATTCATATTCCCTGGTGCTAGGACTTGTGTTTTTGGTGCTATGATCCCCAGCATCAACCACATCTACTCAGCAAGAACTGGGGTAGGTTCCGTTCATATCACAGATGTCCAGAGCCACAGCTATTGGTGCCACAAGACACAGAATGACTCAGTCTTGTCTGGTGCAATAAGGGGACATCTCGTTTTTTGCCCCATGCTCCAGGAATGTGAAAACTGTCATCATCAACCCTAGTCTGACTGACATGCAACTTTCCATGTTATGGTGATACATACCTTTAGAAGCCTACACTTTAAAGTCATACTACTACTTCCATGAACTGCTGTAGACCAAGCAACTCTGGGACTCATAGGTGCTGTTGACATTGATTGGAACTGAAGAAATCACTCAGAGATTATTCTTCTAGAATCACCTAGAACTGAAGCCAAAGGAACTACCCAACTGATTCCCTGCATTTCATCTAAACAAAGGAGTCTTTTCCAATGAAAGCTACCCCATAAAGAAGGAACAGTTACACCAGATATAACTGATGTGCAGACATCAACAGTGGTGTACAAAAACATGAAGAAGCAAGGATGCATGACACCTTGAGAAGAACACAGCGGTTCTCCAGAATAGTTGCTGATTTGAATGATATCTATGAAATACCTGAAGATTTCAAAATAATGATCCTGGGGCTCATGTTGTAGCACAGTGGTTAAGTCACTGCCTGCAATGCCAACATCGCATAGTGGAGAGTCTCAGCTGCTCAACTTACAATCTAGCTCCCTGCTAATGTGTGGGGACCCATGGATAGGCCTGCCATGGGACCCCCCATGCTGGGCTTGGCTTACAGCAATAATGCAGATGTAGCAGCTGATTGAACTTTCCATCTAGCTGAGGACTGTGGTAAACAACAAGATGGCACTGATGCCCTGCCTGCTGCGTGACTCCACAGCTGATCGTGATCAAGTGCCAGATTGGAGAGCTCTGTGCATGGACTGTAATTGATTGACTGTGATTGGTTGAATTCTGGATATAAGCGGAGAGCGAGAGAGAGAAGGGGGCACGCCAGCTTTCCCCCTTAAGGAACGTGCGCGCCATCTCTCCCCCTTCTCCCGGTCCCCCACTCTCTCTTTCCCACTCCTCCTAAGTAAAAGTCTACTGAAGACCGATTAACTGCGAGCAGCGTCGTTCCTTTTACGGCCGAAGGAGCTGACACTAATGCACCTAGGAAAATAGCAGATGATGGCCCAAGTGCTTGGCTCCTGCCACATTTGAGGAAGACTTGGAAGGAGTTCTGAGTTCCTGGCTTCAGCCTGGCCCAGCCCTGGCCACTGTGGCTATTTGAGGTATGAACCAACAGATGGAAGGTATGTCTCACTCTCTCAGTCTCTCTCTGTCACTCTGTGCATAAGTCTGCCTTTTGAATAAATACATAAATCTTCAATAAAGTACCTACAATCATCCCAATGGAACTCAATAAGCTGTATGAGAATACAGATACACAGTTCAAAGAAATGAAGTAGGAGGTTGGCCTTATGGAATAGTGAGTAAAGCTGCCAGCATCCCATACGGGTGCTGGTTTGAATCCTGGCTGTGCCACTTCCAATCCAGCTCCCTGGTAATGGTCTGGGAATAGCAGTGGAAAATGTTCTAAGTACTTGAACCCCTTCTAGTCATGTGGGAGGCCTGGATGAGGCTCCTGGCCACTGCCTTTGGCCTGGTGCAGCCCAGGCCTCATAGCCATCTGAGAAATGAAACAAGAGGTAGATGATCTTTCTCTTTCTGTCTCTCTCTATATATATCTATGACTTTCAAAAAAAAAAAAGGTCTTTGAAAAAAAAGAAAGCACTGCATAGAATGAATATTTCAACAAAGGGGAAATCATTGAAAAAATTAATTAGAAATATTGGAACTGAAAACTTCAACAAATGAAAGGAAAACTATGATTGAGAACTTCAATACAATAGACCCAGTGTAAGAAAGAATGTCTGATCTTCAAGACGTAACTTTTGAAATAAACTATTAAGACAAAAATAAAGAGAAAATAGCTTTAAAAATTTTAAGAAAGCTTATGAGAAAAAGGGCATATCATTAAGGGAACAGATATTCATATTAAACTGATATCTGAAGGAAAAGAGAAACAAAAAGGCTTTAGAGCCCATTGGAAGACATAAGAGTTGAAAACTTCTCAAGTCTTGAGATCTGGACATCTAGATAATAGAAGCTAAAAGAACCACAATCACACTCAACCAGAAAAGATATTCTTCAAAGCATATTATAGTCAAAATTGTCAAAAGTTAAGGAGAAGGAGAGATCCCAAATAAAGTGAGAGAAAAATGTTAAGTTACATATAAAGGAAAACTCATTAGAGCAACAGTGGACAACTTAGCAAAAACTCTACAGGCCAGAAGAAAATAAGATGATATGGTCAAGGTTTTGAAAGAAAAAACTTCCAACCAAGAATGTTGCACCCAATGAAGCTATCCTTTGCAATAAAAATAAAAATAAAGTCTTTCACAAACAAAAACTTAAATAATATGTAACTACCAGACTACCAGACTAGTCCTGCCAGAAATCATGAAGTGAGGCTTTCATTAGAAGTAAAGGGATCATGACAATCTTCATGAAAACATATCACAGTCCAAAGTTCACTAACAGAAGTACACAAAAGAGAGAGGAAATATGAAAAACAGAGAGAGAAAAGAATCCATATTATCATAGAAGATAAAAAAATACAAAGATAAGTAATAAGAGAGACAGAAAGAAACAGAATATACAAAACAATCAGTAAACCATCAACAAAATGACAGGAGTTAGTTCCTATCCATCAGTGTTAACCTAAAATGCAAATGGATTAAAGTCCCAATCCAAAGATATAGGTTGGATCAATGGATTTTAAAAAGAATTGAAAATGAATCTTGATGTGAACAGAAGGGGAGAGGGAACGGGAAACGGGAGGGTAGGGGGAGGGAGAGAAGTTGTGGGGGGGGGAGCCATTGTAATCCATAAGCTGTTATTTGGAAATTTATATTCTTTAAATAAAAGCTTTATATAAAAAAAAAAGGATCCAACTATATACTGCCTTCAAAAATTCACTTCATAGGTAAGGACACACAAAGGCTGAAAGTGAGGGGATGGAAAAGAATATACTATGTAAATGAAAGCCAAAAATGTGTAGAAGTAGCTATACTTATGTCAGATAAAAGCTAATTTAAATTAAAAATCTGCAAAAACAGATAAGGGCATTATATATTGAAAAGAGGATGGATTCAGTAAGAAAAATGTAACAATCACAAATAAATATGCAACCAGCATAAAACACCCAAATGTATAAAGCAAATATCGTTAGTCATAAAGGGAGAAAATGCCAATACAATAATAATGGCGATGGGCTTCAAAACCCCACAGAAAATTGACAGAGACATCAGAGTTCAACCATACAAGAGAACAAATGGACTCATAGACATTTACAGAAAATTTCATTCTAAAGCTACAGAAATACACTCTTCTCATCAGCACATGGAACACTTTTCAGGATTTCTTATATTAGGCCCCAAATCATGTCTCAGTAATTTTTTAAAAAATGAATTTTTCCATATCTCTCCTCAGATCAGAGAGGAATAAAACCAGAAACCAACCAGAATAATAGAAAGTTTACAAATACATAGAAATTGATCTACCTGCTCTTGAATGACTAATAGTTTATGAAGAAATTAAAAACAAAAGAAAAAAGAAAAAACAAAGATAATGAAAATAAAATTTGTAGTATACAGCAAAAGAATTGAGACAAGTTTATAGCAATATGTGTATACCTTAAAAATTGAAAGGTTTCAAGTAAACAATGAACCTAAAGGTTGTAAAAAAGAAAAAAAACAAAACCAAAAATTAGCAGGAAGCAAGAAATAAGGAAGATCAAATTAGGAAAAAACAAAATTGAAACAAAATACATTACAAATGATAAAACACAAATCTGGGTTTTTGAAAAGGTAGACAAATCTTACACTAGGCTAACAAAGAAAAATAGAAAATATTCAAATAAATAAAACTAGAGATGAAAAAGGAGACATCACAACTAGTGCCACTGAAAAAGAGAAAACCATGAGAAACCACTATAAACAATTATATGATAGTAATTTGAAAACATTAAAGAAATGCTTAAATTACTGGGTATCGATAAGCTTCAAAGATTAAGTCAAGCACATGTAGAAAGTCTAAACAGATCAATATCAAGTAGCAAGATTGAAGCAGTAATTAAAATCTCCCATCTAGGCATATATTATGGCACAGCAGATTAAGTTGCTGCTTGTAACACCAACATCCATATGAGAGTGCCAGTACCTGGCCTGGCTACTTTATACATTGACACCTTTAGGAAAGCATCAGAAACTGATCCAGTTACTTGTGCCCCTGTCACTCATGTGGAAGACCCAGACTGAGTTCTGGGATCCTGGCTTCAGCCTGGATCAACCCACGCTGCTGCAGCTATCTGGGGAGTGAACCAGTGGGTGGAAGTTCTCTCTTTCTTTCTCCTCCCCCTTCCCTTTCTTCTACTTCCTCTCCTCCACTTTCTGTGTTGCTCTGTTCTCAAAAAAAAAAAAATACTGTCAAAAAGAAAATCCAGAACCTGATAGCTTTACAATTAAATGCTACAAAACTTTTCAAGAAGAAGTAACTCAATACTTCTTAAAATATTCCAAAACTGAAAAGACTGAAAAAAAAAAAAAGCAGAAATCTTTTTATAAGACCAGCATGACTCTCATACTCAAGCCAGATACAATGCAAAATGAAAACTACAGACTGGTATCTTTTTAAAAATACAAATGCAAAAAATTCTCAACACAATATTAACAAATCAAATCCAATGTTACATCACAAAGTTCTTACATCGTGAACAAGTGGGATTCATCTCAGGGACCCATGGATAGTTCTACATTCTCAAATCAATAAACATCATAAATCATACCAACAGCATGAGGAACAAAAACCATATGATCTCAATAGATGCAGGAAAAGCATTTGAAAAAATTCAATATCCTCTCATGAAAAACCTCTCAACAAATAAGTATTTCAAGGATAATATAGCAAAATTATAAATGCTATATATGGCAGCCCCTCAACAAATACCATACTATATATGGAAAAAACTGAGGACTTGTATGTATACTTTCACCACTCTAACACAAATAGTAGGGGAAGTATTAGAAAGAGCAACCTTGGGAAAGAAATTTACTTGGAGAAAGTCAAAGCCTCCATGTTTTCAGATGACAAAATTTCGTACACAGAAATTTCCAACAGTCTACCAAAAAGCTGTTAGAACAAATAAACCAATAAATTCAGAGGATACAAAGCCAACATACAAAAGCAGTAGAATTTTTTTTCTTTTTTTTTTTTCTTTTTGACAGGCAGAGTGGACAGTGAGAGAGAGAGAGACAGAGAGAAAGGTCTTCCTTTGCCGTTGGTTCACCCTCCAATGGCCGCTGCGGTCGGCACGCTGCGGCCGGTGCACCGCGCTGATCCGATGGCAGGAGCCAGGTGCCAGGTGCTTTTCCTGGTCTCCCATGGGGTGCAGGGCCCAAGCACTTGGGTTATCCTCCACTGCACTCCCAGGCCACAGCAGAGAGCTGGCCTGGAAGAAGGGCAACCAGGACAGAATCCGGCGCCCCAACCGGGACTAGAACCTGCTGTGCCGGCGCCGCAAGGCGGAGGATTAGACTGTTGAGCCACAGCGATGGCCAAAAGTCAGTAGAATTTTTATACCAATGATGATCTTGCTGAAGGGAAAATCAAGAAATAAATCCCATTCACAATAACTATAAGAATTAAACATTTAGCAATAAATTTAACCATAGAAATGAAAGATCACTTTAGCAGAATAAATCTAGGAGAACTCATATAAAAAAGGAAAAATGTTAATTGTTCATGGATTTGAAGAATTAGTATTGGGGCTGGTGCTGCGGCTCAATAGGCTAATCCTCCGCCTTGTGGCGCCGGCACATCAGGTTCTAGTCCCAGTCGGGGCACCGGATTCTGTCCCAGTTGCCCCTCTTCCAGGCCAGCTCTCTGCTCTGGCCCGGGATGGCAGTGGAGGATGGCCCAAGTGCTTGGGCCCTGCACCCCATGGGAGACCAGGATAAGCACCTGGTACCTGGCTTCTGCCATCGGATGAATGCGGTGCGCCGGCCGCAGCACACCAGCCGCAGCACACCGGCCGCTGCGGCCATTGGAGGGTGAACCAACAGCAAAAAGGAAGACCTTTCTCTCTGTCTCTCTCTCTCTCTCACTGTCCACTCTGCCTGTCAAAAAAAAATTAGTATTGTTAACATGTCCATACTACCTAAATCAGATTTGGCAAAATTCTATCAAAATATCAGCATCATTCCTTACAGAATTAGAAAATATAATACTGAAATTTATATGGAATCACAATAGCCCCAGCAAACCTAAGCAAAATATATGCATAGATACATACGAAATAAAACAGCATTGCATAAAAAACAACATATCCATCAACAGATTGGAATAGGTAACCCAGAAATTAACCCATGTACATACAGCCAACTTATTTCTGACAAAAGTGCCAAGGACATACATTGGAGAAAGGATAGTCTCTTCAATAGATGGTGCTGGCAAAACTGGATATACATATGCAGAATGGAATTAGATCACTACATCTCAAAATATACCAAAATCAACTCAAGATGTGCCAAAGATCTAACATAAGACATGAAACTATGAAAATGCTAGAAGACAATATAAGAGAAACACTTCAAGAAATAGAAATAGGCAATGATTTTTTTAAGAAGACCCCAAAAGCACAGACAATAAAAAGAAAACTAGACAAATGGGAATACCAAACTCAGAAGTTTCTATGCTGCAAATGAAATGATACAGTAAAGCAACATACAACAGAAAATATTTGCAGTCTATTATCTGATAAAGTATTAATATCCAGAATTTATCAGCAATTCAAAAAATTCTACACCAAAGGGGGAAAAAATTCAGATAAGAAATGGGCAATGGACTATTATTAAGCATTTTACAAATAAAGTAATGAATAATGCAGGCATCCACTTTGAATTATTTTTTGTGAAGTGTTTAAGTTCTGTGTCTAGATTAATAGCTTTATAAGCAGATATTCTGTAGGTTTAGTACCATTTGTTGTAAAGACTTGCTTATATACATTCCATTGTATTTTTTCCACTGTCAAATACCAGTTGACTGTATTTATAAGTGCCTATTTCTATGATATCATTCTGTTACATTGATTTATTTGTCTATTCAATTTCCAACTTTGCTCTTCTTTTTGAATATCAAATTGATAGTACTGGGTCTTGTGCCTCAATATACAGATTTTTAAATTAAATCTTAAATAGCTACATAAAGCTTGATTGAATTAAAAGTAAAATGGAATTGTTTTGAGGTTATAATCAGGTTGAGAATAACTGACATTTTGACAATAGTGAGTCTTCCTACTCACGAGTTTGAAATATCTCTCCATTTATTTAGCTGTTTGATTTTTTACTTACATACTTGAAGAACAGGTGTGTATGAGCTACAAGAAAGAGGACATAATCCTGGCCAGCTATACTCTTCTTCCTAGGTTTGCAATCCTGGAATTCCTTGTAAGATATCTATGTGTATGTTGACCAGTATTTACCTTTCCATTCTAATACCAAACAATTCCTTCCCAATTATCACTCTAAGTACCCTGACTTCTACCCATTCTATCATTGAGATCATTCAACTCATCTTTGACTCCTTACTAATGCATTGCAGCTGCTATTTGTAAGATCACATGTACATTTCACAGTACCCAGTCCAATGGCCACCTCTCAGTTCTCAACGTACACCACTGAAGTTCTTTACCCTAGCAGATGACGCCCTATTTCTTGAGTAACACTTCTCATCTTGTCTGCAGAGCATATGCTCTTTTTTTTATCTTAGTCTAACTAGCTTCTCTTTTGCCCTGGCTTGTTCATTCTTACAGTCCTGTCAACCACATATTAGAGTTCTTTGATCTCTTCTTGGAGAGTCTACAGTCAGTTTCTAGGTGATCTCATTCAAAATTATATTCTTATATCTTTACATAGCACCCACCCATTATATTATATTATATTATATTTTCAGTTCTGACCTTACCATGAACTATACATTTATATCCAACTCTGATAGATATGAATATATAATCAAATCCACAAACATAACAAATGCAGAGCGGGAGCCTTGTTACCTACCCTCTTCCCACCAGCTCCCTCACCCTCTACACTGGCTTTTTGTTCAGTCTTTCCCATCTCATTAAGTGGCAACTTTGTACCCCAGTTACTCTAACCAAAAACTTCAGCATCAGCCTAATTTTCCCACTCTTTCATACACAAATCCAATCAGTGAATACTACTAGTTTTAATTCAACAAAGAAAAAAAGAAAAAAAATCCTTCATTTATATGAATTTGAAGAACAGACAAGATTAAAGAGATATTAGAGTGATTCATGGTTGGAAAAAGCATAAGGAAATTTTCTGTGGGTTATATGTAGAATGTGCATCCTCCTGACTGCTGATCCAGCTTAGGGTCACCTGGGTGAGGTCCATGTGAAAATTAATCAAGCTGGATGCTTCAGGTGTGTGCAGTTTATGGCCTTTTGAAATTTTTTAAAATTGATTTTCAATTTATTTGAAAGAGAGATGGAGAGAGAGTGAGAAAGCAAGGGGTGACGGAGGAGAGAGAAAGAAAGAGCAACAGAGACAGAGCGAGAGATTGATTTTCAATTTACTTGATCACTTTGCAAATGTCTGCAACAACTGGAGACAGGCAATGCCAAAGTCAGAAACCAGGATTCAACCCAAATTTGCCAATGCAGCTAGTGGGACCAACGTACTTGGGCCATCACTACTCCTCCCATGATGCACATTGATAGGGAACTAGAATCTGAAGCAGAGCTGGATCTCAAACCCTGGCACTACTATTGTGGAGTGGTCCCTGGGTAGTCTTGGTCTAAGTTCTTATCTCCATCTTTGGAGTAATTCAAAGAAACATAGATAAAGATGAGTGGTAAAGGAAGCTTTATTTAAACCAAAGCTACACACTCAAGATGAGATGCAGACAAAATCAAGAGAGAAAACTGCGGTAACAGGTGTAGGATCATCCTTTAATACAATCTAGAGAGAGAGGTGATATCTGATGTGGGATTTTAGTGAATAGTCCAAGTTGGCAATGTTTGAGAAGGGGCTTGAGTATTAGTCATTTCCATGGCCTTGTCTTTTTGGAAATCTTGGAAGTGTCATGACAGCAGGTACATGATGGCAGTGAGTGCTGACCATGATAATTTGATTATAATGACATTATAATGATCTAAAGGTCATCACAGGGACCCAGCCTGCAGCCATATTTAATGTTTATAGCTGGCACTCATTCTAAGCACCAAAATAGAGAACGTATGGTTTTCTGCTACAAACGAGATGGGTGTTTGAGCAGTGCACATCAGGGGTGGTTTGGGACAGTGCAGGAGAACAAGGTGGTTTGAGCAGTGTGGGTCAGGCTATTCCGCAGGTCAGCTACTGCATGAACTGCATGCAGCTGGCAAACCTCAGCTCCTCTCTGCTCACATCACTATGATATGTGATGCCTGTGCCCCAAGTTGCATTTTAACTGCTGTGCCAAACACCCACCCCTGGTTTATGTCTTAGTCTTTTCAGGCTGCTGTAACAAAATATCTTGGAACGGGTAATTACAATCAACAAACATTTCTTGGTCACAGTTCTAGAGGGTGAGAAGCCCACCATCAGGACACAGGCAGTTTTAATGTCTGGTGAAGATGTCTCAACTTCACAGATGGCAGCTTTGTGTCCTTACATGATTGAAGAGCTCCCTTCAGCTTCCTTTAGAAGGGCACAAATTCCATTCATATCTAACTTCTTAAAAGGCCCTATCTCGTACTACTATCATATTGCGGTTTAAGTTTCAGTATGTGAAATTTTAGGGACACAAACATCCCAACCATAGCAAAATGCCTCTCTGTATTTAATTTATTGAAAAGTTAACACAAGAAGCATTCAGTTACCTGCCCACATATGTGTACCTGTGCAACAATACTTGGAAGCTAATTACCTGTCACATTCCTCATCCCCTCTGTAAGGTACTTCCCTCTCCTGCCAGCCTCATCACCTGCTCTACTGTGATGCAGTCTTCCCATGGCTACTTTTCAAGCAGTTTTTAAATTAATATTTCTTGTCTATTCAAAATCGCTAATGTTTCCACATCTTACCTGGATTAAAGATGTGGTCCCTGCATGCCTGCATTTTGCCACCTATGATGCCAGCATCCCATTGTGTCCTGGGGTGTGCCTGGCTGCTGCAATTCCAATACAGCTCCCTGTTAATGGTCTGGGAAAAGCAATGGAAGATGGACCAAGTACTTGTATCCCTGCCCGCCATGTAGGAGCCCTGGATGAAGCTCCTGGCCCAGCACTGGCCATTGTGGCCTTATGGAGAGTGAATCAGCAGATGGAAAGTCTCTTTTTCTGTGACTCTAACTTTCAAAATAAATAAATAAATCTTAAAAAATTACATGGTCCCTGTGTGATGTGCCCTACACACAGCTCTGCCCTCACATCCTACCACTTGCTATCTTCATTCCTGTGTTGCAGACACACTGTCCCCTTGCTTTGCTCTAATCATTCAGGTCAATCTTCATCTCTGGAGTGCTCTTCCTTGCAGGTGCACAGACTTACTGAGGAAGTTCCTTCACATGTCAACCCACATGTGAGCTCATCATTGAAGACTTCACTGACCAACTTGTGTGAAAAAAGCACTCCCTCCTCCTCTCCCCCCTGCTCTTTTCTCCTTTTTAGTATTTATCATCTCACATCATATTTGCTATCCGTTTCCCCACAAGAGACTGATCAACAAGAGTAATACACAAAATATATTCTGTGGAAACAGTGACTGTAGGAATAGATCATTTTGGGAAGAAGACGATAGGTCTATTTTTGATCATGTTGAATTATATATGGGCATTGCACATATTTTTTGTGAATCTCAGGAGATGTGCAGAGGAATGCAGATCCAAAGACATTAACATAGTAACACAGCAGACCCAGAGTGCATAGTTTGCCATTGATCAAACCATTGGTTGAACCATTATAAAACTTTCCACTTACCTCAAGAGTGTAAATCCTTTCGAAGGCATTTCCAGTTAACTTGGTCATCGAGAGTATAGTAGCTATAGGACCCCAAGTCAAAAGCTGCTCTTCCCATCACTTAGATTGAATCTCAAAAAATTCTGATGTTTTAAATGTCTAGTAGTAGTGACAGTAGTAGTGACAGGATGCAATGCAAATTCAGAGTTCCCAAGAACTCTGAAGGTACTTGTTGCACCTTCAAGATAGGAAAAATGTGTGTGTGTGTGAGAGAGAGATTCTTAAAATAATTAGTATTATTAAATCTTATGTCTAGAAGATTTCTTAGCAGAATTCTGAGTAGATTCTTTCCTATTTTGCCAGAACTAGAAAATAGTGTTCAAAGGTGAACACAAAGAGGTGGAGATTACTTGCACTTTCTAAATGGTAGCAGTACTTAAAGAACCAGAGAGCTCCTTAGGTTTTAAACACAGCCAGTCAAAAATACTGTTTTCCCAGCCATTTCCCATTAATATCTCCTCTAGAAAATATAAGGAGGAGAGTCCTGTGTTCTCTCTTCTCCTGATTGGCAGTAGGATGGGGATGTGTGGTTGCCTTCTCATTACAGCCAAGGAAGGAGAGTTAAAACAAAAATAAGCATCGTGTTCCTTATTGATAACCCACATAGGAGGAAGCTTCCTATAGATTCTCTGTCCTTAATGGAAGATGGGCTAGGGCAGTAGGCATAATCTCTGAGAAGAGAAAGGAAGCCAAAATGTAATTAGTTACAACCTCACAAGTTTGGGGCAGTGAGATTGAGAGATTTTTTTATGTGGGGTGAACAGACAAAAAAGTAAGAGGCCTCTCCTGAGCAGCCTGGTCCTGGTCAGTCTTGAACAGTCCTCTATTAAATGAACACCTAGACGAAGAGGCTTTTCCTGCAGAACACCTGGCCTGTAAATATCAAGTGTGAAAGATTTACCTTATGGTCCATCACTCAAGCAGTCAATGAGGTACCCCACGGTACAGCTCCCAGGACCTAGGAGAGTACCTGTGACGCAGGTCGCAGGACATGACCAGAATCTGACCACCTGTAAAACAGGCCATGTAGGTTGTCATGTGGCTGCATATCTGTGATGCAGCAGCCTAAGGAGAGCAGTGGCAGCACTTGCTAATAAAATGATACTTGATGCTTTTAATTTCTCTTTTTACTCCAACATAAGAGTAAGGGATACAAAAAAGAGGAGTTAAGGGATAGGCCACACCTCCAGTCACTCTTGATTGCCAGCTAATGTTTGATTGGCAAGGAAAGAATGAGCATTAATTACATAGAAATTGAGTGGCCCACTGGATAGAAAGAATTTCTTTTTCAACTGCAGAGCGACTGAAACACAGCGGTGTTCATCTGAGATTCTCAGAGTCATTACAGTCTACTTTCCCAAGTATGGTTGAAAGAAATGACGGAGAGAAGAATAAAATCATTTCATTTGTGTACCCAGTTAAACAGGCTTTTAAAAATATTGCCTTACTGGGGCCTGTGTTGTGGCCTAGGGATTAGGGTGCCACCTGAGATGGTTCCATCCCATATGAGCACTGGTCCGTATCCCAGCTTCTTCTCTTCTGATCAAGCTCTTTGCTGATGTGTCTGGGAAAGCAGAGGAAGATGTCCAATTGCTTGGGCCCCTGCACCCACATGGGAGACCCAGATGAAGATCCTCACTCTTAGCTTCTGTCTGGCCCAGCCATGGCCATTGGGACCATTTGGGGAGTGAACCAGTGGATGGAAGACCTCTCTCTCTCTCTCTCTCTCTTTCTTTCTCTCTCTTTCTCTCCAACTCTGCCTTTGAAATCAATATTTATTAAAACAGTAAAATAAAATAATGCCTTATTTTATAGTTTTTGACATTGATTTATATCTTTAAGGATCTTCATTTAGTCTAAAAATTGTCTTTTAGAATTTCTCGAGATACAGATTTCTTGGTAAGAAATTCTTGTAATTTTCTTTCTTTTTTTTTTTTTAACTGTTTAACTTTTTATTTTTGTTTTCATTCCTAAGAAAGAACTTCACTCTAAAGATGGTACCTTACTAGATTCAGGACACTCTTGTTGAATGATAAGTTAAAAATCATTTGAATGTTCCCTTTACATAACTATGTTTTTCCTGGGATATTCTCAAAAGTTTCTCTCTGTTTTGGTTGTTACCAGTTGACTGGGATTTCCTAGGTGTGGCTCCTTTTGTATGCATTCAGCTCAGGTTTTGGTTAACTTCTTTAATGCTTGAACTGAGTTTTTAAACATATTGAGACAAACAATACCACTCACTTTGTATTACCAAGTAAATGTCTGCGAGAATATTGGTTCAAGAGAAGCTATCTGACCCTTTTCTAAGTAGAATACTTCACTGACTTTTTGCATGATGTCAATGTTATAATAAAATATTCTCAAGTGCTACCTCAAAGAACAAATATTTAAAAATCAATCCTGAACAATGCTGTCCAGTAAAGTGTTTTGATATTGCACAGAATAAGTCCCTTATATAAAATTGTATAATTGCAAGAGATGGTTGGCACAGCAAGTAAGACACAAATAGAGAAGCCTGCACCCCCTATCAACGTGTCTATATTTGAATCCTGGCTTTGTTCTCAATCCCTGGGTCCTGGCTAATGCACACCGTGGGAGGTAGTCAATGATAGCTGAGGTAGAGTCCCTGTCAACCATGTGAGAGACCAAGACGGAGTACCCAGGTCTGGGATTTGGTGTGGTCTACTCCTGACTGTTGCAGTTATTTGAGAATGAACCAGCCACTGGGAGATTCTCATTCTCTCTCTCTCTCTCTTTCTGTGTGTGTGTGTGTGTGTGTGCATTTTAAATAAATAAAATAATGTTTAAAAATCTAAAATGGCATAATATTTGAATATAATCTGTGCATATCTTCCCATATACTTCAAACGATGTCTACATGATTTAAAATACCTAATGCAATGCAAATGCTATGTAGACAGTTGTTATGCTGCATTGTTTATGGAATAATGACAAAACAAAATCTTGTACCTGTTGAGTGCAGCTCTAATGTTATTTCAGATATGTTCATTCCAGGGTTGGGCCCACGAATGCAGAACTCACAGACACAGACTGAAATAAAGTAAGGTGAGGAAAAACAGAATGTGTGCATGAGCCTCTGTTCTTAGTGGTGGGATAAATGGCCTGTCAAGAGTTAAAAGAAGTCAGAAAGCCTTCATTTTGAGAATTATGTCCATTGTCAGGATTTTACTTTATATGAAGTTCAATACAGTGATGAATTTCCTTATCCAAAAGTAGAAGTGCTTGAACTTCAATAGATACTTCTATATAAAAGCTATCTCAGAAGGGGAACACTCACAGCCATTATGGAGAACAGAACAGAGGTTTCTAGAAAAACTGGAAATAGAACTACCAAAAGATTCAGCAATCTCCCTACCAGGTATATATTCAAAAGAAATTGTTGAAGAGATATCACACTCATATGTTCACTGCAGCACAACTCACAATAGCCAAGACATCAAATCAGGTGTCCATCAAAAGATGAATAGATGAAGAAAGCAATGGAATAATATTCTACCTTATAAAAGAATTAAGTCCTATAATTTGCAGCAATTTATATGGAATTGGAGCAGATTATTTAAGTGAAAAAATTTATGCAATAAAATAACTTTGCTGCATGTCCTCATTTTATGAAAAAAAACAAAAATGTTGATTTTAACATAGTGAAAGAAGAGTGGTTACCAGAGTCTGGCATGGGTTTGGGGGTGATGCAGGAATAGAGAGGGGATGGTTAACATATACATGGGTGCAGTTAAAAAGAAGGAATAACTTCTACAGTTCTATTGCATAGTATGATAACTAAAGTTGATAACAATGAATTGGTTATTTCTAAATAACTGAGAATCTGAATGATCTCAACACAAAGAAATTATAAAAATTTTAAAAGATTAATATACCAACTACTCTAATCTGATTATTACACATTGGTTACATGTACTGAAATGTTACCTGTACCCCATAAATATGTACACTTAGTGTATGCTAATTAAAAGTAAAAATATTTTTGGCTGGCGCCACAGATCACTTGGCTAGTCCTCTGCCTGCGGCACCGGCACACCGGGTCCTAGTCCTGGTTGGAGCGTCAGATTCTGTGGCTGCTCCTCTTCCAGTCCAGCTCTCTGCTGTGGCCCGGGAAGGCAGTGGCCCAAGTGCTTGGGCCCCGCACCCTCATGGGAGACCTGGCTCCTGGCTTCGGATTGGCGCAGCACGCAGGCTGCAGCAGCATTTGAGGGGTGAACCAACAGAAGGAAGACCTTTCTGTATGTCTCTCTCTCACACTGTCTAACTCTGCTTGTCAAAAAAAAGAAAAAAGAAAAAGTAAAAATATTTTTAACAGAGAGATACTACAGAACTAATTGTTGCAAGCCATTGACTTTGATTTTAATGACATTTGGATGACTGACTGTGAATCCAGTGTGCTAGAAGTAAAAAACGCATTGGTAAAATTCAAAAAAAATAACAACAACATAATCTCTGAAACTATGATTGCTGTATTTAATATACATTTTATGTTTTTTTCATTTTTAATGTTTTTATTTATGTAAGGGGAACAAATTTAAGTATTTCATATATAGAGATATAAGATCTTAATACGTCCCACTCTTTACTCCCTCCTTTTTTCCCTCCTACCCTCCCTTCTCCTTCCTTTCTTATTTTTTTTCTTTTTAACCAGCTGATGGAAGATCTCTTTTTTTTAATTTTTGACAGGCAGAGAGGACAGTGAGAGAGAGAGAGACAGAGAGAAAGGTCTTCCTTTGCCGTTGGTTCACCCTCCAATGGCCGCTGCACACTGCGGCCGGCGCACCGCGCTGATCTGAAGGCAGGAGACAGGTGCTTCTCCTGGTCTCCCATGCAGGTGCAGGCCCCAAGCACTTGGGCCATCCTCCACTGCATTCCTGGGCCACAGCAGAGAGCTGGCCTGGAAGAGGGGCAACCGGGACAGAATCTGGTGCCCCAACCGGAACTAGAACCTGGTGTGCCGGCGCCGCAAGGCGGAGGATTAGCCTATTGAGCCGGCCCTTATTTTTCTTTTAATTTTAACAGTGACATACTTTCAATATACTTTATAATTGCAATCTTAACCCTCCACTACATAAAGAATTAAAAAAGTCATTAGTAGAAAGACCACTGGTCCTCAAGAATACAGACAAGATTCATAAATAGTACTCAAATCTCAAAATGTCAATTTCATTCATATACATAGCATATTTTTTACTATGTGTATTAACTACCACAAATCAGGGAAAACATATGATACCTGTCTATATGGGACTGATTTATTTCACTAAGCATCATTGTCTCCAGTTGCATCCATTTTGTTCTGCAAGACAGGATTTCACTATTTGCTACTGCTGAGTAGTATTCCATCATATATATATATATATATCACAATCTCATGTAAATGGAGATTATCCAATATATTCTACTGAAAACAAGAACTGACTTGTTGCCACAGGAAAATAAAAAATTAATTTGACTCAAATGATCAAATTACAAAAGGAAGGAGAGGTTTACTGTATGCACTGTGGTTTCTAGCATGTTTAAAAGTAACATGATTTCAAAAGACCAACAACCACTATTAAAAATGTTCCTGTCACTAGTGATATTGCCAGAAGGGGAAACTTGCAGCCCACGCTGACTTTAAATCTAGTCTGGAGCCCTAGCTGGGTTCAGGGTACTCGACTAATCTAGTGAATGAAAACCACATTTCTTTCTCCCCATTTCTCAACAAGGGTGCCCAGCAACCTGCAGGGAAAAGTCACGTAAACCTTGAGCACTGACTCAGAGCTCTCCAGCCCCACATAGCACATGATTCTGGGTATTCACTGAAGAGCAGATGCTCCACTAGGCCACAGAGGTATATAGTTCAAAGACAAAACACATCAGAAAACTAACAAGTGTTTCCAAAAATGCCTAAAATTAAATTAAGAAACACAAGAACAAGGAAGACAACATGATTCCCCAAAAGAAGCACAACACCTCAGTATTAGAATGTGAAGACATACAGATTGAGGAAATGTTGAAAAGTCTCAGAAAATTAAAAATAATTGAAATAATATCTGACAATGGAATGAACCTGCCCCTTAAGATTCTCTAGAAAATATGCAATCAAATACCAACTGAACAACATGCTACGGAATGAATAGTGAGTCACGGAAGAAATAAAAAAATTCCTGGAAACAAATTAAAATGACCATATAACACATCAACATTTATAGAATATGAAAAAGAAGTGTTAAGAGGGATGTAATTGGGGCTTACATCAAGAAATTGGAAAGACATCAAATAAATGAGTTATCAATGCATTCAAGGATATAGAAAAACAACAAACCAAACCCCAAATTAGTAGGAGGAAAGATATATTTAAAATTAGAGAAGAAATAAACAAAAGTAAAACCAGAATAAAATAAAAAAGATTAGCGAAATAAAGGGCTATTTTTTTGAAAAAATAACAAAATTGCTATACCATTGGCCCAACTAATCAAAAAAAAGAGATAGAAGACCAAGATCAATAAAATCAGTATACTTATGTACTGACTCATAAACAGACCCAGGAAACCATTCATTTCTTTATTCCTCCTTTTAATCTTACCCTTTATTCTACAAACACCTAATGGGTGGTGCTTCCCAAAGAAAGTGGTCCTCAAGTTGACTTTTGCAATGCTTACAAAAGGAACCTAGTTTTTGTGGTGAAGAATTTTGTAAAGGGTATGGTCATCACTGGCTTGATTAGCTTGAGATAATAAAGGTAATTTGATTTGCTTTGAACTGTGGAACAGGGTAGGGAGGTATAACATCAACTTCAAATCATGGTTGGCCTGATCTGCAATGTCAGAGCTGGGATTTCCTCCTGAAACGAGGTAACAGGAGGAAGGTGTGAGCAGCCTTCTGTTTTAGAAGGAATCCCTCAGGAAAATCCCTAGCAATCAATGGTACTCAATCAATAACTCTCAAATGAAATAGCAAGTGATCAGGGCTGCATCTAAGGTAATAACAAACAGGAAAAAAGAGGACCATGACAGAATCATAAAACGTTGAAAGCAAGGAAAGTGTGGGTTAAAAAATGAGGGAAATCAAGAATGCCTATGAGAAAACAAAACAAAGCCTGGGTTTCTTGTTCAGGCTTTACAACTACACTCATCCACATTGACAGGCCTGTATTTTGGAGGCACAAATGCTGATACGATTTATCCACAACTGGCATTTTTAGAAGCCACAGGAGGGGGAAGATAGGTGTTTGGCAGAGTGGTAGAGACGCTGTTGAGGACACTCACATCTAAGATTGGAAAGCCTGGGTTCTAGTCCCAGCTCAACTCCCAGTGCCAGCTTCCTGATAATGTGCACACTGGGACAGGTTACGACTCAAATCCTTGGGCCCCTACCACCTACTTGGGAGACCTGAATTGAGTTCCCAGCTCATGATTTCTGCTGGCCCGGCCTTGGATGTTGCAGGCATCTGCAGACTGAACAAGAGCACGGAAGATGTCTCTGGCTGTCCATCTCTTTGTCTTTCAGTAAATAAGTAAATATTACCCATTCATAGGTGGAGAGTGTACATTTTAAGACATATTCAGTCTATAGCCTGGATGATCCCTCTGCAAATTTTTGGGTGGATTTCATTTTAAATCATCTCTTCACAATTTCTACTACAAAACTGGCATATTGTCCCAGCATAAACATCTGCTTTGATTCAAACAGTTCATATAAAAAGCAACAACACAAACTTCATAATAATAGCACCAAAACAAAGCCACAAGCAACCCACAAATGATAAAACAAGATCATCTATTTTTAACATTTGTTTTAATATCAATAGGAGCACATTTTTGAGACAAATAATACCAATTTTTCCTATGTTATTTTCAAATGCAAATGTGTAAAAACATTCTGAGGCAAGGCTATGGAATCCTTCAACTTAATGAACTCCAGCTGCCTTAAAAAAAAAAAAAAAAGCTACTTATCCTTGCACCGTTTGCCTGAACCTCAGCAGATCTGAGATGTGGTTGAATTGCTCCAGAGTCAAACTACAGAAAGAAAACACTATGAAGATTTGGGGAAAGAGGGGAAATGTTTAAATCACTTTTTTGCTCATATGGAGGACAGTAATATAACTTCTGAAACTGTCTAGCACTGGACTATAAACAAGTCACTCCACAGTTAATCTTGTAAACCTGAAAAAAAAAAAAACTTTTATTGTAATCCCTTCTTGGCTTTAGAAGAGAAGGGAAAGGAATGTGCTTAGTTATCTTTCACACTCAGAGATACCAAATATTGTGTCCTTCTATCCACGTGGCCTAGTTTCATCAACAGTAGTGCAGAATATACTAAGCAAGTATCTACAGCAATTTCACTGAGGGATCATCAGTCATCTCCCCCATCAAACTCATTCATATTTTGTATTTTTAACAAATTTACATTTTGAAATAATTTTAGACTTTACAAACAGTTGCAAAAATAGTACAATGATATCTCTTCTCTTTTTCAACCTGTTACATTTAATGATATCTTATAGAACAATAGTACAATTGCCAAGAAAAATGTTGATACAATATTATTACTCAATTGTATTTTTCAAATTTTACCAATTTTTCCACTAATGCCATATTCCTATTTTAGTAACCTGTTATATTTAGTTGTAAATATCATCAGTAATATGTGAAAATCATGTAGCCTTTGATACAATATACTGTATCTTTTTCTGGTAATTTTGACAGAAATGTACGAATTTAGCAAATCATGAGTCTAACCCAAATTGAGGAATATGTGAATGGCTGTGCTACTTCTGATCCAGCTTCTTGCTAATGCTTGTGAGAATGCAGCTGATGTGGCCCCAAATACTTGGGCCTCTACCAACCATACAGGAGAAAAGGATGCAATTCCTTCCTCCAGACCTCAGTTGGTACAGCCCTGGATGTTGCACTCATTTGGGAGAGAACGAGCAGATGGATGCTCTCTCTCTGTGTCTCTCTCTCTCTCTATGATGTGTGTGTGTGTATGTGTGTGTGTTACTCTGTAATTCAAATAAATAAATAAAATATACAATGTTGAACTGAAAAAAAAAAAAACTCCTTAGGACTCTCCAAAAGCATGCACCAACCTCATGAAATACCAAATAGCTGTTTAAACTGAGGAGATTAAGAACTAGCGACATATTTTCTCACTCTGGGAAAAACAAATCAAATCAGAGAGGTGTTGGGGTCGGGGGGAACTGATCTAAAGGATCCAGAGGCCTAGGCAGGGTAGACACATGAGCACAGTTCTATTAAAGATGGGTGTCCTTATCTGCCATTGTGTTCTCTAATCAAGAATTGACCAGGATGATCTTAAAGCTTCACTTTCTGTAGCTCCATCTTCAGAACACACTTCAAAATAGAATGTGGTGAAACTGACAGGCTTACATGTAGATTTTTTAGGCAGGTGCTTTAATCTCAGAAGTTTATATATTTTTTATTCTGGGAATAACCATGTTTTCAATCTTGATTTATGGAACATCCATATTTTAGTGAATTAAAAACAAAACAAAAACAAATGACAAGTCACATGAATCATCCTGATTGCAAATTGAACAAGAGGTAATTACAGCATATACAGTTTTTGTCGATAACAACGACACAGAATTTAGGTGGCCACAACTATGCATCAGTGTCTAAATGATTTGTGCAGATTATCTTGCCTAAGTCTCATAAAAATCTATGAGTTCTAATTATCCCCATGATGTGTTTTGAGAAAAACTGAAATCAAAAGTGGTGAATTTCCTTCCAGGGTTATAACATTATTAACAGGTAAATCCAGAATTAGCAGAACTATAAGATTCCTATTACTTAGAATTTTAAATTATACCAAGATATTCTTTGAGACTTCATATTTTCATTGCAAATCTACTTAAATAAAAAGAAAACAACACACAGCTTTAATACCACAAAAGTTTCATTTTGAGTGATTCTAGTAACTTTGGGGAAGCTGTTTATTTGTCTGGTAGCTATTAATAAAACGAATTTAATTCAGCAGCCACCTTTATAGAAAATTGATCAGGTTTCATATTTATAGATTTTGCAGGTTCCTCGCCTGAAGGGTTCACATAGTCTTTGCTACTCAATTTTTTCTCTTGTATATATTCCACTGGTGTAGCTACTAGAGATTGTCTACTAGTCTGCTTTGGGTGATGAACTGTCAGTGTAGCTGAGGTCCAGGAAGCATCCCAATCTTGAATTCAAATAAATTTACATAATCGTTTCCTGTATCACTCTTAACTTTTGTTTACAGCAAATTGCCCTAAAAGTTTATATGATAAAAATAATCAATATTTTTGAAAAATAATCAAGAAAAAGTAAAAGAAAAAATAGAAGTAAGGAGATGCTTAGCCAATTACTATTTCTAAATCAAGTTAACATTCATTTAATGCAATCCAGTCTTAAAATCATAACTATGTTTAACTGATAAACTTTATATTTTAGCAAAGTTTAGCAAAACTAACTGGAAAACCACACATAAGCTCTGTCTCCACAATTTCACAGCTTTCCCTAGTAACAGCTTGCTCCACAAGAGTGATGCATTTTTCAAACTGAACCTACAGTGGCACATTAGTAGTTTCAATAAGAGTTCACAGTATAGATTAGGGTTTGCTCTTGGTGTTGGACTGTCCTTGGATTTGGAGGAACGCATAATGATGTTTATTCTATTACTACATTATCAACTGGAATGCTTTCACTACCCCCCATCCTCTGTTTTGTCAGTTCATCTTTGCCAGTCATTAAACCATGATTAACCACTCATCCTTTTACTATCTCCATAGTTTTGCCTTTCCCAAAATGTCTTATAGTTGTAATAGTATAGTACATAGATTTTCCAGCTTAGCTTCTTTCAATTAGTAATATTCATTTAAAGTTCCTCCATATCCTTTCATGACTTAATGGTTTATTTCTTTTTTTTAGCACTGAATAATATTCCACTATCCAGATGCACCACATTTTATCTACTCATCTCTTAATATTCATTTTGGTTGTTTCCAAAGTTTGGCAATTTTGAATAAAAACAGTTGTATGAGGACAGAGGCTTTTAATGCAGTTGGCTAAATACCAAAGAGTACATTTTAAAAAAATTTTTCACAAAATTATACTTAGTTTTGTAAGAAACTCCCAAAGATCTTCTAACATAGAGTCATCACCCATGATCATATTTGCAGAGATCCAAAGGATCTCTATGATAATTTCTCCTCGTTTGGTTTTAATTTAAAAATTAATCTGTGAGTTTAAAATGCATGAATACTCTGCTTCAGGTGACATCAATTAGATGAATCAGGACCTCCCAAGGGTGACATTCAGGCACTGATAGAAGCAGGGACATGGGGCTAGCGCTTTCCTGAGACATTGGGATTCCTCCAATGGCCACACTTAGCTGCAAGACTCCTTAGGGGCCTTGACAAAGCATCCATAGGCTGCCCAGTAGTCTGAGATACTTCCATCCTACCAACAGCCTCTCTTTCCATCCCAAGGGGTCAGACTTCTATCAACCTCCCACTTCTCCTTATACACATTTCTCTTAGTGAAATTCTTGCCTGTTCTTGGCATGTGTTTCTCAGAGGATCCAGACTAGCACATGGGTCAACAAAGCATTATAGGCTGGTGGTTGAAAACCAGATTTATTTTTCTTCAGCAAGCATCACTTAGCATGTTAAATTTATGACCATTTAAATGTCAGAGTGAAGCTTTGCTTTGTTAACAACATGTAGAATGGAGAGGGAGGGACGAAGGCAGGAAGAGAATATTACTATGTTCTTAGAATTTTATCTGTAAATCACTGTGAATCTATTAAAAGCTAATTAAAAATTAAAATTAAAAAAATTAAAAATAAAAACTATCTTGCACCACCACTAGAAATACAGGAACATTTTGTTTTTTCATTTAAACTGGTGTGTATCTAAAGCAACCTTGAGAAAATCTGTGTTAATTCACAATGAACTTGACACAGTTGTCTGCAACTGAGGAGGATGGTGAGAGTCATTTCCATGAGATCAGTTTTATCAAGCTGATTCTAGTTAAATTGTTTTCCATTTCAGCTACTTGTTTCCCCAAGATCAAGCCACATGAGTCGGATTCTCTCTCTGAGCCTCACTCTCAGTTGTGCACCCTCCTATGAAACAAAACCACCATCAACAGCTAATGTGTGTTTTACCAAATACATCAACTCCACCCAGTCTTACTCATTCACCACAACCTAGTTTTTAAACACTGCTCAGATTCCTGCTTCAATCTTTTCTGCCCATTTTTGCTAGCTTCTCCAATAATTTTGGAAAGCCCAGAGGCCAATAAACAAGTAAACTTGGATAGCCACAAACCACAGTGCCCCAAGTGTAAACTACTGCTGCATCTGCTTACTTAGCATACTTCAAGCTGGGGCAAAGCCATTGGTAGCTTTAACTGGAATCCTCTGAGGAACCCCCTCAGGATGCTGGGAACTCTACAACAGCATGTGGAAAAGACAGTATGCCCCATGTGAGGACTCTGAAGAGAGCATAAAGCCAATTCTCAGGTTGTTAGATGGTACTAGTACTGTTGCTACCAAAGTTAAAATTTCTTCAGGATCTTTGGGATCTAATCCACTTTTCTCTTATCTGGGAGAGAAAGGGAATGAATAAGGAGGAAACGCACAAGATTCACAGCACTGTCCCCTGTTTTCTGACTTTTTAAGTGAAGTTGCTGAGAAATAAGTGACCAGACCAGAAACGTAGACCTGGTATCAGCCATGTCCTTCTCTGCGTGACTGGACAGAAAGCGCTGTGTCATCAGGAGACCAGGGTCTTTAGATCTGTTTATTCTGTAGAATGCCCTGGGGAACATGAAGGGAACAGCTTACATAATTAGTGCAGACTCACACCTGAGGGATCCAGATTAACACAACTCAATTTCTAGACCTGTTCATGAGATCACATCCAAGCACCAGTCACCTCCACGAACTTCAAGTCTAAGAACTGCTACTCCAGGTCTAAGACATTAAGTCTAGAAATTTATCATGCATCCAAATCATCTAGACATCCTCCAATACAAAAATTACTAGGCTGCATTACCAATTTCTGATTAATTAGCCTTAGGTGAAGAAATTGATTTTTAGCAAGTCCGTTAACACTTGATGCTGCAAGGCCAGGAATGACACATTGAGAACTAACACTCTAGGAATCCTAGGTCTCTCTGAAGGCATATTTAGTAGACTTAGAATCACATTTCATTGGCAGCAAGGGAACCAGAATATTACATATTTTCATTGAGCATATCAAACTCATTCTGTCCCAAACATAATCAGACTCTATTAAATAGGAGAAAAGGAGAGAACAAAATCCTAGAAATGATACTACAGTGATATCCCTTTGTTTGTGGCATGCCTTCCATGGTTTCAGTTTTCATGTCCAATCATGGTCCAAAAATATTAAATAGCAAATTCCAAAATAAATAATTTATAAGTTTTCAATTGTGAGTATTCTGAGTAGTGTGGTGAAATCTCTTGCCATGCCACTCCACCCAGCCTGTGATGTGAATCATCACTTTGCCCAGCATATCCATGCTGTGTATGCTACCTTCCTGATAATCACTTAGTAGTCATCTTGATTATCAGGTTGATTATCATCATATCACAGTGCTTGTCTTCAATGGCCCTTCTTTTATTTAACAATGGCCCCTCAATACCAGAGCAATGATGCTGGCAATTCAGATAAGCCAAAAACCTTAAAGTGCTTCCATTCAGTAAAATGGCCAACGTTCTGAACTTAATAAGAAAAGTAATTCTGCACTAAGTTTGCTGAGATCTACTGAATGAATGTATCTGTCTCTATGAAATTGTGGAGAAGGAAAAAGGAATTGGTGCTAGTTTTTCTCTGACATCTTAAACTGCAAAAGTTATAGCCACAGTGTGTGATAAGTGCTTATCTAAGATGGAAAAGCTACCTTACAGGGTTTAGTGCTTTCTGTGATTTCAGACATCTAATGGGGTCCTGGGAAGTACACCAATGCATAACGGGTGACAACTATATTTTGGGGAAGCCTGAACCATAGGAAGCATCTAAGAGCCCCAACCAAATCAGACTGCCCTTGACTCTGAAACCTGAGGGGGATCCACACTCTTTCAGAACAGGCAACAAGTAGTGTCAGCCACAGACATGTACTCGGGTGAGCAACACTTGAATAGCCTCATTTGTATGAATATTCCATTATTTAAAGGAAAAACACATTTCATAGCAGCAACTCTACCCAGCATTCAGACAGCAAGCAGGTATGTGAAGAGTTAACGCCTAATGGCCTCTTCCCTGGGCAAACTCCACTCAGAGGGTCACTGGTGAGTTGGCTGCAGCAGTGAGGAGATAGGGGGTATGTTAGCACTTTGATCTCATCTGGCTGCAACTCTTCTTTCTCAAATACCATTTTCTTCCTTTCTTTTCTCCTAGGCAGAGATCTCACACAATTCCTGGCTCACACCATGCAGCTTTAGATTCACTGCCAGTAGATTAGCTGAGTGACTGAGGGTGCACACACCTGTATAAAGTGTCCTAATACCCCTAATTCTCCTCTTACCTCCTGCACACTGTGCCTATTCGGAATGATTGCAATGCTTCCCATTTTGTAATGGTTGAATCTGAAAGGGAAGTGGGCCCTGAAATGCTTTAGTGCAGAGCAATTTTAACAGATTTGAAAGCTTTTCCCTTGAAGCCACAAAATGCCCCGAAAGCTTCTGATCACTGGACTCTGTTCTATCCCCGCACAGATCTGACCAAGTCCCTATTCTATCAGCCACATACACACTGAAAAATTTCTGTCTTTAATCATTAAGTCATTCCTACTGCTTCAAATGACTCCATGGCTCTTATGAAAGCTAAAATTATTTTCACTTGAAAAACTTCAGGCCTGTGATTTTTTTTTAACTAAAAGAATAGTGCCCATCAGTAAAAATGACATAAAAGCAATGGTTTGCATCCAAAATATGTCTTATTGTATATATATAGAGAGAATGCAAGGACCTCCAATGTATACTGGTCTCATTCGTTTGAACAACAAGGAAGGGACACAGTTGCTGCAATGTTGATGACACTATTGCTACTGCTCCCTGTGGGACAGCACAAGGCTCATTGAAGGGATGATGGACAGTCACAGAGCCACACAGTTTGCTGCTGTATCTGCTATGTCTAAGACCTTTCACAGGGTGCAGTGTGGTATTTCATTTCTTAGGCTGCTTAAATCTTTCCTTTAAATTGGCCACTCTGGCTCTGATTGCCATCCCTTCAGAGAGCCATCCTTTACTCTGGACTTTTGAATGTTAACTGGTTTTTCAGGAAACGCAATCATAATCAGTAATTAGCAGATCCCATGTTAGATCTCTATAACACACAGTTTTTCTTCCTTCTCATTTTTGGTCTTAAAATGATTTAAAAGGGTATATTCATCGGCCGGCGCCACGGCTCAATAGGCTAATCCTCCGCCTTGTGGCGCCGGCACACCAGGTTCTAGTCCCGGTTGGGGCGCCGGATTCTGTCCAGGTTGCCCCTCTTCCAGGCCAGCTCTCTGCTGTGGCCAGGGAGTGCAGTGGAGGATGGCCCAAGTGCTTGGCCTTGCACCCCATGGGAAACCAGGAGAAGCACCTGACCTTCCAATGACCGCAGCGGCCATTGGAAGGTGAATCAATGGCAAAGGAAGACCTTTCTCTCTGTCTCTCTCTCTCACTGTCCATTCTGCCTGTCAAAAAAAAAAAAAAAAAAAGAAAGAAAGAAAGAAAAAAAGGGTATATTCATCATTACCTTCTTAATTTTATAGAAGTAAAGTTGTAACATTTTTGGTGCTAACAATCAGCTCAATTCCTTTTATCAATGTTACCATTTTGTGCATTTTATGTAATGTCTCATAAAAAACATGTCAGAGTACCAGCATTTTGGCAGAGTGATTAAAACCACTGCATGTACTGCCTGCGATGCACATATCCTATATCAGAGCACAAATTCAAGTCCCAGCTGAGCTGCTTCCAATTCAGTTCCCTGCTAATATGTATGGGAAAGCAGTGGATGATGGTCCAAGTAGCTGGGCCCCTGGCACCCACGTGGGATACCGGGATGGAGTTCCTGGCTACTGACTTCATCCTGACCTTGCTGATGCATTCATTTGGGGAGTGAACCAGCAGATGGAAGATATTCTTTCTGTCTCTCTCTCTCTGTCTTCTCTCTCTCTCTTTTTCTCTCTCTCTCTCTCTTCTCTCTCTGTGCCTTTCAAATAAATAAACAAATCATTTAAAAAAAATCACACCATTTCTATTAGATTTTTTTGGGTTAATCATGCAGTAGCCACTCAGTCCATCATATATGTCTACTACATGTTACATACAGTGCCAACTGTAGGAGATACAAGAGGAACCAGAAGAAGGAGTCAGAGTTGCAAGACCCCATGAGTTAACACTTATCCAGTAAATTGATTTAAAAAGGGCATATTTAATGTTTCTTAAGTAAACTCTGGAAATTAAGAGATAAATTAATTTCAGGTAATTTTCTAACTGTGATGGGGAGAAGTAAGCAACTAAAAAGGCTTCCTCTGGTATCCAGAGGGTACCCTCCCTTCTTTTGATTCTTCATTTATTAGTCTCACCACTCTCCTTCACTTTCTAATTCTTGGTCCCCAGCTCACAGACTGTTAATAAATACATTGCTTCTTTATGACTGTCGTCTTACTAGTTGGAGGACTCTAAGCATGTGTAACACATGTCCATCCCTGGAATTCCTCCTTATTTATACTGGGGTTACTATCACTGTAAGAGCATAAGACACAATGATTGGATAGATGCACAGATGGATGAATGGGTGGATGGATGGATGGATGGATGCATGGATGATGGATGGATGCATGGATGGGTATATGGATGCATGGAAGGATGGATAGGGGTATGAACACCTAGTCCATGCCCATGGACAGTGTCTATCACATTGGCACATCATTGAAGTCACCACCATGTCTTATTTAAGCCATATGGCTTCTTCATAAATATAAATACATTTTGGGGGGGTTTAAAGGATTTCTGTAAAGCACAGTGCATGTGGAAAGACAATTCTATTCTACCATAAAGAAAAACTCTTCGAAGTTATTTCAGAGAACATCCAATTTGATCCCATGGTTTGCAGATGAGAAAAGGAACCATGATAAGGAAATAGTCTACCTGAAATTTCATTTATACTTAGACAGAAAGCTTTTCCTAGAACCCAACATTCTTTACGTCCAGCCCAAGGCTCTTCCCAGTGCACAGTATGGACCACATTTATAAACAAGTGAAAACTAGGCAGCATGATGAAGGTCTGACAATTCAGTGGAAACCTGAATGGACAGATGGTTCACCAGGCCTCCTGGAGACCAGCCAAAGGTCTGGGCAGAAAGAAGAACAGGGCACCTTGAATTTATGTTTGCTTAAGAGGTTGCAGAACGTTTATCCAGAATGGGTAGCAGATGCTGCAACTTCCCATCTGCCTTAGTTATGCAGCTGAGACTGAAATTCTGTGAAGCCATGTCCTCTGTAGCAATTCAGAGTGTTTAGTCTCCACCAAAAGAAAATTTAAAGATACAGAACAACATAACAAAAAACTTGAGGTCGGAGAGCATCCGTAATGTCATTTAAATCTTATTTCTTTTTCCTTAACTGTATGGGAAGAACAAGATTTATCACAGTGGCACACTTAGGAGAAGGAGCGAGGGCATGGAAGAGCATTAAATAGATGCATTGCCCATGTTAAAGGAAAATTGCTCTCTTTGTTTTTCTAAATGAATAGTAAAGCTGTATGGATATTTCCTTTAACATGTATCATCACATATATGGAGGCTTTTTTGGTAACTTGGTAGACAAGTATAAAATTCTTCCTACCCCCAGATTAGCTTATAGAAATTATAGCATTAGACAATCACTCCTTTGGAGTTAAAAAAAAATAATCCCAAGAAGTCAAAAAGCATCAGATGAAACTTTTTATAAAATCACACATTCTATCAACAGTAGTCACTATCTTAGGGCACACACCTTTAATGAGCGGGCATACAACAAAATTAGCAGTTGGTCACTGACGGAGAGAACTTGTTGTAGCTCTGAGCTCAACATCAGGTCAGTGAGCTCCACACATTTTCCCAGGTAACTGCTAAAATGCTTCTGTTGTTAAGTAGGGGATCTATCTAACTCAAACTGACTCCTTGCCTCTGTGCTTAGCTCAGATTTTGGTCTTTGTACCCGAAAGTTGAAGAGAGGAAGCAAGCTTCAAATGTGATTTTATCATCTCACGGGTTCTGTGTGAGTCTCCCATCATTCCCCTATTGTCTGTTTTAGCAGTATCCTCAGGATAGCTTCCTGATCATCAGAGAACTGTGAGGTCTTCTGGGCTTTGTGGCTTACCTACCACTTGACTCACAGCCAGAGATACCACGGCTCCCCCTATTCTATTCCTGAGCAAACTTGGGAGATTCATTCATACAGAACCTAGTTCCAGGGCACGCCCTTTCCTAAGCCAATTATTGTGGCTAGCAGGGTGAACAATTCCGATTGACTGGGACCAATTGCAGTAAAGAATTGATGTGTCACAACTGCATGATGGCAGAGATGGATGGCTGCTGGGATGACTGTACTAGCTGTTGTACAAGGACAAATTAAACAATCAGGAGGCCATTAGCCTGAGGCTGGCTCTGTACTTTGAGTTCCTATACAACAAAATACAACCTAACTTACTACATACACAAGCCAAAACTGAACTTAGGGGCATAATAACCTAGTGTCAGTCAATCACAAAAACCTATGCCCCCCAAAAGGCAGAAGTTGGAACCTCAATCAATTAGGTGAGTTACCTGTTTCACTCTCTCGTTCTGCCTGTAACATCTCACTGCCCAAACAGAGGGTGGGGTTCTCTGAACCCCTTCTGGTTCAGAGTGCTGCCCAATTCATGAATCACTCTTTGCTCAAATGAACTCTGCTGACTTTAATTGCCTAAGGTTTTCCTATTAACAAAATAAACATGATGGCTCAAATAGATGGGTCCCTGCCACCCACATGGGAAACCCAGATTGAATTCCAGTCTCCCAGCCTCCCTGGCCCAGCAATGACTGTTACATGCATTTGGAGAGTGGAGTAGCAAATTAAAGACCTCTCTCTCTCTCTCTCTCTCTCGCTCTCGCTCTCGCTCTCGCTCTCTCTCTCTCTCCCTCCCTCTCTCTCTCTCGTTTTCTTCCTCTCATACAAAATAAATAAATACCTTTAAAAGAATAACATATTTAAAAGTTCCTTTGCTGCTTCTGTGTGCAACATCTTTAGAGTGTAAAAGTTGAGACCTAAACCTACTGCTCATTTTTCTTGTATTTGTCCTTAGGTGTTGTTCCTAGGTGTTGAATCTTACTACAGCGTATCTCTGAAATGTCATAATATAATATGAATTTATGAGGTTAATGCTGTATAATGAATGCAGCAGACAGAAATAAGTAATACAGAATAATAACAAGAACACAGCATTCAGAAAATATGTAACCTGAAATTCTACTACTAACTAATGGTGAACTTTGGTCAAGTCACTGAATTTCTTGGAACTTCTGTGGTGGTTTCTTCCTAAATTGTGAATATTAATACCTTCTATGTCTAAAAGCAAAGGAGCAGGTATACTGATCTCTTGATTTCCATCAACCTGAAAAATATCTATGATTCTTGGGGGAAAAGTCAACAAATGACACTTGAGAATGACATGGTTAATAATCCTATGATATTTCAAAATGTTAGTATTAACATAAATGGCCTATTGGTCTATTCATGGGAGGTAAACAAATTACCACCACAATTTAAGTTAACAAAAGGGCAGCTTTCATTTTAAAATTTTGGATCTTGTGTCTCAATCGTTCTCCCTTGCTTTTGAAATCAATATAGTTGTAATTTTTGTTTTGTGATCTGTCAGTATATAAGATGAAAATGTAGCTGTAACTAGGTTGAAAAATTATACGAAATTGATGACTCCTCCACTCTAACTGCATTGGAATTTAGGACGTTGCTATTAGCTTATTTTATTTAAAAGCTGCTTTTCTCTTCAGCTATTTCCTCCATTGTTTCAAAACATGTGTTCAGTGTTAGGGTTTGTTGTAATAGATGTAGTTTGGAACAGATATTTTAAAACAAATTGAATAGAAGGAGAAGCTGGGCTAAGGACAAAGTGATCAAATGACTGCATTCAGAATGTTAGGAGATTCAAGTGCTTGGGTTCCCATCGTCCACCTGGAGACCCAGATGGAGTTTCCATTCCCCGGCTTCCAGCTGTCATGGGCATTCAGGGAGTGAATCAGTAGATGGAAGATCTCTCTCTCTGCTTGTCTAGTCTGTCTTTTTGCCAATCAAATACATATTTTTTTAAAAAAGAATGTTACATGATTCAATTTTGAGATCTAAGGATTGTTTTAAATTACCACCAAAAATGCATGAATTGAAGGCTAACCTATAACACATGAACATGTAGTTAAACATCCAGCCATGCAAGTATTAGATTTATTTATCATAAATATTGAATACCATTTCATGTCAAATGTTGTACTTGGAGGTGGCAGTCAAAGAATGGGTAAACTGAGGCTCTTCCTGGCTTCATAGGGATTGGGGAATTTTTGGTAACAGCACAATGGATGACGTAATTATTCTACCAAGAGAAACCCATAGATACTTCACAGCTTTAAGTACCATCCTCAATATATGCCTGATGGCTAATTGATGATATTTCCCAGAGAAATAGTATGAGCCAGAAAGCAGAAAAAACATAGCTGGTGGAAAAGTAAAGTTAGAAAAAAATGTGGTGTCTGTCAATGTTTAAGGGTCATAAGAGAAGGTGAATCCCCGCCAGTTGCAACAACATCAAATAAAGTGGAAGGCACAGTGTTAGTTAAGTAAGTGAGTCACACACATACACACGCAAAGCAGGTATTGCACATCTTCACTCATATGTGAAAGCTAAAAATTCATTTCATAGAAGTAGGGAGTAGAATGGCAGTTACTAGAGGCTGGGAAGTTGGAGGAGATGGATAGAGAGATATAATGGGTACAAAAATAGTTAAACAAGAGAAATGAGTTCTAATGTTCTAAGCAGAGTAGTGTGACTATAGTTCACAACAAGTATTATATATTTTGTAAAGATATAGCAGAGAAGCCTGAGCATTCCTAATAAGAGGAAATGATAAGTTTAAGAGAAAACAATGCTAATGACCCTAATTTTACCATAACCCATTGCATTCATGTATCAAATGATCACTCTGCACATCATACATATGAGGGTATATCAGAAAGTTCGTGGAAAGTGGAACTAAAAATAAGTATACTTAATGTGAAGATGTTGAAAATTAATCAATTTAAAAAGAAATATATCATGTAGAATCTCTGTCCTTAATGTGCTATACATTGTGAATTAATACTATAACTAGTACTCCAACAGTATTTTTCACTTTGTGTTGCTATGTGAGGGCAAACTGTTGAAATCTTTACGTAATATATACTAAACTGATCTTCTGTATATAAAGAGAATTGAAAATGAACCTTGATGTGAATGCAAGGGGAGAGGGAGTGGGAAAGGGGAGGGTTGCGGGTGGGAGGGAAGTTATGGGGGGGGGAAGCCATTGTAATCTATAAGCTGTATTTTGGAAATTTATATTCTTTAAATAAAAGCATTATAAAAATAAAAAAAATAAAAAAATAAAAATTCCATGGACATATATTTAATGAAAAAGTTATATATGGGTTTCAAAATGTTGTACATCAAAATAATTACATTTTCTATGAGCTTTTGAAGTACCATCTATATACAATTTAAAAGAACAAATAAAAATTTTCAAAAAAAGTATGGAGATAACAGAAGCATCAAGAGTTAGGATCTCTAAGTGAACAGGACAGAGTTTCAAAAGTTGCTGCAGTTAAAACAGCACACACAGATCTGGTATTGCAACAGCATGGAAGAGGCCCTCCAGCTGGGATTCAGTTGGAGGTTGGGGATATCTGGGTGCAGTTCCACAGAGTGATTATCCCACTGAACCCCCACACTGAGTGGTTCTCAAGCAAAGAGGAAATATTTAGGTCATCAAATCATTTTCAAACGCTATGTCACTCAATTGCCTCACTGGGTTCCAAGTCTCCTTCTAAGGACCAGTGACTGGGTTGCAAGGCACTAGTCAGTGTGACATCCAGCATAGGGATTAGGCCTGAGTCTCCCACTTCTGCTGACCCATGTCCCTTCTCCTCACCCTCCTAGTTTTGTTTTGTTTTGTTTTGTTTTTTAAGTAGGAGTCTTCCTCCTTAGTCTTAGGCTTTGATAATTCCTTCTAATCTCAACTTCTTCTAGGAGATCATCGAATTTTTCACATAAATTGAATTCCTAGTGTCCTATTCTGGAATACAGTTGATAAGAAATATGAACCTCCATGAAATTTTCATGATCTGTGTCACTCTATTTGAAATCAAGCCATGCATAATTAAAATCAGGATCATTACTTGTTATAGGATGATGAGTTTGATTTGGAGTTCTCACATAAGTAGGTATTGTGTAATTTGCCCCATTAAAACATGAAATATTAACTAATGACATTTTCCTTGGCATTCCCTTTCATCTCAGCCCTTACCTCTATTTTGATTGCAAGGTTTGTGTGTCCTTAGGTACCAGGAAAGATGTATGACTAGGGAACAGGGAAGGAGGAGAGGGAAGAGATATGACAGAGAAGAAGGATAAAGAGAAAGAGAAAGGTGGAGAGGGGGAGAAAGGAAGGAGGGACAGAAAGAGGAAGGGAAAAATAATTTTTTGAGGGGCAAATTTAAAAAGCTTCTGTTCACAAGGTAAAACACTCATGACCTAAACACTAATTTTGGGAGGCAAAAGGGTGAGGTTTTTCTTTTCCATCTACTCAGTCTAAGACTAGATAGGTTATAAAAGAGACATGAAGGCCTGGTGATGTGGCATAGCAAGTAAAGCCGCCACCTGCAGTGCCAGCATTCCATATGGGCACCAGTTCGAGTCCTGACTGCTCCATGTCCAATCCAGCTCTCTGCTGTGGCCTGGGAAAGCAGTAGAAGATGGCCCAAGTCCTTGGGCCCCTGCACCTTTGTGGGAGAACTGGAGGATGCTCCTGGTTCCTGGCTTCAGATCAGCGCAGCTCTGGCCATTGTGGCCAATTGGGGAGTGAACCAGCGAATGGAAGATCTCTCTCTCTCACTCTCTGCCTCTGTATCTCTGTAACTCTGCCTTTCAAATAAAATAAATAAATCTTAAAAAAAAAAAAGAGGCATGCTACTCAAAATAAAAGGAGAGTTGGTGGATACCCAAAGAGGGAGTTAATGTTCACTGCTTTGTGCTTGAGCCTTGGGGAGGCAACATACGTGAGGATAGTCTTTGCATTATTAGGCAAAACATCTAAATCTGTCCCTGAGTAGGGTCCTAGGAGGGGCACGAGCCCAGAGAGAGGAAACACTGCCCAGACTATTTGTGTAGAATGGGCCTTACACTGGTTTGTTGGGATTTACAGCAAATGCCCCACATGCGTAAAGGTATCACAGAAAGGACACTGAGAATCACTATTGCATAGATAGAGGTCAGAAGACCAGCAAAACAAAGAACATCTGAATCAATACCTGGATTGTCAGGTGAGTGGTGAGCATGGAACGAGGCCTCGAACAGGCACCCCTCCCTCCGGCCATGCTCCACTGGTAAAAGCAATCACAGGGCTACCCAGAGCTACAGTGCAAGCTGGGGTATGAGTCCAGGGCTGTAATGCTGTGTTGGAGCTAACCATCCATGCCTTCATTAAGAGAGAGGGGAGAATGCATTTTTATTATTTATTTATTTTTGCCACACACACACATACAGAGAGAGAGAGAGAGAGAGTCTCCACCACACATCGCCCATTTTATCACCAAATTTGTGTACAAGCTTCTTTCCATACCTAAAATTCTATTGATTCCAGTCAACAGAAATAGAATCCACCTGATGACTTTATGCTACTGACATTTCATATCATCTGGATGACTTTCTCAGATTGAGACATGGTTCCCAAACTATAAAAATCAATTCGACAGAAATTCCCAGTCAGACAACTCAAGTATGGAAGAAACACACCAAACTAGGAAATGTCTCAAATTCTGATGGCCAGAAATTGTGAAGAATCCCTGACCTGGTTTGAGTGAGGTCTAAGTTCCTTGTGGCCCTAATAGGCAGCCTTGGAGAAAGGTTCTGAATAACAGTAGTCAAATGCAGTCATTTGTAAAAGGAGCCCTTGATTTTTCTAATGCTGGGGGATCCCGCTTTCTTGGTTTGCTTTTTGCAAACCAACTAATTGTTGCTTGAATTTTTATATATATATAAATATTTATACACATATATTTAAGATATGTGTATATATATTTTATATGTATATATAGACATCTCTCAAATATATATGTATATAAAATATACACTTACATATAATATATAATCATTATATATTATTATGTTATTATATTATACATATTATATATTATATATTATATTATATATTGCATATTATATTACAATCATCATATTATTATATTATATAATATATTATCTTATTATATTATACATATGTTATATATTACATATATGTATTATGTATAATATATATTATACATAATATATTATACAATATTATATAAATTGTATTATATTTTATATTATATTATGTTATATATTATACATAATATATATTATAAAATATATAATGTGTATTATATTATATATTATATAACATGTTATATATTATGATATATATTTATTATATAATATATAATATAATATATAATATAATACATAATATTATATATTATATAATATTTATTATATTATATATTTTATGTTATATACTATATGTTATAATATATAATATTATATAATATATTTATTATATAATGTATAATATAATTATATTTTTATGTCATTATCTATAGTATATTGTACTGTATATAGTATATGTATTTATATATAATATATTTTTATATATACACACATATATATATTTGAGTCAGGGAGAGTCAGGGACAGAGAGAGAGAGAGAGAAAGTATTCCTCCACACTGGTTCACTCACCAAATGCCTGCAGCAGCCTGGGCTAGGCCATGCCAAACCAGAACCAGAGCCAGAACTCAATCCAGGTCAATCCACGTCTCCCAATTGGGAGGCAGGAACACAATTAATTACCTGAGCCCTCACCTGCTGCCTCTAGGTAGCTGTACTAGCAAGAAGCTGGAGTGAGGAGCAGGAGGTAGGAACCAAATCCAGCACTCTGACAAGGGACTCGGGATCTTAACTGCACCATGTGTGTAATGCATTGATATAATCGGTATACAATACATAACACATGAACAATAACAAGAAACACTTCCTTCATATGCCAAGATGTTTAATAATTGTCTGCCTTCCTTTTACTAGATATTCTGCCACAGCATCAGAAGATTCACCAGCTTTGTAGGCTATGTTCTATTCAGCCCTTGCATCTTGACAGCTTAAATAAGGGCATGAAATTTCTCAATTTCAGTTACTCATTTCTTTATTAGTCAAGATGAATATTAACTGCCCACTAATAAAGAGACTGATTTATTTCAATAGCCTAAAGGAGACAGAAGTTAGACCAACACTGTGGCACAGCAGCTCCAGCCGACACCTGAAATGCTGGCATCCCATATCCAAGCACCAGTGTGAATCCCGGCTGCTCCACTTCCAATCCTTGTCCCTCCTGATATGCCGAGGAAGCTGGTCCAAGTGCTTAGACACAAGCTATCCATGGGGGAGACCAGGACATAGTCCTTACCTCCTGGCTTCACCCAGACCCAAACTTTGCAGCTATTTGGGGAGTGAACCAATGTTTGGAAGATCTCTTTCTCTCTCTGTCTCTGCCTCTCTGTCATTCTACCCAAGAGTAAATAAAAAATATCTTTTTTAAAAAAAAGACAGAAGTATTTTTCTTACTGTAGCCAAAGAGAAAAATTATAGGTGGAGGGTGGGTCTATTCCACACAGGCAGTCAGGAACCTGAGTGCTTTCCATCTTGTCTCTCTGTACGTGCAAGAGCGTTTGGCGGCCAGAGCCAAGGCTCACTAGGCTAATCCTCCGCCTGCGGCGCTGGCACACTGAGTTCTAGCCCTGGTAGGGGTGCCGGTTCTGTCCCAGTTGCTCCTTTTCCAGTCCAGCTCTCTGCTGTGGCCAGGGAAGGCAGTGGAGGATGGCTCCTTGGGCCCTGCACCAGCATGGGAGACCAGGAGGAAGCACCTGGATCCTGGCTTTGGACCTGCGTGGCGTGGTCTGCCGACCTTAGCGGCCATTTGGGGGGTGAACCAACAGAAGGAAGATCTCTCTCTCTCTCTCTCTCTCTCTCTCTGTCTGTCTTAACTCTGCCTGTCCAAAAAGAAAAGAGTGTTTGGCAATGCTTAGTCTCAGATCTGTGCAATTTTTGATACATCAGGCTGGAAAAAGGCATACAAGGTAGTAAAGGTCAAGTCTATAGAATAAATCCAAATTAACTACTCAAATTACAGTTATAAGGTGGTTTGCAGTTGCAAGGAATGTCCTAGGCTGGATAGCTATTTTCTAGCTACAATCTTATCATGGCTGAAAAAGGAGAAGAGAAGAATGGATGTGTAAGGGGATTCCCAGTCTATTACTGTGAGTCAAGGGAAGAACAGTACAGTTAGCCTCTGCCAAATAAGTTTCATATCCTTTATAGTTTACAATTTTAATGAGAAAGTATGCAAGGTCAATAGGTAATTATAAATGGTCTGTGACAGTTGTAAACACAGTATCATGTTAAGGAACTGTGTAATGAATGTAACTTTGCTTGAAGGACCAAGACAGCTTCTAAGAGGAGAATCTTAAGGGATGAGTGACAGTTATCCAAGTTGAGGAGGAGGGAAATCAAGAGTGTTTACAAGATCTCACTGGCTTCAAATTCTGAAGTCAAGATGGGATGTGGCTGTCTGGGAAAATCACAAGAACTGCTTCATGGCACATACAAAATTTCATTTAAAGAATAAATTTGGGGCAGCAGGAGTCCTGGTAAAGCCGGTTAAGCCACTGCTTGGCATGCCCACATCCCACACCATAGTGCCTGATCTGAGTTCTGGCACTTCTGCTTCCTGTCCAGCCTCATGCATGCTGGGAGGCAGCAGGTGAGAGCACGTGTACTTCACTCCCTGTTATCCATTGTGTGTGTGTGTGGGGGGGCGGTATGCAGTTCCAGTCTACTTGCTTCAGCTGCTATTGGAGAGTGAACTAGTGGATGCAAGATTCTCCCTCTCTCTCTCTCTCTGTGTCTCTGTGTGTGTTCCTCTCTCTCTCCCTCTCCCTCCCTCTATCCCTCTCCCTCTCCTTTCTCTCTGTGTCTTTCAAATAAATACAAACTAAACATATGTCAAGAAGAATGGGTTAATACACTGTGGAGAGGATGAGGGAAATGTGAAATGAGACTTGAGAAGCCAGGTTATATAGGACCTTGTAGAACGTATAATCTTAGGACAGTGCAGTTAATGTTTAGCTTGAATGCTACAGGAGACATACATGGGTATTTCAAAATGTTTGCAGAAACCTGAATTGAAAGATAAGTTTAAGAGTGTGGCATGGTAAGTAAAGCCACCGCCTGCAGTTCTGACATCCCATGTGGGCACCCATTTGAGTCTTCAATGCTCCATTTCTGATCCAGCTCCCTGCTGATGTACCTGGGAGAGCAGTGGAAGATGGTCCAAGTCCTTGGGCCTCTGCACCCACATGGGAGACCCAGAAGAATCCCCTGGCTCCTGGCTTTGGATTAGCCCAGCTCCAGCCGTTGTGGGCATTTTGGGAGTGAACCAGCAGTTAGAAAACCTTTCTATCTGTCCCTCTCTCTTTCTATTTGTAACACTTCCTTTCAAATAAAATAAAATAAATCTTTCAGAAAAAAAAAAAAGATAAATTTAGCTTGGTGCAGTTTTTTTTTTTTTGAAATCTGTGATTTTTTCATAATACACACTTTGTGTGAACGTTTTGAACATTCATTGTATACAGTCACCTTCTTGGGATCCATAGAGGACTTGCTCCAGGACCCCCTCAAACACCAAAATTCACAGATGCTCAACTCCATTATATAAAAGTATTTGCATTTAACCTGCATACATTCCCATGTGCAATTGAATTCATCTGCTGATTACATATAATATCTGGTACAACACAAATATAAAGAAAAGCCTGGTTTACTGTGTTGTTTAGGGGATCATAACAAGCCATGACTACATGAAGGAGCACCTTTTCCGAATGAGCAGAAACCCACTGAGTGGGAGATCTGCAGAGCCCAGCACTGGAGCCTGGTGACCTCGCTGAGGTCAGCCTACAGATACCTCTCATAAGAAAGCCTGTGGTTTTTAGAAGCAGCGCTGTTCAGGATGCGTTTTATCAGCATTACTTGGAAATTTTGGAAAAAAATTACTGTGTATATATACCATACATGTTTGATACAGGCGCACTATTTTCTCTCCAATATTTTTAAGCCTGGTTTGATTAAATCCATGCATGTGGAACCCAGGGATACAGGGCTGATTACATCATTCAGGCCGTCTCTGTTCCAGCAAACAACACTACTGCCTTCTTCTACCTTCAGCACAGGTTGCTGGGCCCCCTCCTGCCTGGGCACATCGCCTAATTCTCCTACGGGAGGAAATCCGCATATTTTCTCATTTTAGCTCTCTGCTTCTCTCTGCTGATAGAGAACTGATGCCATTGGATTCCAAGTAGAGACAGGAGCAAACCCAGTTCTGCGACAGCAATGACAATGCTCATCCAGTATCTCAGTAAAATGAATTTTTTTGTTGTGTCCATGTGAAGGCCATATTTGTAATATGGCAAATAAGGATCCCTTGTAAACACAATTGCTTCTGGCTGCATTCTCATAAAAGCTGTTTTAATGTGTTTCCCCTGGGGCTATAGTCAAAGAATACAACCCCTGCTTTGATAAGGTTGTGGAGGGAAGAAGAAATTGTGTTCTATAAAACCAGAGGGCAGAGTGAAAAGCAGCAGGATTAAAATGACTGCTCAGCTGTATAACCACGGAGGTGTTTTTCTTTGAATTTATTGTGTTTTAGGTTTTTGGTGGGGTTTTGTTTGTTTGTGTGTTTTACTAAACTACTTAGAGCAGGTGGTCAGGGCTTATTAAGGCTTATTTTCCCTTGTTATTTTAAGTGAAGTGCAAAACAATTTTCCACTTGTATCCTTCTTTTTTTTTTAAAGATTTTATTTATTTATTTGAGAGGGAGAGTTATAGACAGTGAGAGGGAGAGAATGTTAGGAAACTGGAGCAGTTTTAGCCGGGTGGCTGCATGACCCAGCTACCTGAGCCAGGCTCCACCCCCATCCTAATGGGATTCGCTGCTCCTGCTTCCCTGCCCACCCTCAGGCAAAGTTTTAAAAGGGCCTGTTTCTGAACACGTGACCTCTTAGTTCCTCTCCTCCTCTCTACTCTCTTCTCTCCTCACTAGCTCCTCTCCTCTGGCTCTCTCTCTTATACTTTCTTTTTCCTTCACCATCCCTTCCCTCCAGTCTTCTGGGTTTTCCCCAATAAGCCCTTTCCCTTACCCTGGTGTTCGGTGTGTTTTGTGATGGCTAATATTAATATATAACAGAGACAGAGAGAAAGGTCCTCCCTCGGTTGGTTCACTTCCCAAATCAGCTGCGCCGATCAGAAGCCAGGATCCAGGTGCTTCCTCCTGGTCTCCCATGTGAGTGCAGGGTCCAAGGACTTGGGCCATCCTCCACTGCCTTCCCAGGCCACAGCAGAGAGCTGGACTGGAAGAGGAGCAACTGGGACTAGAACCCGGTGCCCATATGGGATGCCAGTGCCACAGGCGGAGGATTAACCAAGTGAGCCACGGTTGGCCCCTTGTTTGTATCCTTCTTCACATGCACTGGTAGAGACAATGTTGAATTTAGCTTTAAATTCTGTGTTGTCCTTCAAGGAGAAAGAGTTAAACTTTGGGAGGGGGAATACAGCTGATTTCGGCTAACTTTGTATTAACAATTCCTTGTGTATGTGATGCTGGATCCCACCATACCCGGCTCACATAAGCCCCTTTCGTCTTCCTCCTGGGGAACACACCTTACTTCTACCTGCTGTCCTCAGGTAGCCCTACATGCCACCCGTCAATATTCTTTTGAGTTGCTATTTACTCCTTGAGTGCTGACTCAGTGTCACCCACAACTCAGCCTAATTAGGGTCCAGGGTGAGACCTTACACCCGGGTCTCCAAAAGTCGCCTAATATCAACATCAGCAGAGCTGCCAGCCTCCTTCCACCCTCCACCCCAGCACACCAGGAAGCCATCTTCTCCTCCGCTGCCACTTTTCTTGAAGGCTAAGAGACACACTTTCTCATCATAAAATCTCTGAACTCAGAATCTGTAATACAGGGATGACAACTTAAACCGCAACTGTCAGGTGAAGGTCTTACTCAAGTTTTCCTGTGAATACAAGAATTGGTTTCCAGCTGTTCCAGTAATTGAGGAGTCTTGACTGGCACAATGTGCCTGTTACAAACTGACTTAAGTTCAACTTTAATAGAACAGACCCCATTTTCCTGTACACTTATTAAAAAAAAAAAAGTCTTATTCCACGATATGTCAAAGTCACTCTGAGTACATTAGTAATGCAGAACTAATTTTAAAATTAAATGTTAACATCTGAGAAAAAGCCAGGCGATAAAAATACTAAAACTAAAAATATGATCAGCAGATGAAGAGGTGGAAGTAACACATCCCAAGCTTTTATGAATTGGCTTTAGTTTTTTACCTGTGGCAAACCACATTTATACTTCTAATTTTAGTAATTATTTGATAGTTTTCTTATTCTTCAGGATCTGTCATCATTGCCATTTGGCTTTCCTCAGACTAGTTTGACCCCAATTGATCAATCAATCAATCAATCAATCAGTAAATGTCTTCCTAAAAATATGAGCGGCTAAACATGTTAAGAGGCCCAAATAGATCCAAGAAACTCTAACTTCTGCCATGTTGAAGATATGTTTTAGGCTGTGAGAGAGTTCAGTTATAAATATGTCCACATCCAGTACTCAGCCCACATGTTGCAGATGCTCAATAACTCTATATTGCATAATAAAATTTTTATGGGCAGATAATGACAGCAAAAATTTAATGCTATCACTAAAATGCATCACACAATAGTCTCTCATGAACAGCGCTGGTCCTAAAAACCGTAGGGTTTCTTAGCAGGAAGAGATGTCTGTTGGCTAAGCCCTTCTGAGGTCACCTGGCTACAGGACACACTACTGTGGATTGTCCATACAGTGAATTTTTGCTCATTTAGAAAATGCCCTCTTTCATCTAAGTAGATGCCAACCTCCATTGTAGACTTGTTGAATGAAACACGGTTTCAGTTTTAGCCCCTTTTGCAAACAGTTGCCCAGAAATTTGTTCACTATGCAACCTGAACAACTGTAGGTGGTAACTTCAAAAGAGAGGAGACTTCTGACTGAAAAGGCACTGGGCAGTGTTTTATGAGTACAATTAGTATTTTCTGAATCTTTCTCCTGCTCACATTGGCCATAAACCTGATTTATCTAAAAATTTTAGTATCTTCATTATTACATCTCTTGTACACACGACCTAGTGATGTGCTTTAAATATTATTTATAGGGACAGTCACTTACCACTGCACATAAGACAAGCTTGGAATGTCTGAATTCCATAACAGAATGCCTTGGTATTGCTCTGCTTGAGGTTCCTGCTAATGCACCTTGGTAGGCAGTAGATGATGGCTCAGGTTCCTGCCACCATGGAGGACACTGGATTAAGTTGCAGCCTCCTGGTTTCAGCTGGGTGCAGCCTTGGATTTTGTGTGCTTTTGGGCCATGAAGAAGCAGATGGATGATCTCTCTCATCTCTCTCTGTTCCTGGCTCTCGGCCTTTACAATAAAAAAAATAATAACAATAATATTTTAAAGAGCAAATTAAACAAGAAATTTTAAAGAGATTATCAACAAATGTTTTTCCTCTTTGATGTCATATTTTGTCCCCCTTTCCTTCCTCAGCTTAAAAAACCTGTTCTCTTTCTAGTGAGAATCCACAATCATAGTAAAATGTATATTCATATTTATACTTGGCACCTCACTAGCTGATCTGAGTCTCATCTTTGCCCCCTTTCCTTTTCAGAGTCACCTATGAGGAATGTATAAGAATCCTGTTTTGCAAATGATAAAGTTGTAAATCTGAGAGATTCTGTGACTATCCAGGCCTTGTAGGTTATAATCAGGTCTGCATGCATCAGGTCTAAGTCTCTATGGTAAACTCATTGAGAATAAACCCGATTGACTGTTTTCTTCACTTCCCACTTCGCACTTATTGAAATATTTCTCAAATTAATATCTGAAAAATTGTAATCCATTCAGTACTTATTTCTTATAACGTGAGGTTTTAAGCAGAGTAATGACAGTCCTTCCGACCAAAATAGGATCAGCCTGGGTGCACAATGATAACACACTCTTGAGGAACAAGGAAGGAAACTGAGTGATCATAAAGAAGAACAATGATGACTCTGAAGATAGAACTGGTAGAGTTTGCTGATGCTTGTTGAGGTATGGAGCAAGAAAGACTGAGAGAAGGTAAGAATGACTGTAGAATGAATATTCAATTTTTTAACCATACCTTGCATTCTCCCAATAACTAAAATCCTTCTATAGTATACTCTTTTTTTTTTTTGTAATTTGGACATTATCCTGTTAACTTTTAAATTAATTTTCAGTTTAATTTCTATATCAAGAATGAACTCTTTTTTTTTTTATTTAGAATATAAATTTCCAAGGTACAACTTGTGGATTGCAATGGCTTCCCCACCCATACCTCCCCTCCCCCTCCACTACCCTTCCCCCTTACCCACTCCCTCTCCCCTTTCATTCACATTCAGATTCATTTTCAATTCTCCTTGTATACAGGAGTTCAGTTTAGTATGTGTTAAGAAAAGATTTTAAACCATTTGCCCTCACATAGCATCATAGAGTGAAATATACTCTTTGAGTACTAGTTGTAGCTTTAAATCATGTTGTATAGCACATTAGGGACAGAGATCCTTCATGATATTATTTTTTTAATTGATTGATTTTTATGTAACTTCCAATTTTTTTAATCATTTCCAATTGTCTTTCTATACGGAAGATCGATTCAGTATATATTAAGCAAAGATTTTGTCAGTTTGCATCCACGTAGAGACACAAAATGCAAAAATACTGTTTCAGTCCTAGTTATTGCATTACTTCACCTTGGACAACACAATAAGGACAGATCATACATGGGCCATAAGTACACAGTGACTACTGTTGTTGATTTAACAATTTGCCACTCTTGTTTATGGCGTCAGTAATCTCCCTAGGCTATAGTCATGAGTTGCTGAGGCTATGGAAGCCTTTAGTGTTCGCCGACTTGGATCTTGTTCTGACAGGGTCATAGTCAAAGTGGAGGTTCTCTCCTCCCTTCGGAGAAAGGTACTTCCTTCTCTGGTGGCCCTGTTCCTTCCGTTGGGATCTTACTTGCAGAGATCTTTCATTTATGTCTTCTTCTTTTTTTTTTTTTTTCCCAGAGTGTCTTGGCTTTCCATGCCAAAAACACTCTCATGGGTTCTTGAGCCAGATCCTGATGCCTTAAGGGCTGATTCTGAGGCCAGAGTGATTTATTAGGATATCTGCCATTCTATGATCTGCTGTGTATCCTACTTCCATGTTGGATCAGTCTCTCCCTTTTTTAGTTCTATCTGTTAGTATTAGCAGTCACTAGTCTTGCTTGTGTGATCCCTTTGACTCCTAGACCTATCAGTGTGATCAATTGTGAACTGAAATTGATCACTTGGGCCAGTGAGATGGCTTGGTACATGCCACCTTGCTGGGGTTGTATTAGGTTCCCCTGGCACATTTCTAACTCCATCGTTTGGGGCAAGTCCGATTGAGTTTGCCCAAATTGTACATATCCTCCTTAAGAATGAACTCTTAAGATCAGGAAAAATGAAGAATCTGGATTTTGTCAACGCTATGAAGATAGCCACCTGATTTGATAAGGAATTGTGGAGTTGACCATTTCTTTTTTTTAGGGTAAACAAATTTCATATATTTCATATATACAGATTTAGGAACATAGTGATACTTCCTACCCTACCCCCTCCCTGCTCCTGCCCACACTTACACCCTTCTTCCTCTCCCCTCTCCTATTCCCATTCTTAGTTTTTACAATGATCTACTTTTAGCTAACTTTATACTCATAAGATTAACCCTACACTAAGTAAAGAGTTCACCAAAGAGTATGTAGGAAAAAAAATACAAAACACTGTTCCTCAACAGTCAAGACAAGGGCTGTTAAAAATAATCACATCTCAAAGTGTAAATTTCACTCCTATACATTACCTTTTACTCAATGAGAATAAACTCTGCTAGTTATCACAGATCAGGGATAATATATGGTATTTCTCTTTTTAAGGTTGACTTATTTAACTGAATATAATGGTTTCCTGCATCCATTTGTCATTTGCAACAAAATGAAGTTGATTTTTTCTTGTTTCTTGTTGTTTTCCTCTCATTTACAAAATCATTGTCTCTATGATTTCATTTTTTTACACTTCTTAAGGTTTATTTTATGACCTGTGATCTATGTTGGAGAGTGTTCCTTCTATGCACTTGAAAAGTAGTATATGTGTTCCAATAGTTTTGGGGAGTGTCTAGAAATGTCAGATAGGTCCAGTACACTGACACTGTTCACTTCTTCTCTGTGCTTGCTGGTTTTCTGCCTACCAGCTTGTCTATTACTGAGATAGGAATGTTAAAAAGCCTCCAACCATAATTTCTTCCTTTAGTCATCTTAGCTTTTGCCTCACCCATCTTGAAGCCCTTTTGGGTGCGTACACCCTTGGGACTGTCCTGACTCTTTAATCGTTATGTGACATCTCTCTATATCCCATGTAACAGAGAATAAAGAGAGACAAACTACAACCAGTGACGACCTTAAGAGGAGGGTCTTCTTCCTTGAGTTTTGGCTCTTAGAGGCATCTATAATCATCAGTGCCATTGCTGACGTACAGGAGAGATGAGAGGAAAACAGGTGGATTTCTGCATTCTCTATTGAAGTAGGAGTTTGGATTGCCATTCATCAACCCACACCTCTGCATGGACTCCTCCTAGAGCTCTGTCCACAGCACAGCCCTTGCTTCCAGCTGTCCAGCTGCTTTACCTGCAGGCCAGTGGATATCATAGCAGGAGGATGGTTGCTAAATGCACCACCAGTTCAGTGGTGCTTCGAATTCTGATGTTCTTCCTGATGTGTCTGTGGCTGTTTATTTCTTTTCACATCTTTAAATAGCTGTACTATGAATTTTCCCCAGATTTTGTGCTCAGTGTGAGTCAGAAAAAACTGTGTTCACATCACTTGACCTGAAACTAGAACCTACATGTTTGTTTCACATTTATATAATGTGCTCTTGGAAGGAAAGGTCTCTGCATCCTTTTGTTTCCCAAGCGTCTAGAACCAATGGTGGAATATGGTAGCACGTCCTGAAATATTTACTGGACAAATGTAACATTTCATTTAGCAAATGATTTCTAGTTTAGATTCTCTAAACTCAGGAAAATACCACCTCATGTTGTCTTTGTCGTATTCTGATGTCTTTGGAAGGTCCCAAAGCCAGTTTGTGGATACATTTATTTGTTCTAAACCCCAAATTGGATCTTCTAGCCTGGTGAAAAAGACTCCCCACAGTTTTAGAAGACTACACAGGTGTCTTGATATGCAAAGCGGAATCTGAGAACTAATCAACATGATTTGCAATTCATTAAGCCAGTAGTTTCAACAGGTAGAGAGGAGAGGGAGAGAGGTGAGGAGGGTGAGATGTTGAGTAACAGTAGGCGGAACAGTAGAGACATGTTTAGTCACGTCATCACCAATCTGAAAATCTGCAAATGTTGCAGAAGAGTGTATCATTTTACACGTAGTTAACTGCTGTGTAATCAAGTCAATGAGGTCAGCACCCTTTGGAGTGTGTCAAAGGCTGCATCACAAACAGCTGACCAACCCAATGACTGTTTCTGTTGAGGCATAGTGAAGAGTGCTTTTAATGTTCCACTTACATTTAGGCTAAATTTATTAAATATCACAGTTAAATGGAACTTAACGAAGTTCCTAAAACTAAAGTACTCACCTGTTTCATGAATTCCTAGGCAAGATGGTCCACAGTACTGTGACTCTGATGGTATTTTCAGTTTATGGAAGTATAAGCACTGAGTTTATACAAGAATTCAGAGGACTTTTTAAGGTAAAAAATATAATTCAGCAATTATTCCTTGGTGTGCAAATTGAAAACCTAGTAATAATAAAATGCATTCAACAGAGTTCTCTTAAAATTGTCTATTTTGTTACACTCATCAATTCATATATTCAATAAACTTAAATGTCATAATTGAAGCAAGGAAAACATGAGATGTGTTCTCCCTTGGATTAAAAACTTAAAACTCTGAGTATTCTCTTAGTGTCCTCTATAGGAGAGTGTATTTCTTTCTTGTGAGTTGTGTATATAAAGTGCAAGATGATTATGATTCATCTGCTCAAGTATGAGCACCCTGCCAAGGGGGCTGGAACAACAACCACACCATCACATTCAACAGGAGTTTTTTTCCTCATGTTCTAGTAGGAAAAAGTGCATATATGGGTCCGTATGTGCAGGTGCACCTGCATATAACCATGTCATGAATGTACACGTTTCACCCTTCCACCAAGTCATAGGCCCTGCATCAAAGATTTAAACTTTTAACTGTGCCGAGGCAGACACTTAGCCTAGAGATTAATACACCAGTTGGGATGCCCATGTAACGTGTTGGAGTCCTGTCTCTAACTCCAGATCCCCGCTTCCTTCTGATGCAGACAGAGCCTGGGATGGTTCAAGTGGATGGGTCCCTGACGTCCACATGGGCAATCTGTGCTGAGTCCAGGCCCACCTCTGGCTGTTGTGGATACTTGCTGTGGATACTTGGTGAGCTGACCAGTAAATGGGGCTCTCTGTGTTTGTCTTTTTCTCCTTTCTCTTCTCTCCTCTCTTGCTCTGGCTCTCCACCATGCCCTCTTCTGTCATGCAAGTAAAAGAATTCCACTGTGTTACATTGATCTTATAAATAGGCAGTTTCACATACTTTGGTCAAACTGAATGCAAAGAAGATTACATGGGAGGGAAATAACATTACAACTGAGGTTTTGTGGTTTGGAGGGCCATTGTAATTATTTTTTCATGCTTATTGTGCCACAGATTATTTAACTGAAACTTCAGGTTTAACCTTAAACTACAGTCATTAAGTTACATGGCAGGATTTTGATATATTGAATAAAACAAGTAGAGAAAGATACGGTCATCAGTTATTTTACACAGGACATAAAGAAATACCATCTAGGCTCTCTGCTGTGGCCCAGGGGTGCAGTGGAGGATGGCCCAAGTGCTTGGGCCCTGCACCCCATGGGAGACCAGGAGAAGCACCTGGCTCCTGCCTTTGGATCAGCGCGCTGCACCAGCTGCGGCAGCCATTGGAGGGTGAACCAACGGCAAAGGAAGACCTTTCTCTCTGTCTCTCTCTCTCACTGTCCACTCTGCCTGTCACAAAAAAAAAAAAAATACCATCTAGAGGTTTCACTTAAAATCTTTAAAATAAACCAATAAAATTAACTCTGGAAAACATGTATTGAATTAAATGCATGTTTGAGTAGTGGGAAAGTAACATTAGAAGCAGGTTGGGTCTCAATCCCTGTATTGCCACTTCACCAGCTGTCTCTTCAGCGTCTTACAGATAAATTGAGGATAATTACACCCCTGTCAGCTGTCCTCAGGTTGCTGCAAGGTTTAAATGAAGTAATGCATAAGAAACCATTTTCTTGTGCCAAGTGAAAGCACTCAGAAAATGTCAATTGCCAAGATGGGGTTCAGGAAAAGAAAGAAAGAAAAGGACAGAAAGGTATTGGCCGAAAAAAAAATTTTTAAAGGCCAGACAGAAACAAGCAAAAGAAAATTAAAATCTACCCATTTTTAAGAGTTAAGACCATGTCAATCTCTAACATTTAAGATGGCTTAATTCCTTCTGTGAAAAATCATCATGTTCCTAAATTTGTATATATGAAATATTCCTTAAGTAAAAAGTTTCTGGGTTAAAAAATAAAAATAAATAAAATTAATGTGGACTCAGACCCTATGAGATTCACTAGGTAACCTAAAAAGAAGTCCCAGCCATGAGAATTTTATTTTTTTCCTTTAGATGGGAGAAAGAGTGGTTTGGCACTGGTAAGTTGACATATTTTGAAAGTCAGCTTCATAGCTTAGCTGTAGGATTAGCAGCCCTATGAGAAGCAGATTCAAATGGGAAACTGACCATGCACATCTCCATGGATAGGAGAGGTGAGAGTGACAGTCTTATTTTCAATCTAGAAACAGAAGTATGGGAGGCATCTAAATTATCTCACTTTAAATTACTAATTCCAGAGTTCAAGTCTAAATCAACTAAATGAACACACACTCCAGAAGACATTTCCATTTCAGACGTGAGAGTGTCTTCACCGTGCCAAGCCCCACGAAATTTCCCTTCCCTGAAATGTGTTCTGTTTATCTTTCGCAGCCACAGATGATTAGAAACGATGCCACTTGCTCTCTGAGAGACTTTGGAAGAGTTTGCCTGGCACATTGCGTCCCATATTGAAGACTGTAAGAGAAAAGGACAGCCTGACAAAGCCACGTCAAGAGAGTGCAGCTCCGCCGCCAGCCAAAGGTCAGGCTGTAATTGGAGGGGCTGTTTGCTTGTCAAGGGGAAGAACGTTCCTGGTTTTATCTCCCAAGCAGCAGCCTTCCCATGGAAAGTTCAAGTCCTGACAAAAAAAGTAAACTTGTTTTGCCTGTTCGCTGTTTTGTTTTGGATTGGTCAGCAGACAGCTGTGCAACTGTTTTGTTGACAGCATACATTTTTTGAATGTTAACTCTGCCCTTTGTTTTTGTTTGTGATCTCAAATTATATGGAAACTGAGAAACTGAATCTATCTGGTAGGCCCTACAAAGCTCACTTGCAGTGACTTCCCAGATGTTGGATTTAATGGGTACAAGGTACAAAACCAACATAAATGGTTGGCCTACAAAAATTATACCCAATAATTGTGCACATAAAAATAATTTTAGTTTATAACAATTGATTTGATTAAAGATCCATGGGCCTTGATTCAGAGACCTTTGGGAAACACAGCCATAAATTCAATACAGTAATTTGTGAGGCTGAGAGGGAAAATTACTTAGTGCTTTAAGGTTACACTTGGGCTTCTAGAAATGAAGCTGACTTAGCTTTCAACTTTAACCCCATTTAAGAGGGTTTTATCTTTTGCATAACGAAAGTGATGTATATCATTTTATTATTAGAATTCTATTTGGGCCTGTACATTTTTGTGTTGTCGTTGTCTTAATATGCTATTAACCTGACTTTGCTGGTCAGTATGCTGGTATTCACCAATGTTATAGGACTGTTTAAATTTTCATTCACAAATGACAACAATTGCACATTCTCACGGCAAAGAAAAAGTCTAGCCAGACAGAAAAGTCAGGCTCAAGTTAGTATCTCTTTTTCATGCAACATTCCATCTCCTTTTGAATCTTGTTGCAAGGGGTTGGCAATGGCTTCCTCCCTAGCCTCCATGCCCCTGTTCATACCCTACACGTTCTGTGTGCACACAGCACCAATGAAAGCCTGTTAAATATATGTCACGTCACCCATATATATGCTGAAAACGCTCCCATGGTTTCCCACTGCCCTTCCTATTACCTCTGACCTGCAAATCTTCACCAAAACAGTCCCCTCCTCCTCCACTTCCTCACCTTCCTCCACACATCGGTCCCTCCTTGCGTTTCCCCAAGATCATTCATACTTTCTTGGCTTTGGCATCTTTGCACTTGCTAACCCCCCTTGCCTGGACCCCTCTCCCCTGGACACATACACATATTTAGTTATTCCTTCACTCCATTAAAGACTCTTCTCAAGGGGCTCCTGTATCCAAACAGGTCACCATGCCTTTCGATTCTTCACCTTACTGAAGTTCTAATAGCGTTCATGCTGAATACTGTGCTTTGTGTCTGTTTGTTACTTGCCTCCCTCCTCAAATATGACCAGGACTTGTTTATAATTATATTCAGGAAGCACTTGACAAGGTGTTAAATATTCAGAGTGAAACTCACTCCATACAAGGAACCACAATTGACACTTAAGTGCGTATTCCTCTAGATATTTTCTAGATAAACAAAAACTATTTTTTTAGAAATTTTTTTCAATGCTGTTGCAGTCAGAATTTCCGTATTCCTTTACCTGCATCTTTTCAAACACTCTCTTTACCTACATGAAGAAATCCCAAGGCCCCTTCTGCCCATTTCAGATTAAACTTTCTGTCTGTCTGATTCAAGGAGCTGCATTTCGATCTGTCATATCCCCTGGCTATTCAATTTTCCCAGGATGCACTGTATCTTTTCTACCTACTTGTTGTTATGCTTGCACTTTTCTTTAAAAAAGAAAAAAAAAAGTATGCTGGAATGACTTCTGCTGTCATTACCAATTTTCTTCCTATAACTATAACATTGCCACTTTTGGTCTCCACTATCTCAAAGTTTCTTAGTCTTCCTAAAATCTCCTTCCACTCTGAAAATTCTGTTGAAACTCTTTCCTGGGCTCACCTGTCTAACTACTAAACCCCTAAGCTTCTCCCAGTATAATTTCCTGAATCTCCAAGGCACTTCTGACAACTATGGCTCTGACAGTCCTGTGGCATCAGGGTCTTGAGCTGTGGAACTCTCTAGATGCTAACATTAGCCACAGCCCACCTCTTGGAAATGAGCAATTGGCTATCTCTGTCCTTTCATTCTTTCGAAGAAAAGCAGTAGAATCTAGGTAATCAGTATCTCAAACACATGGGTCCCATAAATCCCTGGAATTTGGAAACAATTCTGCTCTGTTATAATCAACACAATAAGTATCAAATGCTTGAACTAAATTATTTGGGCAGAACTTTCCTATTCCGATGAAATAGCCCTCTGGTAAGGACCATCCCAGTTTAGATCTTTAGGATTCCTGATGTGTCTGTCCCCAACCCATGAGCATTAGTGTTCAGTACCTTGTATGCTTCTCACCTAAGACTTGTTGCTTGCTATATACCTACTAAATCTCTTCTGGATTTTTCATTTTAGGTAGATTCCACTACCACACTCATTATGCAACTGATGTTACACAGTGATTATTAATCTGTACCTGACAAATACATTTTGTATTTTTCTTTGGGGGCTGAATAATTTCACTAAGTATAGTGGTCTCCGGGTGCATCCATTTGTTGTAAAAAAACAAGGTTTCACTTTTCACCACTGAATAGTATTCTACAGTGTATATATGCCATAATTTCCTTACCAGTCATCAGTTTAAAGACATTTGGGTTGATTCCATATATTATCTATTGTGAATTGAGCTGCAATGAACATGGTGGTACAGATAATGTTTTTATATGCTGAATTCATTTCCCTTGAGTAAGTTCCCAGGACTGGGGTTGTTCTATTTTCAGCTTCCTGAGGTATCTCTCCATACTGCCTTCCACAGTGTCTGTACCAGTTTACATTACCACCAATAGTGGATTAGCGTACCTTTTCCCCCACAACCTCACCAGCATTTGTTTGCTGATTTCTGTATGACAGCCATTCTGGGAGAAGTGGCGTGAAACATCATTTTAGTTTTGATTTGCAGTTCTCTGATGGCTAGTGATCCTGAGCATTTTTTCATATGTCCGTTGGCCATTTTAATTTCTTCTTTTGAGAAATGCTTGTTTAAGTCCTTTGCCATCTTAACTGAATTGTTTGTTTTGTTGTTGTTGAGCACTTTATAGATTCTGCGTATTACTCTTTTATCAGTTTCATAGTTTGCAATTCTTTTCCCCAGTTCTGCCAGTGGCCTCTTCACTCTGCTGAGTGTTTCTTTGGTTGAGTCTTTCCTTTGCAGTCCAGAAGGGTCTCAGGTTGATGTAACCGCAGGTTTCAGTTTTGGCTTTGATAATCTGTGCTTTTGGGGTATTTCCCAAGACATCTTTGTCTATGCCAATGTCATGTAGGGGTTCACCAACGTTCTTTAGTAATTTGATGGTGTCGGGTCAAAGATTTAGATCTTTGATCCATTTTGAATGGATTTTTGTGGAAGGTAGAGCTCTTATTTCATACTTCTGCACAGGGAGATCCATTTTTCTCAGTAGCATTTGTTGAAGAGACTGTCCTTGCTCTAGGGATTGATTTTTAGCTCTTTTGTCAAAGATAGGTTGGTTATAGATTTGTGGATTGATTTCTGGAGTTTCTATTCTGTTCCATTGGTCTACACATCTGTTTTTGTGCCAGCACTAGGCAGTTTTCATTATGACTGCCCTGTAGTACCTCTAAAAATCTGATATTATGCTGCCTCCAGCTTTGGTTTTTTTCTGTAAGATTGCTTCAGCTATTCTGGACCTCAAACATTTCCACATGAATTTTAGCATCATTTTTTCGAGATCTGAGAAGAATGGCATCAGTATTTTATTGGGATCACATTGAATATGTAAATTGATTTCAGCAGTATGAACATTTTGACATTAATTCTTCCAATCATTGAACATGGAAGATGTTTTTCATTTTTTTGGTGTCTTCTATTTCTTTATTTAAAAATTTTGTTTGTTTCTTGAGTGTGTGGATCCTATCTGTCCTCTTCAAGGCTGTGTCCTTTTCACACAACAAGTATTTGGACTTTATTACATTCTAAATAAACAGTTCTACTTGAACAAATAAAGGAATTAAATTAAAATGAATCTACATGATATCTGTTCAAATTATTTTCTGTTTCTCAGTTCCCTCCTTGAAAGCAGCACTATAGGTTCTGTTTTATTAAGTTTCTGCCAGCTTCTTCTACTTTACTTTATTTTCTTTTTTTATTTTTACCTAAAATATTATTTATTTGAAAGGCAGAGAAACAGAGAGACAAAGACATAGAAAGACGTCTTCTATCCATTGAGTCACTCCCCAAATGCCATAAAAAACCAAGGCTGAGCCAACAGGAAGCAAGAAGCCAGGAACTCCTCTGGGTCTCCAATGTGAATGGCAGGGACCCAAGTACTTAAGTTACCACCTGCTGTGAGCTCAGGCATACATTAGCAGGAAACTGGAGTCTGGGCACTCTCATGTGGGATGTGGACATCCTAGATGGCGTCTTTTTGCCCACTTCTTATTTCTACATTTGTTCTCTATGTGCAGCATAGTAAGCTTCATACTGGGAGGTCCTCCCTACCCCTTTATTTAGTTTCTTTTCTTTCTTTTGAGATAAAGAGAGGGAGAGAGAGAGAGAGAGAGAGAGAGAGAGAATCAAGAACAGCTCACATGCAGTGCATCACTCCCCAAATGCCTGTGATGTTCGTAGGGATGGTCAAAGCTGGGAGTTGAGAACTCAGGCTAGGCTTCCCATGTGGGTAGAAGGGAACCAAGGCCATCATTAACTAACTGCAGGGACTGAATTATCAGGAAACAGGCATCAAGGGCTGGAGACAGGTATTGAATGCAGGCATTCTGATGTGGGCATCCAAACATGTAGCTTAACCACTGAACTAAATGCTTGCTCCTAAACCCCTTAAATGTTTTTTCTGACAATCAGATTGGTAACAATTGGGAACAGTAGCACCTATTGCACGTGTAATGTTTGGAAACGGATGTTTTCTTGCATTACTGGTGGAAATGTTTGGTGTCAGAACTATGGAAACCAACCTGACAGCATTAATTAAAATTATAATACATATGGATATGTCCTCCATGAACTGTGCCACTGCAGGAATTTCTGTCATACTCAGAAATAAAAGTGACATTTGGGCCAGCACTGTGGCACAGCAGGTTAAAGTCCTGGCCTGAAGTGCCAGCATCCCATATGGGAGCCGGTTCTAGTCCTGGCTGCTCCTCTTACAATCTAGCCCTCTGCTATGGCCTGGGAAAGTAGTAGAAGATGGCCCAAGTCCTTGGGCCCCTGCATCCGCACAGGAGACCTGGAAGAAGCTCCTGGCTCCTGGCTTCAGATTAGCACAGCTCTGGCCATTGTGGCCATCTGGGGAGTGAACCAGCAGATGGAAGACATCTCTCTATCTGTCTCTACCTCTCTCTGTAACTCTGTCTTTCAAATAAATAAAAACCAATCTTTTTAAAAAAAGAAATAAAAGTGACATACACAAGACTTCCATAGAAGAGAATACACACAGACACTTGCTTATCATGGTTTAGAGCACTGGAAAAAGGCACATAGTTTGAAAAATAATTTAACAAATAATCATACATCCCCACCAAACTGCAGTCATAAACGCATCCTGTAACAGATTAAGGTATTCTTGACTGAGAAAAGAAAGATGTAGAAAACCTTGCATACGATGGTTTCACTTTAGTAAAATGAAGTGATTATCAACAGATCCACATATTTATATTCTTTATAGAATTATATGAGCAATTAGAAAATACAAATAAGCAATAATTATACATAACCTTTAAAAAGTGAGTTATCTGAAATATGAATATAATTAAACACATTGGTATTGATGTGCGTAGTGAGGAAAGAAAGGGAAGGAAGTGATAACGATTTAAAAAAAGACTAATTTTTTAAAAAGCATATAAATATTAACATTCATTCATTTCCATAAAGCCAACGGCAAACATTCAGGTAGTTCTTACTGTATACCAAGCATTGTTCTAGTGCTCAGTGTGTTATTTAAACTTCTACTAACTCCAGGAGTAGATGATATTATAACCCCATTTTTCAGATGCTGCAACTTAGGTCTAGAGAAATTAAGATGCCCAGTGAAGTCAACAGTCAGAAAGTGGTAAATTGTTTTTAAATTCAGGAAGTCTGGCTCAAGGGAACTTAGTCTTAACAAAATACTTTGGTACCACTAAATAAACAAAAAGAAATAAAAATAAATAAGCACGCACACAAACCAGTAATGAACAGAGACCACAGGGCTACCAAACACTACCTTTTATTTGCTGAGGGGGAGATGGCTTCAGGGGTTTGGAATGTCTAGCCTGTGGGCCTTATAAAGCCCATAAAATCGTTGGTCTACTCCTGCCAAGGCAACCATGGGCAGGATTTGAAATTCAATCAATTTACAGCAGGCTAATGTTTAAATTTGGCAATTTTCTATAGCCAATGAATGGTGTTATAAATATCCAAATGGCCCTCAGCAGAAAAATGTTTACCACCCCAAGAAGGAAATTATACTCTGATAGAATTGACCACCTGAAGAATGAGTTACAATAAAAAAGGAGCTTGGGACTTGAGGCTGAGTTTCCACCTTGCCACTGGAGGTTGCTAGACTGAGCCCGAGGTCTTCCCTGGGAGGCCCTAAGTCAATCGGTGTCCCTCAGAGACCCTGTCTCAATAAGCAACGCTCAGAGAGAGAACTGCTCTGCTGAGTGAGTTCACACGAGAGGCCATTGTTCCTGCCCTGAGGAAGTCATTGTTGTGGTTCATCTCCGGAAACCCAGTGTCCACTGTAAACTCAGCCCCTGACATTCTGGTTTCTTCATTAGTATTTCTGTGAGTTCATTAGGCCTGGCTTTGTCTTACAAGGTCACCTCTGAGTAACCTGACAAAATGGAGACAGCAGACTGGCTCACTGGAAGAAGTCTCGCTCCTGTGTCATCACCCAGACCTTGTCCTGGACCCAGCTTTCCTCCCACCACTTGACATTTGTGGGCTGCAATGCCTCTCAGCAAAAGGCCTCAGCCCATAGAAAGGCCTGTCTTTAAAGATATGTCTTGATCTTGACATGCATCAAAATGCATATTCAGGCTTTGGAAGAGTAAAGCCTAAGGTGATTCTGAATGATGGAATGGAAAAGGGGCAAGTGAAAGATTCTTTCATTCTTAAATAGATTGAGAATGCAAGTAAATGCCTGGAGGGGAGCTCTGATTGACAGACAAGATATATACTGGGACAGAGGTCAAAGGTGGACAGAGAGGTTTCAGAATTGTCAATGCAGTCATTGTCACTGACGCACTCAGCCAAAAGAGGCCAGGAAGAGATGTAGAGAAAGGAAAGGAAGCTCCAGGGTCAAGGACAGAGTCTTGTGGAAGAAGCAGGAAGACTGGGTGAGAAAGGAAGATGGACAGGAGGAAGCAGCGTCTGTAATGAACAAACCTGCTCTGTAAGAATCACGGGGATTGTGGGGAAACAAAGAATGGGTGGGTCAATGTTGGGTGAACATGAATGGCTCTGAATTAATACCACCCCAAAGGGTAAGGATGACAGAGGAGGCTGAGAAGGAGGTGACTGTACAAAAACAAACAAACAAAGTCAAGCTTTGTTCTAAATCTTGGTCAAACATCTTGTTAAGAATGATATCGCTACTCGGCCATTCGGCTAAGATCAAAAGTGAAGAATGATATACTATAGTTTTAATGATCTAGACAATCTTAAAATTTATTGTAAATGACTGAAAATGACATATTCTTATTTGATCATTGTTTATAGCCCTTGACTATATCACTGCTAAACTACACTCTTTTTTTTTTTACTTTTGTTTAACTCTTTACCTAGTAGAGCACTAAGCCCTTGACTATAATGTAAATTGAAAGCATATTATCTTAAGGATGAAGCAAGAAAGGTAAAATCTGGTTAAAACAAATTATACTCCCTATAGATGGTCAAGGGTGTTATGCTCTTTAAAAATAACACATTAACTTGTGACTCTATGAGTAGAAGAATATACAAGCAAAGAACATAAACTTTCCCCATCAAACCAACAGTCAAGTAATACTCAACCACAAAGTGATGGAGAGGCAGCACTTGTACCTGTGATGTGAAGGTCAAATCACCAAAGGGCTTGTGGAATCAGATGTTCAGTGGAGACTGGACCTGAACATAACCCATTAGAAAATCTCAGTTTAGAATTCCATGGAATGAAAACATTAACATACAAATTTCAAAAGAGAAAATGGCTTAGCCTATATAAAAAGAGAATTGTCATAGACATAACAGTTTTTTTTTTAAAGTTCTTCACGTATGAGCATTAATTTGTTCTATTTGGAAGGGTAGAGTGGCGAGAGGTCTAAGTAATAGTAAACAACTTTGGACCCCAACGACTCATGCCACCCATTTAGGTACTGAGACCACAGTGTGGCTCTTAGGAACCGTCACATGACAGAACAGAGGAAGGGGGAGGAAGGGCACTGCCTCCACACTGCACGATGCTGTCCTCCTCACCAAAAAGGAGAAAAGAGGGGTGGGAACTGTGGTGCCACGGGTTAAGCTGCTGCTTGGGATGCCCACATCGCCTCTCAGTGCCTAGGACCAGCCTCACCTTCCTCCTTCTGCACCCAGGAGGCAGCAGATGATGGCTCAAGTGTTTGAGTTCCACCACCCACATGGGAGACTCAGGTGGGATTTCAGGATCCCAGCTTCGGTTTGGCCCAGCCTTGGGTGTTGTAAGCATTGAGCAGTAAACCAGGAGGTAGAAGATCTTTCTTTCTCTCTCTCCCTCTTTTCCTCTTTCTCTCTCCGTTTCTCTCACTCACTTTCAGTCACTCTGCATTCAAAATCAATAAAATAAATCAATAAATATTTTTAAAGAGGGAAGAGTGGCAGGTGTTTGGCCTAGCAGTTAAGACAATGGTAAGACATCCATCTCCCGCAGCAGAGTGACTAGGTTTGACATCTCATCTGGCTCCTGACTCGAGCTTCCTGCTAATGTGGACCTTCAGAAGTACCAATAACTGAAGTGATCGGGTTCTTGCCACCCACGTGGGAAACCTAAATTGAGGTCCAAGGCTCCCAACTTCAGCCTTGGCCACCATGGACATTTGGGGAGTGAACTAGCAGAAGGGAGTTCAAAATATAAATAAAAATAAATTTAAAAAAAGAGCAAAGAGATGCCAGAGTATTCAGTAGCCTGCGGAGGGCACTACAGATTAGGAAAGACAGAATGCCACTGTGTTTGCAAACTTTCAGTGCTTTGTTAGTTTCAAAGAAAATATTGAAGATATAATAAATTTAATATTTAGCCATGCAGTGAACTATTTAGTCATGTGCAAACTATTGTTACAAAAAGAACCTCAGTCTGAATTACAAGATACAAAGGGCAACCAGAAAAATAAATCACCAGTAGCCAATCAACCAATATCTAGCATTTGTCTTAGTTTTTTTCTCCAAGAAATGAGGATTTGTTGTGGAACACACAGTTGGGAATGACACCTATGAGAGAGAGGAGAAGGCAATTACAATGCTGCTGAGTGGGAGGCCTTGTCGTTCCACAGGGAGTGCTGAGCTGACTCAACTCTTTAGAGATGGCCTAAAATGAGAGGGCGGAGACCTTGCACACCTGCCTGAGTGCAAGACGATCCTGGGAAGGGACAAGACAGGCATCATTGAACCTCAAGCAATTCCCAAGAGAGAGTACAATATGAACAGTCAGCAGAGAATGCACACAGCAGCTGGGGAAATGAATGAGTGTCTCCACTGTGGGAAGAGGACTTCAGTGACAGGCAGTCACGTCCACTCGATCCACACTTGTGCCCCTTGAATTCATACATCTTGGAATTGCTCCTCCTCCTCAGTCTGGTCTCCTGAGGATTCTTGCAACAGGAAGTTTACTAGAATGACTCCCCACTGTTGATGTCAATGTCATAATTGGTACATGTTTGTGTCTCCCTGCCCTACAGCCTGTCCTAGATCCCCCTCACCTCTGACCGACACGCCTGTTAGAAGGTGACTAAATTCACCTAATGATCCAAACTGTCATCCCTGAGCACTCTGAGATTCTCACTCTGTGTCCTCCTCAGTGTGGCTACTGCACTGTCCATTTACATTCCAAATAGGTCGGGGGAATACCATGAGGTGCTCCTACAGATCATTCTCAAGCGAAACTGGCTCCTACCCGTGGCAATTACGCAATAGCAGTCCTGTGTCTTCCTGATGATCCAGGTCAACTTGACCCCTGCCAGTGCGGTCACTCCTCTTGGCCCCCAGTTCAAGGGCCCTGAGTGACAGCAGGTGGTCCACCTGAACCTGTGGATGCATTTCCTAGTGGAAGTCCCTCTCTGGGAACATAATTACAGGGACATGGATGCTAAGTACAGATTTCCAATACTGATGACAAGCAGGGCCACTCTGTTACCAGGAACATAGGCTTAGGAATTAGGGGGCACTGGAAGAGGGGGCAGAGAATCTGGAACAGCTGACCGCCTTGAGTTTGTTTTCCAGAGGATGTTCCAGGAAAATGTATCTTAAAATGTTGTATGCAGAGTGGACTGGGCCATCACAACAAGGGCAGTTGTAAGAATTCAGTCTGAGTCATATATTTTAGTGTATAATGTCTGAATCTGTGTTCACGTATGTAGGAAAATCCCTTCTGCTCTTGTTGTTCTACATCTACCCTCACTTCAAAATCCCTAGCAAACATCTCAGAAAGACAATTTCTCAGGGAGCTCTAGCTTCCCGCTGTTGCCTTTACTTGTCATGAATAAACAAAGCTTTCCTTTGAGTAATTCCCTCTTGAGACTGTTTAGAGACACCCTTGTGTCTGCTCACAATCCCTGCTTCCAATTTTAGTTCCAGGACTCATGTAGTCTAACTGTTGGGGACATAGCATTGTCCCATGGTCTCTCCTGGTGACTTTCAGGTCAGAGTTTCATTTCTACTGCACAGTCATATGGCTCTCACTTCACCCTACCAAACAAGCCACTTCTAGCTGGCATGGTATGTAATAGAACTAGCGGATGCCATGGTCATGTGCTCACTGTGCCCGCCCCTTTTCTATAAATCGAGTTCCTTGATCCAATGCAATGTTATATGGGAAACTATATTGGTGGAAGAAACACCTAGTCAATCCTTAAACACAGGTGTTGATTGAATCCTCACGAAAGGTAAATGTAAATATGCATTTAGAATTTGTGTCAATTCAAGACGACACATTTCTCATTCCATGATGGAATAGATCATGTATAACCAACTTGCTCCTAAGGGAATGGTTGGTCTTCCAGTGGGTGTTGTCAAGATACTGAGCCGCAGAACACATGGCAATAAGGTCAACAAAATCAGCCTTCATGAATGAAAACTCACACCTTGGAGCCCTGGCACAGGTTTATCCCTACTGTCCTGAAGTCCTCTCCTCAGGTCTTCAAGTGCCAGCCAGTATGTGGATAGCCAATGAGAAAACCTGACTAGTTTTCACTGGGCGGGTCATTTTGTGTATTTGCAGGTGTAGCGGTGGGTCTAAAATATGATATGATTTTTACACATCCTTCCCCTTCAGATAAGGTATGTGCTAATGCTTCTTTCTAAGGCCACCTTTCCCAGAGAGTCCAAACCATTTCCCTTCACCATTGCCTTTCAAGCTTCCCTACGAGTGTAGCTGTGGTGTAGAAGTGCTCTATTTTTTACTTAAATCAACATATTCTATAAACTCAATTGTATCTCAAGCTTGTTTCTTCCCTTCTATCTTCTGGTTAGTAGAGACCAGCATAGGGCCCATAGGTTAATTAGCCCAGGGAGAGATACCTGTGCAACACTGTTGGATAACACTGGAGTCTGTGTTGCCTGCTGCCTGTGTGTGCCCTTTGTGGATGCACCCCTTCCATAGTAGGAGTCCTTGTGCTGGACCTCTCTGATTCTTTGAATTGGTAGACCTAGAGATCCACATTGTGATTTCCTAAAAACACTCAGAAATTCTGTAATTTTTGCCCCTAGCCCTACAGGACAGGTGCCTGTAAGATTGTGAGGTATGGTAGGGCTGCTTGTATCATAACATGCACCAGATACAGAGAATGTTTATGTTTCAGATTCTACCAAAGGTTTTCATGCCACTTCATAAGCTAGTTGAAGACATCCACACAAGTGTTAAATGTGCCTCTCCCATACGCAGAAGAGGCCTATCCAATGATGTCTTTTTTTCTTGGTCATCACTGGTGTGACAGTCTCCTGGTAGATAAGCCAGTTAGATGCAGAGCAATTGTTTGAGCCATGGTAGTTCACCGTTATCTCCCAATGTCTTTTAGATTTTTTTAAAGAGCTGAATTGGTGAAGTAAATGTGAATCTGACGGAAACACCAAAGTCTGAATGCTTTATAGCCACGAAGACTGCAATAATTTCTGCCATTTCTCCCAGTATGTGATATGGCTTTATGTTTACCACCTTGACTTGAATGGACAAAGGAGTTGGTTTCAGGGACTTTAGATGGGCTTCACAGTAAGGGAGCTCATCCTCCACAGCCCAAGAATCAACATTATGATTCTGCAAACTCAAAATATTTCTAGGCTTACTGTAATTTGGGGACTAGAAAATCAAACACTAAGTTTGTCTCTGTAACCTAAACCTGAACCGGAAGCCTACTATTTAAATTGGTCCTATAGCCTACTGTTTCTCAAAAGAAGTGAATTTTTCCCTCTTCTCTATGTAGAGGTTCCTTAGTACACAACCATAGGAAATTTTAGAGAAGATATAGAACAATCAACACTATATTAAACAGATGATAGTGAGATCTTGCAGGGTACCCTCTTTGGGCACCTGAACTCTTTTACTCTCAATAAAATCTGGATTTTAAAAGTGGCTAAAATATAGAGACTTGATAAGGAATTTTGGCTTTTTATTGAAGTGGCCACCCTCAGTTTCCTGATTATCCATTTTTATTTCTTTTGATTATATACACTGAGCATCCGTCTTGTTGAGTTGCCATTTTGTTTGCCCTCAGAAAGTCGACTTTCTACCTAACCATCTGCAGAACACCCTGCAGGTCAAGTTCCCATGGCTACCACTACAATCTCACTGCTCACAATGATCATTGCATCCACCTCACATATGGTATTTAAGCACTATCAGCTGCCCTGTTATTTCAGAATCCTACCAAATGCATTGCTATCAAGGAGCCCATTTTCTTTTAACACCATCTTCTATTAAGTCAGACTTGTGGAAATCACCGCTGGGCTTCTCAACACTGTAGATCCATCTCCCAGCAGCAGAATTCTTGCCTCTCTAATATGGACTGCATGATAGATCTTTGCATGAAACATATTCAGCTGGAGGGTTTTCTGGTCTTATATAATACATGCACTCTGAAATGTCCTTTCCATGTGCCTGTTAATCTCTGATCTTCTGGCATAGCACTATTAGAATTTAATCTTACTTCCTATAGACCATCACTTTTGCTAAGTTTGCAAAAACCTCCTCTTGCGATATGTTAGTGTTGTCTCCTCTGAGTCCTGTCTCAAGAGAGAGTGCAAGAGTGCTCACTTTGAGTACTCTTAGAATGCAATCCCATTTGCATCCTCCTGGCTCCTGCTATGGGCTAGCTCCATCTTGCAGTTCCTTCAGCTTGTGGACTTCTGAGCAGATCAGCACTTTTTTTTTTTTTCAACCAAGTAATGTTTGACTTTGTCTATATTAAGGCTTTTATGGCCAAGAGAAGTCATGAACAGACAACTGAAGGTAGCATACCATTTCTTGAAAGGCAGAACCCCCTGTATCATCTTTAGGCAAAGAAGGAGGAGCACAAATTTTTCCATATGGAAGTGAGTCCTGTCTCAAGCCCACAACAATCAAGGGCATCTGAAGAGCCAGAATATGGAGTGAACTGAAACAAACATACATGACCATCCTACATCTCAGATTGACATTTATTCCTAGTCAGGATCCTTCCCCTGGCATAGCTCACATTTTAGGGTTTGGAATTGGACCTTCTCTAGGGCATAGTTACTTTTTATGTGCACCATGGCTCTGATACTACTTTTTCCTGCTGACTGGCTATAAAACTTGAGTTTCTCTACTCATTACCAAAAGATTTTCTGACTTTCGCTCTTCATTTCAAATTGCTGAGAGGAGCCATTGTGGTGCAGGTCTCCTGTGTGTACTGTCAGTGTACACCATCCTTCAGCCACGAGAGAAACAGATGTTTCATTCCTAAGGAGTGGACCAGGCAGTACTATAGAGCATCCACAAGGACATCAAAGCAATAGGTTATATGCTGTAATAAAGGGAACCAGGTAATCTTTGCAAATGGTGCTTTATTTAATGGCTTTAGCCTAGCAAAATCTCCACACCTAAAGTATATATGAGACACATATTAGTCAATCCATCTAGCAAAGCTTCCTTGACCTTCACCTTCCAATGAAGACAGTTATCAATAACTTGCCAAAACAGGGTATATATTCTACAATCAGGATCTTCCCCAAGAATTGGAATCAGAGTGGCATAAATCACATCTAATACCTGGTATACTAAAGTCCTTTTTAACATCCATGTATTCTTTGATATGGGAGAGGTAATACATTCCAAGGAGTTCTAGTAGAATTTCAAGCCTTTAGTAAGCCAAATGCTCCATATAATTAAATGCAGATTAGGGAGTTTGGCCTGAAAATCAGAGTAGAAGAGTGTAACATATGGCCTGGGTGTCAAATTTAAATGGATATTTGTAGAAAGAAGTGTGCTTATCTGAAGGCAATTGGCCATAAAGCCATGAAAAGAAGATTCTGGAAGTGTTTCAAGGTCTAAACTCAGTGCTGGATAAATGACTTGGAGTATTAATGCTGAAAAATCTTCCTTCTTCTCTTCTATCATCTTTTATAGTTCCTTTGAAACCTATGTAAGTTATATATGTGCATTCTGTGAGTTTAGGTTTTGAAATCTGGAAGAAATATTCTGTAATGAAAGGAGAAGAAGAGCCAAGATTTCAACTCAACCTTGAGAATGTGCTTATTTACAAAGTAAAATAGCTGATAATAGAAGACAGAGAAGCAGAGAAAAAAAATGAGTAATGCATATATTTTCACTCATGTAATACTGTGCATACCCCACATATGCACTATTTGTTGATTAAAAACAAACAAATGGAGCATATTATTCCAAAATTTAAATAGAAGCTTCCAGATAGATGTATTAATTTATGTTCCTCATTCGTTGCAACCATGGCCAGCCCCCTTATACATACAGTGTAAAGTGAAAGGTCATTGCCTTCCCACTCCAGTCATGAAATCTCAAAATCCATACTTTTGTACTGCAATACATTAAACAATAAATATTTGGCCTTCACCCCAGGTTTCTAGTACACATCTCCTAAAACACTTGGAATCTACAAATCAGAAGAGTGTCTTTTGTATGCTAATGAGATGACTGGTAGCTGGAGTTTCTGGATAGTTTCATGACAGGGATTGGTTGCTAAAACAAAATGTCATCAGAGGGAGGTAACTTTCAGCTGAGCCCTTCCTCATCTCAACCTTTAAAATGTTGGCAACCTCGAGATTTAACCATATTCCCCTTTCTCATTCTTTTTGCTATTACTGTAGTGAGCTCTTCAACTATCTTTGATAAATATTGCTGCATAAAATACAATAAAATATCTGGGAACTATCTCAAGGGTCAGCTGTAGGTTAGTCAGAGTTCAGTCAATCCAGACTTGACTTGGTTTGTCTTCAATTGCAACCTGGGTCCAAGTCTGTTCATGTCTTCCATGCTACTTGGGTGGTCAATTCACTGGGGCTACTGAAAGGATCTATTACAATAGGGAAAGTTCTTATTTAAGTACATTTCAAGACTCTATGTTACAACTGCTAACATCCCTTTAGCCAAAGAGAGTCACATGACAAAGTCCGAAGTCTCAGGTTAAGGAAGCAAATTTCTTTCCTGGAAGTGGATAGGAGAAGAAGTAGATAGTTTCTTAGCAATGATCTAATATTCCACATTAGTCATATCTTATGAATAATGACTCAATATTTATATCTTGTTCTTGTAACTTTTTTCTTCTCTCTCTCTCTCTCTTTCATCTCTATTTCCACAGATGCTTGAAAATTAACACACTCGGCTGGCGCCATGGCTCCATAGGCTAATCCTCTGCCTTGCGGCATTGGCACACCAGGTTCTAGTCCCAGTTGGGGCGCCGGATTCTGTCCAGGTTGCCCCTCTTCCAGGCCAGCTCCCTGCTGTGGCCAGGGAGTGCAGTGGAGGATGACCCAAGTGCTTGGGCCCTGCACGCCATGGGAGACCAGGATAAGCACCTGGCTCCTGGCTTTGGATCAGCGCAGCGCTGGCTGTAGCGGCCATTTGGGGGGTGAACCAACGGAAGGAAGACCTTTCTCTCTGTCTCTCTCTCTCTCACTAACTCTGCCTGTCAAAAAAAAAATAATAAATAAAACTCAAATTCTTTGTCAACAATGAACACTTATCATTTTCAACAAGAATTCTATTCGCTATTCCAAACCACTGACCACACACACACACATATCCATTCAATAACTTCAACAGGCTTATCTGGTGATTCTTTCTCCCTCTTAATGTATGTTCCAGCCATACTAAACCTTTTTCTATTTCTTGAAAGGTCATCTTTCTTCCTATTTCATGGCCAACCATGCTATTTAATCTTTTAGAAGGATTATTTTCTCCTGCTTCACCTGCTATTTCTACATCCCTCACAAGTCATTTCAAAAGCCATTCCACGAATTATAAAATTTCATTACATTCTGCACTCCTTTAAGGACAAACAGGAAAATTTAGTGACTAAATAACCAATTATGTTGTCTATTCCTTCCTATCCATCTGTGCTCCTTTTATTTTTAATTATAATTATTTTGCTTCATTTATTAGTAAGGCAGAGGGAGAGAGAGAGAGAGACAGAGAGAGAGACTGAATATCTCATTTGCTTGTCCATGCCCCACATGCCTGTAATAGCCAGGGCTTGGTCAAGTCACATCTAGGAGCAAGAAACTCATTAAGGGCCTCCCACCTTTACAGCAAGGATACAAGTGCTTGATGCATCCCCTGCTGTCTGCAGGGTACACATTAGCAAGAAGTTGAATTCAGGAGCAGAACTGGACTCAGAACAGGTACTCATGAATGGAATGTGAGCATCCCAAGTGATGGTCTAACTGCTGAGCCAAAGCACCCATGCTGGCATCCCTCTCTTAGTCATGCACTCATGTAGGCAAGCATTATGCTGTCTGCCTTGCTCATTTCTGTATCTTTATATCCCAGTACCTGGTAAGCAGTCCCTGATAATTAATAAGGAATCAATGAGCACTGATTACCAAATAAGTGACTAAAATGTAGATTGCCATTGAATGGATCAAAGAAGAAGATTCATTATAGATTAATAAGGGCATTACAAATTGATAAAAAGTTTAATTCTCTAAAATTTCACAATATCCCTAACATGTGTGTGGCTAACAACAGAACATCAACCACAATACGCACAACTGATATAACTGCAAAGAACAAACAACAAGTGAATCTGCTCTTAAAGTTAAGAGATTTCAGTACCCTCCATCACAAATGGGTAGGTCCCAAGCAGAAAATCAGTGAGGAGGAGCTAAGCTCAATAACATCATGAGTAACTGGACATAATTGATATCCGACAACCACAGAAAGTACATTCTTCTCAAACTCTCTGAACCATTCACCAAGATAGATACAATCTCTGGGCCCCAAAATGCAGTTAAACAAATTTATAAAATAAACTATAAAGCATCTGCTCTCAGATTATAATGGAAATAAACTGGAAATCAACAACCAGAACTAATATATTCTATCAAGATAACATTATACTGATATCAAAGTAAGGCAAGATCATCACAGGAGAAGAAAACTATAGACCAATATCCCTCATGAACACACATGGAAAACTTCTCAACAAAAATTTAGCAAATCTTATAGAAGAATATATAAAACTAATTATGTACCATGACAAAGTATAAGCAAAGTTGGTTCAAAATTCAAAATCAATTAATGTAATACAGCACATAAACAGACTAAAGAAGAAAAGTTGAATGATCATACCAATAGATGCAGAAAAATATTTGAAAAATCCAACACCCATTCCTGATAAAAGTTCTCAGTAAACTAGGAATAGAAAGAAGCTTCTTAAAGTTGATAAATATCCTCTAAAAAACACAATAGGATTTCCATTACTGAGGTTAGTGTACTCTGCATTTCTCTATAAAAACAAATAAGCTAGAAAATAGGATTTTGGATGTTTTTCCCATAATAAAATACCAGAAGTTTGAAGAGAAAAAGAATATTTACCTTATTAGACATTATGCAGTGTATACATGCACTAAGTATCACATTATGTACAATGTTTATGTCTCTATTTTTTAAAAAAATTAAAAACTTAGAAGAAAACAACCTATAGTTAACATGCTGAATGATGAGTAACTAGATGTTTTCTATCTAAGATCAGAAACAAGGTAAAGATTTCAACTTCCATCTGATTTTAGCATCATACTGGAAGTCTTAGCTAATGCAATAAGGTAAAAAAAAAAAGTGAATAAAGGCACACAGATTGAAGAAGTAAAGTCATTCTTTTCACAAATTACATGATTATCTTTATAGAAAATCTGAAGGGATTGACAAAAAAAATCTGAAACTAATAACTGGGATGTAATAACTAATAACTAATAACTAATAACTAATAACCGGGGTATAAGTCAATTATGTTCCAGCAATAGAAAAGTGGAATTTGAAATTATAAAGACAATTCAACTTTCATTAGCACTAACAAAATTGAAATACTTACATGGAAATTTAATAAAAGATGTATAAGATCTACATAAGGTAAACTATAAAACTCTGTTGTAATCGAATAACAAAAAAGGGGAGTCATTCCATAGTCATAGAAAGACTCAATATTGTCAACTTGTCACCTTTCTTCATTTTGATCTATAAATTCTATGCAATTACAATAAAAGCCCCAGAGTGTTATTTTATGGATATTGACAAACTGACTTTAAAGTTTATAAAGAAAAACAAATCCAAAATAATCAACACAATATTGCAAAAGAAATAAAATGTTGAAATCCAACTCCTAGACCATCTAACAAAAGATCATCCACCTAGATCAAGGAATCAGAATAGAGAACCCCAATACAGACCCATATGAATATAGTCCACTTGTCTTTTAAAAGGAGGAAAGGCAATATAATAAATATAATTTTTTTCTTCAAACGATGCTGGAACTACTGGACATCCAAAGGCAAAAAAAAAGGCAATACACATTTTATGTCCTTCACAAAAATTAATTCAGAGTGGGTCAAACCCTAAAGGTAAAGGGCAGAACCACAAAACTCCTAGAAGATAACTAAGGAGAAAATCTATGTGACTGTTGGTATAGCAATGACTTGTTAGCTTAGACACAAAAGCCATAATCCATTGAAAATAATAACATAGTCCTCAAAAATTTTAAACTTCTGTTCTGCAAAAAATAATGTCAAGTGGATGAAAAGATAATTCACAGAAGAAAATATCTGCAAAAGTCATATCTGATTAAGGACTATTATCCAAAATCCACAGAGAACTCTTAAAACTTAAAAGTATAAAATAGGCAACCTGATTATAAAAAATGTGATAAAACTCATAAATGAAGATAAATCAATATGAAACAAGCATGAAAGAGTGTTCCACGTCATATGTCACTAGAGAAACACAAATTAAAACAAAGTGTGATTCCACTGCCTGTCCATTAGAATGCCCAACACCTAGCCTGCTGACAGCACCTAGTGCTGGCCAGGATGTAGAACAACAGGAAAACCCATTCATTACTGGTGGGAATATAAAACTTCACAACCACTAGAGAAAACAGTTTGATAATTTCTTACAAAAGTAAACTTAGTCTGCCCATATGGTCCACCAATCATATTCCTTAGCATTTACCCAAAAGAGTTAAAATTCTATATCCACAACCAAAAGTTTATTTAAAATTTTAACAACAAAAGTAGAAAAATGTATAAACAAACAGTACATACAACATACATGTGTATGTTTATTTAACAATGAAAACAATAAAAACAAATGTCCTATCAAGCCATGACAATACATGAGCGAACATTAAAAGCATATTACAAAGTGAAATAAGTGCATCTTAAATGACTGCATATGTTATGATTCCAATTGTATGACATTCTGGAAAAAGTAAAATTAAGGAATGTAAAAAGATTAGTGGCTCCTAGATGCTGTTGGTGAGAGGTGGGTCTAATAGAAGAAGCATTAGAGAATTTTGGGGTGGTGAAACAGTTTTGTGTGATTTAGTTGTGGATGCACGCCATTATACATTTGGTATGTACTTGTAGAATATATAACACGAGGCGTGAACCCTAATATAAATTATAAGGTCAAGTTAATAATCTATCAATACTGGGTCATCAGTTGTATGAAACATACATGTTAGATGTTAGTAATGGGAGACACACATCTCCTATGTGGTGATACGGTGGTATATGGGAACTGCTTGTCCCTTTGTGCAATTTCTCTGTACACCCTAATTCCTAGAAAACAAGAAAGTCTATTAAATACAGTACACTTTCATATCATAAATAGTCTTTAGTTACTGTATGGGAAAAAATGAATCCCTTACCCTAACAGAGAGGATGTTGTGGTCCAAAAGGGTTTCATAAGTAGCGGTGTATTTAACCAAAACACTGAACAAAGGGTGTAGAAAGTAGCCCACAGAAAAACAATCTATAACCTAAAAGTGGATTAAAAACACAAGTAATATTCTTATTCTCTACTGTTGGAAGATAAATTAAAGATGCTGAGAATGGACGTCTCAGAGATGGTTGTTTTCCAGTAGCAGTGCTTAAGCCACATTTTCTGGAGTCTACTGAATTCCTCTGCAGGACGGGTGTGCAGATGCTTAGCAGCTGTTCTGTATATCAGACAGCAGCTTTATAACTATCTCCCAGTGAAATAAATACAAAGTGTAGGCTGTAGAAGTTCCAGTTCTCACATCAACTGTATGCACTGGGAAGGCTGTAATGACTACCATCTGATACGAGCAGAGAGCAAGCAAGGACGAAAAATGTTCCATGTACCTCATGCCTTTCTGAAAAATGATAGCTCTCCCACAAGACACACGGAAACAACTGCTTTCCTGAATATGTAATGTCTCAGGATACAGACGAAACCAGTCGACTTGACAGATAACAGCAAGGAGAGAAATATATGAACATTTCTCCATGGACCAAGAAGCAATAATGTGTCTTACTAGAGTTACTGCCCCTATTAACACTGGATACAGGATATTAATTGTGTTGAACTGGAGTTAGGAAAGAGAGCTAGAGCAAAACAGCATGGCAACTGTCACTTCCCAGTCCAGCCTCCTCTAATTAAGTCTCAGTGGGGTCTTCTGTTCATTTCAGTAATATGTACTCTCAGGCTAAATGGCATTTCAACACACAGAGAAAACCCCACATCTTAACTGGTCACTAAACGGGTGCCTACAAACTGTCATACATGCCTCCAGTGGCTGACTATCTGTGCACTGTTGCCAGCCATTGGATTTTCTCTGCCCGTTTAGCGCAGACCATCATGGTAGTAAAGGAATGAGCCTTGGAAGTAGGTCCGAACCAAATGCCAGCCACCTGGAGCTACCCAGAAGGACCCAGAACAGGCTGATTGTTGTCTTGTTGGCCATGCCATTTTTGTAGTTATCAGTTTGGCTGGGTTGACAGCGAGTTGGCTGAGCTTAATATCTTTTCTTTGAGGACTCCTCCTGTACTGAGAACACACCCATGCAAGTTATGCCAGCTCCCCTTCAGGGCTCCTCCTCATCACTCAGCCGCCTGCCTTCCTCTGTATGTTAACATTGTCTGCTTTGTTCCAACGTGCATCTTTTCTTTCTCATCCCAGCGTTAAACTCCCTTTAGTATTCATTTCCCTTTTCCTGGGCTTTCTCTGACCTTATTACATTTCCAAAGGTGGGAAACAAATAAAACTACACCTCAAATGGAAAAGCCACAAAAATTGGCTACAACATATCATAGTAGATATCTATTTTGTTCCTTCCCTCCCCCAAATATTGATGTCTCAGAGGGAAAAATTCAATTTTTAATGAAAAAAATCTATGAATTTAGGTGTAGAATTAACATTAAATAACTAGATTTATGAAGAAAGGCTGCCAGTTCCAACATTAAACAATAGTCAAGGACAGATTTAATAACGGCGATGTACAATTGGGGCCATATATATGGCTTGAGCCAGGGGTGAGTTGCTGATCTAGAAAGAAACACCACACATCCCATCCACCCAGCATTTACATTTCCCAGAGCCTAGCATGCATCCCTGCTGTACTATTAATAAAACAAGTGAGTCCTAGGAGTACATCTATTTTGCTACACTATTATTCCATAGGGTGGTGTCCTGGGTTAATAAAGCCTCATTAACAATTGCTAGCAGAGCCCCTCCAGCTTTCCTAGAATTCATTTTAGTATAATGGGAAGAACATCACAATTTCCCACCCTCATCCAATTTCAAATGCCCTACAGCAAACAGGAGGTTAGAAACCCAAAAAGGTATGTGCTATCTTTTGCAATGTCAAAAACACAATCATTCTGGGGGTCACTGTTAGTTACCGAACAACCTGTGTGCAATTAAAAGGGCTGCCATTTTTAAAACCAAATATTCTTTTTTGTGTGTGTCCTGTGGTGCACAGCACTCTATCCAACTAGACTAGAAAAGCCTATTGTTTTTGCTGTGGATTGTCTTAACTTCACACAAAGGTGGCAAGATATTTTTTTGGGAAGCTTTCTATTATAAGCATGAAATGGCTGCTATGCCACATTTTATTGTCACCATTAATTTAATGCCAGTGAATAAGATGCATATTTTCTTGGCACATGCTTTAAACATTTTCATTGAGAAAGGTTGATGATTATTAACACATGTTGTCTCAATAATTAAGAGGCAACTAGGTCATTAAGAGCTCATCAATCTTCAGAATTTCTCATCCCACAGGATCATATGAGAAGTTATAGCTTTGCTTTTCCATTGGAAATGAAATACATGCCGGTTTATATTTTGACTGCAGAACTACTTATTACTTTGGAGTGTGTTCTTTCATTTGGTTTAAAAAAGATGGCATATCTTAAAACAATGGTCTAGATACAAATGTTTCTGCTTAATATGTATTGGAGTTGGCCAAAAAGTTCTAATTTTTTCCACCTTAGTTTCATCTGCAAACAGTAATAAGAGCATTCTGGATGCCTTGCCCTCTCTTTGTCATTCTCTGTAAGCTCCTCACACTTGCAGCCTTGGTATTTACTCTTCCTTTCTCTTCCACCAGTCTTTTTCCCTGGCTATGTCCAACTTTTCCTTTAAGAGGCCAGACCATTGAGAGGGATCTTCAAAAATTTCTTGAAAAATATATATTATGAAACAACTGTGTATAGATATCAAAATTTTTACTGCAAAGTAAAATTTCATTTTCTACCATTTTTTGAAGTGGCCTTGTATTGCTTTAAAATCTTATTTTCTAAAGTGGTAAAGTGGTATGGGATTGTTACTCAAAGGTTTCTTAGCACCAAGAGCAAAGACTTTCATTTTGTAAAATACTTAGTACTAAATGGTCCACTCTTACCAAGCTGATTACTGCAACATCTTGTTGAAGCCTTTTTAGCCATTTTAGCCATGTAGCACAGTAGAATGAAAAACTGACAGTATTTTCCTGTAGAATGTTTCTAATGAAACAGTGGTCTTGGAAGATGTGAGCCTGACATCTCAAGAGACACAAATATTCTGATTAGCCCAAGGGCAAACACAGCATAGGTCAACAGCAGGACACCAGCTTCCACTCCTGGCTTGGGGGGTATCAGCTGAGTGAAGTGCAGTATGGCCTTCACCTTGTCTGTTGAGCCCAGGCAGCATAGCCCAGATTAGCAGCTGCTGTGAGGGTGACTGTCAGTACTGACGGAAAGAAGGTTCAGCTCAAAGCTGATCAGACTCCTGAGCCTGCTACGAGAAAGCACCATTAGGCTCTGCTTCCCACCACCCTCATCAAGCTCAAGTCAGATATATCCAGAAGCACATTACTTCTTCCTTTGTCATCTCTTTGACCCAACATCAATAGTGAAGCCACAAATCAAGTCTGTCTGGTGTACTATTTCAATCAGGCCAAACAAGAAAAACCTTGTCCTTAAATACTCCATAGTTCAAATTTGATTTTTGAAGGAGATAAGTTTCTCTAATAGATAGACATTATTTATAAAGATTATTAAGAAATCAAAGCTTGGTGCTACCCTAGTTAACATAATAAGCTTTGGTCTATGAGAAATAATTAAGTTTCATAGAAGTTTTTATTGAAAGAGTATTAGGTCTCTGTGTTGCACCTCTATGTCTGAAGTTTCATGGAAATCCAGTTAAAAGACACACAGTGATGGGGCCAGCGCTGTGGCATAGTGGGCTAAAGCCTCTGCCTGCAGCATTGGCATCCCATATGTGCACCAGTTCGAGTCCAGGCTGCTCCTCTTCTGATCCATCTCTCTGCTATGGCCTGGGAAAGCAGTAGAAGATGGTCCAAGTCTTTGAGCCCCTGCACCCACATGGGAGACCCGAAAGAAGCTCCTGGCTCCTGGCTTCAGATCAGCCCAGTTCCAGCTCTGGCAGCCATGTGGTCTCTCCCTCTCACTGTCTGTAACTATACCTCTCAAATTAATAAATAAAAATCTAAAAAAAGAAAGAAAAAGACACCCAGTGACAGTCAAATGCAAGATCATTCTTCCACTACTGTGTGAGTCAAGTCACCTGCAAACATGTATATCAGCAATAGACAATCTTCCAAAACAAGACCAACTTTAATATCCCAACTGTTTCCTTAGAGTGAAAAGTACTGAAATCAGTATTAAATAACCAATGCAAAGATCTCATATGGAAAAAAAAAACAAGCTTGTTTCAGGATGGCTAGCAACAACTTCAGAGTACAGAAAGTGATTGTAAACTGCATAAATATATCCCTATTAGTCCACCATAAATACATTTCCAAATTAACTCCCCATTGGCTGGATCAAACTCAAAATGCCAACAATCACCCCAACATCAATCAACATGACAGTAAATATGCAGAAGTTGATTCATAAATGAAATAGTATACTTTTCCAAATTTTCTATTAATATGTGATTATGTTAACAAATTTGCAGTCTTTCCCAAAGCCATGGAAAACTGTGATGCAAGGAAAAGCCTAGAAGTTTAACATTTAGTCTTAGAGTAGATTTGCTTCTGATTTTAAAATACATTTGGAAATCTACAGTGAAGTAATCTCAAAAATTTGGATCCAAAAATGTCATAGCTACTTGCTTTTCAAACATGTTAAGCACTTTTGTTGATAAGTATCCCTTTATCATCTCCAAAATGAAACTCTTGGAGCTCATGATGCCAAGGATCCAGAGGGTAGATTTCCCAGCCAGTTCTGACCCTTTCAGAGGAAACTTGGGATGCCTTGAGTGTTGACATGTGAACAAAGCCAGACTGAAACATAACTTAGGAACTAGATCTTCCGAGGCGACTTGTGGGAATGTAACTGCAGAAGGTATCTAAACGGAGCCAAATGTTGCTAAGATTCAGCATCCAGATCCTTCAAACGGGCAGATATCCCGGACAATGGACCAGAAGCCTGGAGATCTCCTGGGCCTGTCAGTGTCTGGATGGCTCAAAAGGGCATGGCCTCCAGCGAGTCAATACAAGAACCAAGATGAGTTGGGTGCACAAGTTAAAAATTTGCAAACAGTCATGGCCTCTAGTCCCCAAAGTATTTCCATTCAAGGAGTCTGGCACAGAAAAGTAAATGAGACCATGGTGAAAGAACTGTGGGATTCAATTTCGCTTCATGCCAAGACTTTGGATCTCATCCAAATCACCTGTATCTGAGTCTCTGCTTAGGAAATGAGATATCAGTCAATTTCCATAGCTCCACTGGATGCACCAGGGGTTCTAACTTGTTCCTGGTAGTTCATTTATCAATATGTATGTTCTTGAACACTTATGATGCAGGTATTGTTGTATTTATAAAATCCCCAATCCTTGGTGTTTGTATGAAGGTATAAAGATAAAAATAAGCAAAATAGATCATTTCAGATAAGTGCTATAAAGAAAATGAAAGTAAAGGTATAGGGGACATCCATGGTATGGGGATATTTGATGCTGACATGCCATATAAGTGCCAGTTTTAGTCCCAGCTGTTCCACTTCTGATCCTGCTCCCTGATAATGCACCTAGGAAAGCAGTAGAAAATGGCCCAAGTATTTTGATCCCTGAAAGTCACATGGGAAATCAAGATGGAGCTCTGGGCTCCTGGGTTTGTCCTGACCAAGCCCCAGCCATTGCAGCCATTTGAGGAGGGAACCAGTAGATGAAAGATCTCTCTGTGTGTGTCCCTTTTCTCTGTGTAATTCTGCCTTTCAAATACATGAATAAATCTTTTTTTTTAAAAATAGCCTTTTTAATTATTGAGGAAGGTTTTGGAAGTTTTAAGCAGGAGAATGATGAAATCCTGTTCTTTGAAATGGCCACTCTAACTTTCACATGAGAAATGTCAATACGGTTGACATCTGTTCCTTATGTCTGGGTTCACCCCCACCACCTTGATTTATGTTGCATTCCTTCTGGGTAATTTCCCTCCACCTGATATGCCCACTAAGCCCATGGAGTCCCATTCCTTCTGGTTTTCACATTGTCTTATTGCTAGCCAAGCCCATTCAAATACTAGAGAAATTCCTCAGTGGTCAGGGCACCACTGGATGGGGAAGGGTACCAAAGGGCATGCTGCTAGATGGTATCTGTTCCCACTAAGAATATCTGCAAACCCAACTTTGATTGGAAGGAGAAAGCACTAATTTCTTTTTCAGTCTTCCTGATCAATGTGACACACTCATAGTTCTTTACTGCCAGGGCAGTTTCCATTTGAAAACATTCAAAATGCCACAAATCCACAGAACGCAGGTATCAATCTCAAAGAAGATAGTTCTTGGGTTCAAGAAAATGCATAGTCGTAGAACTCACAGCCTTAGAGACAACAAACTGAACAATTCCAAGGTATTTGTGTAAATAAAATGTTTTTCCAAACTCCTTGAGGATTCATAGTGTACCAGGTCTCTTAAAAATAGTGTGACAAGGAAAAATGAAACTTATTGATCTGCAAATTGCATATCAAAATAAAATAGATTCTAAAAATATAAAATACTGAGGTTATTTATAATGCACAATATTTAATGTTAACTTTCCAAAATTAAAAATGCAAAAGGAAAGAAAGCATTTAATATATATCAGCAAAACATAAAACTTGTTCAAGGATAGAATTTTCAGTTCCAGCTAACAGAAACCCAAAACCAGATTAGAACTGAAGGCCAAAAAGGCAAATTGCAGCCTTCCTAAAGCCAGAGTGGATATTGGATTGAACAATGTGTATAAAAAATTGATGTTTTATACTCTCGGTACAGCAAGTTAATCCTATCAGGAATAAGTATTGATTTACATTTCACATCTAACTTTCTTAGCTTCTGTCAAATTTAATGAATGTTGATGCAGGTATCGATTTCTCTAGCAAAAGGAAATTAACAGGACATTGTCCAATTCTGACCTTTACTTAATGAGCCATGTATACATCAAAAGCCTTTTAGAACACATTGTTGATCAGCCACAGAGCTTCAAAAGTAGTCTTATGTACCAATAAATAAATAAATAAATAAACTCAGACTTTTAATGAGCCCCAAACTCATAATTACTGTAGAGACAGTGCTCAATAGAAATGCAAAAGGGGTCAGTTCCCTTGCCACAGTCTAGGCAATGAGAAGTCTTCAGTGGCTTACAAAATGTGGAAAATGGGATATGTCTCCTTATAATTCAAATACCGTCTTTTACAAGGCCCTGAGGCGAGTTTATTTAATAGCAATCCTGAATAAAACCTGCAGCCATGCACCTTTATGTTTAAAAATAAATCCCAGCACATGTTTGTTTAAATCACTACCACTGGAAAAAAATGGTAACTTTAGTTTTGATGTCTTTTGGGGAAAAATTTGGTTTCAGATCATTAGAACAAAATCACATGTATTTTTGTTAATAGGATGTTTCAAATTATTCATTTATTTATTTTTCTCTAATGCACGCTTTGTCTAGACAATCAGGGTTAATAGAAGTAGTCAGATAAATGTCTGGGTTTTATAATCCCAAATAGGTGAAGAAGTGGATCAATTGCTCCATTTAAGGTCATATTTCCTATTATACACTTTCAGGCATTTATTATATTTTATAGTACTGAGCGTCATTTCATATAATCAGATACTAGATATTACTAAGTCTTGAATACAGGTGTTATATATAAGTGTGTAATGATATTTGTTGTAACAAGATTTTGGATAATCTGAAATGCAAGTTACTAGAATCGGACCATAAGGAGGTCTATAATTTTTGTTGAATTAATACATTTTGAAGCTCTTTGCAACTATCTACTTGACTTCCTGCCTTGTTTAGATTACAAATTTCTCAAATGCAGCAGTCCAGGGGCAAATGAAGTTCAGAGGCATTATAAAGCTGGCCAAAGAACAGAGAGATAGCCAGTGGAAAACGGAAGTCTGGCCCAAGTGGACAGCAATAATTCAGGAGAGACACAAAGTGTCTTTTAAAAGAAGGAGGTCATTCTTTGCTTGAAGGAAACATTTGAATGAGTTCCTTGATGAATAAATAACTCTGGTTTATTTAAAATTTGTGGAAAATAAAAAATAATTTTACAAGGCTGTCAGATATATATGACCCCAATTAAGGTATATCTGTGAATGAAACTCTACACGAACATTTCCCTCCCTCAAATATATCAATCCAGTCCATGTGTTCTGGATCTGAAGCCTACATGGATGAGAGCGGCCTAGAGAGCATTTCATGATTTATTCACAAATAGCAGCCCTGATTATATTCAGGATATTATTATGGGAGGGCCAGCATTATTGAGATCTCTCAACTGTTTTCTTTGGTAATATTTTTTTAGCTCTAGTTCAATAATGACTTGTTTTTAAGATCCTATTTTTAGACTGTATCTCATTCAACATCCATGTAACTGCAAACAACGTAGGAAATGAATATGTTTCACAACTTCCATGTGGCAGTCAAAATTTTATAAGGAAATTCATTTGAATATAACAGTTCTCATCAAAACATTGACCTGACTTCAGACTTATCCCTGTGTCTCCCCTAAATATAACACCACCTTTAGCTATGTAAAAAGTAGTTGAGGTCAGTGATTCTTGACTAAGAAAATCTAGTCCATTTCTTCAATTATTATTCCCTTCAATTAATTCTCATTATGTTTCTTCAAAAGTAGACTAAAAGTATATTACCTGTAGGTGAGAGATACGAAGCAGTAGAAGCAAATTATCAAATGAGTTTTTTAGAGTATTTTTCTTCAGAAGTCTTCAAAATAGGTTAGGAAATCACATGGGATAGAACCATGTTCTCTGCTGAAGCAGAGAGTGGATCACGTGTCATCTTGAGATTTTTTTCCAGTTCAGTGACTCTATAATTTTATTTCTTAAATGCACTAGCGATGTGCAAAGACCCTTTAAGAGCTATGGGATTGGGAATGAGTTTATTTTTATACTAATGATACATGGTAGTCACATGATGTTCTTCCCTCTGCAGATCTTTGAGAGCTTTCTTGACATTTTCTAATTAACTCTCCTTGCATTTTGCAGAAGCATGCATAAGGCACATGTTGTTATCCACATTGTAGGCATAGCAAAGCTGACTGCCTAGGGATAAAAAAAACAGTAAGTGAATCTATTCTTACAAAGCTTGAATACTCAAATTAACAAAAGATTTGCTATACTTTTTACTAAGGCAGAATTTACAAAGATAGTAACTGCACATAATCTAAGACTGTGAGAGATAAAAAAAGGGAAAAAAATTTAAGTTTTGGAAGAGCTGTCTGGATTCTTGTTCTAGCTTACTATCCATAGCACCAACACCCAAGGGAGATTTCTGAAAGCAGTTTTCAGGGTAAAAAAATCATATCAAAGCCCAAATTTTCCATATCCATGGTGTAGATTCTGTTTATTTCAACTATTATTCATTGCATAGTCTTCTCTGGATATCCATAAGAGGATGGATTCCAGGACCCCTGAGGATACTACAATATTTAGATATTCAAAATGGTGTAATCTTTGCAAACAATGTATATACAAACTCCTGTATACCTTAAATTATCTCTGGATGACTTATAGTACCTAATGCTAAGTAAGCACAACATTAAAAATTGCTATGCAGTATTGTTTAAGGAATAATTACAAGAAAAAGTCTGCCTGTGTTCAATATAGATACAATTTTTTCTTCCTGAATATTTTGGATTCACAGTTAGTTGAACCTGCATATACATTAAAACAGATACAGTGGGCTGAGTGCATTTACAAAAAAAAAGTAAGTCTAGAAAGTCTCATCAATAGAAATTCAAGTATGGTGACGACATGGAAAAACATGAATAAAAATTGAAAGTCAAATTCTGGTGGACAAGGCCTATCTCTATTTGAATAGGACACGTGTGCAACATGCAACACAAATGATGTATTTTTTTGAGAGGTAGAGTTACAGAAAGTGAGAGGTAGAGACAGAGAGAAAGGTCTTCCGTCTGCTGGTTCACACCCTAAATGGCCACAACAGCCAGAGCTGCGCCAATCTGAAGCCAGGAGCCAGGAGCTTCTTTCTGGTCTCCCAAGCAGGTGCAGGGGCTCAAGCAATGGGCCATCTTCTACTGCTTTCCCAGGCCATAGCAGAGAGCTGGATCGGAAGAGAAGCAGCTGGGACTAGAACCGGCACTAATATGGGATACCGGCACCACACATGGAGGATTAAACCACTGTGCCACAGCACCGACCCCTAATGATGTATTTTTATCCTCACAATAAATCGATATGAATATAGAAACTGAAGTTCTAATGTAAAAATTCTAAGTATTTATTGACAAACAAGGTCTTTACCTAGTTTTCTTTCAGACTTTCAAAATAAACATGAAATTTTCGAGGTCAACATTTTATTGGGGTGAGAACATCACCACTGAGAAATGCAGGATTCTACTTGTAATCTTTGTTTTGAAATTTGAGCTAAATGCCAAAAAATTCAGTTAAGCAGGAAAGTCTCCTAGTTTTCATTTTATTGTTCCACTTAAAAAAATACATGGTGGAAGAAGAACCGTATAAATAAGCAGCTTTAATGATCTGGAGAGAAGTTCGGCCTATAGCTAGGACATCGGTTAGTGTGTCCCATATTGAAGTGCCTGGGTTCAGGTCCCAGCTTTGGTCCAGGTTCCAACTTCCTGCTAGTGTGGACTCCACAGGCAGTGATGAGGTGCTAGTGACTGAGTTCCAGATACCCAGGTTGAGTTCCTGCTACCAATGTAGGGGACCCGGAGACCTGCATTGTGCTCCTGACTCCCAGTTCTGGCGTGGGCCAACACAGGCTGTGGAACAGGTGGATGGGAACTCTAGCTGTCTCTCTTTATCTAATATAAATCAATAAAAAGGTTTTTTGTAAGACCTTCTTGATTGTAAGAATTATTTAAGACTTACAAGCAGGAGAATCACAGGGACTTGCATTTTGTATTTGTGCAGTGATGAGAGAGGTATAGGAACACACACATGTGTGACAGAGACAATACAGGTTACAAAGAAGATAGATGATAGATGATAGTTGGAAAGATGATGCATAGATAAATGTAACTGCTAGGGAGAAAAGCGCCACTTCAAGTATGGGCCAGTCACTGCAGAGTCAACCCTTTGAGAGACAACTGTAAACTCTGGATGAGTGTATGAAATTAACTGCTTAAAGATACCATAGCATGAACAAACAGACACTAGTCTTGGAAGGAGTATTAAGAAGGGAAAAGTAGTATATAGAATTGTGCCCCCTCCATTAACGTATGTTCAAGTTCTATATCATGATACCTGTGAATATTGTCCTTATTTAGAAATAGCATCTTTGCAAATACGATTAGTTTAGGATGAGATTTTACTCATTTTTTTAATAAAATCTGTACATCAACAAACACAGGGAAAATTTCATGATGGACTCAGACCTCAGGCTTTTGATTAGGCATTGTTGGCAACCATCAGAATCCAGGCAGAGATAAAAAAAAAAAAAAAGGACCCCTCCCAAGAGCCCTCAGAGAGAGAAAGACCCGATGACACCTAGATTTGAAGACGTTAAGAGAATACATTTTCTGCTTTAAGCCACCACCTTTGTGGCGATTTGTTATGGCAACACTAGGAAAGTGATACAGACGTGATATTGAGTTTCCTATTCTTTTTACCTGATCGTAGTTCCCAGTACCCCAGGTGGAACAGCTACATTGCAGTGGGAAACCTTAACCTTGCTAGCTCCATGAATTGGAAGGGAGATGGGGCAAACATATCCCTTGGAAAGTGAAAGAATAAGTTCCATAAAAGAAAAAGTCAGAGGGAGGGGTCCTCAAATACAGAGGTATCCGATCTCCCCAGGTGTCTGACTGGTGATCCTGTGACCCATTCATGATTCAAGTGCTCACAATGTGCAAACTACAAGCAGCCCTGGTAAGATTAAAATGTTAAAGTGAAACTTGAGCTTGTCATCACCTATTGGGGAGGAAAACAACATTTTAACTTTGAATGAAGCAAAGTTAACTATTTGCAAAAACAATTAGCACACAACTCTGAAGAGGAGCATCATAAGTCTACGCTTTTTATGAGATGCCCTTCACAATGGGGTATAATCCAAACTGAGTTGATATAAGAAGACATAAGAAAACACAAAACATTATATACAGAACAGATGATGGACAGAGACTAACTCCACGATGATCCAAATAGTGCAAGTAGCAAATAAACAGTTATTATTAATAATGTGCCCAAGGCTGTAAAGGAAAATCTGCTCATGTTGATGGAAAATCCCAGTAGAGAAATGGAAACTATAAAAATAATGTAATGGACATGCTGGACCTAAGAAATATACTTAAAACTTTCAAAATCCCCCATAGGTGTTTAACAACAGAATTGAGCTGACATCAGAAAGATTTCATGAATTGAAACACAGTTCAATAGAAATTAAGAAAGTAAGGAAAACAGAAAAGATCAAAATTGAGCAACACCTCAGGGAGTTGTGAGACAATTCAAAAAGATCTACAGAATATACTCATAGAGTTGTGGTCTTATGAGAGGCGATATGGAGCAATCAATATGCTAGAAGAAATAGCAGTTAGAGGTTTACCAAATGTAATTGAAAACAAAATTATGGATTCATAAAACTTGGCAGAATCAGGCAAAACTAATACAATGAAAATCTCACTTCAGTGCACACTGATCAAACTACTTGCTTCTTCATATATGTTTTAAAACCACTGTATTGATTTCTAAAATAAAGAAGACTGGGATTTTGATCTAGATTATTTTGAATGGTTAGAGGATATTCAGAAGAAATTTAATTGTAGTAATTTCAAAAGTCTCAATACATGACCAAAGTATAAAATTCCATTTATTTAAATGTTCTTTAATTGTTCTCAACAAGGTTTTGGTGTTTTCAATGTATAGGAATTGCATGTGTTTTGTCAAATTAAGTATTCTCTCTTCTTTTTTCTTTTCTTTTTGATTAGCCTGAACGACTTGGAATTGCATTGATATTTTCACATAACCGATTTTGCTTGCTTTGATTTTCCCCTATTTGTATGTGTATATTTTTTTGTATTCTGTTTCATTGGGATTTTGCTATTACCTTTATTACTGACTTTATTATGGTTAAATTTGGATTTAATTGTTTTTTACTTGCTAATTTCTAAAAGTGTTCTCTTGGGTAATTGCCTTGAAATATTCTTTTGTAATGTAAATATTTAACATTATAAATTCCCCTCTGATCACTTTAGTTGCATTCCACAAATTTTGGAATATTTTATTCAATTTTTTTTTTTGACAGGCAGAGTGGACAGAGAGAGAGAGAGAGAGAGAGAGAGAGAGAGAGAGACAGAGAGAAAGGTCTTCCTTTGCTGTTGGTTCACCCTCCAATGCCCGCTACGGCCAGTGCACTGTGGCTGGCGCACCACGCTGATCCAAAGGCAGGAGCTAAGTGCTTATCCTGGTCTCTCATGCAGGTGCACTTGGGCCATCCTCCACTGCACTCCTGGGCCACAGCAGAGAGCTGGCCTGGAAGAGGGGCAACCAGGTCAGAATCCGGTGCCCCGACCAGGACTAGAACCTGGTGTGCCAGCGCCGCAAGGCGGAGGATTAGCCTATTGAGCCATTGCGGCAGCCCCAATTTTCTTTCAGTTAAAATGTTTTGCATTTTATCTTGTGATGTGTGTGTGTGGACACATGCACCCATGAGTATAAAATTGTATATGTTAATTAGGTTGATTATGATAATTATTTCACAGTGTATACACATGCCACAGAAAAAATCAAGTTATATACCTTAAATATGTCTCACTTTTGTCAATTTTGCATCCATATAAAACCCACATGATTTTGGGATTTTTTAAATGAATTTATATTTTATTTGAAAAACAAAGAGGTAGAGAGGCAGAAGAGAAAAACAGAGGAATCGAGATCCACTGGTTCACTCTCCAAATGCATACAAACACCAGGGCTGTGCCAGGATGATTCCAGAAGCTGGGAACGCAGTCTGGATCTCCCATGTGGATGTGACAAAAGTACCTTGAATTCTCACTGTCTGTCCCCAGGGTGTCCATGACAAGGAAGCTGGAATTGGGAGTGGAGCTGGGACTCGAACCTCAGCACTCCAATATGGGATGTGGGCATCCCAAGCAGCATCTTAACCATTGTGTCAAACACCCACCTCTGGTCTTGTTTTGTTTTGCTTCTTTTTTAGCTTTATTCTGCTCAGGTCATGAAGCATAGTTTGTATGCTTTCAATATTTTAAAATTTGTTGAGATTCTTTTTATACACAAAAAATTATATAACTTGGCAAATACTGCATTCCATTAAGGGTGAATATGAATTTGGAGTTGTTAAAAAAATAATCTGCTGGAAGATCTACTTTACTTTTTTTCATAATCCTTTCTTCCCAGTGTAACAGTTGTTTTAATTTTTATTTACCTGTCTTCTTGCTCACCGATTTCTTTTATAGTACTCTGACCAACTTACTGGTTAGCTAACAGAATTATTCATTTATGATATTGTAGCTTTCATTGCTACCATGTTCTTTTGATTTCTTTTCATAAGTGTGACGCCTTTGCTGAAATTCCTTATCTGCTCATGCATATCATTTAACCTTTCTACTAAATCATTTAACTTATTAATTATAGTTAGTTCTAAATTGCTAATAATTCCAACAACTAGACAATTTTAGGGTCTTTTTCTGTCAGTTGCCATTGTCTTTTGCCAATGAGTTGTTTTTTCTTGCTTTTGATTTTGTTAGTTTCTTAATAGTTTTTGTTGGATATTAGACACGATGTGTAGAACATGGTACAAATTTATGTTAAACAGTATTTATTTCTGGAGATGGGCATGCTCCTTTTTCTGCCAGGCCATTACTACACTTGGTTCAATCATTCTAGTAGTTGTACTGTGTTTCATTTTATTTTTACGCCAGCCTCTTTCAATCTACTCATGACATCCGATTTTTCTGGATGGTGGACAACTGCTACTTAGTGTGGAGTGATGAGAGTTTCCTTTGTATTCCTGCTCCACCTCCAGGCTCCAGCAAGTTATCTTTCCAGACTCCTGTTCCTTCCCCAGAGTATATTGCTGCCGATTTTTACTTGGTACAAGGATTGTGATGGATGCAGGGATATTTCCCAATTCCTCTGTTCCAACTTCAGCCTCTCGACGATAATAAGCACCCAAGAATCAAGAGCAGGCCATCTCAGCACTGCTGTTCCTTCGCCATTGACAAACCACCTCCGCCTAGCACTCAGTGAGAGTTTAGTAAGTGAACACTCTACCCCATCCCTTGCATGTAATACCCTGCCTTGCATTGTTGGATATGATTGCCCAAATGTCTCTATCCCACCAAAATTAACAGGTTAAATCCTCATGTGCAATGTGATTATATCAGACGCTAAGGACTCTAGAAGATGACTAGGTCTTTAGGGAAGAACCCTTATAAAAGAGATCCCAGAGACACTTGGCCTTGTATTTCCCAGTCTCAAGAACTGTGAGGAATACATTTCTGTTCTTCATGCGCCACCCAAACTACGGCAGCCTCTTACAGCAGCCTAAGTGAAATAAGATAGTCAGCAGAGGGAGGTGTCTGCTGAGACTGATTCCCCTGCAATTATGCAAGTGCAGGCGCTTGCACACCAGCTGCTGTCCTATTCCTTCATAGTAGTGGGTGTTTTTGCACAATGTCAATGTATTGTGAAGGCTGGTTTTCCGTATTTCCTTGGTGACAACAGGCTTTTGCCTAAAATCAAGGTATGGGCTAGACAGAGGATCTTTTCTTCCAAAACAAAGTAGCTTTTGTCTGAAGTTTCAGCAGGCTTTGGGGTGCTCAGCAGACTAATCACTATCTCATTATCATGTGGGTTTAGACAGGCTTCTCCAGGTAGTTCTTCCCCATCGGTAAATCAAGTAGGACCTGCACATCTATGCTACAAAAAGAGTTTCACTCAAGTTGATTTACTGTATCCTAGTCCTTTCTGTAGGCAGGCAGTAGAAGCCAATGAAGAGCTGCCGACAAATAGGTGCTGACTCCCTTTTTGAGTGATGCTTCTGACGGTTTTAAACTAATATTTTAACTCATTCTTGGTCTTCCACAATTAGTCAATAATTCAGTTATAACTTAGTTGCCCACTTTTATTGCACCTGCCTCATTTTTCCATACTTGCCAATTATAAAATATCCATGTAATCCATCTCTCTTTGGAGGGTCTTTTCACCTGTTCATCTTCCAGTTTGAAATCTTTGATGGACTAAAAGTAGGTGCTTGCTTTGTTTCTTTTAGATTAGGCATCTTTTTCTTACTGTTAGGGTAGAAGTAATTTTTTGTAGGTTTCTACATCCTTACTGGAATATAAATCTGATAAATATTTAACAAATACACTTAACTTTTGTTTTTTCCTGTTTGCACCAAAGTATTCCACATCTGTATGAGTAAGGATGAACTATATTATACTCCAATAACAAATAACCTTAAATTATCCCAGGCTTTAAACAATACACACACTACTTATACATTTTGGGAGGGCAAAAAACTTGCTCAGATTTATTGTCTCATCAGAACCTAAGCTGACAGAACAGTCTTCACCTTAAAATTTTCAATTTATTATGGCAGAGAGAATTGAATTGTTTATGAGGTGAATAGAATTTTCATTACTGCAGAATGGACTCAATCATTTTTCATAAATCATTTTATTAAATTCACAAATCTCCAACTTCTTTTTTTTTTTTGACAGGCAGAGTGGACAGAGAGAGAGAGAGAGAAAAGTCTTCCTTTTCCGTTGGTTCACCCTCCAATGGCCGCTGCGGCTGGCGCATCATGCTGATCCAAAGGCAGGAGCCAGGTGCTTCTCCTGGTCTCCCATGGGGTGCAGGGCCCAAGCACTTGGGCCATCCTCCACTGCACTCCCAGGCCATAGCAGAGAGCTGCCCTGGAAGAGGGGCAACCAGGTCAGAATCCGGCGCCCTGACCAGGACTAGAACCCAGTGTGCTGGTGCCACAAGGCAGAGGACTAGCCTACTGAACCGTGGCGCCGGCCTCCAACTTCTTTTGAAACTAAACTTAAAAATCAGCATCAAGGCTTTGGTATTTAGAAGGGACTAAACTAATGAACAAAACTTCTTATAGACTAAAACAGGCCTCATCTCTGTTACACACTTAACCATGATACTGAGTATACGAATAGGAACACAGACCTCATGTCCAATCAGGCTTCCGGATATTAGATTCAGTTCTTTTCTCTGAAGTTAGGGTGGGCTGAATAAATCAAAAGAGTCCCAGAAAGTAAAATAGAACATTAGGTAAAATTTTTAAAATATGAGTTTTTGAAAATAGGATAGATTTAGTGAAAATCAGGTCAGGATCTGGAAGGTCATATTTACTTGTTTACTCACGAGTCCTCCCAGCTCTGGTGAGGTGACTTTATTTTGTGGTTTCCAGGAACTACAAAGGGATTCTAAGAGAGGGTCAGAACTTGGGTTAGAAGCCAGAACAAAAATCTCCCAGCTGTAAAGGTTATTAAGCCTTACACTGAAACTCCAAGGATGATCTTGTACTTCTTTTCTAGAGTTTCTTAACTCTAATAGAAGATCTCATTAGTTTGAGGTGTCGTTTTTTAGATCATATGGTCTTGGAGGGACAGGTTTGTGCCTCATAAGGTGCTTTCCTATTTCAATATGTTACTTCTAACTAGAAAAAAAATTAATAATAAGCAGCTTGCTTTTATTCAAGGCTTTAATCTATTTTTGACAGATTTGACATTTATGGTCTTATTTGATTACTACAACTCTAACCAGTAGGTCTAGAAGATATTCTGATATTCTGTTTTCTCTGTCTGAGATAAGAAAGCAGAAACCCAAAGCTGTACAGCCAGTATGTGGCACAAAAGGCATCAGAATTTGCTGTTCTGAAACAACAATCCTGATGCAATTCTTTATGGTAGATTCACAGCTGGATGTGAAATCTTGGGATAAAGAGAATGGGTATCTAATTGAAGAATTCTTGGGGTAGGTATCTGGTCTAGTTGTTAAGATGTCACTTGGGCCAGTTTCATCATATACCATAGTGCTTGGGTTCAAGTCCCGGGTTTGCTCCTGATTCCAGCTTCCAGTTAACGCAGATCCTCTGGGTAGTGGTGACGGCTCAACTGAATTGGTTCCTGCCACTCATCTGGGAGACCTAGACTGAATTCCTCGTTCTTGACGTCGGCCTGGACCAACCATGGCTGTTACAGAATCAATCTCTCTCTCTCTTTCTCTTTCTCTCTCTCTCTCCTCATTTTGCCTTTCAAATAAATAAAAATAAAAATAAATAACCTTTTTAAAAATTCCTCACTCTTAAATAAGCAAGAAAGAATCCTAGATGTTGTAGCCATAAATATTTGGTATCACTAAGCCCAATTAAAATATTACAAAATAACACAAACTAATTATTTATATATATATATATATATATATAAACTCATACACAAATGTGTATTTGTTTTAGTACATATACTCTTCTGATATATACATATGTGAGTATATATTTGTTTTAAATAAAATATAACTTAATAGAATTTATTCCAAAGAGCTACCAAGCATAATACTAAATACCTATCTGAGCTCTTAAGCTCTGCTGTGAAATGCCTCCCTCTCAAATTGTATTTTCAAGAGCCTTCCATTCCAACTCCCAGGTTTCCATCATTGGCAATTGGTCAGGAGGTTAAGATTGTAAACGGATATCTTAATTGTTAATGTTTCTAAAAAGTTAATCTGATAATTTGGTAGATCAGACAGACTCTAAAAGCCTAACATTTCTTAAATATCATAACCTTTGAGTTTAAATTTATCCTATTATTTTAAATTTGCAGCGTCCTATACTACATTCCTGAATTGAACCACAGGAGATCAGATACGCAATCTTCTGCTGGAAGTATTTTAAGTTTTTCCATTTCTCCACAAGTTTTGCAACTTGTAAAATAACCCCCCTCTTTTATTTTGTTTACTTACAAACAGGAATTTGAGGCAAACAAAAACAGACACACAAAACCTTGAGCATAAGACTTTGTGTCCTCGCAGTGATTGGGCATGGCTGGGCTGGAGATACAGCTTCTGCTGTTATGGTATTGAGTTCCTGACAGGGTAATCCTGGCATTAGAAAAAAAGAATTCCATCTATAGAGCATTTGTGCGTGTGTGTCGGGGTGGGGGGGGGTAGTGGATTATCGGTGCCAGGCATGGTTTTCAGTTACTTTTTAACAGTGAGGTGGGGAGACATTGCCCCAGATGGTGGATGTAAAACGTGCCATAAATTTTAATGAAGCAAAGAAGTCACTAATAACCCTACTGCCAACACGGCTGTGTTTGGGGCCGACCTTAATAAAGGAAAATTAAAAAGGCACATGTAGCCCTTAAACAAGTGCCCAAGAAGCCCAATATGATTTACTCATTCAGCTATTCAGCCTCTGATTGCACAGCCCCTGGTCATCTGCTGGAGTCCAGCTGCATCATGTAAAATAAATAAATAAATAAAAAGTTTATTGACCCACCAGATGTCCCAGCCTGCAATGTGTACTGGCAGATTTCAGGTCACCCAAAGTTCAGGCAAGTTTCCTAAAATAAATAAATAAATATATATTGCATATTATTTATTTATTTGTAGCAAGGTTACTTTGGAAACTATATATGTGTGTTCTTTTTTCTTTTCAGCTAGAGTCTAGAGATAACTTTCTTGCTCCCTTTATATTGTGAAATCTCAGCTAATAAATTTTTTTAATAAAACAAATCTAACAGATAGGCTATTGGTTAAACATTCTGGGAATGGGCATATGGGACCTTTTCATTTTTCATTAAAAACCTGGCAGAGGATTCCTGAGGCTAGGCATCATTAAGTCTTCACCAACCCAAACAATTAACTTGGATATGGTAACTGAACATCATTCGCTCGTTGAGATAGCTGATGTCAAGAGTGGTCCCAGGACTTGCCAACAACACATAGAGTTTAGAAGAGAGACAGCCGTTCAATGTAAGCCTTTTAAAGTGCAGGATGCAAGTGAATACATTATACATATCACACACACACACATATACATACATGTATACTTAGTATATGTATGTAAGAATGTCCTAATATAACTCTGCACTATTCACATAAAATAAGAAAAAAGGATAAAAACAAAATGAATGTTTTTTAAATATATGCCTAAGTGAGATTGCTTCACTATTCATAGCTAACATCTAAAGGCAGAATATATAGTAAGGCAATCATTATATAGTAAGGCATCGTTAATCCTGGTGGATCTCAAATAATGTTTATAGCATTAATTCTAGTGTGCCAGTTTCTTCTCAGATCAGATTATGTCATTTCCCACCATCCGAAGTAGTTGAGAAGGAGCTCAAGTGAGGTGGACAAGTGTCAGCTCTGCCACCTCTTATTTTTTGCTGCAATTTTGTGATTTATATCATCCTCAACCCAGAATTACTGTTCAGTATGCTTTTAAAGCCTCATGGTCATTTCATAAGGATTTTGTTAAAATCCTAATTAATTAGAAGCATTGCAAATTGCAATCTATCACACACATTTGAAAGCCAACAATGCTGTGAAGATACCAGCAGCAGTGTGTCTGCAGAGTGGGCGCTGCCTTCTGATGGCTCACCTGCTCCGTGACACACGGGGCATCCCGCAGACCAATGCAATGGGGCCGCAGAGTAAATTCATTCCCACGCTGTGTGCACATCCCTTATTATACCTTAGCCTTCAAGGATCTCAAGGCACAAGTAGCACTACCAGAACACCAGAGCCTTCTGTGCAATGTCCTGTCACTGACACTCTGCCTCTTCCAGGAAAACACTGTTGTTCAGCATGGTCCAGTTACTTTCCCAAAATAACCCCAAGTTTCAGATGCTCTTAAGTTACATATTCCTGAACTACTTGATACAGATTAGAAACCACTGGAACCTAAGACAACACAAATAAAATTATAGTAGACGTATATAGAGAGTCAAAACAGTAAACTCTCTTAATTTGAGACTTTAGTGCCAGATAAAAGGAAGTGGAAAGTTCAGATTATAAATACATATGTGTATATACTTTTGCAATCCAAGTTTCAACATGAAAATTATATAATTATTGGTTGTATACCAGGGACCAAAAATGCATGCTTTGTTTTTTAAAGCAAGATATATTTTAGCTCATCTGATTTTGTATTTTTCAAAAGTTTTTATTTATATAATGTGAACACATTTCATGTATTTTATAAATACAGATTTAGGAGCAGAGTGGTACTTCCCACTCTACCCTCCCTCCTGGCTGTGCTCCCTTGCTCCCAGCAAACTCGTTTCTTTACATCACTTTGATTTTATCATTGGTCCCAAACAAGAAAAATATGTTATCTCATCCACTCAGAAGAGTAGTTTAGATACTCGATGCCAGGCACATACACTTGTATCAATACAAAAACTCAGCAGCAACAGCAAGAACAACAAAACAACAACAAACAACCCTGGTTTTACCAGTTACCATTACAATTTTCAGTACAAATGAGAAGCACTTCTCTTTGAAGTTAAGATGTGGTGCTTCAGACATTTTCCAGCATTCTTATTGATTGCATTAACACTCAAGGCAGAAAAGCTAAAGTAAGTTTCTGTGTCTTATAATTTTGTAAATTAAGAAATCACTTAGAAGTATGGAGTATCTTTTTGTGTTTCTCATTCACTCTCCCCAAAGGTCACCCCCCCACACCAAGTCTTTGAGTTAAATTTCACCAAAGCATGAATGTCCCAGGTTCCTTCATTTCCTGTTTAAACACAAAAACATTATCTGTGTTTGCATGGCATGCTGATGAAAATTCAGAATAAAATATGTAGTTTCTTAAAATGGTTTACTTCAATCACTGATACTTCAGAGGGTGACAGACCTACACAACATTTTTAATGTAAAAGTAACTTTTGATACGAAAGTGACTTTAAAGCAATTCTAGTAAAATGAATTCTATATCTGGGTGATGAGGGAGAGAGAGAGAATACCGGTTCACCACGAATGCCTCCTATGTAGAGACTGGAGACCTTGAGACCAATGCTTCCACAACAGGTGGACCTCATCTGACTTTTTGGGGTCTCACCCCACCCCTAAGAAAATGAGAACTAAACTGCATTCCAAAAACTGTACTGAAAACCAAAACATTACTGAAGACAGTCAAAGTTGCAAAGCCCTCAAAGCTCCGGGGGTAGAGGTTTTAAGCCTCACTGAACAATACTGTTCTGAAATTGGAGCCAGGTGAAGATGGAGGACAGCGTTGGAGCAGGGTGTGCGCTCAGAGCCTCGTTCATGGGGGATTTCTCACACCTCCCCGCTGGACATGTTTAATTAGCCAGGGCCTGTTGTGTGTATTCAGTAGATTCGGATACAAATGGAAAAAAAAAGGTCTTTTCATCTCTTTTTATCAGTAGTCTCCCAAAGCCAAGGCAGGTGTCTGTGGGATTAAACATAATTACAAAGGGAGCGCAAGCAGCCAGAAGAAGGGAGCTAGATAATAATTCCCAACAGAGCTGGAATTTGAGAACGGGAGCAGGTGCTGCAGGAGGCCCCGTGGATCCAACTAATTTGAGCCACGATGCTGAGCAAAGGCCCCCGTAGTCATCCTTTGAACGGGGAGGGCACTGGCAGACTGTGCGCACAAAGCCGGGATGCCGGGATGGCGGCCTCAGCACCAGGGCTGCCCGGGTAACCAGGCCCTGCGTCTCACTGCTGCCTTTGTTGGGCTGCAGCTACGGGGAAACAAAGTGCCACTTCTTACCATTGTGCGGGCACATGCATAATATCCTCCTCTTGGCTTATCATCATGAATTAGCAATCACTCTATTATTAGGCGGAAGAGCAGCAGCAGGTGACAAAGCCTCACAACTTCTGGTTTGTCCGCTCGGAGCCCCTTGGTCTGGTTTTTCAGTGAGGGACTGACCTCTTCAGCTAGTGCATTGTGAAGACAATTCTATGATCCCATAGAAAAGCGGTTTCCTTCTCAGTTTGGAGGGCCTGCCCCGCGGTTTGACTGGAGCAGGGACGAACTGACTGAAAGAAATTTGGACAAAAAAAAAAACCCCTTCTTCAACTCAAAACACCTGGCGGCCAAGGAGCCTATGCAGTGCGCGCTCAGGCCCCCAGGCGTCCGGGCGCGAGCCTCCGCAGCATCTGCCCGGCACTGAAGATGCTTAGGGAAGGAAACTTTGTAGATAATGCCACTTTGTGTCTAGAGCGCCCACGCATCGTCCCGGTTTAGCCAAGCAGGGGGAACTGGACGATTTCTCTCCTTACGACCCTAGGCTTTCTGAACTCAACTAACGGAGAAGAATTCTAACAGTAATAATCGATTGTTTTAATGAATCTAGAAGTTTTAGCTGTTATTTATGTATTAATTTACTTAGCTGACCTCAGAAAGCTGAGAACCTTGTTTTAATAGCTGGTCTAGTTTTATTTATATATATATATATATATATATATATATATATATTTTTTTTTTTTTCAGAACTTGGAAGAAAACTTGTATGCCAGCATTCCAAATTATAATAATGTAACAGAAGAAAAAAGTTATATTTTTCCAATGTGTCATGGGCTGCCATTTACTCTATAATGGTATATATCACTCTAAATAGGAATATTCTATTCATACAAACAAAATTCTTTTTTGATATTTCTTGTCCTGTCAACTAAGAAAAATGAAGTGAAATGATTGACAGTTTTTGATGCATTAAATTATAAAATGACTTTATCATTTATCAAAGTACACATTTCATATAAGTACCCATGTCCAGCTTTTTTCTTAAGTTCATACACACAATCAGGGCTGTATTTTCATATATATATATATATATATATATAATCAAGGATATTCTAAAATACTTGGAAACATAGGGCTCAGCTATGCTGAGCAAAATGGTAATATGCCAGGGACATTAGGACTTGGGGTTTGATGAACATATATATTTAGGAGAACAGAAGGGAGTCACGACCTGAGCCCATCATTAGTATTCTGGCATTTCAGAATATATCAAGGCATGTCAAGGACAATGGGGATACATTTTTTTTGAAAGACAGAACATTTTTTAAGGGTACTGAATAAAGAGAGACTCATTTGGAAAGTTGATTGTAAGAATATAGAGTAAATTGAGGCTATGTTTTCAATTATAAGCAATGTACTATATGGGAAAAAAAACCTCTCTAAGGAAAACATTTGGTTGTACTGATTATAAGCAAGGATAATAGTTCATTATCAGTGAAAGAATTGGAGACAGAGATAAGGTTATCATCAAGGAAATTATCTTCCAAGTTAGCTACTGAGTGATTTTATAACAGGATTTACGTAATAAAAATCAAATTAGCCCAGTGATAGAGCCAATCAACTACTTGGAGTTCTATAAGCAATACAGTGAGAAGCAGTTCTGTGTGGGGCCCGATAAAACAATTGTAAAGACAGTGATGGAGCTCTTCTTTTCCTTCAGGGAGGGTATTGCTGGGGCCCGACCAGCCCATCTGGGATCTGCCCAGTAGTGGCAATGAGGGAAGAGAGGACATATGAGGTAGTGTGACTAGACCAACAAGTTCTACTGCAACAGGTCATCCCACACAAGCCTGGGAAAGTCCCATAGAAAACTCGAGTACTAGCAGAAAATGTCAGAAACCTTTGAACTGGGGGCAAACCACCATTGAGATCTTTTTAAATAATAGGTCCCTTGCCAATTCTGGCTATTAATCTGGAGGAATCTGAAGATAGGGCAGTTTTTGTTTCCATTTTTATTATTAAAATTATCCTAATCATACTGACAGCTTGGTCACACATGAGAAAACTTGGTTGCTTGCAATTGAAACACATATGGTTTGTTCCTGAAATATTTATAAATATTTTCTAAAGAAAAACTTTGACATCATGAACTCTGTCTTGTCCTAGTAGAAATAATTTGATATGTTTAATATTTAAATTTTATGAGTTATGATCATTTTAGTGATAGTCTCTGTAAAGCATTATCTCAGCCCTGGGAATAGAATGGGGGATTCTCAGTATGCATCCTGGGAAAGTAGAGGGATGGTTAAATTCAATTCATTCAAACTGATCACTGTGCTGAACTCAGATCTATGAGTGAATCTCAGACTAGAAAGAGTTTTCCAGATGCTAAAGAGAAGTTTTGGCTTTGAGATAGGAGAGGATGAGAATTTTTAAAGGATTATGTATTTAAAATGGAGAGAAAGAGAGAGAGAGAGAGAGAGAGAGAGAGAGAGAGAGAAAGAGAATGAATATGAGAATGAGCTTCTACTTTCTGGCTTACTCCCCAAATGACCCTAACAGCCAGGTCTGGGCCAGTCAGAAACCAAGAGCCAGTAACTGTCTCTTAGCCTTCCACAGGGGTGGCAGGGGGGCAAGCACTTAGGCCATCTTCTGCTGCATTCCCAGGTACACTGGTAGGGAGCTAGATTGGAAGCACGCCAGCCATGGCTCAAGCGTTTCAGTGTGGGATACCTGCACCAATAAGCAGTGGCTCAACCAAAGGCACTACAATGCCCACCCAATGACAAGGATTTTTATTTGTATTTAGCCATGACCCAACAACAAGGATTTTAGAGGTATTTAGCCACCTACCTCATTTCATAAGGACAATGTCAATTAACTCGGAAACTAAAATTTAGCAATAATAGCAAGCATCTTGGAAGTCATAAGTAATATCAAGAAGTAGAAAGGAAGAATTACCAGGAATCGAGGACTCACTACCGTCATACCCTAGAATAGATCTTCATGTGTAGCACCTCAGTAAAGCATGAGATATCTAATCAGATCAGGTACCAAGAAAAAACAGTATTTTGGAGACTATATCAAGAAAATTCCACTGCTTAATTCTATGCAGACACGTACACCTAAAAGAAAAAAAAGTAAAAAGCCGTGCGGTATGTTCAGACTAACTATAACCCTTGTCGCCAAGACACTTTGAAGGATGGCAGGGTTGTGATTCTTACTTATGGAGGGACAGCGTGGATAGCACAGGCGGCCCCAGGCCCACAGCTCCAGCGTATGAGGTGATAGTTGCAAGAGGAGGCCTGAAGGGTCTATTCCATGTGACCCACAAATTTCTGCACATTATTAATACATGCCTGTCTGTGCTGTGTTTGAAGGCAGCACCTACTTTCCCCTTATTTTTTCCATTATATTCACATATATTTCCTTTATTTCTTCTTAAATTTTCTTTATTCCCTATTTTCTAATTTTGCTCCAGTCATTCCTATATTTCTACAAGCTTAATGGACTACTCCACCCCTCAAGTATTCTTTAGGGTTAGAATCAAGACACATTAGGTAGAATTTCTTATCTTTTGGAGTATAAAATTACATTTTCTTTCTTTTCTTTTCTTTTTCTTTTCTTTTCTTTTTTTTTCTTTTCTTTTTTTTCTTTTTTTTTTTTGACAGGCAGAGTGGACAGTGAGAGAGAGACAGAGAGAAAGGTCTTCCTTTGCCGTTGGTTCACACCCCAAAGGCCGATGCGGCCGGCACACCACGCTGATCCGAAGCCAGGAGCCAAGTGCTTCTCCTGGTCTCCCATGCGGGTGCAGAGCCCAAGCACTTGGGCCATCCTCCACTGCACTCCTGAGCCACAGCAGAGAGCTGAACAGGAAGAGGAGCAACCAGGACAGAATCCGGCGCTCCGACCAGGACTAGAACCTGGTGTGCCGGCGCCACAAGGCAGAGGATTAGCCTAGTGAGCTGCTGCGCAGGCCTAAAATTGCATTTTCAAATGTAGTGATAAAATCAAAGTCTTTTATTTCCCAAGTATAAGACAATGGAGAAGTGGGGGCAAGTTCTTAAATTGCACAGAAGAGGGCCATGGCCGTGGCTCACTTGGTTAATCCTCTGCCTGTGGCACTGGCGTCCCATGTGGGATCGGGTTCTGGTCCCAATTGCTCCTCTTCCAGTCCAGCTCTCTGCTGTAGCCTGGAAGGGCAGTGGAGGATGGCCCAAGTGCTTGGACCCTGGACCCACATGGGAGACCAAGAAGAAGCACCTGGCTCCTGGCTTCAGATTGGCGCAGCACCGGCCATAGTGGCCATTTGAGGGGTGAACCAAGGGAAGAAAGACCTTTCTCTCTGTCTCTCTCTCACACTCTCTAACTTTATCTGCCAAATTAAAAAAATACACAGAAGAGAAACAGTGATGGTGTCAGATATCCTGATATCTGAAGAAATTTGGATTTCTTAAGGAAAAATTCTTTTGGAGCTCAAATAGAACTTACAAATCACCTGGTGCAGATCATGTTTTAACATGTTCACCCACTTTCTGTACCTTAGAAAAATCATTCAAAAGGGAACCACAATGTAAAACAACAGTTTGCCCTGGCACAGTACATGCATAGGAATCACTGAGCTGCGTACCACACACTGTCAGGGGTTGTCTGTTGTATAAGGGGACTCAAACGCAAGTAAGAACTGGAGCACAACTGTAGCCCACTTGTTCCATTATGAGGAAGCAGACAATCATCTAGGCGGGAGTACAAAGCCATAATTTCATCCATGGACTCTGCATATTAATGACATTCTGCTGTCATCTTGCTATTTAGCGGGGCTGATTGATCTCCAAATTGCAAGCTCAGAGTTTCATAGGGTAGCAGGTCTAAAAGTCAAAAACGCAGTGTGTAAAGGCTCAGAAAATATATCATTCCATCTCCTGAAAGTTTTTCTTGTAAAGTATTATAATCTCCCTATGATATGTGGTTATTAATAATGAATAATACCCTTTTAATTAAAGTTACCAGAAAAGACTTAATTAAGCTCTCATTAGTAAGGTTTGCCTTTAAAGAATAGTATAACTTCTCATTGTGGATTGTTCATAATTTTACCAATCTGCTTTATCTATTATGATTTAGCAAGTTCCATGATCAGACATATATTTAACATCTCACTCCTACTGTCTGCTCACTCTGTGATTAGGTCATTACCCAAAAATGACGTATTCAAAATGTGCTTGGGTTTTTCTTAATGTATTACATTTTTCCACACTCATGGCAATGAATCCAAGATTCTATGGAACTTTAGAGCATTGGAATTGGACTTGATTGTCTAAGAGATGCCTGGACCTCCTTCCATCACTTCCAGATCTTGACTGAAAACTCTGGCAGATGGAGTATTCACGTATCCCCTCTTTCTTAACCTAAAGATACAGAAGCAAATCAAAATCAGCCTCCATATTAAAATATAAACATACAATAAATCTTCTCCTGATGGTGTGTTACTGGTAGTCTAGGTAATAGCACAGCAGGTAAAGCTGAGAGCTGAGACACCAGCTTCTCATGTGGGTGCCGGTTCCTGTCCCAGCTGCCTCACTTCCTATCCAGTAGCAGAAGATGGCCCAAGTGTTTCATCCTCTGCCACCCATTTGGGAGACACAGTAAAAGTCCTGGCTCCTGGTTTCAATCTGTATCACCCTTAGCTGCTACGGCCATCAGGGGAGTGAATCAGCAGATGGAAGATCTGTGTCTGTCTCTCTCTCTCTCTGTAACTCTGACATTCAAATAAATGAATAAATCTGTAAAAGTAGCATAACTGCTCATAGGTATATCTATTCTTACATCAATGGATAAATGCCCTAGAATATTTAATGTAATCAATTACCATATAGGATGTTAAAAAGATCTAATGTTTGGAGTATAGATAAACTATTGTTTTCTATCTTTGTTTCCATTTTTCCCACCAAAATGCAAATCCTTAATACAGGAAGTTATATTTTAACTTAAAATTAATAGAGTTAAACCAAGTAAACCATTTGTTAAGCCATTTTGTTTTCAAGAACATTTTACTACTCAAATTTCCAAACATATACCAAAGTAAATAGAATAGTATAAAGAACTCTCTGGCATGCAAAGCATTCCATGGTCATGTTATACATACATTCCTGTCCCAGCCCATGAATAACCCTTTTCTCTAAGGATCACTGGGTTCCTTTTATTTTAGAATAGTATTTAGAAACCACAATGCTGTATTCCTTATACAAGTTTCTGGATTTACTCCCCTGATTCAATGGTTTCACTAATCCTGCACCAATAACAAGCGTTTTAATTACAGAAGTTTTACTGAGTCTATTTCTGGTAGGCACAGATGCCCTCCACCACCACTAGCTCTTTTTCTTAAGAGTTTTCCCAGGTTTTCTTTTTGTTTACTTTCCAATGAAACTGCAAAATTTGCATGCTTGCCTACAGAAATTAAACACAACATTTTACTAGGGTAAGATTAAATTAATTATCTATTTTGACAGGTGGATATGCAATTGTAAGATGTATATCTTCCTATATTATTTTGGAATATATTTTGTTATTCCAAATTTTATTCCTATGTTGTTATTTACATCACAAAAGTCATGTGGTGTTTATATTGTTCTAATAAAATAGGATACTTTTTTTCTATTACATGTTAGCTATTGCAGAAAAATTTAATACTTATGGGTGTCATATAATCTTAAGAAATAATCAGTAAGCTAGTCTTTCACATCTTTAAAAACATTAATAGGTTAAAGTTTTAACACTGTTTATGCTTGCATTATGTCAATAAGTCATCATTTCTCATTTCTGTCAACCCAGCAATATAATCTCTTACAAGTTGTGCAGATATTTCCTGTATTTCCTATTTGACAAGAAAAATGTATGTTTGTAGCAACAATGGCAAGTTCCATCAATAGGAAAACAAAACAAAAACTGAAAACTACATTTATTTTCATTTAGTTTATTATTACCTAAGAACGTATCACCATCCATCTCCCTTTTTCTATTTCATAGTCATTCATGCCAAGGAATTCTAAATTGGTTGTATTGACAGTGCAGCTTTTCCCAATTGTGACTACAAACAGCAAGCTTTTTTTTTTGTCATCATTACTGTTTTCTTGTTTTGCTTCAACAAAATCATTATGTCCTTCTTTATTGTGCTACATATTAGCTTGTGGTATATAAAATCAATAATGTCATTACATATATTTTAAATGTATAATTGGTGGCTACCTGTACACAGAAGGAATCAAGGTGTCCTACAAGATGGTTAGTATATGAAACTGCCAATACTTGACTCCATGAATTCACCATTAGGATATATTTTATCCAAAGATAAAGATATGGAAATTTTATGGGGTTAAAACTTTTACATAAATTCACTTGTATATGTACATGAGTATATAAAATATAGAAAAGGAAATATGAAATTATATGAAAAATGAGAAAACTAATTGTTCTAGGAATGAAAGCCACATTAATTATTACAATAGTGTACTCAATTTGGCTCTGAATTTTTCTGAAGCTAGTACAAATAGAAAAAGTGAAAAAAAATTAATGGATCAACCTTTTAAAAAAAAACTTCATTTTCAGAACTCTGAACTACACAACACATTTCCAGATGCCCTTTGCTACAGTAATCAGCACAGAAAATACTCACATGCATTAATCAGAAGGTTCAGGAAAATTATTTATCCTATTGAACACTATTGTTAACAGAGGAGTGAGAGAGATAAAAATAGTATTCATTATTATTGTTGGAAATAATTCTAAGCCATTTGAATTCCTTGACCTAAGATTAATTAAATGCTTTGAACATTTAAAATCTTTGACAAATTACTGACAACACTATAAACATCAATTCTCTTTATACAGCAATTATTTTATGTCAGAACACTTTCCAATTTTGTTACTGAAAAACATACTTTCTATTTGTAGACAAATGTTACACTGTAAAATATGGACTTCAAAATGGCAACCTGGAAACCACTAAAAAGAAGCAGAATACAAGTTGAGGCCAGAACAGGGAGTGTAGCTCTCTGGCTTTGTGGAGTTCCTAGAATTAATCTGAAGTCACCGTGGCCTCTTGCAGCATAGCTCACTGGGCTCAGTTCATTTCCAAAGCTTTTGTTTTCTAATGGACCTAACTGATAATTCTGATTATTATTATTTTTTTTGATGTCTTAAAGTTATCTCACAGCAGTTCTTGAATCATTTGGATAATGGCCCAACATTGACATATGTTCCAACTTGTGAGATGAACTCAAGTAATCTACTTTTCAATAAATACTTTTGCCTTTTATGTAGCAGGCTGCACAATGAGGACGTATTAATTGATGGAACAAAGACATAAGCCTCAGCCATTCTCAATTATTGCCTAAAAGATAGATAAATATTGGAATTTATTCCTTGTCCCTGAATCTCAGTTCAGTCTCACTTCCTATTGTCTTTACACCCCATCTCCACATTCTTCCCCAGATTCCCAGGCTCAGCAGCCACTTGAAAGACCACTATAGAGGAATTCACCTCTGCCTGCTGCCTCCTACTTCCACCCCGACTCCTAGCCCACCTAAGATAGAAAAAGCCAGGCCCCTAGGGTCAGGCACTCTGCTGTATTCTAGTCTGTGCACGCCAGCAGTTGGTCACCCACCTCTGCAGATTTTTTTTCTCTGAATAAATTTGGTCTGGCTGTAGATTCGTACCTCTCTGTTCCGTGTCTCTTTTCCTAACATTGTTGAGAAGGTTCCTCACATCAGAGATGTCCTATCTAGTTGGAGAAACAGAAATATAAATATTTAGTATCAATATAAGGTGCTTGATATTTGAATAAGACAATCATAATAGCCTTGCTTCTGAGAGTAAAGAGAACTTCACAAAGCAGGGGATATTTAATCCGCTTCTACAAGATTATCAGAAGTTTACCACATTTTAAAACCCAAGTAAGGATATTTGGTATAGAAGTCATGAAAAAAATTTTTTTAAAAAATATAGGAATGAAAAACAGAAGGAATCACAGTGAACTATAAATGGCAGATTGAATTCTCAGATGTGAAGTTTAAGGCAAGGTAGAAGATAAATTTGAAAAAATCATCACTGCCTGTGCTATTTTTGCACTGGGTCAACTGAACTAGCCTGGGATAGCTTTGCTAGAACTTCCATCTCCCGTGGTTGTGAGTGAAGACTGACCCAAAGGGAAGTACCCAAGAGCGGGAATGCAGGGTGAGCAGGACACCATTACTTGAGAGGTGTTCTTGGTGCCAGTCACAGCTGCAGCTCCCATGAGGGTTACTGACACCAGCATGGGGCAGTTTCAGCTCCACCACCAGGGGCCTAGGCCACAGCTTCCCACAGACTTCACTGGCTTCCCAAACTATGTAAGATCTAATCTCTCTCTTTTTTTTTTTTTTTTACAGGCAGAGTGGACAGTGAGAGAGAGAGACAGAGAGAAAGGTCTTCCTTTTGCCGTTGGTTCACCCTCCAATGGCCGCCGCGGTCGGCGCGCTGCGGCCGGCGCACCGCGCTGATCCGATGGCAGGAGCCAGGTGCTTTTCCTGGTCTCCCCATGGGGTGCAGGGCCCAAGCACCTGGGCCATCCTCCACTGCACTCCTGGGCCACAGCAGAGGGCTGGCCTGGAAGAGGGGCAACCGGGACAGAATCGGTGCCCCGACCGGGACTAGAACCCGGTGTGCCGGCGCCGCAAGGCGGAGGATTAGCCTGTTGAGCCACGGCGCCGGCCAAGATCTAATCTCTAAAATCAGTCCCGCAGGCCCCATCACTTACTGATTATGCTTCCCTTGTTGAACTCTGATACCAGTGCTTTCTATTGTTTAAAAACTGTAAATTGGCCCGGCGCCGTGGCTCAACAGGCTAATCCTCCGCCTTGCAGCGCCGGCACCCCAGGTTCTAGTCTCGGTCGGGCCACCGGATTCTGTCCCGGTTGCCCCTCTTCCAGGCCAGCCCTCTGCTGTGGCCCAGAGTGCAGTGGAGGATGGCCCAAGTGCTTGGGCCCTGCACCCCATGGGGAGACCAGGAAAAGCACATGGCACCTGGCTCCTGCCATCGGATGAGCGCGGTGCTCCGGGCGCAGCGTGCTGGCCACGGCGGCCATTGGAGGGTGAACCAATGGCAAAGGAAGACCTTTCTCTCTGTCTCTGTCTCTCTCACTGTCCAGTCTGCCTGTCAAAAAAAAAAAAAAAACTATAAATCAAAGTGTCATGAACAATAATTTTCCTTCTGAAGAAGTCACAGAAGTGAGAGTGATTTTTTTTTATATTTATCACACTGTTGAGGAAGTAGCAAAGACGTATCCCAGCTCACTCTTGTTAGGGATTTAAGGGACTCAACTCTACTTAGAGGAAGATCTCCATGAAAAGCCCAGCCCTCCTCTGAAGAAAAGCAAGGGGAACAGCCAGGAATCCAGTGCTACCTTCATCCTGGGAAAAAAAACAAAAAACAAAAACCAGGAGCTAAGGTTTCTCAGGTGAAGGCTACATATCTTTTCATAGGATCATGTATTTACATGCATGAAACAATAAACAATGTCCTACTAATGCCATTAGATGTTGTTTTGCCACGATCTCCTCTGAGAGTCCACCATCTCCTGCCATATTTGTAGCCAATGCCTGTGCTGATGTTTTCGTAAGCTTACCTAATACTGCAGTCAGCAATCAGGGACTGGTTGGAAACACCTGCCTTTCTGGCAGACAAACTCAGCTAATAGCTAAGCTCCAGCTCCATTACTGGGTTTCTTTGGTTTCCTCAACCAAATAACAAAGTTGAGAAATGGGACGTGAAGACACCTGCTTCAGATCTGGAACTATATTGCCTCAGAGTTGTTCTTTTGGGACTAGAAGAAATAGAAGGCAGATGACCATTCTTGATAGGTCTTATGATGGAGTAGGGGCGGCAGTGGGGGCCAGTCTCAGCAGTTTGCGCTCCTTGTTCTTGATCTACAGACTGGCAGAAAAAATCTGCTCGCCTTGACAATCAACATACAGACAATGGAGCTCTGATGGTTCCGATCAAATTTGCTGCCATATTTTGTTAAGTCAGAATCAAGAGCACAATTTAAAAAAATCAATGAAGATTATTGTATGGTAAAATAGAATGTCTGGCAAGAAAAAAAATCTCTGAAAAAAAGAAAAACTTAATTTTGGAATGGCCATAACTCCCCTAAAACTAAATAGTTTAACAAAATCCAATTTTCAGGTTTTTTTTTTTTTTTTTTTTTTGCAAAACACCAGACAATTTCACTCATTCCCAGTAGAATAATGACTCTGCTGTGAACATAACAATGTCTAGCTTCTTTTAAGATAAACATTTCCAAGCAGAAAACAGGGAATTTCAAAATTAAATCATGTGCCCAAGCCTTTCTTCATTAGCAGTCTGTATGTTATTTTCCAAGTGAATGAGATCCATGGAAACAAGTAACTGACTCCCTACTATGAGTGTCACATTGAACAAATCAATAATCAGGGGAAACAAATATAAATATGAATTTTATATGTTAAAAATATCCTAGCATAAGCACATAAAATCCTTATTTTTGTACCCTGTGTGCATTAGAGTTTAAATTAAAAATAGGATGATGATGTTGTATGAGGGCCAGTAAGATATAAGAATACTTCTGTTTCTTCCAAGTAGTCTTCCTAAAGAACTGAGGTTGGAATATTTCCCAAAAGAGTGATGTCTATGGAAGGACTAGTTTCCCAGATCAAAACAAATATCAAAATATTTTGAAAAGCGCTTTTTTGTCTTTTACTTTAAAAGTTCTCCTACTACATATTTGTTGTAATAATAAGAAATATAGTCCCTAAATTTCCACTGCAGTGTCAATTAGAATAGATGAACAGTTTTGATATCCATAGGGTAGGTATTTCATTAAGATACAACTTAAGATACCTATATTCCTGGAATTGAGTTCTGGATCCACTCCTAATTCCATCTCCCTGCTAATGTGTATCCTATGAGGCAGCAGTGATGGCTCAAGTAGATGGGTCTTTGTCATCCATGTGGGTGACCTAGTAGGAGTTTTGGGTCCCTGAATTTAGCCTGGCCTAGCCCTGGCCATAGTGGACAAGTTGGAAAAAGAAACATTAGGAGGAAGACCTCTGTCTCCATCTCTCTCTCTCTCTCTCTCGCTCTCGCTCTCGCTCTCTCTTTGTGTGTGTGCGTGTGTGTGTGTGTGTGTGTGTGCACCTTTCAAATAAAATGAAGGTAACTTTTAAAAAATGAAAAATAGAGTGACAAGGGCAGAGGGTAGCTGTGGAGAATTTTAGTTTTAAAAGGAATGCTCTATCCAGTACTGAACAAAAGGCAATGTTACTATCCTAGTTTTTCAAGCTTTTTTTTTTTCCACATAGACAACATGCTTTGTAGAACACTATACAACTCTGTGCCCCTGGGGTAGAGAGAGAACCAAGGCTGGCTCATCGAACTGCTATCTCCGTCACACATAGCATGGACTGCCTAGGTGTAAAAAGCACCTGTTTTAGGTAAGGGACACCCAGGAGACTGAATCCTTAAGAATGTGAAGAAAAGCAGGAGAATAGAACGAAGGATAAAAGAACTCTGGTTTAAAACAGCATCATCAGTGAGCTCAGTCCCATGGGTCACAGTACTCTGGGTGGTGCGAGGGGCTAGGGCTCAAGGAGAAATCTCAGCTACGAAAACTGGCATTCAGCCTTGGCCCGGTGCAGGGACAGAAGGCCCTTTGTTGAATCAGGCAGCCAGAGGGTACCTTGTGCTGAGCAAGATCTGGATTAAGGGTGTGCACACTCGCTTGTCACAAATGTTTTATTGTGTGTCTGGGCAAGTCATTCTCGCTTGTTAAGGAACAACCAGGGTTTTGTTCTGTATGAGCTTAAAATAAACCAGAAAAATCAGAAGGGTTAAGGGTGGGAGAGAGCAGGAGGCGGAAGAGTTCATGTTTATGGTTTGGTTTTGTTTGGTTAGCTACTGAGCTTTTGAATATGCAAGCTGGAGATTTTAAGTCTAAAAGTCTTCTGTATCTCTAATTTGAAAGTGCCATTATACTGATGGCTTAATAAACTAAACTGGAATAAGAAATTCACTTGCTATCTCAGTATCAAGTGTCATTTTGGTAATGTGCAGAACGTACAGTGTGTCTTAACTGTAATACACCAAAGAGCTGAGTAAAGAAAATGAAACTGAAGATGGAGAAATTTTTTTAAAATTTGTATTTATTTGTTTGATTTTATTTGAAACCAAGGGCAAGAGAAAAATACAAAGGCAGAAAGTGTTCCTGTCTGCAGGTTTACTCTGTAAAACACCCACCAAAGCCCATACAGGGCCAGGCAAAAGCCAGGGGCAAGTACCCAACTAGTTGAATCGTCACCTGCTGCCCCCCAAGATGTGCACTAGCTGGAAGCTGGAATCAGAAGTGGAGCCATGGCTAAAACACAGGTACCCCAAAATGGGGTATGAGCGTCCGGGGAAGTGTCTTAACTGCTGTGCAAATGCTTGCCCCTTTAAAAATAAAATATTAGTTTATTTTCATTTTATTTGAAAGAGAGGGAGAGAATTTTGAGCATAGTTTTCCATGGTGTTGTTTTTGTGTGTACACGCCCTTTAAAAACTTCACATTTACAGGTATTTGAAATACTAGTAATGCTATGAGAAGCAACAACTTTTTTTTTTTCCTTTCCAGGGTTGGCATTGTGGCATAGTAGGCTAAGCCTGTGCCTGTGGTATCAGCATCCAATATGGGCGCCAGTTCCTGTCCCAGATGCTCCCATTCCAATCCAGCTCTCTGCTATGGCCTGGGAAAGCAGTAGAAGATGGCCCAAGTGCTTGGGTCCCTGCGTCATAGTGGGAGATGAGGAAGAAGCTCCTGGCTCTGGCTTCGGATCGGCTCTGCTCTGGCCATTGCAGCCATTTGGGAAGTGAACCAGCGAATAGAAGACCTTTCTCTCTATCTTTCCCTCTCTCTGTCTGTAACTCTGCCTCTTAAATAAATAAATAAAATATTTTTTCAAAAAACCTTTTTTCTTAAACTGTATAGTTTCTTTCCTTCATTCCAACCCTTTCTAAATTTCCCACCTCCTCCCAGGGCCACATGATCCTAATTGAAAACCACTAATAGTTTTCACATAATCAGAAAACCTAGCCCTGTTTTAATTTTGCTGCCATCTGTCCTGGTACGGGTTCATTGTTCTCTTTGGACCTTGATTTCCCTGTTAGTTCTGGATGTTAGAGCTGCCTTCTCATCTGATACAGTGGGTTTTTTTAATTGATTTATTTATTTTTTAATTTTTTGTTTATATAAAGAGAACAGACCTCGTGTATTTCATATATATGCAATGCTAAGCCCATCAGCCTTCCCACCTTTTTTCCTCCCTTTTCCCTCCTTTCCTTCCTTTTATTCCCTTTTAATTTATATAACAACACTCCCCTAATGCACTCAATAGTGCATTACCAAACAAGCGTAGAAAAACCTCTGTTCTGCAGGAGGATAGACAAGAGCCACAAACAATCATCAAATCTGTGAGTGTTGTTGAGACTGCAAAAAGGATAATGAATTTTGAGAAACTTAGTGAAAACCGAACAAGTAACAGGTACCATCATACGTGGAAGGCCTTCAACTTTGACCTATTGCTTATACCAAAGAAAGCACACATTTCATAAGATGACAGGGAAGGAGGATGTGTGCCGATCACTCTTTATGGAGAGGGCTGGTATTTGGTGTGAGTTCACATCCCACCCCTAGGGGGCTCCACTACTCTGGGCACATGAAAGGAGCCCCCAGGTGAAAACCTGAAAAAGCTTAAATGTGTGTTTTGCTTTCGGGAGAGCATAGGTTCTGGGGACTGGCTTAAGTCTGAGAAAACTAGAGCATGCTGTGAAAGAAGATGGAGATGACTTCGGAAGACAGGCAAGTGTTTGCTTGTAAACAGATGCAGGGCGTGATGGACAGCAGAGGTGGACTGCTCTTGCCGCCTATGCATTAGGACCATTTCGAGGAATGGTGTGCAGGAGGCATTTGCTAACTCACTGAAAATGTATGCTAGTCTAACAGATACCAGGAGAACCAGAGGAGCTACAGGAATATAGATACACCCTCCCAGTACTAGCAAGTTCTCTAACCACGACCAGTGACAGTGCCTCAAGATAGAAGCATCAGGTTTAGCCATCTATAGAACCCAGAAGTAAGAAACAATGTAATCAAGTGAGACTGTTTGCATTCTCTCTTTTCAAGTGATGTCAGGGCACTCTGTTACATCTGCTAGCCTGAGCTGGAAAGGATGAGCAGGAGAAAGAGCAGAAAGTAGAAATCTGTCCATTCGTCCTGGTGTCTTTTCTGAGACCACGCAGCCACAACCCAAAGTTGACAGAGAGGGATGAAACATGGTTTAGGTCAAAGGCTGAAGCATCTATTACTATTGTGGCCTGGACACCTTCCAGCTACTGAGGCAGCACTGTATGTAGTGACTTCAGGTGATTATAGTTGCAACCACCTGATAGCCAGTACAGAAGTCTCATGGATCGAGCGTGTTTCCATTCATAGACAGCAGATAATCATGCACCTGCCCATTTCACCTTTGAATAAGCTTCAAAGGGACCAGAAAGGCAAAATAACATTCCAACCTGATTGTGTTTCTAATTAGCCTTATTCAAGGTATTATTTATACATATTGTTATAATGTTATCTTTTGGCACATAAATTTCTAACATAATTTTGAAATAAACTGTGAACCTCAAGAAATAATATAGGTCTCATATCAATTTCTCAAACCCAAAATTACTAATAAACAGTCACTCAGCACCTATATTACACACAACTGTATTATATATTGTTAAGAAACAAGGAAAGGAAGGAAAAGGCAAATTTCCTACTCTTGGATTAATTCACAACATCATTGTGGTGTTAGAGCATATAATAATGTTTTAACTTGTGAACAATGGCACAATGATCAACTAGCTTCCTCCAAATAATACAGTTCAGTAAATGTGTTGTAAGAACAAGCAGCGAAATGACCATAGTGTTCCTTAGAATGCATGTGCTGGTGTGATGGGCTGTTCTATCTTCAGATCACAGAACAGAGGTCCTGGAGCAGCATGCTTTCCACATTTTGTTTCATTGAAGCAGGCATCCTGAAACAGACATCATCTCCTGTGCTCCCCCTTACTTCTCCCAGCACAAGGAATGGGAGCGCTGAGAGGCACGAGGGGTGGACAAGCAGTAGGAGGAACACAAAGAACACAGTCTTTTTTACCAACATGCTCATCAGCAATGAGCATTACAAAGTCTTGCAAACAGCGCAAGACAGGCATTGCACTTAGCAAGATGGCATAGGCATTGACCTGCTTAGCCCAATAGGCAACCAACTCAAAGATGAACTCTGCAGGAGCAGAAGTTTGCCAGTTGATTAGAGGAAGATGGCTTGATACAGGTTGTATTATGTCTCCTTGAAATTCCTGTGTTGAGACACTAAAACTCCAGTACCTCAGAATGTGCAGTTATTCAGGAATATGGGACCGAGAAAGGTCCTTGAAGATGTAATTAGTTATGTTGAAGAACAGACGGCATCTTTAACACACAATGGCTTATTAAAAGGAGAAATACAGACTCAGACACGCACTGGGAGAAGCGTGTGAAGACCACAGTTCTGTCCACAAAAGCTAAGGAACTGCTGGAAGGTGGCACAATAGGAACTCTGCCTTAATTCTCTTTTAACACTTGCACCATACACAGAACCCAAAACAATCCATGAAATTTTCACAAACGAGCAACAATCATTAGTCTTTCAGGAGCAAGTCATCTTTACCAGGAACCTGACCAAGGAACAGTAAGCAAGCACTATTTCAGTCTGTGATCCTAAACCATGTAAGTGAAGGTACTCCCTTGTCTTTGTTATTGAAAGTCTAAACATGTGCCATGGGTATGGATTTTAATTATCCACTCAAGTGCAAAAAATATCACATTATTTTCTAAATAAACTCATTTTTTGCATCTAAAGCTATGGCGAGAAATCCAACTACACGTACATTTAAGAATGCTTCCCCTGTCCTTCCTAGGATCAACAAAGAGGGGACAGGTGCTGCCCCTCAGGGATAGAGTCCAGACACCTCCCTTCTGTTGTCTTTCAGCTGCTCACTACATAGTTTCTTCAGAAGAGGGAAACTCCAAATTCATCACTGTTGAAACCAATGAGCTCGGTCATGGTTGGGAGCTCAGGCCTTGCAATTTTCTCTTTGCAAGTGCACCTCCCAAACTTGCTCTGTCCTGAGGACACAGGCGGGAGCAGGATGCTGGCCTGCCTTCTAACCCAGGTTAGAAAAATCTTTCCAGTCTGCCAGGCTCTCTCCCTCCTGCTGAGAGCCACTCTGTTCTCACCCTCCAAGCAATTTCCTGTCCTTACCCTGCAGGGTCAACCCCGCAGAAGGGTTCTCCTGGGCTCTTATGGAAGTCTAGACAAGGTCAGTGTGGCTTCCTCTGGGAAGGAAGTCAGAAGGAAAAACTCTGGTTCTCACCAATTATTTTCTCTGAATTCACCCTGTTACAGACTTTATATCTATTTCCAGCTCTCAGCACTAAACAAGCTGACATTTTCACAGATACTCATTGGTGATCAGTCACTGAAACTGTTGTGTAGACCCTTGTTTAACACACTTTCCTTTCTCTCTCTCTCTCTCTCTCAAAAAAATAATAATAAGCTGCCTGGAGCATACAGCGATGGCTACAAAAGAACAATGGCAGAGTCTGGACTGCTTTACTGGCCTGGGAGTTGGATTTTCCTTCGGAAGCCACAGGGACTTAGGACGCCCTTCTTAGACATCCTGATCTCTAGTTGGCAAATCACAGGCTCGTGTGTGGGGGCTGCCATCACACATCAGGCAAATCCTTCATGGCCCAAACCGAAAGCTGCTTCCCAGATGTGTGTAGCTCTGCCTGCACCACGTCTACTAAGACAGCCCATACAAAGTGCGGTCACCTTGAGTTCACATTAAATAGGAAAATCAATTAGAGCGAGCCAGAGCCTTACGTGAGGAAACCCCTCTGGTCTCCATTTAATATTTCCCTACTTATACTTTTTCTTTAATCAGACATTGATGAGTCTGGCTAACTTTTCCAGACTACTCCCTGTCTCTGCTCATTCAGCCAACCCAGCAAAAATAAACAAAGGCCTAGAATTCCTCAGTTGTTTCATTTTTCAAGAGTTCAGCATTGTTAATTACACCTTGGCAAATTGGCCCTAAGGACCCTAACTAGGAATACAGAATTTCTAGAATTCTCTCTGGATGTCTCCAAAAATCTACAAACGTGTGTGTGTGTGTGTATACACATGCATTCATATGCATAAGCAAATAGACAAACACTTAATTTCAGGACTGGTGTGCAAAGAATTGGCCTCAGTGACCGCTTGATCACTGTTTGTATATTTGGTACAGAGCAGCAGCGAAAGCCTCCGTGTCTGCAGCAGCTCTGGCAATTAGCTCTGAGTGAGACAGTCATAAATAGTAATTAGCCATTCCCTCAGTCATCTCCCAAAGCTTTAAAAAAATCTACAGAGAAATCAATGCATTCTTTTCTGAAGACCTGTTCCAGGCGCACCACCCGCTCACCATCATGTCACGGAAGCTAAGAGCAAGTGCAGCGTGGCCGCCACTCCCCAGAGAGCCTGCGCAGAGTTCTAGAGACAGGTCAGTGAGAGAAGGGGGACAGCGGGCAGGGAATGAGCACCACGTGACCTGAGGCCAGCCAAACACGTGTCAGAGCAGGGGCTTGTGGGCTGGAGGAAGCCAGCCATGCAGGAGGACACTGGGACAACATCCTGATTAACAGGGAGGGAGCCCTGGCCATGCTCTCCCTCTGTGTCCCCTGTGAGTGGACCTTCCTTCAGCCACAGGAGGACGATCTGAGTCCTAAATGAAGCCAGTAAGTGGGGGAGGGGGAACACAACTCAGACAACCTAGCAAGAGACCTTGAATTAATTAATCCCATTCCTGTTCTTGAAAGAGTGGACTCCATGGCACTGGGTTAGGCCACTGCCTGTGATGCCAGTAGCCTTTATGAGTGGCTATCCCAGTCCCGGCTGCTCCACTTCCGATCCAGCTCCATGCTAATGTGTCTGGGAAGGCAGTGGAAGATGGTCCAGGTCCTTGGGCTCCTTCACCCATGTGGGAGACCTGGAAGAAGCTCCAGACTCCTGGCTTTGGCTTGACCCCTACCGTGGCCATTGCAGCCATTTGGAGAGTGAACCAGTAAGTGGAAGATTTCAAAGAAAAAGTGGATTGAGGCCCTGACCAGCATAGCAGCGTGCTTTTAGAGAGTTTGGGATGGGGAAAATGAAGCCTTGCATCCAGTACTCAGACAGCATCCAATCTATGATGTTTCGTAGCCTTGATGTGACCATTGAAACTTGAACAGTCGGGGTTCTGGAACGGGTCTTGCAAACTTACCTGGCTAGTTGCCTTGGCTTTACTTACATCTCTTCTATTCCACTTCAAATTGATTTATGTACAGCAAAAGTCTGAACTCAGCCTTTTCAGATCAGCCACCTAGACCCCTACCTAATCATTCATGGGGCACTTAATCAGGGTGTTGTCAGAAACATGGTTCAGGCATTACAGTGCAATGACAAAGATAAGTGGTGTTTCCCCAAATCCTAAGGAGCTCTTTTCTTACCTAACCCAAGCCGTGGGAATGAAGCATCTTCCCCAGTGCTGTGTCTCACCTGATACCATTACTTTTCCAGAGACACAGGCTGCCATACTCACTACCTTCTGAATACACATTTTCTACATGTCGCTACACACACACATACACACACACAAATGCATGTGTGCTTACATGTACGCACTATGTTGATAAACTAATGCCTCCTTCTCAAGGCAGCCTGATGTAATGACAGAGGTGTAAGTCAGACCCCTGTGCTAGAACCTTAGCCTTCTGTATGTGAGTTGTGTGAACTTACGGCAGTTCTGTGGCTGCCCTAGGTCAGGAGTTCTCAGCCTTCTGTATACGTTAACATCACCCTTCCTCTTCACCAGATGGACCTTCATACTTCCAGGATGGAACAGGACTGCAGGCAACTCATTCGTTAAGTCTTTATTGGGGCAAGTATTTGGCACAGCAGTTGGGATGCCAGTTGGGATGTCCACATCCATATCAGAATGCCTGATCCTGCTCCTGAATTCAGCTTCCTGGTGATGCGCACCCTAGTAGACAACAAGTGATGGATCAAGTACAAGGTCACTGCTACCCACAGGGGATACCCAGATTCAGTTCTGTACCCCTGGTTTTGACCTGGCCCAGGATTGGCAATTGCAGGTATCTGAGGAGTAAACCAGTAGAAGAAAAATCTCTCTTTAATCTGTCTGTCTCTGTGTGTTTCTCTGTCTTCCTGCTTTTCTCTCTAGGCTTGTCTTTTAAATTAAATGAAAACAAACAAAAATTAAATGAAAACAAATAAATAAAAAATTTTAAATTATTTAATTAGGTCCATGCAATAAAAACATAATTGAAAAATACTTTTACTTAAGTGTGATACAAGGCACCCAGGCCCTGTTGTAGACTCCTGAAAGCAGAGCTGTCAGGGTGCAGGTGCAGGTGATTTTTAAGAAGTGCTATTGATTGACTGCACAATCAATTAACTGTGATTAGGTTGCTCTCATTGGTGTTATTTTCAGTGCTGTTTGCTAATTGTCTCTAGTGAAGTGGAATAGAAGTTACCTGCGTGCTCCATTCCACCTGGAACTCCTTACCTGCAAATCAGACTGCTTAGTGCTTGGCCAGCGTCTGGCTTAGGAGAGTAGAAGTCATAAATGACCCATTCCACTACCTGGAATGTTCCCTACCTTTCTTCCAAACCAACCCTACCTCCAAGTAGGTCTCAAATTCCCAATTCTCATCTCAACAAACTCTTTCTCACCAGAAATCCAAGCTCTGACAGCACAGATCACTCACCTGGCAGCTACTTAGAGCTGAGTTTACAGCAACACCTCCTGCATTGTATTTGTTTATTTTAACTATGTTGGCTCCTCTTCATTTATATCTTGTCTCTCCAAATAGACACTATATTTTTTTAACCTACTTCTTATCCCTTACAGAGCTTAGCATATAAGGTATACGCTAAGTATATAAGTATGTAAGACGTAGCAAATATTCAGAAAAAAATAGATCCTTTGATAAAGGGAGAAAAAAAAATTCTACTTCAGTTCAACAAAAATTAAAATGCAATGGAAATGGCAGCATTTGCAAACCTTGAGGAAACATCTGAATTTCATGTTAATGTTAATTTGTTTTAAATAAGTGACTGCTTTGTTGTGAGTGCCAACTGCCAAATGGACAGTGAGATGGCACAGCCAGCAGAAGCTGGGGAGGTTAGTGCCATGGGTTGTGGACCTTGAGGGAGTCAAGTCACATGTATTGTTTGCAGGTGCTATAGGAGAGAGCTGCGCCCTGATCCATGAAGTAGTTTTCGGCCCTTATATTCTCTATTTGTGACTCTAAGCTTTCTAAATATAGTGTGCAAACCTACAGGACTTCCCAGTACACACCAATAGTCCCCTGAGAATGCACAGAATTTTTGCAAAAGTGGGAACTCAGGGAAAGAAGGAAAATCCAGAATGGATAAGGAAAAGGAAACAAAGAGGAGGAGGAAGCGTGATCTGTGGGCCTCTACTGCCCTCCTCAGAGAGAAGGGTGGCAGTGGGGCTGCAGGCTGCCTGGGCAGGAGGGAGAGGGGCCATTGCAGCCAGGGTGTACACAGCAAGGCTTTGCCTGCAAGCACGCCTCAGTGTGGATTCAGTTAACTCTTTCTGAGACAATGATTCACCTCTAACAGACACATGTACTAATTGGAAAGCTAATCAAATCCACTTGACAATTATTCAAACCAAGATTGAAGAAACAATGTCTACATCTCAGTTAAAAGTAAAAGGGCTCTATTTAGGGATATAATTCAAACTGGTTTCTTATCTACTTCTCTCTCTGATGGCTCTTCTATTACGGTGTTTTATACTTTTGATAAAGGACATGGCTCTCTCCTGCTGTTTTGCTGCTTACTAAAGGGCCCGCCTCCTAGGAGGCTGCCTCTGGGGCATCAGTACCCCCAGAGCTCCCTTCTCTGCCACAGCACAAGTGGAGGTGAGGTCCTTTCCTCCACTCTGCCTGGACGCCTACCGGCCCCATGAGCTGATTCCCTTCTCATCACACCTCTGTGTATAAATGTTAAGTCGATAGTAAAGACGTATCTCTCAAATCACCACTCTATGGAACCAACTCCAACACTTCCTGCCCTAATCAATCTTTATAGGTATTTGATTAAACCATTAAATGTGGAGGATTGGATAGAAATATTCTCCTTCCTTCTAGCACCATCCCAAATCACATAAAAAAAAAGCAATAAAAAGGCAAAATGTAAAAGAAGACATGTAATAAGGCAGGAGACAGCATCAGAGGAGGGATCGTGTCTCTGATAAAGAGGGACCTCTATTGTGTTCAGTGGAGGAAACACTGATAAGGCCACTTTCGTTTTTCAGGAGGGATTTCTTCACAGGGCAAACAACATATAAAGAAACAAAATGTAATCAGAGAATAGATTAAGCTTCAGTAGCATGTGAGGATGTAAGAAAATAAATCCTAATGTAGCATAGCAAGTGGCTTGAAATTGTAAAACCACATCAACCAGTAACTGTCCACATATTTTCATAGATATGAAGTTAGTGTCAGAAAACAAATAGCTGGAAGAAGAGAAAATGATTACCCTTTGGGAGCCAAATATTTTATGCTGTAGCATTTATATGAGACTCCTCTTAGCAATCTACCTGTAACATCTAAGTAAAAAGGAAAGAAAAAAAGAAATTTCATTGTATACAGGAGGTGGGGTAGCACCTCGTCACTCTCTATTCTAGCAGACTTTGGCTGGTACTTCCCTTATCATAAGCTATTTTGTATATCTGTCTACTTTGCCCCACCCAAGATGAAGGGAAGCCCAGTGCCTTTCATTGTTATACCCCTGCCAAGGGTTATTGCCAAGGCCGTTGACATGCATTTGGGGAGTCTGGCTGTTATTAGAGATGCAATGATTCCGGAAGTCATGCAGCAAATGGAGTATTCCTACACAACAAAGAATCGTCTGGCTCCAAGCACTTGGAGGAATAGCAAGTAGAACTGTCAACGTGCCAGAGATGCTGAAAGGATTAAGATTTGTTAACTTCCAGCTGTTATTTACAACTCAGAATGGATGAGTTGCATGGGTCCCTTAGGTGAAGCAATGCACACATCTTGTTGGGACTTGGGAACAAGAAACTGATGAACGCATGCTGTAGTAAGTTCACTCCACCCCCACAAGGTCCTGATTCAGTCGTTCAGTAGAAACTGTATTTGTGTACCACTTTCAGAATGTTCTAGGGCTCCTATCAGGTTTGGGAATCAATACAAGTTTCGAATTTACTACTAAAGCAGGGTGAGAACAGGAAATGGGACGAAAAGAGGACTTAGAGTCCCTGAAAAAAGATATTCAATGCTCTTACATGTTTCTAGGAGTGAAACTCATGATCATCTGAATTTACCAAAAGGCTGTTTTTCAGTGTTGAGTTTTGCTCAGTTAAACTCAGAACTGTTGTCATCAAGTAGGGCCCATGGCAGGTTCAATGGTCTCACTTAGCTAGAGGCTGCTGGACGCCAACAAAACCAGACTATGAAGGCATTACATTTACTTCCAAATTGCTAAGAAAACAGGTTTTTCCCTTAGTCTACAGATTTTATAGACATGGTGGGACAAGGGTGTTGTAATTTCTCCTTAATCCAAGAATAATTATGTCTCTGTTTTAAACAAGCTGTTCCTAAGGGCTCTATAATAAGATCTGCAACTTTCAGCCCTGAAACATTTGCTTACAGCTGATTTTTCAATACAGCTTAAAATGAACTCCAGCCTAAGACATGAGGATTTATGTGGTTTATTGAATGTTATACTGTCTGGTCACCAAGTAACGGCTGCATGGCCAAATGTTCACTTGAATAACTGCTCAGTTATCAACTGAACTAATGACGGAAGACAAAAAAACAATGAACTATTTTTACCTATCAAAATGCAAATATTATTAAACATATAATAATGGGCATCAGTTACATGGACAAAAATTAATGCCAAATAATTTATTTGCTAACAGCAAAAATCTAGAAATACTATAAATGTTTCACAATATAAGGTTGATTAAATGAATTACATGTTGTTTCAAAGACTATATAAAGAAAAGGGGGAAGAACCATAATATAATTTTAGAGCAAGGGAAATAATCTCTATGTATTTATTTTTAGTTTCATAAAACATACATAAACTATATATGTATGTATGTATATATATATGCATATATATAGGTTATGTGAATGTATATATGTATACATATATACAGACACACATAAATACACTCACACACAGAGATCACAATATACCAATAAACCAGTATTTCTGGGTCTGCAGTGCCAGAATCCCATATGGGTGCCGGTTCAAGTCCCAGCTGCCCCACTTCTAATTCAGCTCTCTGCTATGGCCTGGGAAAGCAGAAGAAGATGTCCAATCCTGGGCCCCTGCATCCATATGGGAGATCTGGAAGAAGAAGCTCCTGGCTCCTGGCTTTGGATCAGCCCAGCTCTAGCCATTGCAGCCATTTGGAGAGTGAACTAGCAGATGGAAGACCCCCTCTTTCTGTCTCTGCCTTTCAAGTAAATAAATGAATCTTCAAAAAAACAATCCCAGTATTTCTGGGTAATAAAATTATGGGAAATTTTCTTTCAATTTATTTATTTGGAGAGTCTGGGGTAGGGGAAGATGGAGAGATAAATCTCATCTACTAGTTTATCTCACTACATTTCTGCAACTGCCAGGGCTGACCTGGGACTAGATGGGGCCCAAACAGGGGAACTCAATCTATGTCTCCAATGTGAGCAGTAAGAACCCACTCACTTGCACCATCACTGATGCCTCCTAGGGTCCTCATTAGCAGGTACCTGCAGTCAGGAGCCAGAACTGGGCATAGAACCCAGGTTCTTTGACCTGAGACACAGATAACTGTATCTTAACTACTAGACTAAATGATCACCTCTAAGGAAAATTTTAAATTTTATAACATTATAGTTGTTCAAATACTATGCTATACTATGTATTATATATTTTTAAATTAAAAAGTAAACTCCATAATGTCACAAGCTCAGCAACACTCACAATCTCAAAGAAAACACTCGCCAAGCAAGCGAAGGCAGAGGCAACTGCTTGGATCCCACAGAGACATAGAGGTCTGATTCAATTAGGGAAGAAAAATCATTACTTTTTTTTCCCCTCTCTGAGACAGTTTTATATGTTGTCAGAATCTCAGGTAAAGTCAAATACACCACATGGGATACTAAATCAAGAAGAAGTAGTTCCATTTTAAAAGGGTGTGTTTTGAATGTATTATTGTAAGGGAAGTTAAACACAGCACATTAGACTTCAGTAATAAAACACAGCACTTCTTGCTCTATGCCTCATGGTCCCCCCTGCTCTGTCCTCATGCTTCTGAACAGGAAAATAAATCAAATTATGCCAACAAAAATCATAGCATTCTCCAAAGAGGGGCCCTGACGCTCCCTTTTTTCTGTGTTTTGCTTAAAGAAAGCATATGAGACCCTCTCCCTGGGTCGGTCTAAATATAAAGCCTTTGGAAACACCAGGCACATGCCCCTTTCCAAAGTCACGTACAATCCCCATTATGTTCAAGAGAGCTATGTGGAGAAATGAGGAAAAACCATTCCCCATTATGTTTTATTACGTTTTTATTTTATGAACGGGTCTCTTGGATGATAAATCAGTGCTACTGCAAAACCATAATTCTTGGGAGAAAACCTCCATGGATTTCACTTCTTTGTGCTATTATGATGTCATCAAAACAGAAAAATCAAAAAAGACCGACTGTAAACCTAATGGTTTTGACCTGTGGTGACTATTGTGTTATGAATGACAACCTAATAACATGCCAACTTCATCATTCATAATTAGCAACAACTGCAGCTTTGCTAAAAAAAAAAAAACAAAGAAAAAATTGCCTGAGGTAATTATCCCTGTATTTTATGACTATCCACTCAGCTGCTGGGAGCTAGATAACCCAAAAGCAAATCAAATCACACCATCCATCCGGTCTCAGGCACCCAAACGCTTCCCGTCACAGTTAGACGCCTCAGCCTCGCAGCTGGCCACACTAAGCGCCTTACTGGTCTTTGCTCCAAGAGAGGATGTACAGGGATGCCTACCTCAGTTGTCCTGCTCTTTACCATTTACGTATTGCTGATGCTACACTGTAAATATGTCCTTTCTCGTATTTTCCTTTGTATTTCAAGTCCATCCTCACCTCCATACTTCTGTTCAGGTAACTCCCTCAACTTGAAGTCTCTTCCTTTCTCTTTATCTCTGCCAGAACCTTTTTTCCTCCATGAATTCTTTTACCCAAATAGTTTGCTCCACATTGTTTTCTTCTTCCTTCTCCTCCCATTTGTTTGGATTAAAATTTATTTTTTACAGAAGTTTTAGGTTCAGAGGAAAATTGGTAAGAAAGAGTTCTCACATACTCCCTGTCTCCCTACACATCCAATCCTCCCCAGTATTGACATCCTACACCCAAATGGCATGTTTGCTGCAACCAAAGAGTCTAACCCGACACATCCACATCTCCTCAAGTCTCTAGTGCAGTTTAGGGTTCACCAGTGGGGGTGTATGCTTTACAGACTTTGACACAGGCAAAGTTGTGTAAATCAACCCACTGTGGTGTTTAACAGTAGTGTCACTGACCTAAACATCCTCTGTGTTCTGCCCATTCATCTCTGCCCCCCCCCCTTATCATTCCCTGACTTAATGGCTTATTTCTTTTTAGTGCTGAATCGTCTTCCATTCTCTGTACCCCAGTTTATTTAACCACTCATATCTCCATAGATTCCCAGGTTGGGCAATTTTGAATAAAGCTGCATTAAACATTCACACGAAGGTTTTTGTGGCTATAGATTTTCAATTCATTTGTGAAGATACCAATGAGTGTGATTATTGGGTGACACAGTAAGCTTAGTTTTATCAAAAACTACCAAATGTCTTCTAAAGTGACTGTTGCAATTTGTGTTCCCACAAGCTCCAGTTGCTCCACATCCTTGTCAACACTGGGTGTTACAACGGTTTGGATTTTGGCTATCCTAATAGTATTTAGCAAAAATCTCACTGGACTTTAATTTGAAATTCCCTGATGACATATTTATGTTGAACATCTCTCCAAACGCCGACTTGGTATCATGTATCCATTTGGGAAAATGTGTGTTAAGGTATTGTGCCCATTTTGAAAGTCAGGTTGTTCATTCCTTGTTACTGTAAAGATAACATTGCTTTATCAGAAGTGTCTTCTGTAATTTTTTGCCCAAGTATTTGGCTTTTCTTCTCATTCTCTTGAAATTGTTGTAAGTGGAACAAGTTATTAATTGTAATGAAGTCCAGCTTATTAATTCATTCATTCCTGGATCTTATCTTTGGTGCTGTATAATCACATTTAAAGTTATCCAGGTTTTTTATATATGCCATCTAAGAGTGTTATAGTTTTGTATGTTACAGCTAGGTCTGTAATCCATTTTGGTTTAATTTTTCAAAGGATGAAATCACTTATTTTTGGCATATGGGTATCCAAATTTTTACTAGACAGGCAGAATTATAGACAGTGAGAGAGATTGTGCCAAAATAAACTATCTTTTAATTTCAATTTTGCACAGACTGTTTTATTTAAAGATTTATCTATTTATTTATTTGAAAGAGTTACAGAGAGAGAAGGAGAGGCAGAGACAGAGCGAAAGGTCTTCATTCAGTCAATTCACTCCTCAAATGGCCACCACTGCCGGCGCTGCACCGATCCAAAGCCAGGAGCCAGGTGCTTCTTCCTGGTCTCCCATAGGGGTGCAGGGGCCCAAGCATTGAGCCATTCTCCACTGCCCTCCCGGGCCACAGCAGAGAGCTGGACTGGAAGAGGATCTGCCAGGACTAGAACCCAGCACCCATATGGGATGCTGACGGGTAAAGCTGCCACCTATAGTGCCAGCATCCCATATGGGCCCTGGTTGGATTCCTGGCTGCTCCATTTTCAATCCAGCCCTCTGCTGTGGTCTGGGAAAGCAGAGGAAGATTGTCCAAGTCCTTGGGCCCCTGAACCCGTGTGGGAGACCTGAAGAAGCTCGTGGCTCCTGGCTTTGGATTAGTGCAGCTCTGGCCATTGCAGCCAACTGGGGAGTGAACCAGCGGATGGAAGACCTTTCTCTCTCTCTCTGCCTCTCCTTCACTCTCTGTAATTCTTTCAAATAAATAAATTAAAATAAAAAGTTTATTTTGGCACAAAATTCTTCTGAAATCCATGCATTGTTTTCTCATAATGCACATTTTGACTTCTGAAGACCTCTAGTATAAATGGATTTTAAAAAGTTTTGCACCAAAATAATCTTAAGTTTCCATTGTCCATGAATATTTGATATATGTGCATGTATCTCCATTTGTTCATTTATTTGATATTTTATTGTTTTCCTCATATAGTCTTTAAATATATTTTTATTATAGTGATTCTTAAGCATTTCAATTTCTTGGGTGTTAACTTCAATTCCATTTATTCACTGCTTGTTTGTAGGAAGACACTTGACTGTTGTAATTAACCTTATATTCTGTAGCAGATATTAATTCCAATTTTTCAACATTTTTCAGACTTTCTCCATAGATTATCATCCATTCAGTGAACAAAGAAAGCTTATCCTTCACAATCTATATACATTTTCTTTCCTTTGCATTTTGTTGTATTAGCTAGGACTTGCAGTGTGACGTCAAAAGCAGTGGTGAAAGTGAACATCCCTGCTTTTTCCTGGTCATATTGAGAAAACCACATTCCGACAAATAGGTTTGGTGTTAGTTGAAGGATTTCTAAGATGACGTGTATCAAGTTGAGAAAGTTGCCCACAAATTCCAGTGTACTCAGAATTTTTATCAAGAAAGTATTTTGCAGCTTGCTAACTGCATTTTCTGCATCTACTGATCTGATCATGAGATTTTTCTTTTTGACTTGTTGATATGATGGAATACGGATTTGACTATGTATGCAGAAATAACTTTTCTTATGTGACATAAACTTTTTTGGTTAAGGTACATTATTATTTGGGTAATTGTTAGATTTGATTTGATTTTGTTAAACACTGCATTCATGTTCATATAGACGTTTGTCTATAGTTTTCTTTCTTTAAATTTTTACTTCTTTTTTTGAGATACATTTATTTATTTATTTACATAAAGGGAAATATTTCATGAGTTTCATATATACAGCTTTAAGAGCATAACGATATTTCACACCCTACCCTCCCACAATCCCTCCTTCTTCCTTTCTTATTTTTCTTTAAACATTTACAATGACATATTTTCAATTTAATTTATAATCACAAGCTAAACCTTCCACTAAACAAAGAATTCAACATGTAGTAAGTAGAAAAACCACTTGAGAGTACAGACAAGGGCTATAACTTATAGTGTCTTTGTCTCGGTTTGGTACTGGTTCATGCTAGCCTCAGAGAGTGAATTAGATATATTTACTCCATCTATCTTCCAAAGGATATTATAGAGAATTGGAACTCATCTGACCTGGAGCTTACCACGTTGGAAGGCAATCCTAATAGAATAACTGATTCAATTTCTTTAAAAGACATAGGCCAAAGTGGATTTCTTGTTTTTTCTTCTTCAGGCAGATCCTGTCCATTTCATCTTACTAATCAAATCTGCAGGCTCTTGTTCATAATATTCTTTTGTTATCCTCCTAATATCCACAGGATCTGTAATGATGCACTTATTTTATGATTTTGATTATTTTAAATCTCTATTTTTCTCTTTGTTATCCTGGATGGATGCTTATAAATTATACTGAACTTTTTCAAGGGACCAGCTTTTAGTCTTACATTCCCAATTTCCATGATTTCTATTCTAATTTTTATTGATTTTTTTTCTTTTTCTTATTTTAAATTTAATTTCCTCATCTTGGTGTTGTTTTGTATGGTGGAAGCATAGATTATTGATTTTAGATATTTCTTAATTTGTGAAACACATATTCAATGTTGTAAGTTTTTCTAAGCATTGCTTCTGCTGCATCCCACAGATTTTGATAAGTTAAATTTTCATTTTTTTCAAGATATCTAAAAATTCTCTTGCTAATTTTTTGATAATGAGATATCTAGAAGTATGTTGTTCATTAGCCAAGTATTTTATCATTTCCCAGCTATATCTTTCTGCTATTGATTTCCAGTTTATTTCTATTGTCATGTGAGAGCAGACATTTTCTAATTTCTATCCTTTTTGTCAATGTGTGCTTCATGGTCCAGGATGTGTTCTATATTGGTGAATGTTCAATGTGAATTTGAGAAATGTGTAATGTAGTACTTTCCTTGAAATATTCCACAGATGTCCATCATGGTTAGCTGATTTGAACCACACTATTGAGTTCAACTGTATCACCAATTTTAAGTCCACTAAATCAGTCCATTTTGGATAGAAGGATGTTAGAGTTAAAATATAACAATGGCCATCTCTTTTTCTATGCAGCCTGTCAGTTTTTTCCCTATTTTGTGATGTTCTGTAATTAGTCATATCCATGCTACGAATTGCTATACCTTTTTGAACTCTTAATTCATTTATCACTGTGTAATATCCCTCTTTTTTCCCTCATAACTTTCCTTGCTTTAAAATGTGCTTTGTTAGATATTAATATATTGTATAAGTATACAATGCTCTCATTTTCTTTTAACAAGGTCAGCATGTCTATCTCCACCCCTCTACTTATAAATTGCATGTTCCTTTATGTTTAAAATGACCTTCTGATAAAACAAAGATATATAATTGGATCTTATTTTTTTATCTAATATGGCAATCTCTGCTTTTTAATTGGGATATTTAGATGATTCACATTGAAAGTGATTACTGATGTGATTGTATCAATATATCATGTTTGTGATTTTTATGATCATTTCCCTTATTCTTTATTTTTATCTTCATATACTCTCTGCCTTCTGTAATCTTGATAATTTATATGATTCTGTTTTCTCTCCTTTTTATAATAAGCTTTTATTTAATAAATATAAATTTCATAAGTACAACTTTTGGACTATAGTAGTTCTTCCCCCCATATCTGCCCTCCCACCCCCAAATCATCCCACCTCCTACTCCTTCTCCTATTCCACTCTTCATTAAGATTCATTTTTAATTATCTTTATATACAGAAGATCAACTCTATACTAAGTAAAGATCTCAACAGTTTGCACCCACACAGACACTCAAAGTATAAAGTACTGTTTGAAGACAAGTTTTACCTTTAGTTCTCACAGTACAACACATTAAGGACAGAGGTCCTACGTGGAGAGCAAGTGCACAGTGACTCCTGTTGTTGATTTAACAATTGATGCTCTTATTTATCACGTCTGTGATCACCTGAGGTCCTTGTCATGAGCTAGCAAGGATTTGGAAGCCCCTTGAGTCCACCAACTCCGACCTTATTTAGACAAGGCCACAATTAAAGTGGAAGTTCTCTCCTCCTTTCCCAGAAAGGTACCTCCTTCTTTGATGTCCCTTCTTTACACAAGGATCTCACTCACAGAGATCTTTCATGTAGGTCATTTTATTTTATTTTATTTTATTTTGCCACAGTGTCTTGGCTTTCCATGCTTGGGATACTCTCATGGGCTTTTTAGCCAGATCCGAATGCCTTAAGGGCTGATTCTGTCTCTTCCTTCTCAACATGGCAATCACGCTTCTTGCTTTTCTTTGTTCAAGTGGTAACTCTTACAGTTTGCAATACATACATAAAACTATTTCAAGTCGACTTTCAAATACCTCTATACACTAGATATACTAACACCAACACACAGGCAGTATAAGTACCTTACAATGATCAAATATTCCTCATTGCTCCCGCCTCTGTATCATTGTTGTAATTCTTATATCTAAGCATTCATAAGTTTAGACACATACACACACAACTGAACGTATTGGTCCTATCATCTTTTTTTTTTAAAGTCTGTTACAACACTTCAGAATCAGATAAATTGAAATTGTTATTATCTTCAGCACCGCGGCTCACTTGGCTAATCCTCTGACTGTGGCGCCGGCACCCCAGGTTCTAGTCCTGGTTGGGGCGCCGGATTCTGTCCCGGTTGCTCCTCTTCCAGTCCAGCTCTCTGCTGTGGCCCGGGAAGGCAGTGGAGGATGGCCCAGGTGCTTGGGCCCTACACCCTCATGGGAAACCGGGAGAAGCACCTGGCTCCTGCCATCAGATCAGCATGGCGCTGGCTGTAACTGTAACAGCCATTGGGGGGTGAACCAACAGAAAAGGAAGACCTTTCTCTGTCTCTCTCTCACTGTCCACTCTGCCTGTCAAAAAAAAAAAAAAAAGAAAAAGAAAAAGAAATTTTTATTATCATATTCAATTTTCCTTTTCTGATGCTCTTTCTTTATTTCCTCAAAGTTTCTAATATACATAACTTTCCTTCTCGATATAGAACTTCTTTTAACATTTCTTGGAAGGTAGGTCTGTTGGTGAAAAATTCTGTAACTTTTTTGAGACAGTCTATGTCACTTTCTGGTTTGATGTGTAATTTCATAGAATACAGAACTCTAAATTATTGAGTTATTTACTGTGATGCCTTAAAAATTCACTACATCTCTTTTGTGGTACATGAGTTCTGAGAACTAAAAGAATATAATTCTTATATTTTATTCCTCAATAGGTTATTATTTTTCTCTGAATTCTTCCAAATATTTTTTACCTTAGATTTTTTTAAAGTTTTTTTAAAAAATTTATTTAATTTATTTGAAAGGCAGAAAGATAGAAACACAAAGAGACCTCTTATCACTGGTTCCCTTCTTAAATACCCACAATATCTGTGGCTGGTCCAAGTCAAACCAAGACCCAGGCACTGATCCCAGGTCTCCATATGAGTGACAGTGACTCAACTACTTGAGTCATTAGCCTGCTCTCTCCCAGGGAGTGTATTAGTAAGAAGCTGGAAAAAGGTGCAGAGCTGGGACTTGAACCAAGCACTCTGATAAGAGATCTGGGTATCCCAAGTAGCATCTGAAACACTAGGCCAAATGCCTATATCTGTTTTTGACTTTCTCAAGTTTGGATATGGTGTGCCTACATATAGTTTCTCTATAATTTACTCTCTTTGTTAATCTCTGAATTTCCTGGATCTGTGGTTTGGCAATTGAGTGAGATTCTCAGTCACTGATGTTTCAAATATTTCTTCTCTCCTTTTCTCTCATCCATTTTCTGGAAATTTCATTATGCATGAGTATACCTTTTGTAGTTATTCCATAATTCTTGGATGTTCTGTTCTATTTTCTTTCATTCCTTATCCTCATTGCTTTCTAATTTACTATTGTCCTATCATCAAGCTCAAAAATTTTTTCTCAGACTATCCAGTCTACTGATAAACTCTCAAAGACATTATTTGTTCTTATTACATTGTTTTTAATCTCTAGTAATTCTCTTTGATTCGTTTTTATGTTAAAATATGCATTTTTCTAAAATTTATAAATTTTAAAGGTATTTTTCTTTTAAAGATTTTATTAAAAGTCAGTATACATACCAAGAAATGCACATAAAATAGAATCAATGAGTGTTTGTCATCTGATCATACTCATAACCAATACCCAAATTAAGAACAAAACATTACTAGCATCCTAAGTCCTCATTATTCCCCCCTCTCCATTTCTTTTCTTTTCTTTAATGAGTTAGTGAAAGAGAGAGACAGAGAGAAAGGTCTTCCTTCCATTGGTTCACCCCCCAAAATGGCCTCTATGTCCAGAGCTATGCTGATCCGAAGCCAGGAGCCAGGTGCTTCCTCCTGGTCTCCCATGCTGGTGCAGGGGCCCAAGCACTTGGACCATCCTCCACTGCCCTCCGGGGCCACAGCAGAGAGCTGGACTCGATAAGGAGCAACCAGGACCAGAACCAGATGCCCATATGGGATGCTGGCTCCATAGGCAGAGGATTAACAAAGTGAGCCACAGCACCGGCCCTCCATTTCTTTTTTAATGTGTGAAGTAAGAGTATAATGTCATTTCCATGGTATAATTCCATGAAGCAATATTTACAACTTTGAACTAAATGATATGACATCCACACAATTTTCATCCTTTCTCTATATATTAACTACCACAAGTAAAAGAAAACATGAAATTTTTCTTTTTTTAGTCTGAATTATTTCATTTAGCATAATGATCTCTAGTTGCATCCATTTTGTTGCAAATGTAAAGATTTCATTGTTTTATGATAGTGATATTTCATTATGTATCTATCTATATATATCACATTTTCTTTATCTAGTCATCATTTGATGGATATTTACATTGATTACATGTTTAGCCATCCTGATTTAGATGCTTTAAAGATGGAGGTTCAGGTAAATCTTTCACATGCTGATTTTATTTCCTTTGAATATATCCTAGGAGTGAGATATCTGTGTTATATGGTACATCAATTTTGATGGTGAAAGTGAGCATCCTTGTCTGGTTCCAGTCTTAATGAAATGCATCCAGCTGTAGGTCTGTAATATATTGTCTTTATTATGTTGAGGTATGATCCTTCTATGCACAATTTTTAAAGCTTTTTTTAGATCAGGAAAGAATCACAAATTTTATCAAATTCTTTCTCTGCATATTGGGGTAAACAAATTTTTTTTTTCTTCATTGTGTTGATGTGATGTATCACATTAATTGATTTGCTTATGTTAAAGTATCCATGGGATAGGTGGATGATCTTTTTCATGCGCTTGATTTGCTGGTATTTTGTTGAGCATTATTTATTTATTTATTTATTTTTATTTTTTATTTATTTTTTGACAGGCAGAGTGGACAGTGAGAGAGAGACAGAGAGAAAGGTTTTCTTTTTCCGTTGGTTCACCCCCCAATGGCTGCTCTGGCTGGCGTGCTGCAGCCAGTGCACCGCGCTGATCTGAAGCCAGGAGCCAGGTGCTTCCTCCTGGTGTCCTATGCGGGTACAGGGCCCAAGGACTTGGGTCATCCTCCACTGCACTCTCGGGCCACAGCAGAGAGCTGGACAGGAAGAGGAGCGACCAGGACAAAATCCGGCACCCCGACCAGGACTAGAACCTGGTGTGCCAGCACCGCAGGCGGAGGATTAGCCTATTGACCCGCGGCGCCAGCCTGTTGAGCATTTTTTAACCTATCTTAATGAGGGATATTGGTCTATAGTTCTTTTATGTTGTATCTTTCTCTGGTTTGGGAACTAAAGTAATGCTGGCCACACAGAATCAATTTGGAAGAGCCCCATCTCTTTCAATTGTTTTGGATAATTCAAGAATTGGGATTAGTTCTTCCGTAAAAGTTGCATTTTTTTAGGAGACTCTTTATTACTGATTTAATCTCAGCCTTGGTTATTGATTTATTCAAGTTTTCTATGTTTCTGTGCCTCAATTTTGGTAAATTATGTGTCCAGATATCTATCCATTTCTTCTAGATTTTCCAACTTGTTGACATATAGGTGTTTATAAATATTACTAATTATTCTTTGTATTTCTGTAGTATCAAATTTACCATCTCCTTTTTCATCTCTGATTTTGTTAATTTGGGTATTTCCCTCTTTTTGGTTTTATCATCTTTTAAAAATTTTATTTATTTATTTGAGAGGTAGAGTTACAGACAGAGAAGGAGAGACAGAGAGAAAGATCTTCCATCTCCCGGTTCACTCCTCAAATGGCTGCAATGGCCAGAGCTCAGGCTATCTGAAGCCAAGAGCCATGAGCTTCTTCCGAGTCTCCCACGCAAGTGCAGGAGCCCAAGCACTTGGGCCACCTTGCACTGCTTTCCCAAGCCACAGCAGGGAGCTGGATCGGAAGAAGAGCAGCCACAACACGAACTAGCGGCCATATGGGAGACCAGCGCCTTAGGCAGAGTGAGTCTACACCACAGCACCAGCCCCTAGTTTTATCATTTTATTGTTACAAAAACACAGCTGCTCATTTTACTGATCTTTTATATTTCTATTTTTTTTTCAATTTTGTTTATTTTTTCTCTAATTTTATTATGTATTTCCTCCCACTTTTGGATTTGGATTTGGTTTGTTATTGCTTTTCTAGGTCCTTCAGATGCATTGTTGAACTATTTATTTGATATTTTGATGTAACACTTACTGCTATAAAACTTTCTCTTAACACTGCTTTTGCTGTATCACAGGCATTTTAATAAGTTTTGTTTTCTTATTTGTTAATTTCAGGGAATTATTTTATTTCCCTTTTGATTGCTTATTTTGGCCACTGTTCATTCAGGAGCATGTTGATCCTTCTCTAAGTGTTTGTAGATTTCCTAGAGTTTCTGTTGTTAATTTCCAGCTTCATTTCAATTATGACCAGAAAGGATACATTATATTACTTCAGTTTTATAAATTTTCTGAGACTTGTTTTATGGCCTAGTATGGTCTACCCTAGAGAATGTTCCAAGTACTGGTGGAAATATTGTGTGTTCTGCAACTGTGGGATGATAACGTTCTGTATGTATCAATGTGGTCTGTAGTGTAGATTAGTTATGTTGTTCTTTTATTTTTTATCTAGTTGATCTTTCCATTGATAAAAGTGTGGTATTTAAGTTCCCCATTACAATTGTATTGGAATTTATGTCTTTCTTTAGATCCATTAACATTTGTTTTATAAAACTGGGTGACCTGGCATTGGGTGCATATTCATTTACTATAGTCACCTCTTTTTTTTTTTTTAAACTTTATGTATGTATTTGAAAGTCAGAGTTACACAGAGAGAGGAGAGGCAGAGAGAGAGAGAGAGGTCTTCCACCGATGGCTCACTCCTCAATTGGCTGCAACAGTTGGAGCTGCACCGATCCAAACCCAGGAGCCAGAGCTCCCTCCAAGTCTCCCACAAGGGTGCAGGGGTCCAAGGACTAGGGCCATCCTCCACTGCCTTCCCAGGTCACCGCAGAGAGCTGGATCGGAAGTGGAGCAGCCAGGTTTCGAACCAGCACCCATATGGGATGCCAGCGCCTCAGGCCGGGGCGTTAACCCACTGTGCCACAGCACTGGCCTCAATCACCTCTTTTTGTTGAATGTATCTTAATCATTGCACAGTGACTTTCTTTTTATCTTTTTACTGTTTTTGTTCTGAAGCCTATTTTGTCTTATATGAGAATAGCTGCTCCTGCTTATTTTTGATTTCCATTTTTATGAAATATATTTGTGAATTCTTTCACTTTCATGTCTGTGTGCATCTTTATTAGTGAAGTGTGTTTCTTGTAGGCAGTATATAGATTGGTCTTGGTTTTTTAATCCATTCAACCAGTTTTTGAGAATTTAATCCATTTATATCATTTATATTCATAGCTATTATTGATAAGTAATGAATTGGTCTTGCCATTTTCCCATGAATATTCCTATCTTTTGTTTTGAATCTCCTTTACCGAGAGGCTTTCCGCCCTCATATTCTTTTGTGAGGCTGCCCTTTTATTTTATTTTATTTTATTTTTGACAGGCAAACAGTGAGCGAGAGACAGAGAGAAAGGTCTTCCTTTTTCCGTTGGTTCATCCCCCAAGTGGCTGCCACGGCCGGCGCGCTGCGCTGATCTGAAGCCTAGAGCCAGTGTCTTCCTCCTGGTCTCCCATGGGGTGCAGGGCCCAAGCACTTGGGCCATCCTCCACTGACTTCCCGGGCCACACCAGAGAGCTGGACTGGAAGAGGAGCAACCGGGACAGAACCGGTGCCCCAACTGCGACTAGAACTCTGGGTGCCGGTGCCGCAGGCAGAGGATTAGCCTAGTGAGCCATGGTGCTGGCTTCTTTATTTCTGTATGTTGTACATCCTTAAGTATCATTTACAGGGTTGTTTACAATTTTTTTCAATTTTTGCTTGTCTTGGAAATTTTTTATTTAATCTTCATTTCTGAATTAGCACTTCCCTGGGTAAAGTCTTTTGTGTTGACAGGTTTTGTTGTTGTTGTTGTTGTTTTGTTTTTTTTTTTTCTTTTAGGACTTGGACTATACCTACCCATTCTCTCCTGACTTGTAGCATTTCTTTTGAGAATTCTGCTGTTAATCTGCTGGGAGATCCTTTAAAGTTGGTCTGGTATTCATCTCTTGCACATTTTAGGATGTTTTCTTAATATTTTACTTCTGAAAGATTGACTGTAATGTGTCATGGTGAAAATTTTCTCTGATCACATCTAGGAGTTCCATGTGCTTCCTGTATTTGGATGTCAAGATATTTCTCGAGATTGGGAAAATTTTGTATGTTATTAATTCACTGAATAGGTTTTCTAAGCTATTCCTTTTGCCCATGCCTCTAGGAACTCTTATGACTCTTATATTTGGTCATTTAATGGTATCCTATAGATCCCAAACACTGCTTTCAGTTTTTCTAATTTTTTTCTTATTCTCTCCTTTTTTTTACCCTTTGACTGACATTTCAAAAGAGCTCTCTTCTACATCAGATATTCTTTTTTTCTGCTTGCCAATTCCGCTGTTGCTGTTTCCCACTGTATTTTTATTTGACTTGTTGAATACTTCATTTCTGATATTTCTGATTTTTCCTCAATATCCTTATCTTTTTTCAGAATTTCTTGACCATGTCATGCATGGATTTCCTTATTTCATGGAAGTGCTCCTCTGTGTACCTGAGTAACCTTACAGTCACTCTTTCAAATTCTTCTTCATGCACTTCCTCAATCTCCCCTTCATCACAGTTCAATATTAATATATTTTTGTGTTTCTTTTGGGGGATAAAATTGCCTTCCTTACTCATGCTTCTTGTATTTCCATGTCGGTTTTTACAGATCTAGGGGATCATTTGCTGCTTTGAACTCTAGAGAATTATTTTTTTTCGATTGAAGATTTTATTCTTGGAAATGTGCCTGTCTGGGTCAGTGGAGTGCCTGACACTTGGCTGGAGTTCCAGGGGTATGAGCTGGTTGGGGTCAGGGAGCTCTGGCCACCATTTATGGGTAGGGTAAGAGTCCTGAGTAACACCAAGCTGAGCAAGGTGCAGCACCTCTGGCTACAGTGAGTTGGGGGAGGGAATGTTGGAGCTGGCTAATGTATACACAGCCCCAGGTCTGCTCTGTGCCAGGGTGAACCAGCTGCTTCATGGCTGAGAGTGAGCGCACACTGTCTGTGCACTCCCCATGCACCCAGGCAGAGCATGTACCATACAGAGCACTGACACACTCCTGAGTGTTCCCCGAAGCCCTCCATAAGACATGTCTCCAACACACAGGGAGCTCTGAGTCTTTGCATTCAGACCATGTGAGTGCACAGGAACCCAGGAACAACCTGTGTCCCTCTCAGCCCAGTGGCCTATGCGAAGAACTCTCATAGTCACAAGGTGTGGGACTCCACTGTCTGCCTTGTAAGTTGCCCGATCCTGGCCCAACCTGTCTGCCATTCCCCTAGTCAGGGCAGAGGTTGGCTCTGGATCCTCCTTACCAAATTGGTTCTGGCTCTTTGGTGAAAGGAGGTGGAGAAAGAAACTTGGCCTCTCTTTCACAGAGCAAAACAATTACTCAGCTCCCAACTAGTTCCCAGGCTGCACTTAAAGCCAGTGAAGACCTGAGTCAAAGCCACCAGTGGCAGGGACCAAGACGGTCTCCTCTCACTCAGCCCTGGGAAGGTGGTGCTTCTAGCTGGGCACTGGCCATGTACATGCGGAGGTCACTTGCAATATGTGGCCATTCTGTGTTTGTCCTCTTTCTAAGCTGCTCCATGTTGTCTCTGTTGTTTCCATTCTCCACTGAAAATTTCGCTAAGTCAGCCCTCTGGGAATGTAGCCCTTCCTTTGTTTCTCTGGTTCAGCCATCTTGGATCCTCCCTGGATTCTTTCTTAGAATTTCCATCTCTCGTGACGCTGCTCATCTTTTCTTGCATGTTGTCTACTTTTATCATTAAAGCTCTTACCAGTGTCCTCATTTGATAGTTCCAAAGTTCCTGCTGTGTCTGTTTCTGGTTATGATGCTTCTTTCTTCTCTTCAAACTGTGTTGTTTCCTTTTAGTATGCCTCATGATTTATTTTATTGAAAGGTGGGTATGACTTCCTGTGTTAAAGGAACTGTGTCAATAGTCTTTGGACAATGTAGTGGTAGTGGTACATTGTGGGGCAAGGGGAGGTGCTTGCTACTCCTTGATACATGTCAGTCTTTTAGGGGACCTGTGCCTCTAACCCGTAAACCTCACCAGGGCATCCCATTGGTGTTTTTCTCCTGCTTAGATGGGACAGGATGGCTTCTAAGAAGGGGTGGAGTTGAGTATCCCCTTTGCTTATGTGGAAGACTAGAGCTGGCTGGAGTCTGGAGTTATTCCCTTCCTGCAGGCAGATTAGGCTCTTTTTTTTTTTTGACAGGCAGAGTGGACAGTGAGAGAGAGAGAGAGAGAGAAAAGTCTTCCTTTGCCGTTGGTTCACCCTCCAATGGCCCCAATGGCTGCTGCTGCCGACGCACTGCAGCTGGCGCACCACGTTGATCCAATGGCAGGAGCCAGGTGCTTCTCCTGGTCTCCCATGGGTGCAGGACCCAAGGACTTGGGCCATCCTCCACTGCACTCCCTGGCCACAGCAGAGAGCTGGCCTGGAAGAGGGGCAACCAGGACAGAATCTGGTGCCCGGACCGGGACTAGAACCCAGAGTGCCGGCTCCTCAAGGCGGAGGATTAGCCGAGTGAGCTGTGGTGCCGGCCTGCATATTAGGCTCTTAAAGAACAACTCAGTAGATTAGAATGTGGTGAAACAATATCTTCTGCTTTAAGAATAACAGTACTCTGGCGTATTTCAAAGTGCCTACTTTTCCACCTCCCTAGCCTTGAGCATCAGGGTGCTTTTCTGCCATCGTCGCTGTGAGAATCTTGGAAAGCCTTGCAGACCTTGGAGGTAAGACTCACAACAGTGTACTATAGTCTCCACTGTGATTGGGTCAGAGTTTATAACTCCCACACTTATCACACAGGTCCTCTAGAAACTGGCCAATTACAGCACACGTACCCCTGCTCCTGCGGTGACTCTTGCTGAAGCTTCTGCTCCAGTGAACTGTGATTCTCTCCACCCATCCCTTGTCCTCTCCAATATCTGGGACAGCAATTCTCCTCTGACCTCACTTCTCTGAGAGATCCAAGAGACTGTCTTCATTTTTCATCTTATCCAGGTTTTTTATTGGTAAGACAGAGTGGATACTTTTAATTTCCTTACATGCAAGATTGAAAATCAAAAGTTCTGTTTTCTTCCTTACTGACAGTTCTATCCAATTTCGGATAAATATCCCACAGAGTTTGTTTTGACTAGGTTGCCTGATGGTAACCTATAAGTGTATATGTATATTAACAACCAGATGCTAAATTTCTTTTGTTGAGGAAATATTATTTTTCAGCTGTGCCCACAATGCCGGGTTCTTTTCAGCAGGTATCCAATAAATGATTAATCATTAATTAGTATTTGTTAGTAGTTTCTAATCTATGAGCACCCCTTTGGTATGTCAAGAAATATTGTGACTGTCTCTGCAGCTGTAAGTGTAAAATACTCTTGATTATAGAAACGTACAGTAATAGAGGCAGTCACTGTGGCATAGTAGGCTCAGCCTCCACCTGCAGCACTGGCATCCCCTACGGGCACCAGTTCGTGTCCCAGTTGCTCCTCTTCCAATCCACCTCTCTGCTTATGGCCTGGAAAAGCAGCAGCAGATGACCCAAGTGCTTGGGCACCTGTATTCCCTTGGGAAATCCAGAAGAAGTCCCTGGCTCCTGGTTTTGAATCAGCTGAGCTGTGGACATTGCAGCCATTTGGGGAGTGAACCAGTGGATGAAAGCTCTCTCTCTTTGGCTCTCCCTCTCTCTGTCTCTTACTCTGCCTTTCAAATAAATAAATGAAATCTTTTCCAAAGAAATGTACAATAATAAAACCTACCAGAAATTGATGATGCATTTATGAAGAATATGCATGTTATTAATCAAAAAATATTATAATAATAGTAGATATATAGATTTGTAAGACTAAAATTTATTATATCTATAACCAGTGATACTTTCTAAAAACGTGATACAGAGAATTCCTTGCACAAACTGTACTGCTTAACTTTCCTCATCCTCATGATTCGTATCAGATTACCTAGAGTTCAAATTTTGATCTTGCTACTTACTAGGGACAGAGATTATTGGAGGTTGAAGGGGAGAAAATGACAGTTAATTTAACTCAATATGAAGCTCAGTTTCTTTCTATGAAAAAGAGTAATTATACTTACCTTGTGAGATGTTTGTCGAAATTAAATGACAGTTTGTAAACTAGCTGGTACAATCCCAGGAAGACAGTAGGTCAGTCTGAGAATGTTAGTTTTCTTCCCAATTTTCTCATATATTATATTTTGAATTAATTCCCAAGCAGACAATTTGTCTTTATAGATGAATTCAAAGGGTTTTTGTCGATAGAATGAAAAAATTAAAAATCTCTGTAATTTAGTCATTTCCCTCTCAGCTTCAGCTGTCAATAAACTCCAAACCAAATGTACTGCTCAAGTATTTTCATCTGCTCAATTCCTATTCCTGCCAGACTACATTATTTTGCATCTTTCATAGATACGGGTCAGGTTTTAATTAAATAATCTCAGTTTTCTCCAGATATTAAATTCATAAATATCTATTTGGGTATAAATCATACATATGCATTAAAGCATAAGAAAACTCACGATTTATTCTCAGCTCTCCTTCTAAATAGCTTATATGCTTAGGCATGTAATTTAATAGTAATAGGTCTCTGTAAAATTAAGTCAGTTCTGTGACCAATTACTATGCAATTATCTTCATCGTTAAATAGAGCCACATGGAATGAAGACACACCATGCTCTATGTAATTTTATTTCTGTTAATTTTCAAAGATAGAAAATGAATGTGCATCTCATTAAAATGTCTACTAACACTCCTCTTAAACAATCTAAAACCTTAATATATATATATATATATTAAGTATGCCTATATAAAATATATATTTAAGTCTCTACAGCCAATATGGTTTTGGCTTTTAATGAAGAAAATACACTTTAAAGTCCCCTTGAAAAAATCTGAACTTCCACTTGGGACATTTAAAGCTGTATCTTTCTAAAAACACCCCCTAGTAGAAGAAATATTAGATTCATGGAGAAATAAGAAAGAGTGTTTGGTGAATGTTTGTACTTAGAGCACAGAATCACTGCAAAGGCAGGTATTATTTTCATAAGAGCCTTAAGTAAGCTGACAAATATGTACATATTTCTTAAAAATATTTTTAAAACTAAATTAATCATAGCTTGTTATTTATTTTATGAAAAGAAAAAAATCATGTTTCATATAATAGATGGTAAAATGAACTCTCTTTTCATTAGCAGTGATAAATTCATAAAAATTTATCCATAATTTCTCTATATAAATGCATAATATATTTCCATGCCTTGGTATAATTTACTTAGTCTCTTAGTACACCACCTTGTTAATAAATGTTTATTTGTCTTGATGTTAGATTCTTTTAAAAATTTTTATTTATTTGAAAGGCAAAAAGAAAGCCATATTCTCCATTGGTTCACTTCCCAAATGCCTTCAACAACTGGAGCTGGGCCTACCTGAGGCCCTGAGGTGTGAATTCAAACTAGGCCTCCCACTGGGAGGCAGGGACTCAAGTATTTGAGTCATAATTCGATGCCTCCCAGAGAACAAATCAGCAGGAAGCTGGAACCACAAACAGAGCTGAAACTCAATAGCAGGCATTCCAGTATGGGATGCAGGGGTCCCAAGCAACACCTTAAACACGATGCAGAACACTCACCATCATGATGGTTTCTTTAGTAATTTTTCCTTTGTTATTCTTTTAAATTATGGGAACAAAAATGAAATCAACTTAGGATACAAATGCATGTATTAATTCAATTCCCAGTTATAACGTGCCTTGATTTGCTAAGAAAAGCAAGCATTTCCAGATGTAATGCCTAATGCTAGAGATTCTTATTTACTTATCACTTGTAACTGTCTACTATAGGCCAGTATAACGACAAATTCCCATACAGCCTTTCTGTCATTTACACTGAACCAATATGAGGATACTACAACAAGCTCATAAAATATAACGTATATTTTCCAGGAGCTTCGTGAAGATTCTTTATGTGTTTATATGTCTTCAAACAGACCATCCATCATCTAATTTGATACTTATGACCTTCCGAGTGCACAATTTTCTGGGTAGAAAAGTAGAGTGTATCTATACCACAACAAATTTTTACCTATTAGAACCTATTTATTCCTTAGGCAGCTACTGGTAGGAATTGAAATGTGTAAAAATCAGAAAGCCCTCATGAAAGTAAAAGAAAAACTATTTGTAACTTCTACCCATAATAACACGACTTCATCCTTTTTCAGTAGTTGTCTCATTTTCTAAAAATGACTTCTAATATCTTTAAAACAGATTCAGTAGATTGGTTTAAATTACTACAAGGACAGGAAACATCAGAGATTAACATTATATTATACAGAATAGGCTAATTTAAAATCTGGCTTTCTCAAAGAAAACAAAAGATGTATAAGAAATACTTTAAAAGCGTGGTCTCTTTTTCTCCTGTACTTATGCTAACAATATTTCAAGACACATGAAGTGTTCTAAATACCAATGGAATGCTGGCAATGCTAAGGTATGTAAATTATGGGTAAGAAAACCCAGGGTTAATTCATAATCCACCCGAGAATAATGTTTTCAAGGGTTCCATATGCTACTTCCTATGCTAAATGTCTTCTTTTCACACATGCTAACATTCTGGATTCATTGTAGAGTATCAACTGCAGGAAGAGAATTTCACCATTTTCTTTGTCATTTGATATTTGTAAGTTACGAATAGGGTATTGGATGTGGGGAAGTTAGGTAGCATATTGGAGAGTACTAACTTAGAAAACCATCTATCTGGGTTTAACTAGTTTCATAATGTTAATACATCACTTTTCTAACAGTTATAATTTACTCAATGTTCTGTGTTTACAAAATGTGTTTTTGAAAAAAGCAAAATGCAAAATCGATGGTTATTTTTTAATAAGAAAGAAAAATTCAGGACCGGTGCTGTGGCATAGTGGGTTAATGTTCTGCCAGCAGGGTGATATCCCATGTGGGCTCTGGTTCTAGTCCCAGTTGCTCCACTTCCAATCTAGCTCTCTGCTATGGCCTGGGAGAGAAGTGGAGGATGGCCCAGGTCCTTGGGCCTCTGCACCCGCGTCGGAGACTGGGAAGAAGCTGGCTCTGGCTTCTGGCTTCAGATCGGTGCAGTGCCGGCCATTGTGGCCATCTGGGGTGTGAACCAACGGAAGGAAGACCTTTCTGTCTATCTCTCCCTCTCACTGTCTTTAACTCTGCTTCTCAAAAAAATAAATAAAATCTTAAAAAAAAATGAAAAGAAAGAAAAACTCTAAAGAATACAAACCTTCCTTGTTTTCTCAGAGCCTATGGATTAATGTCTTTCTTAGTCCTTGTCCAATAGAACTTGTAATTTTTTGTTTCCGCCTGGAAGGTCTACAATCTGGCCTAAATAGAGCCCACTGGCTATTGATGTGGTTGTTCACTAAAAATGATGACATAATGGTTTAAGTGTGTCATTAAACTGACCCACTGGAATAATCAAGTCCCCAGGAAAGAGTGAGGTGAGCAGAAGAGAATGCACATAATTCAGATACCTCACTCCTGCAGCCCGTTTTCCTCACCTTCCAGTTTATCAGTGTGCTTGGAATCTGTCTGTAGTCCCACAAAGTGTTGCCAGCTCTTTCATCAGGGATACACAGCTCTGAAGTTCATTCCTTCAGAGTCCTGCCCTGAATGCCCTCACCTAATTTAATTCATTACATATGCATCGTCTTTTACAGACATGGCACATGCATCTGAGAGCTTTGAAGTTGAACAAGACAGAGTTTCTTCGTGATCTGTCTTTTAACTTCAGGACATTGTCTTGCAGGCTCAGCCTGGTTGAGCAGGAGCAAGCTGTAATAATTCTTTTGGTTCTGAGCCAAGTTCTTGTTCTCCCAGCCCACATTTCTTTCCAGATAAAGACTATGGTGAGTCAAAGAGGTAAAACTTCGTGACTTAACAGATATGTGATGATTTTGACAGTCTCTCTGATGCACAACAGGCATTTATATAGACTAGAGTTATCCATTATATATATATATACATATACATATATATATATATATATATATATATATTCAGACCACGCCCTTACTCCAAGGCAGAAATTCTTGCCAAATATCAACTTGCATTTCTTCTCAGGTGTGATAGGGAGACGATTTGTGACTCCATCTCTTGCTGCTGTGTGTGTGTGTGTTTCTTCATTGTAATGATTTTACCAGAGGAATGCTTTAATCAGACTAAGAGAACTCATGGCTAAACACTGCATCTTACCAAACTTTCCTTGTGTTTTTGAATTAGTAAAATGTTTTCATCAAAAGACGGTAAATATTCTACCAATGAAACTGTGTTTCTCTCCATTTTTGATTATGATGATAGTATTGTTGGTGTGGTCACGGTGGAGATGATGGGCATGATGGCGATGGTGATGGCAGTGGTGTTAGTGCTGGTGGTACTGGGGGTACTGGTGGTGGTGGTGATGTTGATGGTGATAGCTGTTGTGACGATGTGATAGCGGTAGCGATGATGATGGTTATTTTTGTTAATGTTGCTGTTATTAAATAGTGGATGCTGAAATTACTATTAATTTTGTTGCCATTATTATTCTAGTGTTGTATCTCTATACTTTTCCTCAAGTTGAGGTTGAACTGTATAGTTTCCCTGAAATTGTTAATGACCTTTTAAATCATGTTGTTTCTGTTAGCTAATATTCATCCCTCCTATAAAATATTTTCCATTCTGAAATGTGCTTTTAGTCAGTTATCTCATTTCAATGTGATCTGGTCATGAAAGTATCTTTTCACTCACCTCAATCAAAAATAACATATCCTGAAATTCTCTGCATGTCCTTCTTGTTTCATTTCTTTTAGCTGTATTATTTTACCACATGAGCTAGATCCTAAGAGAAAAGAGGAAGATGTTATATTACTAGGTTTCATAGCAATTGTCAAAATACATACATACAAATACATGAAAGATTAACTATATAGCCTACATAAAATATAAACTCCGCAATACATTCTTACAAACTATAGTAAATGAGCTTTAAAAAGTTCTTGGAAAATACATATTATGATGAGATATGCGTGAGTTTCAACAAATAATTTGGATTAAAATGAAAATAAATTTATCTCTAACTTCCATTTTCCATGAACTTTTTGAAGTCCCTTTGTATACTCTAAGAATGCCTAGGCATTTGACCAGCAAGCAATGTGTTTTACTACACAGATTTGACCTATTCTTCTGTCTGTTAGTCTTAGTTGTACCCCATTCATTCCAGTGTTTCCCAATGCACTTTTCATTTTCGTTTCAGAATAAATTCAAGTCTTGTGCTATTTGCTGAAATTTAAATCTTTCTTTACAATGTTCTCTGGGCAAGAATAGAAATATAGAATTTACTGCTTTTTCATATGTGATAAAATCTTGAGGGACCCAACAAGTAGTAGTATTCTTTCCTACCCAGGCTCTGAAAACTTTGTAAATTAAGACACAGAATTTAAATGCACAAGAATTAAACATTATATGTCATCAAGCCGGGTGGTGGCACGCATCCCCGTGGTTGAGACAACCATTGAGATGCCTGCCCGCACCCCGTGTCTGAGTTCATGTGTTCGAGTCCAGGCTCTGCTCTGCATTGCAGCTTCCTGCTGGTGTAAACCCTGGGAGACAGCAGTGATGGATCAAATAGTTGGGTCTGCCAATCACATGGGAGACTGGATTGAGTTCCTGGCTCCTGGCTTTGGTCCAGCCCAGTCCTGGATGATGCAGACATATAGGGAGGAGCTCTCCCTGTCTGCCTCTCCCTTTCCCCACCTCCTTCCCAAATAAATAAATATTCAAAAGAAAACTTTGGGGCTGATGCTATGGCACAGTGGGTTAAAGCCCATGGCCTGTAGTGCTGGTATCCAACATGGGTGTGGATTTAATTCCTGGCTGCTCCACTTCTGACCCAGCTCCCTGGTAACGTGCCTGGGAAAGCAGCAGAGGATGGCCCAAGTCCTTGGGCCCTTGCACCCCTGTAGGAGACGCAGAATAAGCTCCTGGCTCCTAGCTTCAGCTTGGTCTATCTCAGGCCCATCTCTGGCCGTTGCCGCCATGGTGGGAGTGGTGAACCAGTGGATACAAGACCTCTCTCTCTCTACCTGCCACTATCTCTCTAACTCTGTCTTTTGACTAAAATAAATATTTGAAATAAAAAGAAACATTAAAAAATGTCTCATAAAAATTTAAAATTTCATAAATGACAAATATGAAATTATACCAGAGCTGTCAGAATGTGCTGTCACCTGCACAACAAGGGACAGGCTGTAGGAACACTGTCTGTGTGGGGGACAGTGCTTCTCATGCCCCAGTCACAGGGCAGAACGTATTGGACTGGTGTGGTCCAGGGACGACTGTGACATTAAAGAATGGGAAACACCTGTACTTCATCTGCCATCCATTTCCTAGGAAAGCACACAATAGGAGACTGGGTTGCTCTCCTTCAATTCTCAGCAAGCAAATTCATTCCTGCTCCCTCTACTGCAGGAAAAGACTGACGTGGAGAGGCCAGGAATGTTCCAGCAAGAGTTGCCTTTTTTATATAGAAGAGAATATTAGGCACGAAGAATCAGCATTAACTCCGTGACCCACCACACTCCTTTGAAAACAATCCTGTACTTTTCCAAGTGGCTGGCTTCCAAAGAATCTCAGCTAGAAGGCATACACAAAACAAACACACTTCCAAAAGAAGTCTGGAGGTTTCAGCGAGGAGAGATCATTGCTCCAGGGTGCTGCTCCAACATCTGGCAGAAATGCACAAAAAGCAGTGATCCTCTCCCCAAAAAAGGGGCAAGAATTATACATCCCCCTTCCCTGATTGCGACGCTCTTGCCACACCACAATCTTGGGTCCTGTTCACTATATAAACTCTTGTTTGCAGACAACCACATGGCATTTCACAGTGCTATCAAATTCTGTCTCAAAAAGGACTACCACAATTTTACAGGCTGGGCCACTAAAGTATACGTTACTATAAGAGTCCACAAGAAGGAGTCATGAAGATTGGGTTACAGAAAACACAGTAGAACCACTTCATGCAAAATCTCCACATCTTTTGCATGTCTTTCTGCATTTCCACTTTCTGTTAAAAATGTACCTTTATCTTATAATTGGCTAAAAACTACATCATAGGATTTGTGTTGTAGAGGATATTAAACATTCAATTACATTAGGGATACTTTGTTGTTGTTGTTGTTGTTTCTTGACAGGCAGAGTTAGACAGTGAGAAAGAGAGACAGAGAAAGGTCTTCCTTTTCCGTTGGTTCACCCCTTAATGGCCGCTGTAGCCAGTGCACTGCGCTGATCCGAAGCCAGGAGCCAGGTGCTTCTCCTGGTCTCCCATGGGGTGCAGGGCCCAAGCACTTGGGCCATCCTCCACTGCACTCCCGGGCCACAGCAGAGAGCTGGACTGGAAGAGGAGCAACTGGGACAGAATCCGGTGTCCCAACCAGGACTACAACCCAAGGTGCCAGAGCTGCAGGTGGAGAATTAGCCTAGTGAGCCATGGCGCCGGCTAATTGGGGATACTTTTTAGCATCTTGTGTTATTTTGATATTTTGGTGTAACCATACACATATAAACCATAGATTTAAGCAACAATCTCAGTTTATTGCAATTGGCCATAATTTTTACCTTTCTGATACTCAAATTTTGACAGCTTGACCACTAACAACTGTTTTCTTATGCTGACCTCTTTGTCCCTTCAACACAACTACAGTCTTTTCTGAATACATGTTTGCTTTCTTACAATAAAATATTTCAGGTCCATAACTATTTGTTGTGCCTCAAGACATGGTAGTAGCTATTCTCCCAGGAGTCTTAGCTGCCTTGGTAAAGGGTATCAGTGCTCAAAACCTGGGGTCAAGAGAAGCATGGGACTAATTCCTTTTGAGTAATGCAGCTGAAAGATAACTGATTAAAAAAAAAAGAAGTGAAAAAATCCTTAGGGAGAGTATTTCCTCTAGATTATGAGTTTACATTGACAATTTCAAATTATTTCTCTCTTCTGTGTCTGCTTTTCTATTTATATATTGCTGTAACATAAATGTTTGATAACCCAGTTTTCTTTCCTTCTGAAGTAGACTCTACTTTCTTTGGCCCAATTGTCACCGTGCCATTTCTATATTCTGGGTTCTACCAAGCTCCGCTTGCACTGAAGATCACTTGATAACGCTTGCCTATCTTCCTTCATTGCTTTTCCGCCAATGCATCCTTGAAGGATTCCAATATGGATGGGTTAAGTCTGTCAGTATCCTTCAAAGACATCATCTCTGATTTTGAGGAAATGGAGATGTCACCTAGCCCAGGGATGATAGACAATTTGAAAGCAAATGTGTCTAACTATACACTCAATGGAAGTTATCAGTGAAACACAGAAGAAAATAAAACATCAGTTCACGTGGTTTTCTCCTCTAAACTCCACTCTCTCCCCTTTGTAGTGTGGTTTGCCCATTTTATTACTTTGTCACTGGTGTTTGATTATGAGGACAGTGCAGTAGCAATTCTATATTTGCCTTTTATTTAGATTTCTACCATTTTCATGAGACATTATTTCAGATTTCCACTTGTAACTAAGCTAAAGGAATTCAGAATATTATAGCAATGAAAAGTATGGTGTAAACATATAATTTTTCTATACATTAAAACATACAAAACTGGAGTAAATGTACATTTGCTGAAGAAAGAAAATAGTCAACTTAGAAATTCAAGATGTGGCCAGCGCCGCAGCTCACTAGGCTAATCCTCCGCCTGTTGTGCCGGCACCCCGGGTTCTAGTCCTGGTTGGGACGCCAGATTCTCTCCAGGTTGCTCCTCTTCCAGTCCAGCTCTCTGCTGTGGCCCAGGAAGGCAGTGGAGGATGGCCCAAGTGCTTGGGCCCTGCACCCACATGGGAGACCAGGAGGAAGTACCTGGTTCTTGGCTTCGGATTCGCACAACGCCAGCCATAGCGGCCATTAGGGGAGTAAACCAAAGGAAGGAAGAACTTTCTGTCTCTCTCTCACTGTCTATAACTCTCTCCCTGTGGTCTAACTCTGCCTGGAAAAAATTTAAAATTTAAAAAAATTAAAAATAAAAAAGAAATTCTAGATGCATCAAATTATAACTTCATTTATCAGAAAAGAGAGTCACAGATTCTGAATTGGAGCATCAGAGAAAGAAGTCAGATGCTTGCTTTTAAGTAAAATCTGACATGTCCAAAGGTCAATTATTTTTACACCAAGTAACTTGAAGATATTTGAAAAGAGCATAGCACTTCAAGGTCAGAATATGTTACTATGAGGGAAACAGTTTGGCATGCACATTTCCTGAGAAACGTGAACCCCATACTCCCCTTGGAATGGAAATCATGCAATGCTATGGGCTTGGCTGAAAGATGGGGCTTCACATCATGTATGTTTTCTCATATGTACAAATTATCCAATGGACTTGGCCCAGGCAACAGGCATTAATTTAGCTCACCACGCATCACAAATTATAACAGAGTGGACAACTGGGATGTCTTCCAGGGTTATGCGTGTGTTGTGTGGTGATTTGGCACTAATATTTTTCTCAGCTTCTGCTCATCAGCAGTACAAAGTGGATTCATTCTTAGGATTCCTCTTGTCTGCAATTCTGACATCCCTGGGTTACCTCAGTCAGCACCATTGTAGTCTGTACGCGGGGCTCCGTGTGCTGCAGAAGATGCGCTAAACCCTTAGGCTTTGCCATCTGAGCAAAAAGTTAATTCATTAGGGACTTTAAATGCATTGCACCCTCTTTGAGTGAAACCTCTACACAGGTGCACGTTCCCTGGGCTATTTCTGGGTGGTGTCTCAGATGAAGCAGAGCTGGTGTTAATATCAGTGTATCTCACAAAAAAGAAGGTATAATCTAAATGATTGTCCAGAAATCCCCATCATCATTTCTAACTTGTGAGAGCCCTTGACTCTTCAAGAACATCATGCATTTTGCATTTGTTTCTGTCTTTATTTGGGATTTGGTCCTCTTTGCCCTTCAAAATTTGAGACTAACAGATCTAGTTCAAAGAAGGAAATGTAAAGCATTGAGAAAAAGCCTTTCCTCCTACTTAGTTGAATGTAATTATTAAAGGGCACAAGATACTAGTCCATACTGTAGTGTGTGCTTGCTCAGTGTGGTGATTTGACATTTGTTTACCAACCTCCACCCTAGGTGCTAAGGACATGCTGGTGAATCAAATGTGAAAAGCTCACCCCTTGTGATACTTGGATTCCATATCAACTATAGTTCATGGTTCCCCAAGGAGAGTTATTTTCCATTATTTTTGTTTATTGTTTTTACCTGGTTTCAGAAAATAAGGTAACAAGTTAGGTTTTTTTCTTTGCTGTTAATTGTAAATCAGTTATGTTTGTTTGTTTTTTTAATACAATACCATCGTGAGAAGACTAGAAAGCAGCCGGTCTCACCAACATCATTTTAGCAGACTTGTGCTCATTGCATAGTGCAGGTATCCATGTGTGCAGTGACTTACTGTGGTCAGTTATTATTAACTCTAGCCAAATACAACCTCCACACACATGCACACAATGCCTCCTCACACTGACCTGGCAACTGCTAAGTGTTTACTATAAATCTCTGGACCTGACTAAAATTGTTACATTGGCTCTGGAATCAACTTTTGTGTTAACCTTCAACCATTGACGACATTTTTCTATGTTTGTCCAGTTTGCTGAATCATAGGAAAAAAATCATTATCAGGACTTCCACTAATAGAGTGCCAACCATCACAGTCTCATCACAGTCCCTCACTGCTAATGAAAAAAATAGTAAAGCGAGAGATTATGTTTTTACCGTCAGTGTTCTAGCGTATCCTCCATGTCTGGAATGGCTGTGAGGCTGCCTTCCGGGCACAGAAGCAAGCAGCTCACAGTGAATAGCACAGCAAGTGCCAGTTGATACATTCTCTGGGGTTAACTGCAAAGGCCCCTCCTTTATCAGAAGATCAGCCATTCTACTACAGACTTCTTATTGTCCGGTCCATTCTGTGCAGGGAACATTTGGGTTGCTTTTGACACCATATGTGCTCCGTTTCTGCCGGGATCTCCTTCCAACTGTGTGGCACACAGCGTTTGAATCACCACACTGAGCAAGCACCAGCCTGCCTTTCTTTCATAATTGCCTTTCATTCAGTAACCGGTGAGATAGGGAAGACCACAGGAGCTCATAAAGAATATTTAGGGCTCCTGGGGAGATGAAACATTTCTGATAAGAACATATTTTGCATTCTCTCCACTTAGACTGTGAATTACTGCTGAATACATCCTGTGTTACTATAGTAATTGATTTACAAAATAGCTTTTATGTAGCACACACAAACTCACTCTTTTGCCAAATGCGAAAGATTTTCAAATGCAACAGTTTGGTAGAGCAGAGAACCTGCTGAGCTGAAAAGCAAATACAGCTATCTGATTAATTGATTCTGACCTCATAAATATTATACTTTGGGGTCTCTAATGGAACTTCCTGAGGGTAAATTGTATGGTTCACCTCATTCATTTATATCTCTGGCTGACAGATGTACATTGTAAAATGTCACTGACTATGCTGGCAATAAATGAGGTATAACATCAGCATCTTGATTCTGTGGTGAGATTTTTATGGAACACTTTTGTTAAATGATTCCAACAGTAGTAAAAACATTACAATGTTATTGACTATACGTAGCCCTTCTGTTTTAACCAGTTGACCAGCGATTCATGTTGATCTTCTTTACTTACAGCTAAAATTTCTGCACTTATCAAGCAGGTTTCTATTTTAAAATACACTATCTCTCCTCCATAACTGACAATTGTTGACTGTTAGATAGAAATTCTAGGTGTTCTGATTGTTGCATTATTACAATTTTTATTTACATAATTAGAGACTGAGGCAAAATTTCAAACTTGAAAATGAGGCAAAACTCAAGAAATTTCTATCACAAATTGAAAGTCTACTTAGAATTTAAAATTTTAGCTTCATGGCAATTACAATGTTGCTTTATTTCATTTAAAGGATCATTTATAATGTTAGAAATTTATAGAATAAAAGGAAAAATAACACTATTTTATAAAATAATGTAACAACATATTTAATACTAATATAATTTGCATTTTCTCAGGAAGATATAACATCTGCTGTGAAAATGTATTCTACAAGTACTGTAGCTTAAAAATATCCAAAAATTAGTAACATTAATCTTTTCAATGAAAGGGTAATTATACTAAAGACAATTTAGCTTCAAGAAAAGACTAATAACAAAACCTGCATTTCTGCCCAGTGGAACAATTTAAACATACATAAGATGCCATTATTATTATTTTTGTTTGAAATTCCTGAAACTCAAGAAAATAGAAGAAAATCCATTTTTCAAAAGTCATATTAGAAAAGGCATCTAGTTCTTTTCATGATTAAAAGATTGAGAATATCTTAATATGATAGACAAAATATCTTATTGTTAATTTGGTTATCAACATTTGGACACAGCATGGATTTTCTTTGTTTCATCATAATTGCCTACAAGTTATTTAATTATCATTACAAATTTGAAAGGAAAACACTTTTAACCCACTTCAAATGAGAAACAGGAATACAGAGAAGTGAGGAAGCCTGAGTATGGTTCGAAGAAGCCAGTGGTTGAGTCCAATATTATCAAACTTCAGGATTGAATTCAGTCACTTGTATGTGCTCAGTCTGCCTTTTACATTAACTTTAGCCAGCTAAACTAGCAACCACAATACTCTGAAAAATCCACCAATAATTGCTGGTGTGATTTGTGAATTTACACTTTAAGTTTCTGAGTAAGAAGCAAATGGAAAAGCACACGGCCTTGGCTGTAATGGACACAACCACATTTGGCACAACCACTGATACATGTGGCATGGAAGTTTCTGGATCTCGCTAATGAACAATAAGTAACTAAACTGTGTGCCATTGACATATTTCCAGACTGGCTTGACTGACTCTTATACATCTGCCTAACGGTCACTTCTGTCTCTTGCAGAGGGAAGCCTGCCCACATCCACATTTCTCTTTATCTTGTTTTGTTACTTTTTTTTTCCCTTTAGAGATGAAGATTATACCTTTAGGATTATGAAAAAAAGAGACTAGACCTATTTATTGAAAAAATCTAGACTGCTAGATTAATCTATGGATAATTATAACTAAATACATTTAACTAAAAGTATGCTGATTTTTTTCAGATATGTATAAATGTAAACTCTATGCTCTATAATCATATTAAAAGAAGTAGTTAAAACATTTTCATTCTCTCTAAATGTCAAAATTTAGGTGGGAAAAATAGCACTGGGTACAGAAGTCTTTATTTTTTATAGCATTCACATGTTTTATGAATCTTTGACCAGTCCCCCAACAGCATATAAGCATCACTTTTATTAATGTCTACAAATGGACTTTATTTTTTAACAATTTCTACTAAAGTATTTATGTGGAAAATGTAATTGATATTTTGCTTAAAATCATGAAATTGATCATTTGGCAAACTGATTTGAAGATTAATGTGCTTTTGATTTTAAGTATCTAGCACAAATCCCAGCCAACTATGTTTCATTTTATTTTGATTTGTACCCTGTAAAGATATAAAGATATAAAAATAGTTGCTACATTGTATAGTAGCTTCTTGTTGTACTCTTAGATGGGCACTAACTGAGCAGCTTTGAAAAGATCTGTTTCCTTTAAGCTCTCCTCAAAGAAATTTTGAGATCAAACAATGTATTTGTAAGCTTCTGTATACTATCACCTGACTACTAAAATATAGGGCAGGCAGTCACAAAACAGCTCAATCTGAAGCACCATTTTGCACGACCCTTGTACCTTTGTAAAATTCTCCCACAGTTGAGTGATCCATAACTCTGAATGGTACATTCATTTTTTTAAGGGTTTGGGAGTTAATGAAGCAGAGGTCCAGGGTTATAACAGTTTCATGGCTATTTCCAAAGGTGTTTTGTCAAATCTCCATAGAAAAGCAAATGCCAAGTTTTTCTAAAATCCCTCCAGGACTGCAGTATACATGGGACAAATAGCACTGCAAATCAAGACCTCTTCTAATCCAATAAAATAATTTCTCAGGTACTCATTGGTCTGCAATTAATCTCAACATATTTTTGAATCATTCTTCTTTCATTGCCACCCATAAAGGGTAGATTTGCTACTCTTCTTTTCAGACACACCTTAATGAGATGTTCTCTAAATTCAAATGTCAAGTACAAAACTACTCTCCGCTATGAAAGCAGGAGCTCATCTTAGCTCCACATTTTAATTTATCCTGGGACCAACTAGGCAGATGGAAGAAAGAAAAGGAGAATGGTTTTGCATTCCAGTGGCAACTTAATGCTTTGATGAATCCTGCAACATTTACACACACACACACACACACACACACACAAACACAGGAGTTTTAATTTATTTGAGATACTTTGCCTCACATTTGAAGCTCCATACTTTGTGTCTCCAGCACTTGGATTTCCTTTCTACATAGTTGCACTTATTTTTCTTATGTCCTCCAGCTTCTGTTTGCTCAAATGTAATAAAAATTAGCAATATTATAAAATTTAAGGATTTTTTGAAGACTTACATGTTTATTTATTTGTGTGTGTGAGAGAGAGACAGAGAGAGAGAATCTTCCACCTGCTTCTTCACACTCCAAGTGTCCCCAAAAACCAGAGCTGGTTCAAGCCGAAGCCAGGATCCCGCAACTCCATCCTGGTCTCCCACGTGTGTGGCAGGGCCAAGAATGTGTCCATCTGCTACTGACTTGCAGTCACATTGGTGTGAAGTTAGATTGGAGGCAGAGTAGGCAGGACTCGAATGGGCACTCCAATGTGGAGGCAAGGGTAACCACAGCACTGGCCCCTTATGATTGTCATGATGATTTACACTTGAAATAATTCATATGGTGTTCTTCAAATAGTGGCTGGAATTTAGAAAGAATACAAATGAAAGCCATTATTATTATATTAATAATATGATTGTATTTATAATCTAATTATTATGAACAATCAAAAAGATGAAGAAAGAAAAAATAAAAGGGAGGAACATGAGATCAAACGAATTGGAAAGGAATCTTGTGTCTTTAGAGATCAATATAAGAGTGAGGATAAGGGGCTGGGGCTGTGATGCAGTGGGTTAAAGCCCTGGCCTGAAGCAACGGCATCCCACGTGGGGGCAGGTTTGAGTCCCGACTGCTTCTCTTCTGATCCGGCTCTCTGCTACGACCTGGGATAGCAGTAGAGTATAGCCCAAGTCCTTGGGCCCCTGCACCCACACGGGAGACCTGGAAGAAGCTCCTGGTTCTTGGCTTCAGGTAGGCACAGCTCTGGCCATTGCTGCCAATTGGGGAGTGAACCATCAGATGGAAGACCTCTCTCTCTCTCTCTCTCTGCCTCTCTTCTCTCTGTAACTCTCTGACTTTCGAATAAATAAATAAAATCTTTAATTAAAAAAAAAAAGAGTGAGGATAAAACACAATGCTCGAAGGTCTTCCCTATTCCAGTCTCTTTCCCCACCAACCTATTCTCTTTGATCCATGATGTCACTCATACATAACAAGCTGCTTTTTCTGAGCTTCCTAATACAACCAACACTTTGTATATTCTATTTCTTTTCCTTGGCACCATATAATTGCTCATTCTATAACCCACAGAACAATAATTGGCAGGCTTGACTGATTTTATATACAAGTACACATTTTATCCTCTCTAATAAATTTTATATAGCTTAAAGCAAAAGAACCTTACTAGACTTCTTGTCTCCGATCGCATCTATAAATATCACGGAATTGAATCAAAATTTTTGCTTTATTTATTTACATGACCAACTAGTATATCATGCTTTTTCAAAATTTATCTTTAAAAACAAAGATTTTTACACTATTTTATCCACTTTTTATTTATCATTGTTGTTTTTGAATAATATGGACACTTACCACTGGGAAGGGAAAACAGTTCTCAACCTGGCTGCATTTTAGAATCATGTAAGAAAGGTAAAAAAGAAAGAATTGGAGTGGGCATTTAGCCCAGTGTATCAGATTCTCACATTCTATTTCAGAGTCTCTGCGTCCAAATCCCAACTCTTATTCCTGACTCCAGTTTCCACCCAATGCAGACCCTGGGAGGCAGCAGTTGTAGCACAAGTAATTGGGTTCAAGCCACCCATGTGGGAGACTTTGGATTCCTGACTACTGGCTGCAGGCTCAGCCCACCCCAGGCCACTGTGGATTGTCACCTTCTGTAACTCCACCAAAGAGTGATTTTGAGCCCCTCCCATTATCACAGGGCACAACAGTAAAGCCGATAGGCGAAACCCTGGTGAAGTAAGAATCTGTAGATTTTGTGGCCAAGGACATGGAGATCTCCACTGAAACCAGAGTAAGCAACCTGAGGGCCAAATCCCTTTTAGCCAAGCAAAGATTAACAGTGTGATATAAAGCATTTGGCTTTGAGATCAGACAGATTAGAAATTGCATTCTAGGCCTACTGTGTATTTACTATGGGCAAGTCTCTTTGCTTGCATGACCTTTAATTTCTCATGTATAAAACGAGAACAATAATACCAACATTAAAGAGAAGCTGTGATTATTAAGAAAATACACATAATTTGGCTGCCAACTCCTAGCACATTAATTCCCTGAAACCCCTTGTGTGAACTCTTGGAACTATCTTCCTTCAAATCCTAAAGCACATTAGATGATTCTTAAGAAATATATTTACCCAGGGCTGCAGTGAAACCACACTGACCTTATTTCATGAAGGTAACAAATCATGACTTGCTATTTGTGAGTTTCATCCTTGAATTCTGCTTATATCTATTTGCCAGAGACTTCTAAGTTTATAGGTTGCCCTTTAAAAGACACAGAATTACTCACGCCCTTAAAAATCCTGGACTTGCATCAGCCAGAAACGTTGAGATTCACTCCTTCCCACCCGCACACCCATCTTCATTTACCGTCTTTCATCCTTTATACATGACACTTTTGGCACAATGCCTGGAAGGGAACTCATGACCCATAAAGTTAACTTACCTCGGGAGTAGTAGACAAACAGGCTTAATTTAACCCAGAAGACACCAAGAAATAATAACTTGGAAATTTAGAACAGGCTGAGCTAATGCATGGGCTGCCTTGAGAACTATCATTTATAGTAGAAGGTATAGCACTTGGGCAGGGATTAGCTCACTCGGTGGCAAGGAGCCAGCAGCCACGTTTCAACTTTAATTATAACATAACTGCTAGGTTTCTGCTCTACATATTCTAGGGAATTTTGTTGGCCAAGAGTGTCCATCTGTCTTATGCCTAAGCAAGCCACCATGAGTAAACTTGTGACTCAGGCAAAGGTAGGGTAGTATGTTCAGGGCTACTTCAGATCACTCCCCACTAATTCTTCTCAAAAGAGAAAATCATAAAATTATAGCCTCATTATGTAAGTTTGGATCCTTAGGTATCCCTAACTGGAACAATTCTTTTAGTGTATTTGAGAATGTATGAATGTATTTTTAAGAAAGTAAGGTCAGGGTGGGGGCTGGTGCAACTAATTTGGAAACATTTTATTTCAACAACTTATCTCTGGCACCCAATTCAACACTTCTGAAGTGGATAATAGGAAAATTAAGAAATACGAGTGACCTAGAGTCCAAGAGAAACCATGGAATCTGGTGTTGTTATTATGAGGCTGTCTTTTCCAGTCTATTTGACTTCACAAATCTGCATTCACCCTAGAGCTGGAAGGCAGTTACTGCAAGGAAGAACCACTCAAGAATCTTCCCTTGTTGACTTAACAGCAGACACCAGTGTGGGCTAATGGGAACTTTCATACTTGACTGGTGCTTCTTATTCTTTTTCACCTTTTGACTCTTTCCTGCTCCTAAATGCAACCTGTGTAGGGGAGAAGCAATGTCAAAGACCAACCGCCCAGAAGGGATAATGTATTCTGCTGAACCAAGAGGAGCTAACACCAGGCTAGAGAAAAGCATGGATTGAAAGAGAAGGACACAGCATTTCTCCTTCTTATTGCTAATGGCAGTTCATTATGATTTTCAGAAAGGGGTATCTTTGCTCAATAGCTTCCCTAGTCCTAAGTTGAATGATACCTGCTAAATATGAGATAGTTTTCAATTGTGGACTAGAATCAGAAGGAGACACATACTAGAGTCACTCATTCTTTTATTTAAAAATGTTTATTTAGCCCCTGCAGTGTGCAGAGGATACTGCTAGATGCTAGCAATATGAATAATAAGAACAGGAGAATTCCAAACAGCCATAGTTCAGAAGGGACATAGATATATGTACAAATAGCTTCAACATCACATGGTACAACAGTGTATGAAGCCTTTTCCACAATTTCATTAGAACCCCAGTTAAGTAAAAGAAAATATCAGTCTAGCTTTAGGAATTAGGGATTTTCATTATATAAGTGAATTTTATCAAGCCTTGAAGTTGAAATTTGAAAATAAAAGTTTCCCAGATGGAATAAGAAGGTGTTGAAGACCAAGGGAAAAGTACAGAAATAAGTAGATGAAGAGTAGCAGCAACATAAAGTGTGAATTAAGAAAGAGGCTAACAGCAGAAGCAATGTCTAGGATTGAAGACACCGGAGCAAGAAAGCAACAAAGTCGGATTCAGGGTTGGAAAGATTATGCAGGAAGGAGAGGCCTCGTATTGGAGGGGAGAGAAATCAGAGGCAGGGAGACTGCTGTGACACACCTGGGATGAAGATGATCATGACATTGGTGGTGGAGAGGAGAACAGAAATACGAAGCAGCACTTGAGCCCTCTTTGCATAGGCAGCAAAGTTTCTTATCTGGACAAACCTAAAAGAAGTTCATTGCTATGAGGAGATTTTAGTGATAAAATCGTATCCAGGAACATGTGGTTCAGGGAGCTGAAAAGTACAAGACATCCCACATTGGGCATGATTGCATTGTGAAATGTCCACACACACACACACACAAAGGGTACTCACTAAGTTTACTTTGGTGTAAAACTTCAGAAATCCATGCATAGCTTTTTTTTCTCAGTATGTATTTGCCATTAACTTTTTGAAGACACCCCCCACCCCCAATACACACACACACACACACACACACACACACACACACACATTCCAAGTGGTGAGTAACTTCCAGAGAACATTTGGTTTGGGGAAGATAAAGAACAGGTAGGTATAGAATGAAGGGACAGTTAGAGTCTCTTTTCTCTTTCTTTCCTTTAGTTTCTGACATTCCTTATCACAGAAAGTGCAGCATCCCACACAAAAAACCTCACTCAAAAAAACATCTTGCTGTATAGAAGGGCCCCTTTCTTTCTATAAACACTTCATAGTTTAAAATTAAATGCATCAGTCTCCCTTCTGATAAACAAAATGCCACTCAATTGCAAACAACATAAACCATTATTTACTCACAATTTAGCATGTGCTTATTGAGCACGTATGTGCCAATATTCACGTAGGCCCTGAGGATGGAAAGATATTAAACAACCCAAGAGCCTCATCATTTTTGACAGAATATAAAGTAATCTCTTTTCTGTACATTTCCTTTTGCCAACTTAAATTCAGTATTCTTTCTAAGACCTCTCTTTTCTTTTTTTTTTTTAAGATTTATTTATTTATTTGAAAGTCAGAGTTACACAGAGAGAGGAGAGGCAGGGAGAGAGAGAAATCTCCATCCGCTGGTTCATTCCCCAGATGGCTGCAATGGCCGGAGCTGCGCCGATCCGAGGCCAGGAGCCAGGAGCTTCTTCTGGGTCTCCTGCACAATTGCAGGGGCTCAAGGACTTGGGGCATCCTCTACTGCTTTCCCAGGCCATAGCAGAGAGCTGGATCGGAAGAGGAGCAGCCGAGACTTGAACCGGTGCCCATATGGGATGCCGGCGCTTTGGGCCAGGGTGTTAACCCGTTGTGCCACAGCACCGTCCCCTCTCTTTTCTTTAACACATGATCATCATGGTCTACCTCTAAGACAAAAAAGGTGAATAACACATAATAAAGTGGTTATGAATACACACATATCATGTGAATATATGGCAAGATATCTGAGTATCTGCTCAATTTAACTTGCAATCAGGTTACACATATTATCTATGAGAAGCAAAGTCATTCCTAGTTAGTTTTAAAACTAAAAATTCATTTTTCATTTTTCTCATTTTTCACCTTGTGCCTCTCCCTGTTGCCCACAGCTGTGCCTGCCTGTAGCTCTTGCACCCCTACTTATAGCCCCAGATGGTTCTTCCTACAGAAATATCCCTCATCTCCAGGTTAGTTTTCATCCTATAGTTTATATACAACAAGCCATGGAGTCCTATTGATCTTTCCTATTCTTCTATTCAGTTCTTCCCTGTACAGCATTGGAAATTAAGAGACATTTAATCCCACGTTCTGAGTCTACTACTAGAGATGACATTGGCTCTGATAAGACAGAAAGCCTTTTACAGCCTAGGAAACAAAGTCCGGTTTAATTGTGTAGTATGTGAGTATGTATTTGCATGTGACTATGAATTTGTATACAGTTGGCCCTCTCTATCCATAGATTCTGCATCTATAGATTCAACCAACTATAGTTTAAACATATTTACAAAATGGACTGGTGCTGTGGCTCCTAAGATTAAGCTGCAACTTACCACATTGACACTGACATCCCATTTCAAAGTGTTGGTTCAAGCCCCAGTTTCTCTGCTTCAGATCCGACTTCCTGCTAATGCACCTGAGAAAATGGGATGATAGCCTGAGTTCTGGATCCCTATCATTCATGTGGGAGACCAAGAGGGAGTTCATGGCTCTTGGCTTCAGTCTGGCTAAGACCTAGCTGCTGCAGCCATCTGGGGAGTGAAGCATTAGCTGGAGGATCCCATCACCACCCCCCAACCCTTTTGCTCTGCCTTTCAAATAAAGATAAATAAATAATATTTTAAAGATTATTTTATTTATTTGAAAGGCAGAGTTACAGAAAGAGAAAGGGAGAGACGAGAGAGGTCTTCAATTCACTGGTTCACTCACTAAATGGCCACAACAACCCTGCATGGGCCAGGCCAAAGCCAGGAGTCGAAGCTTCTTCCGTTTCTCCTACAGGGGGCAGGGGTCCAAGCACTGGCTGTCCTCTGCTGCTTTCTCGGGTACATTAGCAGGGAGCTGGATTAGAAGTCGTGCAGCTGCGCCACAAACTGGCACCCGTGTGGGATGCTGGTGTTGCAGGCAGCAGTTTTACTTGCTACACTGTAAAGGTCACCCCAACATAAATATCATTTAAAAAAATAGAAAAACATGCATCTTTGCAGTTTGTTTTCTTGTAAATTTTTCATTAACAATACGGCATAACAATCATTTATTTACTATTTACATTGTTTTAAATATCACAAACAACATAGAGATGACTTAAAATATACAGCCGATTATGTAGGTGATAGGCAAATACTAGACCATTTTACATCAGAGGCTTGGGCATCCATGGGTTTGTTAAGTGGGTATCTACAAATACTAAGGGGAATTTTATTAATATGGATATGTGTGCAAATACACATAAGGACATTTAGTATATACAATGTGGACTTGATTTTCATATCATGAGCAGGAGAGAAGGAATTATATTGTGACTTGATCAGATAAAATAAGCAGTAATGTGATCTTGTCAGGAGCTATGAAAGCAGAAGGAAGAACCCATAAAAGATCAGTATAAAGTGAGATTAACTTTGGACGGGACCAAGGATGTTCCTAAAGAGATATGATCACAGCTGGAAGGAGAATACTTTAGATCCTGGGGGACTGCCTCAGGTTAACACAGCAAAAACAACTCTACAAATGACCCCCTGGTGTCTTCATTTAAGGCTGAAATGGTCACATGTGGGTCCTAGGCCTTGCTGTAGTCACCACCATAAATCAGTGTCAACTTCAGGAAAGTAAAACCAGAGAAGCATCTTGCCTTCTTGTCCCCAGCCTGCTTTCTTAACACAGCCAACTGCACTGAGCCCTTAACTGGAGCAGATGTCTGGGGTCCAAGCTGCAAAGAACAGAAAGTAAATGATGTGGAAGAAAAGGAAGGAGGCAGCTCAACTGGATCTCAAGGGAGGTGTGATCCCAGCAACAGTTTCTACACTGAAATCCCAGAGCCCACTCTTCTCCCGTGTCCCTGTGTCCTGCACCTGCTCCAGAGAAGCAGCAGTTGGTGGCAGGGGGGTGGGAGATGGGGGGCAGGACCAGGGAGGCCAGGCCATTCATCCCAGTCCAGTCCCCACTGCACCACTCTTTTTGTTTAAACATTGTGATCCCATGAATTTTCATTAGTGGAAAAGAATCCACAGATTTTTTAAAAAATGTAAAATACTATTATAGGCAAGCAAGTAGAACACTAAGGGTCAGGACAAGTGTGTTGTCATATTGGCTCTGAGACATCATGTGTAAGTGGAGATAATATCAGGTTCTTTGTTTTCCACGTAGGAGTATATAAACAATCAAATACACCAATGTGTGTTAAAGGACTTTGTAAAACTACAAACTGTGATACCAATTTAAACACAGCATTTATAGCACTTAGCACACCACAGGTCATTTGTTTATGAATAGTGTTTCCCTGGTGGAGCTGAAGGCTAATCTTTCCTCACTTACTCTGTAACATGAGCGATGGTGTGCAAGGTGAAAAGCCCGTTGCTGCGACGCTACTCCTTGGTTCTGTAGTTTTGGAAAGGTTGTTATCTTGCACTGCATCATGGTATAGTGGGTTAAACTGCATTGCCTGCATCTGCTACATGTTCCCATTCTGCTACCAATCCAGCTTCTTGCTAATGTGCCTGGGAAAGCAGCAGCTGCCACCCACATGGGAGACTTGGATGGACAGATGGACTTCCAGGCTCTTGGCTTTATTTTGGCTCAGCCCCAGTCCCTGCAGCCATTTTAGGAGTAAACCAGCAGATGGAGACTGGACTCTCCTCTCTCTCTCTCTCTCTCTCTCTCTCTCTCTCTCTCTCTCTCTCTCTCTTTGTGTGTGTGTGTGTGTGTGTGTGTGCGCGCGCCTGTGTCTCCCTCCTTCTGTCACTCTTGTTTCAAATAAATAAAAAGATTGTTAACTTGCTATTGTTCCTTTACTCTGTTTTAGCAACAGAACTCTTTTTGTTGGGAGGGAGAAAGTGGTAATGAACTTTTATTTAGAATTTTATCATCATTATTATTATTTTAAGAATAAAGCAGGCTGAACCAGCTGAAATGGGAGGGGAACCCTCCTGGCTGGGATGCAGGACACCTGTGAGGACCCCCAGAGCTCAACTGGTCATGACTGAATTCTTCCCAATGCATATATTGCTGGGTTGGCACCACCTCCCAGATGCATATTTCGATACTGAAGTTTTATTCTGTCCTCTAAATAATGTCATTGTTTTTCCATTTTGTTTTAAAGCAGTGCAGGTCACTTGGAAATCCATAGTGATATTTTGGGTTTTACTTATTTATTTTTATTTATTATGGAGAGAGACAGAGAGAGAGAGAGAGAGAGAGAGAGAGAATGAATATGAATATATCTAGGACTATTCCATCTGAGAGACAGATAATTAATTATGGATATTTAATCAGCTGCTTCTCTCCGCAAATGGCCAAGAGCCAGAAACTCAGTCCAGATCTCCACGTGGGTGGCAGGGACACAAATACTTGAGCCATCGCTTGTTGCCTCCCAGGGTGCACTTTTGCAGGAATCAGAAGCAAAGCTGAGAGTGGAACCTAGGGACTCTGACATGGATGCAGGCACCCCAAGGGAATCTCAAACACTTGCCTCAATGTTAACATTTCATTACAATTCTAATTTTACACCCTGTAATAGATTCACTTTCAGCTTAAGAAATTACCTTTCCCCCCTGCAAGTAATGCTGACAGTGCTAAAAATTCATAGCTAGAAAGGTGTTCAGGTCATTCTAGCTAAGCAATCGCTGTTTTTTTCTTTAATCTCACCATTTTGAACTGAGTTGACCAGGATTGTAACTGTGTTCATCTTTTTTTTTTTTTTTTGACAGGCAGAGTGGACAGTGAGAGAGAGAGACAGAGAGAAAGGTCTTCCTTTTGCCATTGGTTCACCCTTCAATGGCCGCCGCAGCTGGTGCGCTGCGGTCAGCGCACCTCGCTGATCCAAAGGCAGGAGCCAGATGTTTCTCCTGGTCTCCCATGGGGCGCAGGGCCCAAGCACTTGGGCCATCCTCCACTGCACTCCTGGGCCACAGCAGAGAGCTGGCCTGGAAGAGGGGCAACCAGGATAGAATCCGGCGCCCGGACCAGGACTAGAACCCGGTGTGCCAGCGCCGCTAGGTGGAGGATTAGCTTATTGAGCTGTGGCGCCAGCGTAACTGCGTTCATCTTAATAACAGAACCCAAGTGGATCTGTTGATGCTTCCTGAGACTAGACACCTTGCTCCAATTTGGCATATTTTGTGTCTGACTTATTTCCAAGTCTCCTTCTTCAGTGTTTTCATCCACACTCTAAGCTACTTTTTAAATCTTTCTTATTAAACCCTTCCACTGATCTTAATAAGATTTTTCTATTTTGTAAAATTCACAAAATCAGAAACTCCAACTAAATTTATATCCTTAGTATACTTTGAATTATCCAATACTAAATTTAACTAGAAAAACTCTAAAAGAACTAACCCCGACCACCATTCTTTTGTGCTCCTACTAGATGTAGGTGTGTTAACAGGATATTTTGCATTTTCAAATCTAATTGCCATGTCAACCAATGAACATGCATTATTTTATGTTTTACAGATGAACAAAGTTCATACAAATTAAAGAGTTTTTCTAAGCTTACATAGCTAGAGAAGAGCCCATCAGTCTAAAGATAAGTTTGTTAGTTTCCTATGTCCCGGCTCCTTTAACTTTCATGCTCAACCAGGAGTTGAATTATTTTGCAAAAGGAATGCTTGACTTACTGCCTCTATCATAATTTTGTTTTTTGACAATGGCTATCCTATAATGGTAAAACATAACAAATATTTATACCCTTTTAAAATTTTCTTTATTTGAAAGAGGAAGACAACCAGAGTCAGCCAACTCAGAGATAGATCCAAGGGCTCACAGCAGCTAGGGCTGGCCCAGGCCAAAACTGGGAGCCAAGAACTCAATCTTAATTTCCCAGCAGGGTGATACAGACCAAGGTACTTGAGTCAGCAAATCCGGCTTCCCTGGGTGCACATTATCATGAAGCCAGTATCAGAAAGGGAGCTGAGACTTGAACTCAGGCCCTCCCATATAAGATGCAGGTGATGCAGGCTGCATCTTATCCACTAGACTAAACACCCATGCCCCATAGTTCATTTTACATATTTTGTATCTATAATGTAGTTAATTACTGTATCACATAATAAACTATTAGAAGCTAAATTTATTTATGTTACTATATTGTTAAGGATTTTTCATGTAAATACTTGTTTCAAATGTTAGTATTATTGATTGGAGAAGCACAGTAGGTAGGAAATGTCACATTTTATATTTCTTGAATATATATATTTCTTGTATATATATATATGTTTATATATGTTTGTATATATATGTTTGTATGTATATATGTTTGTATATATATATGTTTGTTTGTATATATGTTTGTATATATATGTTTATATATATGTTTATATATATATCCTTGTGTATATATATATATATATATATATATATATTCTTAGCCAAAATTATGCTTCTGCACAGCATTTGCTGACTAAGCTGGTTAAGTACCAGTCACTCCTCTGGAGGACAGGATGCATCTTGATGTTTTATTAAAATTCTGCTGATACAGATGAGCTCACTTCCTTTACATAGGAATACTTCATCAGTATCCCAGAAATGCTGGCAAATGCCTGGCATTTTGAGTGCAGCTTAATATTAACTTTTGATCTTATATTTAACTGATCCTGTTTAAGAAGTGTGATACTAAGAGTAGGAAATAATATTTAAAAATAGTTCATCCCTGGGGCCTTTGAGACCCTCAGTGACATGTTTTAAAGTTTGATCAGGAAGTTCTCTAACATTCTGTCTCACCAGAGACTCAAACCATCTACCATCTATGTATCCTTCATCTTCCAAACATAAAAAGGCCTCCTCTTGTAAAAATGGATCTGTATGCACCATATTTTATATTAGATTTATTAGAACAATTTCTGTATAATTAAAAAAATTTAAACATTAATTGAATATTTGTGTGTTTGTATGTGTACACACACTCACAAACACAGTTCCAGAGATCTCAATTCATTTAAAATATTCCTCTTCTCTGGTAGTAAAAAGAAAAAAAATTCTTTCTCACTAAGTTTTTTTTCATTTCTTTTATCAATATTAATGTGCAGTTCACCTACTATGTACTAAGCATCTCATTAGTTACTGGGTACTTATCAAGAGAGATATGGCTGTTTAACCTAAGATTGCTATTCACTTGGCATAACAGGCAATGCATCAATCAAAGTAAATATGGTCCTTGAAGGACACAGAGTGGAGAAGAATCTCACAAAAGGAGCTAGCCCAGCATGGCCTCTAAGGTGCCTCTCATAGCACACAATGCTCTCACAGAGAACTGGGATGAAAAGGACCAGCAAAGCTTGCAAAGAGGAGCACCCTGGGAGCAGCAGAAAACAGCTCAGTATTTTCTGGCATCGCACCCACTACTGTGGCTGGAAGAGGAACAAGTGGAATGAGCCAGAGTGCCAGACTTTTTAGGACCTCCAGGCCCAGGTTGAGGCGCCTAAATCTTATTCAAAGTGTGAGGGAGGCTAAAGAGGGACGTGCAGAGATGTGGCTTCTGTTTTTGTGTTTCCTCTAGCTCCTGGGTGAAGACAGAACTGGCAATGAGACCATGCTGTGCAGTCACATGGACAAATGATCCTACCTTGGATGGGATGAGGAGCAATAGAGTCAGGGAAAAATGGAAAAGGGGATGCAAAGAGGGAGGAGGCAGGGGAGAGAGCGAGAGAGAGAGACACTCTACTTTTTCGTAAATAAAATGATATTTGAAAAACACAGGCTCATAATTCATATGTGTGCAAGAGACAACAAAATAAGAAAAAAAAATCCAAATTCAATTACTCTGAATTAGATAAATTTCTCAATATGTGAACAATTATATAGATTATTCACACACAAATATGCATGTATTAACATGAGGCTCACCTTTTCCAGCTTTTTTTGTCATTGTGGAAATCCCGCCAAATTTTTAATTGGGTATTTTATAATTTAATGATATGGTCATATTGCAGTTTGCCCATTCCTTCCCCATAGAAGGGTTTTCACTTGGCAGTTTTTGTTTGTTTGTTTGTTTTTTGTATTTTTTAGATTTTATTTTATTTTTTGAAAGACAGAGTTACAGAGAGAGGTTGAGACAGAGAGAGAGAGAGAGAGAGGTCTTCCATCTGCTGGTTCACTCCCCAGATGGCCACAACGGCTGGAGCTGCACCAATCCAAAGCCAGGAGCCAGGAGCTTCTGGGTCTCCCATGCAGGTGCAGGGGCCCAAGACTTGGGCCATCTTCTACTGCTTTCCCAGGCCATAGCAGAGAGCTTGATTGGAAGAGAAGCAGCTGGAGCTAGAACCAGTGCCCATAAAGCCAGACCAGGGTTTCAACCCACTGTGCCACAGAGCCGGCCCCTACTTGCCAGTTTTTTTGCAACCTTAATCAGTGCTATTTGAAATGACCTCATTATAGACTGGTGTCTTTATTTATATTTTAGAGACACTTAGCATTAAAATTATGAGTCTATATTTCCATAATGTGATTTTTAAATCTAGAAAAATTCCCATTTATATCACTAGTTCATAAGAACAAGCTTCACTCCATGTATCCAGTAAAGTTGCCATCATTTTTTTCTTTCTGGCTATCCATGCCTTCATCACTGCAAAGCCTTTATATAACAGCCTCATCCACCAAGCACACCCACACTAGACATCTAATGAGGAGCAGGTCACATAAAGATGAGGTGAAGAATCCATTCTGGGAAGGTGGGAAGAGTTTGTGTAAATTTGAGAGAGGGAAATGGGAATAAAATCCAGTGAAACAACAGTTTGCTTTTGAACACGTCAGGTTTAAGATGCCTCTGCCACTTGCAAGTCGAGATTTTCAGCAGGCAGGTGGATATGGATATGGATGCAGAGTTGCAAGGAATGTTGTGGGCTAGATGGAAGAATGCCAATGTACAGAAGGTATCTGCAGCCATGGGGTTAGAGGACACCACTCAAGAAGAATGTAAGGAAGGAAGCAAGATGGGCTGTTCCCTAGCCTGAACTTTGAGGATCTTCAAATACAGAAGTTACAGGATAGACTGTGAAACAAACTGATGAGGCACCCCCCAGCCCTGCCCGCCCCGGCAGAAAGAGGTAAACAAGCCACTGTGAGATTAGGAAAGACAACTAAGTGCTTGGCATTAGGTAACATATCACGTCCATTAAAGACAGAAGACGCAAGAGCACTTTGAGGTGAATGTCAGAGTGAAAAGCAGAATGAAGTGTACTGAGAAGTGTCTGCGAAAGGCACACTGAACTCCGAAGAAAGTCTACGTCCAGAGAAGGTGATCCTATATTCTCTTCCTGAATCTTGGAAGCCCAGAAGCGAAGATGTGCACACACAAGTATACAGGATGGGACCAATGTTCTGGTACTCACCTCTTTCTCCCTCTCTGGTTCCTGGAGAAGGCTGCTGTGACATGTGATCCAGAACCCTCTACATGGACATGGGTGGTGGCCTTGTGAGGCATAGATGATCTGGTCATCCTCCTAGCTCTTTTTCAGCCCAATGTGTTAGAGAAAATGCATCAAAAGTCTGCAAATCTGCCACAGAGTCCATGAGGATGTAAGGAAATCAGAAACTACAGGGTCGAAAGTCTGGATGAGGACTTGGATGTCATATATGCATAACCTTTCAGTGATCTGTATGTAGTCTGATGGACAGCTGTAAGGAGTCGAATCAGCAGGACAAGGAGGCTGGACCCTTGCCTAGCCTAAACTGTCTAAACAGCCAGCTCTCTGTAATGACACATTGTGTTCCTAAAAATCACCATGCCATGAAAACAATCACAGCATAAACCACAGAGATTCCTAGAGAAAGGAGGTTTGGTTTGGTCACAGCACTCAAATACCAGAAACACACACACACACACACACACACACACACACACAGAAGAAAGGAGGAAAATCATTTGAACTTAATAAAAATGGCAGCACAGTTTCACACATGGTAAGTGGTTAAGAAACACATAAATACTATAATAAATACAGTACTTTGCCTTGAAAAAGTCCTGAAATCTGCCCCTTGGAAGTGTGGCAGCTTGGGAAGTATTGAAAAGACAGAAAGTTGCAACCTCGAATAATGATGGCAGTGATGGAAAATTGGGAAACTATAAACTGAGGCATCTGGCAGATACTTGAGATGTGTGTGTGTGTATTTTGTATATTCCTACAGGGCTTAGTTCTGCTGAGTGGTTGTCTGCATTCCTCTATAGTTGTGTGTGTGTGTTTTTTTTTTTTTTGGCTGAAAAATTTAAGTGTAAACAAGTGAAAGCAGGATTTATGCTCAAAATTCTCTAATACATCAGTTGTGCTTTCAAAACAAGACTTAGGGTGGAACTGACCTTCCGATAAATTCATCAGCTGCACACAGCCACATATTAGCAATTGTCAGGCAGGGCACTTTTAGGAACCAGCAGCAGCGTCTAGGGGCCTTTCTGTGCGAGGCCATGCAGACACGTAGAATCCCTTGCACAGTCAATCGCTGTCTGAAAGAAGAGAAGGAAGAAATGAAGAGTAGAATTTGGACTAATTATATTGAGGGACTGAAGAAAATCTGACGCAACCATAGTAGAATTATTAGACTTTTTAAACTTCTAATCCAGGGGTCTAGATTTAATCTCATGATCCCACTCTCTGCTGACTATCAGAGAATAGTATATGTTAGGGTCTTGAACAACACAGGATCAGTTTCAGAGAAATAAAGGAGATACAAAACTGCACATTCTCTTCAAAAGCATGAATGGGTGTAACTAAGTGAATGTGTATAGACAATCATTTTGATAAATGCATACAAAGAGCTGAGGAATGGGCAGATAACTGAAATGAAATACGTAAGTTCCGCAGATTTTTGGGAGTAGTTTGTGTATTTTAAGGTAAGACTATGCACTTGGCTATTTCTTTATTCAGCAATTGCAGTGTGAACAAGCAGACAAGGAATTCTTCAGCCAGATATATCCAATCAGTTTGCCAAGTTACTGTAAAGGGAGATTTGCTCTTTGATGGAGCACAGTTGTTGTTGAGAGAAGAGAAAAGATGAAATCCAGGTAGCAAAATAATTCAGAGAAGAATCAAATCTTACTTCCTGGTCCTGCTGGAGAAGCGATTTGAAAAACAAGTAGACACCTCTTGAGACAACTCAGGAAGTAGCGACAAGGAAAGGAATATTTCAAGAAGTAAACGCCTTCAAGGGCTCTTTTCTCATCATTGATGATCTAGAGAGCACCATGCAAAGGATGGCCAGGAGGGGGATCTAGGCAGAAATTTGCATCATATTAGGCATCACACAGAAAGATAGGAAGAGAAAGAGAGTAAAAGAGCAATGTTCTGGAAGTTTGGCCTTCAGGAACTGAATATGGTGAACGTGGACCCAAGAACTCATGAGAGGAACATGCTAAGGTGCTGAAGTTCACCTGTCACGCTGAGTAGCACCAGAGTTTGTTTCCTCGGAATGGCAGCTTCCATTAAGGAAAGGAAGAGAATGAGACTTTGGTATTCACTTGGGTCCATATCACGCTGTAGGTTCGTGATTGATGTCTCTGGGTTTCACAACTTTATCAAGCTAGGTTCACCAATTGAGAAAATCGAGAATCAGAAAATATAATTTTTTCCTGATTCATGAATGGAATTGACAATATTCAACTCCAACCCTAATATCAAAGTCCATGCTGTTTAATATCCACTAAGATCTTTGACCCTACATAGCACAAGGGTGATGTTCGTAAAAATGAAAATTATTGCAAATTAATAGAAAATCAAATAAGATACATTCTGGTCTTAAAAGAGCATTTAAACTGTTAATACATAGAGTGCAGTTCATTCTTTTTTTCTCACTTATTTTTGATGAATAAACTACTGAAAAATATGAAAAAGAAGTGGTATTAACACATTCAGACATCTTAGACTAGCAGATTTGAAAGGGAAGATCATCATGTATTTGGGTGAACTTGGTACAATGAGGAGTCTTAGACTCGCTAAAATGTAAACTGTTAAAGCCTAAAATAGTAGCTGTGACATTTCAATTCATAACTATTATTCACTGAGTGAATGAATTAATCATCTAATGAATAGCCAGGGTTTGGTCAAGGCAACTCCACTTACTAACCATTTGATATTGATCAAAGTAGACTATTTAAGCTCTTTGAATCTTATACTTTCTTGAATTTGTAAAAATAATGAAGTACCTACCTATACTTCAAGTAAATAAGAAAAGGACAGAAACTAGCCTTTGTTGAATTGATTTCACAGACAGGCTATTTCCCTTAATCACTGGAATTTCAATATCCAAGAGCTTTGTAAACTTTTACAAGTGATAATTTATTAAATAATTTGTACATGAGCTTCTATTGAATACTCATTGGTCTAAACAGTATATAAGAGTGGAACTTGAATGACATATTTACAATAAGCAAAAGAAAATAAAAATATTATTATATCATGGAGAAAGCTCGCCAGGCCAGAAGTGTGTATTAAGAAAAGATGAAATTAAATTTATAATAAACATAAACATGCCAATAGCGGCAAGATTCTAGTGAGTCCTTATACTTAATTAGAAATGACACAGCTAAACTATTTCTCAGCTGTGCAAGCAATAGACTCCTGTACTGAGTCTCAAGAGTTCCAAATCAGTATGTCACTACAGCATAAAATACAGGTTATTTTGTTAAAAGTTGTAAAGACACTCAAAGGTAAAACAAGAAACAGTGTTAAGACCTCCTTAGCAACAATCTAATTTTCTACTCTTCAATATAATATACATTATGAAGCTCATGTTCTCCTGGGAGGTTTTGAGTTATTTCTATCCCATACTCCTCTTTCTAAAATTGAGTTTTGATAGAATTGTAAATAAAAGTAGGACAAACTCTGGCAAAACAAGAACTAGTTCTTGTTCCAATGAGTTCATCACCAAAAGGCACAACTAAAGTACGAAAGAAAAATGAAATAGCTATGTAGTATCTAATGGCTTAAGTATAATTATTTTAAGACTGGGAACCTGGGATATAATTTCCTAAAATAAAAAAATAGATGAAAATAATACTAAAGGGAGACTTGTATCTAAAGAGTGGTACTTGTATGTTAAGGGCAAACCTATTGATATATAGGAGGATGATTAAATCTACAACAAAATCAGTCCCCTCATGTCATTAACTGGAAATTAATACCAGTACTTGGAAGTAGTAGTTAAGGTACTATGATGTGCAGACCTTAATCATTAAGCTAAATACCTGCTCCCCTACCTCCTTTTACAAATCTGACCTTCTCCAAAGTACCATGAATTAGATGTGGTAGCTTGCCTTAGAAGACAATGAAAGTTGCTTAGTGTGCAGGATTGATTCAATATTCACTAGTCTACACATGTGATACATCACACTAACAAACTAAAGAACAAAAACAAAAACAAAGATGCAGCGAAACAATTTTACATAATATAACATCTTTTCATGGTGAAAATTTTAAGCAAATTGGGTACAGAAGGAACATTCCTCAACACAATCAAGGCAACTTATGACAAACCCACAGCCAGTGTTTTATTGAATGGAGAAAAGTTGGAAGCATTCCCATTAAGATTCAGAACCAGCCAAGGATGCCCACTCTTACCATTGCTATTTAATATATTACTGAAAGTTTTAGCCAGAGCCACTACACAATAAAAAATAATCAAAAGGATACAAATTAGAAAAGAGGAAGTTGAACTATTTCTATTTGCAGATCACAGGATTCTATAAATAGGGGAATCAAAGGACTCAACTAAGAGATCACAGAAGACTTTGGTAAAGTAACAGGATATAAATTTAACACACAAAAATTAATAGCATTTGTATATGCAGACAACGCCATGTCTGGAAAAGAACTTCTAAGATCAATCACATTCACAAAAGCTACAAAAAATTAAATACCTTGGAATACATTTAACCAAGGAGATAAAAGATCTCTATGATGAAAATCACAAAATATTAAAGAAAGAAATAGTAGAAGACATACACACACACACACAAAAAAAAAAAAAAACAGAAGAATCATCCATCTTCAGGGATTGGAAGAATTAATATCACAAAATGTCCAAACTATTGAAAGCAATTTACATATTCAGTGGGATTCTAATCAAAATACCAATGACATTCTTCTTAGGTTTAGAAAAAAATGATGCCAAAATTCATATGGAAATACAAGACACTGCATAGCTAAAGCAATAAAAACAAAGCCGGAGGTATCACAATACCAGATTTCAAGACATACTACAGGGCAGTAATAATCAAAACAATCCAGTACTGGCACAAAAATAGGCATGTATGGAACAGAATAGAAATTTCAGAAATCAATGCATGTATCTATAACCAACTTCTTAATCAATCCCTGGAGCAAGGACAGTCTCTTCAACAAATAGTGCTGTGAAAAGTGGATCTCCATGTGCAGAAATATGAAACTAGACCCTTACCTTACTCCCTACACAAAAATCCACTCAAAATGGATCAAAGGCCTAAATCTAAAACCCAATATTATCAAATTACTAGAGAACATTGGGGAAACCCTGCTAGACATTGGAATAGGCAAAGTCTTCTTGGAAAAGACCTCAAAGCACAGGCAGTCAAAGCCAAATTGACAAGTGGAATTACATCAACCTGAGAAGCTTCTGTACTGTGAAACAAACACTCAGCAAAGTGAGGAGACAACCAATAGAACAGGAGAAAATATTTGCAAACTGTGAAACTGATAAAGGATTAACATCCAGAATCTACAAAGAGCTCAAAAAACTCAACAACAATAAAACAATCCAGTTAAGAAATGGGCAAAGACTTTAAAAGGCATTTTCAAAAGAGGAAATTGAAATGGCTAACAGATACATGAAACATTTCTCAGGATCACTAGCCATCAGAGAAATGCAAATGAAAACCACAACAAGGTTTCACATCACCCCAGTTAGAATGGCTCTCATACAGAAATCACCAAACCACAAATGCTAGCAAGGATGTAGGGATAAAGGTGCCCTATTCCACTGTTGGTGGGAATGTAAACTAATATAGCCATTGTGGAAAACAGTGTGGAGATACCAAAGAAATCTAAAAATAGATCTACCATATAACCCAGGCATCCATTCCCGGGAATTTACCTAAAGAAAATGAAATCAACATATGAAAGAGTTATCTGCACCCCCCCTCCATATTTATTACAGCTCAATTCAGAAAGCTAAGATATGGAATCAACCCAGATGTTCATCAGCTGATGAATGGATAAAGAATTTATCGTATAAATACACCATGGAATATTACTCAGTGGTTAAAAAAAAGATAAAATGAAATCCTGTCTTTCATAGCAAAATGGATAGAACTGGAAACCATTATACTTAGTGAATTAAACCAGTACCAAAAAGACAAAGACCATATGTTTTCCTTGATCTCAGATAGCTAATAAAGTACCTAAAATATAATCTACAAGAGTGAAATTGACATTTTGAGATTCAAATATTATTTACAACCCTTTCCTTGACTGTTGAGGAACAGTGTTTGTTTCCTTCATACTATGGGTTGAACTCTTTATTTAGCATAGATTAAACTTACAAGTGTAAAGTACACTGAAAATAGACTTCTGTAAAAATTAAGAGTGGGAACAGGGAGAAAAAAAGGAAGAAGGGTAGCAGTGTGGGTGGGAAGGGCATATGATGGGAAGTATCATGAAGTTCCTGAATCTGTATATATGAAATACATGAAATTTCTACACATTAAATAAAATCAAAGAAAAATAGGGTAAAAAAAGAAAAAAAAGGAGAGCTACTATGAAATAGGATAAATAACATCTTAAAAGTCACAATATCAAGAGAGCTTTTAAGGTCCTGGTCTAGGCATCTTATCATAGTAAATCACCAAACTGTAACTAAGAAATATTTTTTTTAAATTACTATTAGACAGGGAACCTCAAGGTACATTGTCCTATAAATTTGAAGATCGGATTGATTGATCCAACATACTAAAATCACTAGGGGGCTAGCAGTGGAGATAGAGTTGGTTTTTCCACCTTATAACTTACTACAGACAATTATTTATATTAAGCTACTGCCAATCTCATGAATGAAAGCATACTTCTTGTTGAATTTGAAGTATTTTTTCTTTATGATACATTATTGATTATGACTACTCATGAATGAATTTATTGTCTAATCATTGCTCTTTTATGAGGAACTTGACTTCTAACTGAGTAGTGTAAGATCTGTCTTAAATATAAAACTTACACCTAACTACAGTGATGCATACATATAAATAAATTGCTAAACTCAATGAATAAATAAATTCCAATAGGATTTTTATGCTTATGAAGACTAGAGTAAATAATGAAATATATTCCTCAACTATTTAGGAGAAAAGACATGGACACAAAGGGAATAAATTACTAGGTGAAAAAAAGTCACGAAATAAAGAACAAAAGAAAGTTACAAGAGCATATCTTTACACATAAAGGCAGCATCAGTTGGGGTCATTTTTATAAGGGAACATATTATATTTTTTCTCTCTTTTTTTTTAACTTTTTTTTTTTGACAGATAGAGTTATAGACAGTGAGAGAGCGAGAGAGAGAGAGAGAGAAAGGTCTTCCTTCCCTTAGTTCACTCCCCAAGTGGCAGCCACAGCTGGTGCTACACCGATCCGAAGGCAGGAGCAATGCTTCCTCCTGGTCTCCCATGCGGGTGCAGGGCCCAAGCACTTGGGCCATCCTCCACTGCCTTCCCAGGCAACAGAAGAGAGCTGGACTGGAAGAGGAGCAACCGCGACTAGAACCCAGTGCCCATAAATACAATATAATATAAAAAAGGGAACATATATTTCACTGCATTTAATGACATTATTCTCCAGAAAATCTTAACAATAAAACTTGCAAATTATTTACACTATTAATTATTGAATTATTTCATATTGTTAAGTTAATCTCAATAGTAGAGTATTTTGAAAATTAAAAATATTTCATAATGTTACACGTGAGTGATGGAGGAAGGGAAATATCATTATATTCTTAGAATAATAACTATGAACTCTATCAAATCTGTTTCCCATATTAATAGCACATTAACATGAGAATTAATGAGAATTGTGTTGTAATAATTATCACACTTCTGCTATGACCCTCAGAATCTAATGTATTAATAAATTCCTTAAAAATAAAAATAAAATCTTGGATAAGAAAAAGAAAGTTGCCTCAGTTCACTGTACAGTGATTGCAAAGCTCGAGCTTGAATCCCAGAGCTTATATTCAATCCCTCACAGTCTCTAAATCAAATCATCCACGCTAACTCTGTAAAGCCCACCCCCACAAGTCACCTTCTAAGAATCCACTTGAAATTATAAATCCTGTATCCTACACAATTATTTTTATGGCTTTCTAATATATTTACATATATTTGTATTTTTTATTTTAAAAATATTTCAGATGATGCAGAAAAATAAAAAGAAGAGTTTAACAGGCACACATAGATTTAATAATTCTAACACCTTGCCATAGTAATTTCATATGTACTAGTATAGAAAATAATATATGTAATATTACATATGAACATATATACTGTTTTTCTGGAAAATGGGTGTGGATATAATAATATCACATGACATGTGATTCATGACAAAGTGCAAAAAAGTGAGGAAATAAAGGTATATAATTTTTAAGTGTTGTATATCTCAGTGAAGACATTTATAAATATCTGTATACCAAATAACATGGTATACACATATTTTATACTATACATATATTAATGTCCACAGGAGAGAAAAGATGCAATATTTGTGTTTCTGTATTTCTGTTGTCTCTCAGTGCAGTGATCTCCAATTCCATCCATTCTTAAAAGTGTCAGTATTTCATTCATTTTGATGACTGAGTAGTATTCCATTAAGTGTATATAAAATCTTCTATTTTAATTTTATAGTACATATTTATTACATTATAATTTTTCATTTACTATACACTATATTTTTCCACATTCTATATAGTAGTCACATTTATCTTTTCAATATCTCTGTATTATTAAAGCTAGCATATTTTGCTTCATAATCTCTATTGTTTCATATTTATTAAAGTTTTTTCCAATTTCAAGAACTTTGATGGACAGTTTCATAATCAGTACTCTTTCCTTCTTGTCAATTATTTCCTTAGCTTAAAGGTCTAGAAGCTGGATTTTAAGAATTTAAAAATTACATACAATTGTATGAATTTTATTTGCATTGACAAGTGTATTTCCAAAAGTATCTAATCAATTCAAATTACTAACATATTATATAAAAATGGCGAATATGTTGCTCATTGTGTGTGCCTTTCTTCCATAATCCAATAGACAAAAATAAACTGAGCTCATCAAACATTTATTCAAAACCAATCAGCCACCAAGACTGAAATAATTTATAAGATTAGTTAGTCCCATTTACAATAGCTACAAAATTTTGTAAACACTTTGGGATAAATTTAACCAAGGGTGTGAAAGATCTCTAGAATGATAATTAAAAAATTTCAGATATACGTATAAAGTAAATTGAAAGTAGATCTTAGTAAAAAATAATGAATAGGAGAGGTAGGAGGAACAAAGGTGGGAGTGGGAGTGGGAGGGTGGGTAGGGTGGAAAGAATCACTACAGTCCTAAATTAGTATTTACTAAATGAATGAAGTTTGCATACCTTAAAGAAAAGGTTTCTTGGGTTTAAAATAAATAAATAAAAGAAGGAACAAAAAAATGGAAAAATATTCCATGCTCAGTGATTAGAAGAATGAATATTATCAAAATGTCCACACTACACAAAGCAGTTTACAGATTCAATGTGATCCCAATCAAAATACCAGTGATATTCTTCTCGGATCTGGAAAAAAAAAGGACCCCCTAAAATACACTGAATCACAAGACACCCTGAATAGGTAAAGCAATCTTAAACAATCAAAATAAAGCTGGCAGCATCCACATACCAGATTTCAAGACATATTAAAGGGCAATTACAATGAAAACAGAGCATACACACAGTTAAGAGACCCCAGAAATTAATTCATACACCTATAGTCAACTAATCTTAGAACAATGAGCTAAAATCATTCATTGGAGAGTGGACAGTCTTCATCAAATGGTATTGGGAAAACTGGATCTGTGCATGTGGAAGTACAAAACGAGACCCCTACATTACACCCTGTACAAAAGTCAACTCACAATGGACCAGGCATCTAAATCTAAGACCTGAAACCATCAAATTAATACAGTAAATATATGGGAAACACTGTAAGACATTGGCATCGTCAAAGACTTCTTGGAGGCTGGCGCCGAGGCTCAATAGGCTAATCCTCCGCCTAGAGGCGCAGGCATACCAGGTTCCAGTCCCGGTCAGGGTGCTGGATTCTGTCCCGGTTGCCCCTCTTCCAGGCCAGTTCTCTGCTGTGGCTAGGGAGTGCAGTGGAGGATGGCCCAAGTGCTTGGGTCCTGCACCCCATGGGAGACCAGGAGAAGCACCTGGTTCCTACCTTCGGATCAGCGCGGTGCGCTGGCTGCAGCACACCGGCCGCAGCGGCCATTGGAGGGTGAACCAATGGCAAAGGAAGACCTTTCTCTCTGTCTCTCTCTCTCTCTCACACTGTCCACTCTGCCTATCAAAAAAAAAAAAAAAAAAAAAGACTTCTTGGATAAGACCCGAGAAGCACAGACATTGAAAGCAAAAGTAGACAAATGGGATTACATAAAGCTAAGAAGTTTCTACATAACAGAAGAACTACTAAGCAAAATGAAGCAGCAAGTAACAGAGTAGTACAAAGTATCTGGAAACTATACATCTGATAAAGGATTAATATGAGGTTAATATAAAGAATTCAAGAAACTCAATAATGACAACAAAAACAATCAATTTTTAAATGGGCTAAGGATATGAACAGGCATTTTTCAAACAATGAAATATAAATTGCTCAGACACATGAAAAGATGCTCAGGATCACCAGCCATCAGGAAATGCAAACAAAAAACCACAATGAGGTTTTGCTTCACCCCAGTTAGAAAGGTTTTCATACAGAAATCAACAAACAGCAAATGCTGGTGAGGATGTGCAGAAAAAGGTACTCTAATACACTGTTGGTGGGAAAGTAAACAAGTGTAATCATTATGGAAGACAGTATGGAGATTTCTCAGAAACTTGAGAACAGATCTACTATATTACCCAGACATTCCACTCCTGTTAAGTTGCCCAAACAAAATGAAATCAGCATATGAAAGAGTTATCTTTACCTCCATGTTAATAACAGTCCAGTTCACAATAGCTGAGCTATGGAATCAACCAGAAGTTCACTAACTGATGACTGGATAAAGAAATTCTGGTATATATACACGATGGAATACTACTCATCTGTAAAAAGAATGAAATCTTGCTTTTTGCAACAAAATGAATGCAACTGAAGACCATTATGCTTAATGAAATAAGCCAATTCCAAAAGAGAAGTATATATTTTCCCTGATTTGCGGTAACTAATATAGAGAGTACATAAAATGCAATGCATATGAGCAAAACTGACATTTTGAGACTTAAGCATTGCTTATAGCCATTGTCTATACTTTTGAAGAACAGTGATTTTTCTACTTAACTACTTGTTGAATAATTTATTTAGTGGAAGGCTAAGCTTGTGATTATAAAGTAAATTGAAAGTATGTCATTGTAAAAACTAAAAGAAAAATAATTAAGCAAGGAGGTAGGAAGGTGAAAATGAGGGGGTTGGTTAGCCTGTGAAGTATTATACACTTAAAACGGTACACGTGGAATATGTAAAACTTGTTACCCTTATATAAATAAAAAATTTAAAAAACAAAAAAAAAAAGATTCTGGAAAAAAAAGTGAGTAAAGTAGGCTTATGGGGTCTGGATAATTTTGACACAAATCATTCCATAGAATGATTCAGAAGGCAGAGATTATGTGCAAGCAGGATGCATGTGTATTTGATGAGCAAATTATTTTAATAGAATTTGAATGGTGATGCATTCGACAGCTTTGAGTGATTCCACCATGAGTATGTCATACTTGCTCAGTTGTCAACACCCTCAGAAATGGCCCATAGTCATCTGTTTGTGTTCCACATCAAACCTATGAAAGAAAGATTCATCAACTCTTCTTTGTAAGCTCCCAAGATTATTTGGAGCCCAGGCAATACTTCTTTTCAAAATTTCAGGCCAAAATGCCATCACTCTTTTATGTCTATTCTAGACAACAGAAAAGTGTTTCTCTAAAGAAGGAGCCCTGGAGTGCATTCAGAAACCTTTGCTCCTGTCTTCCATCACTTTAAAAGCCACCTGCAGCAGACATCTAACGAGTCCGAGTCTCATGGTTACTCTGTGACTGTTTCAATATGACTAACTTCCAATCCAAAGCTCCTCTGTGCTACAGCCAATCATCTTCTCAAATCCCTCCACCCTCCATGCTTGACCTGGGCTTCATTTCAAGTGTGGAGCTCCAGTTCCTCAGTCAAAATCCAGCTCAACCAGAGGCATCTCCGACAGGTCTATCCCTTATCATTGCAGTCAGCTTTGCTATTTTCCTTTCCATCATGTTGATAATGTTAAATGCAGCATTTCATGAAGAACTTTTCGGTTCATTCTAAGTTGTTTTATATCTTACATCCTTTTACTTCACCAACTCTATCCTGGAGGTGTTCTACAGAACCTACTTCAGTACCACAAACATAAACAGATCCTCAAATAGCTTTGTTTAAAATTGAATTAATATTCTGAAGGACTCTCCATTGGGATATACTGTTAATCTCTGGACCTTATAAAAGGGATGGCTAAGATTTTCCTGTAATAATAGTATAGCCAAAATGAAAGCTTAAATTATTTTACAGCTAGATTTACATTGCCATGGGCACAGTAAACAGGCAAAATCTCCCTTTTCAAACCAAATAAGGGAGACAACATTTTACTAATAACTTCAAGTTTTATAGATAAGGTGGTTATCATGTTTGATGCTAAAGAGAGCATGTAGCATGCCTCCTGGGCATTGTCTACCTCACAGAAACACCACTATCAGAACATGCCTGTGACTACAGTTTTCTAGCTTAGACCACCAAAGAATAGGAATAGGACTGAGCACCGCCTTAGCTTGAATCCTCTTAAAGGTCTCCTCTGCTCTGCTTTAACAGAAACCAGGAGGAGGAAGAAGCTAGGCATCAGATACAATGTAAGGACAGGTGGCAGGCCAATTAATGGCTGCTTTACACAGTGATCTGCCATCAAGGAGACCCAGTAGGCCAGTCCACTGTAGATGGCATTGATTTTTGATGTGGAAAGCCAGGGCTTCAGGTGGACATAGAAGTCAACTTCTGCAGAGCCTTGTAGCTCTACCAGTGAAGAGCTGGGTCACTGGAAACAGAACTGCCCTAGAGTCAAAGGACTCCCAGGTCAGAGCCATAGACCTTGTTGGCTCTAAGCTGAAAAAAGTCCTGCACTCGGCCCAGCTTTCAAAGTCACTGCCACTGTTGAGGGAACAGCCAAGTAGGGGCAGGGAAATTACAGGTTTCTACTCAGGCCAACTCTCCTCCAGACCAGCTAGGTAACAGAAGTCAACAGAGAAGTTCACTCCTGCCTTATGTCTCTTCCAGTACCCCATGCAGAGAGAGAGATCTGTACCTCATACCTGGCCAGGCCTTAAAGCCTTCCTGATTATTATCAGGGCCCTTCTGTCAGTTTCTATTTGCCTCTCAATGGGAAAACTTGCTCATGGTTTGGACAGCACCTTTGTTAGGTCCTCTAATAATGAGTCTGTCCTTTGTTTAGACCTTGTGAGTTTAATATGCTTGTTAAATTTATTTTCTAAAGACTTGAAACAGTGAAATTCTAGATGGCCATGAACATGGAAGCGTGGATGGTCAGATGAGAGCAGTTTGTGCAAGCTCACACTGCGTCCCCTCCAGAAGCCACCTCCTGGTGGACCCTGTCTCCATTGCTGTTCCCAACAACACCCCTTATCAGCATGGAGCAGCCAGAGAAGTCATCACTCAGCTTTCCTAACAGAAGTTAGGGTCTTTTTTTCTGGGAGGAGAGGTGGGATCTGAGGAGTCAGGTGGGTTAATAGGCAGTCAGGGTGGTCCCAGTGGAAATTTTCTCTGAAAAGTTGTCTTTAGCAGGGTCAAAAGTGCCTGCCTCCCCACTCCTGGGGAGCTTCCAACCTTATCATGAGAACAGCAAGGGAGTGGTGACTTCACCTTTCTGAGCCCCCTTTTTACTATAAAGCAAAGTAGGTATCCCACCCTTCTGATGGCTCTTTGTTTTATCATCAGCAAGCCGGACAGGATAAAATATTGCAAATCAGGTCTTTTTATGGGTTTTGTCCCCACCTTGTAAATGAAAGTCAAGTTTTTTCTTCCTCAAAATTGTGCTTAGAAACCCCACTACCACAAGCCCCTTCAGCTTTTGTTTTTCCTCTTTTGGAGCCCCCCTCCAGGCCATGCTGGCTGGAGGTCTTAGACTCTAATAAATCTTGGTTTTCAATCTCAAAAGAAGTAAATTAAATCAACCAAAGGAGCACTATGCTGGAGAAGAAACTGAAGGAAAAGCAGGCTACACTTTTTCTGGCTGTCTCCCATCATGGCATTAAATACTTAGGCTATGTATCACGAAGGAGACAGAAGAATCACAGAGAAACAACCACAGGGAGAGAAAACTGCTGACCGAGCAGCAATTTTGGCAGTCTTGCAGAATCACAGAGACATAGGTTGGAATTCAGGGGCATCCAATGTAATAGATACTTACTGCTTTATGTCAAGTCTCCCTCAGGGGCTGCAAAGTAGAATTAAGGACTGTGCTTTAAGTGCAAGGATGGACTAGCAAAAGCCCAGCAAATCCTAAAACTCAGCCTTTGCAAGATTAATGTGATATTTCTCTAGAACATTGAGTCAGTGGAAAGAATATTAAACTACATTGTGAGAAAGATATCATCATCTACAGCCGCCGGAGACACTAAACTATGTATCCAGGGGTGGGGAATTGTACTAGCGTTTATTTAATCTGCCTGTAATTGACATCCACATCCCAAATCCGAGTGCCTGGGTTCAATTCCTAGCTCTGCTCTTGAACCCAGTTTCATGCCAATGCAAGCCCTGAGAAGCTAGCATGATGGTTCAAGTAACTGGATTCCCTCTGTCCATGTGGGAGACCTGGATTGAATTCCCAGATCTTGGTTTCAGCCTGGCCAAAGTCTTGTTACAGGAATTTGAGGAGTGAACCAGCAAATAGGATCTTTCTTCATCTGCCTCTATCTCTTAGTTTCTCAAACAAAAAGGAAATATATGCATAACGTACAAGGTATGTTACTTGATGATATTTGTATAAAAGTACATATCCATGCCAACATTATGACAACAAGGAAATAGGACATTACCAGTATCCGTAAATTCCCTTTAAGATGCTTTGTAGAAAAATCTCACCATCACTCTTCTAGGCGAACACTGAAATGCTTTCTGAAACTGCAAATTAGTTTATGCAAACAGAATACTATGCACATCCTATTTTGTGCCCCATATTTTTTATTGTGCTCTTTGAAATCATTGGTACAACCCATTATCTCATTGTGTCAAAATTTGCTTTTCCATCCAACTGTCGCACATATTAGTTGTTTCCAGTTCGGAGGTTTTGTAGCCACAGCAACTGAGCTATTGTGAATTGAGCTACTAGAAACATGGGGGTGCAAGTAACCTTTTCATATGCTGTTTTAAATTAATTTCAATCTATTCCCGGGAGTGGGATAGCTGGGTTATATGGTAGATTTATTTTTACTTTTCTGAAGAATCTCCAAAGGTTTTTCCATAATGGTTATACCAATTTGTATTTCCACCAACAGTATACTAGGGTAACATTTTTTCCACATCTTCACCAGCATTTTTTATTTTTAATTTTTTTAGATGATATCCATTCTAACTGGGGTGAGATAAATCCTCATTATGCTTTTCATTTGCATTTTCCTGATGGCTTGTGGTCCTGTGCATTTTTTCACGTGTCTGTTGGCCAACTGTATTTCATCCTTTGAAAAACATTTGTTCAAATCCTTAGTCCATTTCTTAACTGGATTGTTTGTTTAGTTGTTTAGTTTCTTGAGCTCTTTATAGATCCTGCATATGAATCATTTATAGGATGCAAGGTTTGGAGTATTTTCTCACATTGACAGTTGCCTCTTCACGTTGTTGCCTGGTCCCTTTGCTTTGTAGAAGCTTCTTAGCTTTATGTAATCTCATTTGTCCATTTTTGTTTTAATGCCTGTCTCTCTTTTTTTTTTTTTTTTTTTTTTTTGACAGGCAGAGTGGACAGTGAGAGAGAGAAACAGAAAGGTCTTCCTTTGCCGTAGGTTCACCCTCCAATGGCCGCTGCAGGAGCGATGGCAGGAGCCAGGTTCCAGGTGCTTATCCTGGTCTCCCATGGGGTGCAGGGCCCAAGCACTTGGGCCATCCTCCACTGCACTCCCGGGCCACAGCAGAGAGCTGGCCTGGAAGAGGGGCAACGGGGACAGAATCCGGTGACCCAACCGGGACTAGAACACGGTGTGCAGACGCTGCAGGCAGAGGATTAGCTTATTGAGCCGCAGCACCGGCCCATGATGATAAATTTAATTTTCCACAGCTCACTTAAGGATTTTAATGTCTATGTTCATTAGTGATTTTGGTCTGTAAATTTCACATAGTATTTTTGTTTAGTTTTGAATTATAATAAATGAATTAAATAATTTCACTAAATTAAATAAACATACAGTGCCTACACTTTCATTCTTGATATTAATAATTTGCCTCTTTATTCTTAATTGGTTATTGTAGCTCAACGTTTATCAATTTTGTTGAACTCTTCAAATAATCAGCATTAGGACTGATGTATTCTTACATAATTTTTCATTCATTTTATTATATTTCATTGGTTTCATCTTTTAAGAATTCCTGGCTTTATTAACTTCAGATTTCATTTTACTTTCTAGTCTATCTTCTCAAGGAAGAAACTTAGTTAATTTATTATTAGAGCTTATATTTTCTAAGAATTTATATTATAAAATTTCATCTAAGCCTTGCATTAGTCATACCATGAATTTGATATTACTATTTTATTAATCTTTTGTTAAGTATATTCTAGTTGACCTTCAATTTCTTCTTTTACTGCTAGCTCACATTTTAAAAGATTGGGTGAATTTCAAATGCATGGAGATATTTTATACTTTGCTATAGTTCTTAACTTAATTCACTGTGGTTGGATAGCATACTCTGCATGAATTCAATTCTTATTATTATTTATTTTGCATTCAATGTATCTTTTCCTGCTTAGAGCAATATTCTGTATTAGATCAAACAGATTGATATCTTTCCTAATTTTTTATTTGTTTAATCAATTATTAAGAGAGGAATGTTGAGAATCCCAACTTTTATTCATGTATAAAGATTGCTATTTTTTAATACTGAATACATATTTAGTAATATGACCCTTTAAGGAATTAATCGCTTTCTACCTAAGAAATTATCCCTTTTCTTTGCTTATTAATTTTTCTCTTAATGTCTAACATATTTGGAATTGATATAGATACATACATTCCAGTTTTATTATGAATCATGTTTACATAATAAAACTGAATTATTTTACAGTTAACTTTACTGAGTTTTCATATACGAAATATTGGTTTTGTAGGCAGCACGGATTTGAACCTTCTACATTTTATTTTGTTGGATGGTATGCAAGTTTAGATTAGATAATGCTAGAACATATAATGCAGTTTCAGTGTGCTATCTTGCTATCGTTTCCATTTGTCTTGCTAATTCTTTATGCCATTTTCTTCTTTTTCTGCCTATATGAAGTTTTACACTTTGCACAATCAGTTTATCTCCTTTGTTCATAACTATTCCTTTTCTATTAGTTGTTTTAGGTTTACAGTATCTATCTTTTGATGATTGCCATCGAGTTTGACACAGTATTATATCACTGTATAGGCAACATAAGAACTTTATAGTAGTATGTTTTCATTTCCTTCCACCTCTCTTTTGTGGTATTTTGTCATCTATTTTGTTTTCATGATATTTTATTATTTTTAATTAACTATCTTTCGATAAGATGCATAAGAAAATACATACTTAATATAGATTTCCAGACACACAGTAGTCCCCCTCTTATCCAAAGTTTTACTCTATGCCATGTTTGGTATCTGTGGTCAACCATAGTCTAAAAATAATAGAAGAAAAGTCTTTATTTCACTGTCATTCATAAATGAAGGCATTGCAGGTTACAGTATTCTGGGTTGACTTTTCTTTTCTCCTAAGATTTGTTCTATATGTTGCCATTGTCTTCTAGCCTGAAGGGTTTCTAAAGAAAAGTCACCTGTGAGAGTAATTGGAGATCCTCTGAAAGTAATCTGGTGTTTCTCACGCACGTTTTAGAATCTTTTCTTAATGCTTTATTGTGGAAATTTTGACTACAAAGTGTCATGGTGAAGATGTTTTCTGGTCATATCTGTTAGGAGTTCTATGTGCTTCCTGTACTTAAACATTCCTTTCTCCAAATTAGGAAAGTTTTCTGTAATTATTTCACTAAGTAGGCCTTCTAATCCCTTCTCTGTTTCCACACCTTCAGACACTCCTAAGACCCATATGTTGGATCATTCCCTGAGATCTTCCACATGGTTTTCAAATTTATTCTTCTTGATTTTTCATCTGACTATATAATTTTCAGACATTTTTCTAAAAGCTCAAATATTCTTTCTTCTGCCTCACCAACTCTTTTGTTGAGGCTTTCCACTGCATTTTTTATTTGATCTATTGAAATCACCACTTCTAGTATTTCATTTTGATTTCTTTTTTTTTTGCCATGACCAAAACAATTTTTAAACCTTTTATTTCATGAATACAAACTTCATGCATTTCTTAAGTATAACTTCAGCAATATAATGGTTCTTCACACTGCGCCCACCCTTCCACCCCTACTCCCACCCCTCTTCTTCCTCCCTCTCCTGTTCCTAGTCTTATTTTATACTAAGATCTATTTTCAATTAGCTTTATTCACAGAAAATTAAGTCTACAGTAAGTAGAGAGTTCATCAATTTGTGTGATAAAAGAAAAAAAAAGAAAAAGTAAAAATGACAAAGAAACTGTTTCTTAACAGCTGAGACAAAGGCTGTTCAAAGTCATTGGATTTGATGTTAATTTTACTTTTTTTGAGAAACTTAATTAACTTTAAAGAAGCACTCCAGAATGATATATCTTTGCGAGCACTTAGATATCACTATAGCTTATGAGACATAAGAGTATTATTCACTTAATAAATTAAGAGAAAGTAAGTCTTTAGGAACAAGTTTTGTCATTAATTAAAGAAGCACCTAAGAAAACAAACAATGGAGTTGGACACTTTGGTCTAACTGAAATTTATGAGACATACATATATCCTCCACTTAATACACTAAAATGGAATAAATCTTTGAAAATCAGTATTATTGCTAACTCTCCTAATACAACTCTTTGAGGGCAGAGGTCCTGCATGGTGGGTTAGGGCACAATGACATCTGTTGTTAATTTAACAAGTAACACTCTTATGTATGACACGAATGATCACCTGGGGATCTTGACATGAGCTACCTAGGCTACAGAAGCCTTTTGAATCCACAGGCTCCTTCAGTATTTAGACAAGAGCATCAGCAAAGTGGAAGTTCTCTCTTCCCTTCATAAAAAAGTACATCCTTCTTTGATGACCACTTCTTTCCACTGGGGTCTCACCCATAGAGGTCCTTCATGTTGGACACTTTTTGCCACTCTAGGCTTTCCACACCTGATTTCTCTTGTAGATTTTTCAGCTAGACCAGAATGCCTTAAGGGGTGATTCTGAGGTCAGAGTGCTACTAAACGTGATTGTCATTCTATGAGTCTGCTGTATGGACCACTTCCCATGTTGGAGCCCTTGCTCCTTTTTAATTCTATTATTATTACCAAACATTTAATCCTATTTATATGATTACTTTAAAACTTAATCATATATATATATATATATGATTATTTTAACACTTAATCCTATCCATATGATTATTTTAATATTTCAAATGCTATTTTTAACCACAGCTTAAGAGAACTTGGGGTCCCATGGCAAGTTTTTAAACTGTACCCTTAGAAGCAATTCTATAGGACTGTATACAGAATTATACAGCTTACAGTTACAAACTTCATACACTTCCTAATTTTAACTTTAGGTGATTTCTTTTTAAAACCTCAATTTCATGGGAAAAATTTTCATTCATATCATATATGGTTTTCTTTAGTTTGTGGATTTGCTTCTGGTTGCTTTTGAGTAAACCTATGATCAATTTTTTGAATTCCATTTCCTGCAATTACTCAATCTCTTCATCTTCACATTCTAGTATTAAAATGTTGCTGTGTTCCTTTGGGATGTGGGGGGTCATAGTGTCTTTCTTATCCTTGTTTCTTGAATTTCTGCATTTACTTTTAGGCAACCATCCCTTCTCCTCTAAGCTAAGGAATACCCAGGTTTTAGCCCCAGTGTGTTCAACACTCATACACACGGCCTTAAGTACTGCACATAAGATCAGTGCAGTCTTTCTGTGAGCACAGTTCCCTCTGCTATGAGCTGCTCTGGGCAACCAATGGGCTCTGAGAGTGTGCTGAAGCACTCTGTGATTGTCCAAAACCCAGCTACACCCTGCATCCTCTCAGTCACAGTGTTTTCTCATCTCAGCTCCCAGGGCTCTTGGGGTCATGGAGTGTGAGTGCAGCCACCCTACTAGTTTGTCCTGTCCACACTGAGACTGAGGTGTTCCAAGAGCTGCTGCCCATGTGTGTTCCAGCCCCCTGGATCATGTCAGGTCCTCCCAGCCAGATTCTATGCCAGTGAGGAATGCAAGTTTTTCTCTCTGGTAAGATCTCTGGATCACAGGTGCACAAAATATCCACCAGTGACAACCTTGCTCACTTCACAAAAGTGCTGGTTGCATAGGAAAATCCTATAGGTGCCACTTCCCTTCCAAAAGGATGGTTCCTCCTCCCTTCCTGTTGCCAAGTGGGTGCAGCTGGCACTGTGGAGATTGTCTCTATTGTATGTTCTTGAACTTCTGTGGTTGCTCCCATCATCTCCGTTGAAGGCAACACCAATAATTGCAGGGCGCATGCACACAAGCTGATGCAGGCACTACCTACCTGTGTTCAAAAATGGCACCAGCCCTACCATTGCTGGCTGCAGGTAACTATTGTAGCAGGGACAAGGGGAGAGACAAAGAGACATGATGCTCCCCTCACCACACATGAGTAGGCACCCTGCTGTTGAGGGATCCAGACTGAACACAAAAAGGTGCAGTTCACTGAGTTCTCTCCCACTGTATCAACAGTGGTGTGGGTCCATGCAGTTCAATCTCACCTGGTTTGCCAGGGCAGGCATCTTCTTCCCTGGTTCTAAGGTGCTGACTCCATGCACCTTGCTCCATGTCTGCCAATTTCATTCTTTTTTATAGTTTAGTAGTATTCCATCATGTATATGTGCTGCATATCCATTATCCATTCATCTGTGCCTGGATGTTTAGATTGTTTGCATCTCTTGGCGATTTTGAATAGTGCTTAAATGAACATGGGAGTGCAGATGTCTCTACAACAAATGGATTCCACTTCCCTTGTATATACACCCTAGTATTGGATTGTTAGATCATACAATAGTTCTATTTTTAAGTTTTTTGAGAAACCTCCACATTATTTTCCACAAGGGCTGTATTAATTTACATTGTCACCAACAGTGTGCAAAAGTTTCATTTTTCCACATCCTCTCAATACTTATGCCTTGTCTTTTTGATGATAGCCAATCTAATTGGAGTGAAGTTATGTGTTATAGAGGTTTTGAGTTGCATTTCCCTGATGATTAGTAATGTTGTGCATTTTTCCATATTTCTGTTGGCCTTTTGCATGCCTTCTTTAAAGAAATGTCTGTTTATATCCACTATCCATTTTTAATTGGACTGTTTTTTGCTATTGTGTTTTTTGGGTTCTTTATAGATTCTATTAAGCCTTTTTCAGATGTATAGTTTGCTAATAATATCTCCCACTTTTGGGGTTGTTTCTTCATTTTAGTAGTATTTCCCTTACAATGCTTTTTAGTTTGATAAAATTTCATTTGCCTATTTTTTCTTTTTTTCTTGTGCTTTTGGAGTCTGATTAAAAAAAAATTTTCCTCACTTATCCCAATGTCCTGAAGTGCTATGTCTATATTTATTTTCATACTTTCAAAGTTTCAGATCTTACATTTAGATGCTTAATCCATGTTGAGTTATCATTCCACATGATGAGCCAATGGTCATGCTTCTGCATGTCGATATCCAATTTTCCCAACACCATTTACTGAAAAGACTATTCTTTTCCAGTGCATGCTCTTATTGTCTTTTTCAATAAAGATATCTCCAAGATATTTGGTGTAGATGTACGTGTTAGTCTCTAGAATCTCTACTCTATTCCACTGGTCCATGTATCTGTTTTTATACCAATGTTATGTTGTTTTAATTATACCTTTGTAATACATGTTAAAGTCAGGTGAGGTAATGCCTCAACCATTATTTGCTTTGTCTGTTTGTTTGTTTGGTTTTTGTTTAAGATTGCTTTGGCCATTCAGAATTTTGTAGTTCCATCAAAATTTTAGTGGACTTTTTCTACTTCTGTGGAAAAAATGTCAGTGTATTTTGGTAGAAATTGTACTGAACCTCTAAAATGCTTTGAATAGTATGGATATTTTCATTTTATTGATCTTTCTAATTTATGAACAAAAAATGCTTTCCCATTTCTTTGTGTCTTTTTTGAATTTATTTCTTCAATGTGTTATAATTTTCATTGTAAAAATGTCTCATCTCTTTGGATCAATGTATCCCCATGTATTTTATAACTTTTTGTAGCCTCTGGAAAATGAATTGTTTTCTTGATTTTTTCAGATATTTCACTAGTGTTTTATAACAAGGTTATTGATTTTTGCATGTTGACTTTGTATCTTGAAACTTTACTGAATTTGTTCATGAGTTCTAGTTGCTTTTTGCAACTAAATTTTCTATATTGCAAAGGGAACACTTATCCTACTTTCTGATTTGGCTGTTCTTTCTCTTGCCTGTCTGCTCTGGCTAAGACTTCCAATATACTGTTGAATAAAAGAGATAAACATGAGTGTCCTCATCTACTTCCTAATCTTAGAAGAGAAAAAGCATTAATTTTTTCCCCATTCAGTATGATGCTAGCTTTTAGCTTACTAGTTATATGGCCCATGTTATGTTGAAGTACATTCCTTCAAATCCAATTTGACAAGAATTTTTATCTAATTCACTTTATTCATCTATTGATATGATTTTATTATTTTACCCTTCATTCTGGTGATGTAATATATAATGTTTTTTTGGTTTGCATATGTTGAACTATCCTTGAATCCCTAGTACGAATCCAACTTGTTTATTGCAAATAAGTGTATAAATGTACTGTAGGATTTTATTTGCTAGCATTTTTGAGAATATTTATATCTACATTCATAAAGGATATTGACCTATAACTTTCTTTTTTATTGCATGCTTGTTGAATTGTGGTATAAATGTAATGATGGACTCGTATAATCATATAATGAGTTTGGGGAGTAAGCACTGTGGCACAGCTTAACCTGCCACTACTTGAGATGCTCACAGCCATATCTGAATCCCCGGTTCATGTCCTGACCACTCTGCTCCAAATCCAGCCTCCTGCTAGTGGGTAACCTGGGAGTCAGCAGGTAATGGCTCAAGTGCTTAGGTCCCTGCCACCCATGTGGGAAACACAGCTGGAGTTTCAAACCTAGCTTCAGCCAGACCCAGCCCTAACTGTTGTGGAAATTTGGAGAATGTACTGGCAGATGGTAGATAAATCTCTCTCTATTCTCTCTCTATTCTCTCTCTCCCTCTCTCTCCTTCCCTCCCTCCTTCCCTCACCCCTGGCCCCATCACTCTGCCTTTCAAGTAAATGAAAATGAATAAATTAATCTTAATATATATATATATATATATATATATATATATATATCCACATATAAGTGAGATCATGTGATATATGTCTTTCTGTGCCCGGCTTACTTCACTTCATAACCATCTCTAGGTTCCATCTATGTTGTAGTGAATGACAAGATTTCATTCTTTATTCATAGATGAGTAGTATTCCACACATAGAAAGAGAGAGAGAGAGAGAGAGAGAGAGAGAGATTTTGGAAGAATTTCTTTATCTTCCATTTTTTTGAAACTAATTTAAGAAGTTGTGTTAGTTCTTCTTAAATGTTTGGTAGAATTTAGCAATGAAGCTCTCTGGTCCTAGGATTTTCTATGTTGGAGGACTTTTTTTTAAAGAATTATTTATTTATTTGAAAGTCAGAGATAGAGATACAGACAGACAGAAATAATCTTTCATCTACTGGTTCAATAACTAGATGGCTGCAACAGTTGGGGCTTGGCTAATCTGAATCCACGAGCCAGGAGTTTCTTCTGAGTCTCCAACGTGGATGCAGGGGTCCAAGCACTTGGGCCATCCTCTGCTGCTTTCCCAAGTGCACTAGTAGGGAACTGGATTAGAAGTGGAGTATCCAGGACTCGAACCTGCACCCACATGAGATGCCTACACCACAGGCAGTGGCTTCACCCACTATGCTACCGCACCGGCACTGGAAGACTTTTTGTACTGATTTAATCTCACTACTCATTAGTGGTCTATTTGGGTGTTCTATTTCTTTATGACTGAATCTTGGAAAGGTGTTTTTGTCATGGAATTTGTCCATTTATTTTAGGTTATCAAACATTTTGCCCCTTAGCTGGTCATAGTAATCTCTAACAGTTCTTTGTATTTCTATGGTGTCAGTCATAATGTCTTCATTTTCAACTCGAAGTTATACATTTGAATCTTTTCTCTTTTTTCTCAGTGAATTTAACTGTTTGTTGATTTTAACTTTGGAAACAACCAACTCTTTGCTTCATTGGTTTCTTTTGTGTGTTTTTAGTCTCTGTCATTTATTTGTGTTATGAGTTTCATTATTTCTTTCCTTCTACTAATTCTTTATTTGATCTGTTCTTGTATTTTGAGTTCCTTAGGTTTTGTTTTTTTTTATAACGCTTTTATTTAAAGAATATAAATTTCCAAAATACAGCTTATAGATTACAATGGCTTCCCCCCCCATAACTTCCCCACCACCCGCAACCCTCCTCTTTCCCACTCCCTCTCCCCTTGCTTCACATCAAGATTCATTTTCAATTCTCTTTATATACAGAAAATCAGTTTACTATATATTAAGTAAAGATTTCAACAGTTTGCCCTCACATAGCAACACAAAGTGAAAAATACTGTTGGAGTACTAGTTATAGTAGTAATTCATAATGTATAGCACATTAAGGACAGAGATCCTACATGATATATTTTTTAAAAAATTGATTAATTTTCCATGCAATTTCCAATTTAACACCAAGATTTTTTTTCATTTTTAATTATCTATATACAGAAGATTGATTCAGTATATAATAAGTAAAGATTTCATCAGTTTGCACCCACACAGAAACACAAAGTGTAAAATACTGTTTCAGTACTAGTTATAGCATTACTTCACATTGGACAACACATTAAGGACAGATCCCACATGAGACGTAAGTACACAGTGACTCGTGAAGTTGATTTAACTATTTGACACTCTTGTATATGGCATCAGTAATCTCCCTAGGCTCTAGTCATGAGTTGCCGAGGCTATGGAAGCCTTTAGGGTTCGCTGACTTCAATCTTATTCCAACAGGGTCATAGTCAAAGTGGAGGTTCTCTCCTCCCTTCAGAGAAAGGTACCGCCTTCTTTGATGGCCCCATTCATTCCACTGGGATCTTACTCACAGAGATCTTTCATTTAGGTCTTCTTTTTTTTTCCAGATTGTCTTGGCTTTCCATGCCTAGAATATTCTCATGGGCTCTTGAGCCCAATCTGAATGCTTTAAGGGCTGATTCTGAGGCCAGAGTGCTATTTAGGACATCTGCCCTTCTATGAGTCTGCTGTGTATCTCGCTTCCCATGTTGGATCATTCTCTCCCTTTTTGATTCTATCAGTTAGTATTAGCAGACATTAGTCTTGTTTGTGTGATCCCTTTGACTCTTAGACCTATCAGTGTGATCAATTGTGAACTGAAATTGATCACTTGGATTAGTGAGATGGCCTTGGTACATGCCACCTTGATGGGATTGTATTGGAATTCCCTGGCACATTTCTAACTCCATCATTTGGGGCAGTTCCGATTGAGCATGTCCCAAATTGTACATCTCCTCCCTCTCTTATTCCCACTCTTATATTTCACAGGGATCACTTCTCAGTTAAAATTTAAACACCTAAGAATAATTGTTTGTTAATTACAGAGTTCAACCAATAGTACTAGAATAAAAACATTACTAAAATGGATAAAGTATTACATTGTACAACAACAGTCAGCACAAGAGCTGATCAAGTTACTGTTTCTCATAGTGTCCATTTCACTTCAATAGGTTTCACCTTTGGTGCTCAATTAGTTGTCACCGATCAGGGAGAACATATGATATTTGTCCCTTTGCGACTGGCTTAATTCACGCAGAATGATGTTTTCCAGATTCCTCGATCTTATTGCAAATGACCGGATTTCATTGTTTTTGACTGCTGTATAGTATTCTATAGAGTACATGTCCCATAATTTCTTTATCCAAATGTATGCTTTGAATTCCCTGTGATCTTTTGCTGTGAGGTTCCCTTCGTTTATCTTCTTTCATGTTGATGGCCGTGTTTCTGTGTTTCTGTGTGTAACACATCTTTAAGTATCTTTTGCAGGGCTGGACGAGTGGCAACAAATTCTTTCAATTTTTGTTTGTTATGAAAGGTCTTTATTTCACCTTCATTCACAAATGATAGCTTGGCAGGATATAATATTCTGGGCTGGCAGTTTTTCCTCTCTAAGTACCTGGGCTATGTCTCGCCATTCCCTTCTAGCTTGTAGGGTTTCTGATGAGAAGTCTGCCGTGAGTCTAATTGGAGATCCTCTGAGTGTAATTTGACGTTTCTCTCTTGTGCATTTTAGGATCTTTTCTTTCTGTTTCACTGTGGTGAGTTTAATTACAATGTGTCGTGATGAGGGTTTCTTTTGGTCATGTTTACTAGGGGTTCTATGAGCTTCCTGTACTAGGATGTCTCTGTCCTTCTCCAAAACTGGGAAATTTTCTGCTATTATCTCACTAAAAAGGCCTTCTAATCCTTTCTCCCTCTCCATGCCTTCAGGAACTCCTAGAACTCGAATGTTGGGTTTTTTAATAGTATCCTGTAGATTCCCAACAATATTTTTTAGATTTCTAATTTCCTCTTCTTTTCTTTGGTTTGACTGTGTAGTTTCCTGTGCTCTGTCTTCTAAGTCCGATATTCTCTCTTCTGCCTCACCCATTCTGTTTGTAAGGCTCTCTAATGTGTTTTTCATTTGATCTATTGAATTCTTCACTTCATTATGATTTCTCGTCACTATCACAGTTTCATGTTCTACTAGTTGTTTCATTTCAGCTTGATTTCTCCTTAATATTTCATTTTCACGAGAGAGATTTTCTACCTTGTCCATTAAGGATTTCTGTAGTTCAAGAATTTGTTTTTGAGTACTTCTTAGTGTTCTTATCAATTTTTTGAGATCTGCTTCTTGCATCTCTTCTATCTCATCATCTTCGTAATCTTGAATTGGGGTGTCTTTTTCATTTGGGGATGCCATAGTGTCTTCCTTGTTCTTATTACCTCGGTTTTTGCGTTTGTTGTTTGGCATATTGGTTTCTTCACTGTGGTGTTTTTTTCTTGTTATACTATGACTCTAGATTAAGTGGACTGTCTGCTTTTGATGGAGCCTTAGAGGCTTGAGATGGGTGTGGCCTGAGATCTCTGTTTGGTTCCTCAGGGTTGAGGGTGTGTCAAAGGAGACACTCCCAGGTTAGGCGTGGTAAATCTCTCTCTGTTAGTTTTTTTTGTTTGTTTGTTTGTTTCAAAAGGGAAGTAATTCCACACAGCTGAATGGAATTGGGGGTGGTTAGCAGGGGAATGATATACCCACGGGAGCCAGAGATCGGAAGCTCTTTCCCGAGGACCAGAGAAGGAATCTTTGTGGCCCTTTGTGTGGGCTGAGATTCTCCTGTAGTCTCCCACTGGGCTGCCAAGGCTACTGAACTGTAGCGTCTCTGGAGAGTACTCACATGAATTCGTGATTTCCGTGAGTTCTCTCCCCCATCGTCTCTTTTTTCACAGTCTCAGTTCATTAGCACCACACATTCATTAGGTTCTAATCTCCTGTTATTTCACCCCTCCCACCCAGAGTCAGGTTTTTCTGCTAGGCTCGGGGCTGGTGCCGACCCGAGGTCGCCCTGCTTATGACGTATCGAGTTCCTTAGGTTTTGATGATGAGTTGCTTATTTGAAATATTTCTGCTTTTTGGATGCAGGCATTCACTGCTATAAGCATCCCTTTTAGTATTGCTTTTGTTGTACAACATAGTTTTGATATGTTGTGTTTCCATTGTAATTAATTTCAAGAAATTTTTCAATTCCTTTAATTTTTTCCTTGAGTTACACTTTGTTCAGCGTAAGTTGTTTAACTCCTATGTGTTTATGTAGTTTCCCAAGTATTTCTTGTTGCTGAATTCTACTTTTACTGCATTGTGATCCATATTTAACTGAGTAGAAGTAAGTCACAGGCCCTGCTCACAGTCACACACAGTGTGCCTTCCTGGAGGTTCCTCCTAGTATGTTTCTCCACAATAGTCATAATATATCCAATTAAAGCAGACAGAATTAAAAGTGTACATGTGACAAAAGGAGATATGTAAAAGATCAGAAAATTACTTATGCTTAATTACAGAAGTGAAAGGGACAATATTTGACCAAATACTGCTTAAAATTCTAAACTATTCAAAGGAACTATTTCAAAAAAATTTTATAAATTCTGAGTAGGAAAATATAAGCACTTAGACACATTATATCCAAATCAATGCACCATGGAACACTACACAACAGAAAAAATAAAAAGAAATCCTGTCCTTTGAAACAAAATGGATGCAACAAAAACAAAGCCAGAGGCATCACGATACCAGATTTCAGGGGATACTACAGGGCAGTAGTTATCAAAACAGCATGGTACTGGTACAGAAACAGATGGAGAGACCAAAGGAGCAGAATAGAAACACCAGAAATCAATCCAAACATCTACAGCCAACTTATATTTGATCAACGAACTAAAACCAATTCCTGGAGCAAAGACAGTCTATTCAATAAATGGTGCTGGGAAAACTGGATTTCCACATGCAGAAGCTTGACGCAAGACCCCTACCTTATACCTTACACAAAAATCTACTCAACATGGAATAAAGATCTAAATACACGACCCGACACCATCAAATTATTAGAGAACATTGGGGAAACCCTGCAAGATATAGGCCAGGAAAAGACTTCTTGGAAAAGACCCCAGAGGCACAGGCAGTCAAAGCCAAAATTAACATTTGGGATTGCATCAAATTGAGAAGTTTCTGTACTGAAAAAGAAACAGTCAGGAGAGTGAAGAGGCAACTGACAGAATGGGAAAAAATATTTGCAAATTATGCAACCGATAAAGGGTTAATAACCAGAATGTACAAAGAAATCAAGAAACTCCACAACATCAAAACAAACAACCCACTTAAGAGATGGGCCAAGGACCTCAATAGACATTTTTCAAAATAGGAAATCCAAATGGCCAACAGACACATGAAAAAATGTTCAAGATCACTAGCAATTAGGGAAATGCAAATAACAACCACAATGAGGTTTCACCTCACCCCGGTTAGAATGGCTTACATACAGAAATCCAATAACAACAGATGCTGGCGAGGATGTGGGAAAAAAGGAACACTAACCCACTGTTGGTGGGAATGCAAACTGGTAAAGACACTATAGAAGTCAGTTTAAGGATTCCTCAGAAACCTGAATATAGCCCTACCACATTACCCAGGCACCCCACTCCTCGGAATTTACCCAAAGCAAACTAAATTGGCAAATTAAAGAGCTGTCTGCACCTCAATGTTTATTGCAGCTCAATTCACAATAGCTAAGACCTGGAATCAACCTAAATGCCCATCAACAGTAGACTGGATAAAGAAATTATGGGATATGTACTCTATAGAATACTATACAGCAGTAAAAAATATGAAATCTGGTCATTTGCAACAAAATGGAGGAATCTTGAAAACATCATGTTGAGTGACATAAGCCAGTCCCAAGGGGACAATTATCATATGTTCTCCCTGATCAGTGACAATTAACTGAGCACCAAAATGGAAACCAGCTGAAGTGAAATGGACACTATGAGAAATGGACACTATGACTTGATCAGCCCTTGTCCTGACTTTTGAGGGACAACTTAGTAATTTATTCCTTTAGTATTTTTTTGTTCTACTTAATACCATTGGTTGAACTCTTTAATTAACACACAATTATTCTTCGTCATTTAAATTTAACTGAAAAATGATCCCTGTTATATATAAGAGTGGGAATAAGAGAGGGAAGAGATGCACAGTTCGGCACATGCTCTCTCGGACTTGCCCCTAATGGTAGAGCTAGACATCTGCCAGGGGATTCCAATTCAGTCCCATCAAGGTGGCATGTACCAATGCCATCTTACTAGTCAAAGGGATCTCAGTTTCAGTTCATAATTGATAATAATGATAGGATTAAATGTCAAAGGGATCACATAAACAAGACTAGTGTCTGCTAATACTACTGATAGAATTAAAAAAAAACAGAACAATCCAACATGGGAAGTGGGATACACAGCAGACTCATAGAATGGCAGATGCCCTAAACAACACTTTTGTCTCATAATCAGCCCTTAAGGCATTCATATCTGGTTAAAAAGCCCATGAGAGTTTCTCAGGCATGGGATGCCAAGACACTGTGGCAAAAAAAAAAAAAAAAAAAAAAAAAAAAAAAAAAAAAGCTAAATGAAAGATCTCTGTGAGTGAGATCCCAGCAGAAAGAATGGGCCATCATAGAAGGCAGTACCTTTCTCTGAAGGGAGGAGAGAACTTCTACTTTGACTATGACCTTGTCTAAATAAGGTCGGAGTTGGTGAACTCAAGAGGCTTCCTTAGCCTATGCAGCTCATGACTAGAGCCTCAGATGATTGCTGACAAAAATAAGAGTGTCAATTTGTTAAGTCAACAACAGGAGTCACTGTGCACCTATTCCCCATGTAGGATCTTTGTCCTTAATGTGTTGTACTATGCAAATTAACAGTAAATCTACTACTTAAACAGTACTTTATACTTTGTGTATTTGTGTGGGTGTAAACTGTTGAAATCTTTACTTAGTATATACTAAGTTGATCATCTGTATATAAACATAATTTAAAATGAATCTTGATGAAGAATGGGATGGGAGAGAGAGAGGGAGATGGGATGGTTGTGGGTGGGAGGGTTGTTATGGGAGAAAAAAGCTGCTATAATCCAAAAGTCGTACTTTAGAAATTTATATTTATTAAATAAAAGTTAAAAAAAGAAAATATTATACTTACTGAAAGAAGCCAGTCTCAAAAGGACAAATTCCATATGTTCTCCCTGATCTATGGATCTATGGCAATCAGTAGAGCACCTAAGAGGTAATATAGAAGTGAAATTGACACTTTGAGGTGCAATGACTGTGAAGAGCCCATGTCTGGACTTTCGAGGAACAATTCTTTTTTTTTTTTTTTTGTACTATTTGCTGAACTCTTTACTTAGTACAGGGCTAATCTTATGTGTAGGAAGTTAATTGACAAATATCTTAGTAAAAAATAAGAATAGGAATAAGAGAAAAAGGAGGAAGAAGGGTGGGAGTATAGGAAGAATCACTAACTTCCGAAAGTAGTGTTCATTATGTGCATGACGATTGTATACCACCAAAAAATGTTTCAAAGTAAAAAAAAGAAGAAATAAAGGGAACATTCCCTTCAAGGAAGTAATTATCTGAGATACAAGTGCACATTTCAACTAAAACTGTGAACATCAAAATACAATAGAAAGATAAGGTTAAAGCACTGTAATCAATAAGTATTCTATACCAGCTAATATCTAGCCTTCAAAGAGAAGAAATGTGTGAGAGAAAACCAGTAACATTCTTAGGATAAAACAAAAGAAAATCATCATGTTCTTGAAGTAGGCAAAGATTTCGTAAACCATTCTACAAAACACAGTTAACAAGTGAAAGGACTGATGAGTGGACTTCATTAAAGAACTTCATGAAAATGAAGACTCTGTTCATCGCAAGACTCTGCCAATGAGTAAAATGAAAGGCATGGCATGGAAAATGAAAATGTGTATAAAATTCCCTAAACAATAAAAAGGCAAACAAATCAAATCTTTAAAATGGGTAAAGGAATTTTTAAAACATTAAATGTTATAAAATGTTACATTTTTAATTAGTTTTTTTGTAATTTAAAGCATAAAAGTTTCATGCATTTCATATATACAGATTTAGGAACTCAGTGATACTCTCCATCCTAAAGTGATTTGTAGATACAATTTTAAAAATACAATTATAAGCCGGCGCCGTGGCTCAACAGGCTAATCCTCCGCCTTGCGGCGCCGGCACACCGGGTTCTAGTCCCGGTCGGGGCACCGGATTCTGTCCCGGTTGCCCCTCTTCCAGGCCAGCTCTCTGCTGTGGCCTGGAGTGCAGTGGAGGATAGCCCAAGTGCTTGGGCCCTGCACCCCATGGGGAGACCAGGAAAAAGCACCTGGCTCCTGGCTCCTGCCATTGGACGAGCGCGGTGCGCCGGCCGCAGCGCGCCGGCCGCGGCGGCCATTGGAGGGTGAACCAACGGCAAAAGGAAGACCTTTCTCTCTGTCTCTCTCTCTCTCACTGTCCACTCTGCCTGTAAAAAAAAAAAAAAAAAATACAATTATATTCCCTCCTTCACTTTTCTCACCCTCCCTCTTTCCCTTCTTTCTTTTTTTTTTTTAAAGGTTGATTCTATTTATTTGAAAGTCAGAGTTTCACAGAGAGAGAGAGAAAGAGAGAGAGGGAGAGGTGTCTTCCACCAGCTAGTTCACTCCCCCACTGGCCGCAATGGGCTGGAGCTGTGCTGATTGGAAGCCAGGAGCCAAGAGCCTCCAGGTCTCCCACGAGAGCTCAGAGGCCCAGGGAGTTGGGTCATCCTCCACTGTTCTCCCAGGCCACATCAGAGAGCCAGATCAGAAGTGGAGCAGCCGGGACTTGAACCAGCACCCATATGGGACACCAGCACTGCAGGTGTGGCTTTGCCCATTATGCCATAGAGTGGCCTCCTTTTTTTTTTAATTTTAGTTTTTGATAACATATTTTAAATTACATTAAAGTAAATAAAAATTTCAACAAGTAAAATGGGTAAAGGACTTTAATAAGCCTTTCTCTCACTGCATACTCTCATCAAAATCCTTGAATAGATTAGCAAATTATGGTGCATTTATGTAAAAATATTACGTGGCAACTAAAGCTAGCATATACTGCTGTACCTGACAGTCCAAATGAGTGGACACAATATTGAGTAAAATACAAAAACTAAACACAAAAACATACAAATGTTTCCACTTACATAAACTTTCATAATACACAAAATTGAATCACATTTAAATCAGTCAGATTAGTGATGCTGTACATGGGAGGGTAGTTTCAACCGGGAACTAAAATATGAATGATTTTTCTGCCTCTTGTCTTGCTCTACATTCCAATCCAGATGGTTATTATGTGGGTATATATATATATATATATATATATGTAAAAATTTAATCAAACTTCATACTTAAGGTATGTTCACATCATGCATTTTATATTTTAATAAAAATCGCATGAAAAAATGAGATTAAATAATACAAAATAGACTTAACAAATTGCCATACCACACAGGCTTGCAAAAAAGTAAGATTAAAAGAAATAAAAGGAATTAAGTAACATATGTTTGTTTTTTCCCTAAAAATTAAATGAAAGGAATATATCAAAATGATAGGAAAAATGTGGAAAGAGTATTTTAGAAATATTTTAATATGTTGTATACTATCAATTATCACTGTTTTCACAATGTGAATGCTATTTCTATTAGAAAGATTCTTCATCCTCCCCAGCATAAACTGTAAATTTTCTGACACTAATATTGATATACTATGGGCTTAGAAAATATCTGACTCCAAAATAACACATTTTCCATGCATTACCCCAATTTATGATCTCAACATCTCATAAACTAGGTGTAGACACTATTATTAGTGTCATTTTACACATGAAGAAACTGAAGTTTAAATGGGTTTAGTAACTTGCATGAAGTCAGTGAGGTACTCAGGGTAGAGCTTGTCATATTGAAAACACTCAAACCAAAAAAAAAAAAAAACAAAAAAAAACCAAGAAGGATTCTAACCTTCTTTGTCTATGTCCTGCGTTATTAAAAACCATTTTGACTTTCAGCTAGAACTCTTAGGAATGTAATGCAAAGTTGGTTTTAGCTCTTTACTCACTATTATAACATTTGTTAGCATATTGATCTTAGCAGCTGTTTTGATCTCATTATTTGGTGGCTAGTCCCTGGACCTATCATGTACCTACCATTGAGCACCTACCAATGCACAAAGTTTCCAGATGAAAGGAATGTGTTGGCAAACAACAGAGAAAATGTCCTCCTCTCACACAGCTAACATTCTGCAGAGTGTGAGAGTGATAAAATACTCGTAGTGGAGTAAAAAGAAAGAAATTTCAGGACTCCTTCAAAAAACGGTAACCAGGGAAACCTCTCCTAAGAGGCAACTTAAATTCAACACTGAGCCAGTCAAGCAAAGCCTTAGAAAAATACACCCAGGAAGAGGAGCAGCAAGTACAAAGGTCGCAGGCTGCTGGGCAAGTTTTAGGAATTCTGCATTTGTGAGCAAACGTGCCCATTAAAATCCACATTCCAAAAATATTTGTTCTGTGTTGTACTTAACAGCATTGTCTGTGCACACTCTGACTTGCGAGTCAACGTGCCTATTACTAGCACTGCTCAGGGTCTGCTGTACTACCCTCATTTGCAATCTAACTTCAACAAGCCAAAGGTCAGAACCACTCATCCCAAGAGTCAGTTTAGTGATCACTTATTTTTAATTGAGCATGTCTGTTGGGATACAGCTCCACTCAAGTGGTTTAAAAAATAGTATCTCTGACTACACACACTATTACTGATTCTAAGTTCCAAACTCACACATAATCCTTAGTATCTTGTTAAAGTGGAAATTCTGGTTCTGGAAGGCTGAGCAGGATCTGGGACTGAGTCTGCTTCTCTGACAAGCAGCCAGGTGATGTCTGTGCTGCCAGTGTTTGAACCACATATTGAGAAAGATCTTCAAAGACTTCTAACAATTATAATATTTCTATTTCCAGCACTGTTAAAGAGCCCATAGATTTTTGTTCCTGCCAGCGTGAGACTCTGGGCAAAATGGCACAGATGTGCTGATTCTTAACATGGCTCTGGTTGTGATAATTAACTTAAATAGCATATGTAAAAGACAGAACACTTTATATAGATTAAGGGCACACTTAATATTATTTTTATCTGGTGGAAAGTTAACTGCCTCAAATAAAAACTGAATTACTCGTGATGGCACTATTAAAATCAAGCCTTTGTAAAGAAAGTTCTTAAATACTCTGGACTTAACATGTCTTTATGTACGAAATGGGATCAGTTAACATATGGTGCACTTTTTTGGTGTTCAGCGTTGTGCTAAACAGTAAGAGAACAGAAGCAGTATGCAAAAGAGGTTCTCCCCTCAAGGATCTCCAATACACTTGAAAGAGTGGGAAAATAATTCAAGAGAGAACATAATTACTTGCTAATTAGTATGACAGCACATTAAATTACTACAGGGGATCAGAGGCAAGCAAGATCAGTAAGGTGTGTTGTTCAACATTCCACTACAGGCAGCCCTGACGAGGGCGTGGAGACTAATCTAAGCCTTGGGCTTCCTAGATGTCTTCACTCCCAGGCTGACTCACAGTGTACAACAAGGTTCAACTTCCATCTTTCCCAAATGTCCTGTTTTCTACCTGCAGCAAAAGCTGGGGAAGAGATGAGGCGATGTAGATATACAACAGTATTCTGTATTGACCACACACACCAATCAAGACTCTGTGGAAAAAACTACAGAGCTATAGTTCTCTAGAAGTTCCCAAATATACATGCTCAGGGATGGATGAAAGATGATGATGATCAATATATAGATAGATGATCTGTAGGCAGATAGATAGCTAGACACAGTAGGTGATCGATAAGATACACAGGTAAGTAGGAGATGATAGATTGATACACAGCCAATAGATGATAGGTGAGATGGATACCAAGATAGATCAGTAGAAAATAGAGGATTGGTAGGCAGGTAGGTATGTAATTAGATAGATAGATAGATAGAGCTAAAATATTTATATAGTGGAGCCAGTACTGTAGCATAGCAGGGAAAGCCACCAGCTGTAGTGCCAGCTTCCCATATGGGTTCCTGTTTGAGTCACAGCTGCTCTACTTCCAATCCAGCTCTCTGCTGTGGTCTAGGAGAGCAGTAAAATATAGCCCAAGTACTTGGGCTCCTGTAGTCATGTGGGAGACCCGGAAGAAGCTTTTGGCTCCTGGCTTCAGATCGGACCAGCTCTGGCTGTTGTAGTCATTTGGGGAGTGAACCAAAGAAAAGAAGACCTCTCTCTCCCTCTCTTTAGCTTTCTGCCTCTGCCTCTCTGTAACTAGGCCTTTCCAATTAAAAAAAAATGTATATATTAAACTTCAAAACTCCTTATTCTTTTGTCTTCTTTTCTTGTCATGCCTCTTGGTTCCCAATAAGGACAGGTGTGGGGCACTATGGGGGCTTTGTATTCCACTTATTTCAATCACAAGAAAGGGTTGGGGTTTGATAGCCAAGGCTGGCTTGTTTGGCATCTCCACATCTTTACTTGATGATTCCCAAAATCAAAACTGATTTCTGCCCAAGTCTGAGTAAACTGTGATACTGTCAAAATTATAGGAAGAAACCTATTACTTTTAACTTAGTACTTGGTATTACACTTGCATTTCTATTCTTTCTCCTTGTGGAACACATGTGACATATTTGTGTGTATGTGTGTGTACATACATTTCCCCTTCGGATTTCTTAGTGGTTGAACTCTGTAATTAACACACAATTATTCTTAGGTGTTTAAATTTTAACTGAAAAGTGATCTCTGTGAAATATAAGAGTGGGAATAAGAGAGGGAGGAGATGTAAAATTTGGGACATGCTCAATCGGAACGGCCCCAAATGATGGAGTTAGAATTGTGCCAGGGGTTTCCAATACAATCCCATCAAGGTGGCATGTACCAAGGCCATCTCATTAGTCCAAGTGATCAATTTCAGCTCACAATTGATCACACTGATAGGTCTAAGAGTCAAAGGGATCACACAAACAAGACTAGTGTCTGCTAATACTAACTGATAGAATGAAAATGGGAGAGAATGATCCAACATGGGAAGCAGGATACACAGCAGACTCATAGAATGGCAGATGTCCTAAATAGCACTCTGGCCTCAGAATCAGCCCTTAAGGCATTCGGATCTGGCTCAAGAGCCCATGAGAATATTTTAGGCATGGAAAGCTAAGACACTCTGGAAAAAACAGAAGACCTAAATGAAAGATCTCTGCGAGTGAGATCCCAGTGGAAAGAACGGGGCCATCAAAGAAGGAGGTACCTTTCTCTGAAGGGAGGAGGGAACTTCCACTTTGACTATGGCCCTGTGGGAATAAGATCGAAGTCGGCGAACCCTAAAGGCTTCCATAGCCTCGGCAACTCATGACCAGAGCCTAGGGAGATTACTGACGCCATAAACAAGAGTGTCAAATTGTTAAATCAACATCAGGAGTCACTGTGTACTTACGTCTCATGAGGGATCTGTCCTTAATGTGTTATCCAATGTGAAGTGATGCTATTACTAGTACTGAAACAGTATTTTTACACTTTGTGTTTCTGAGTGGGTGCAAACTGATTAAATCCTTACATAGTATATATTGAATCGATCTTCTTTATATAAAGATAATTGCAAATGATTAAAAAATCTTGGTGTTAAACTGGAAATTGCATAGACAATTAATCAATTTTTTAAAAAAAAAATCATGTAGGATCTCTGTCCTTAATGTGCTGTACATTGTGAATTAATACTATAACTAGTACTCCAACAGTATTATCATTTTGTGTCTCTATGCGAGGGCAAACCGTTGAAATCTTTACGTAATATGTACTAAATTGATCTTCTGTGTATAAAGAGAATTGAAAATGAATCTTGATGTGAACAGAAGGGGAGAGGGAGCGGGAAAGGGGAGGGTGGGGGGAGGGAGGGAAGTTGTGTGGGGGGGGGAGCCATTGTGGTCCATGAGCTGTTCTTTGGAAATTTATATTCTTTAAATAAAAGCTTTATAAAAAAAAAATACAATTTGGACTTGAACACAATTGTATACTTTTTCTACTTATCATTTTGCTTTCTAGCACTTAATATAATTTAGAAAGTCCCATAAAAAGATCTTGTATTAATTCTGGAAAAACAGTCAAAACTTTAGAGGAGCAAATCGGGGAGGGGAGGGAAGGAAGGTGAGGAGATTCTATGAAAATGAAAAGCAGGGGGAGCTTCCAGAGAAAAGGACATGAAATTACAGCAGTTAGTGCAAATTGAGATGAAATGTAGAAGAAGGATTAATAGAATAAATTATGTCATATAGGAGATGATGCTAATTGCCAGGCAATCACTAAACCTGAGATAAGGAAAAATATATCCTCAATGTTTTATTTCAGAGTGACACATAAAATAAATAATGCTTAGGGAAAATGAAACCTGAATATATGGAAATTTGAATTTCTTGGGTTAACATAGGTTTAAATAACTTGCAGAAATCCTACAGTCAATATCATGTTGAATGGGTAAAATTTGAAAGTATTGCTAATACTAAGATCTGAAACCAGACAAGGATGCCTATTCTCAATGTTTTTATTCAATATAGCTCTGAAAGTCCTAGCCAGAGCAATTAGAATTCTAAGGAATCCAAGATGATGCTTCTATTTAAGAAAGTTAAATAGCAGACCCTTTGAAGCAGTAGAAGCAAAAACTAGACCACCATGTGTTCTCAGCACCTTCTGATTATATCATTCCATCTGAAATTGCTGGAAGATTCTGAAAGAACATTTATTTTTATATGTGTACACTAGGCTTGAAGATATGTGTGGTTTGACAAAAGTCTTCAGAAATGTGTTTTGTTTCACCATTTACCTGCCAAAGCAAATGGTGAATCTAATAGGTGGGCTTGGGCTGATATAATTTTGGCCTCAGATCTGGAAAAATCTAATCTCATCCCAGTGTTGCCATCCATCACCTAGTGGCAGCTACACTCTCTTCTACATGGCATCTAGCAACTTTCATTTGAAAAGAAAGATGTTTCATTACCTGCCCTGCTTGGTGCTCTGAGCTATAGACTCTTGCCATCTCTTGTCTGCAGTTTCCTATGTAACGACCTAAAACATGTTGTCATTCACCACATTGGCTTGCAGGGTGTTTCTCTCTCACAGTTTCAATTCTGCTCCCTCATCTGCCTTGAATTCCCTTCTCTATCAACTTCCCTAGGTGCTACTGAACAATTAATCTACTTTAAGATTAAAAATACTCTTTTGTTTCTACAGTCCTTGTAACTCTGACTCCTATTGGTCAGTTGATCCTTTAGGTTCATCCTGGCTCTGACCTCCTTCACTATATTCCAGGGTGCAATTAGCTGTTGCTCTCTCACATCCATACCTTCAGGGTTTATGTATGGGGAGACTTTAGAAAGTTCATGGAAAATGCATATGCAGATTCCTCTAAAGGTTCATAAAAATTAAATTTAAAAAGTTTTTTTTTGGTGAAAAACACTTTTGAATACCAGTTGTATTATCAAAAACCAATGAATGGGTCTCAAAAATATTTTGTAGGCAAATAAACATATCCTTTGATTCCATTCTCCACAAATCTTTTGAAGTATCCTCATATAACCCCATCAACTATCACAAATCATAATAAAAGGTACACTAATTTACCAATGAAACATTTGAGATAATTATAAAACAGGGAACAAACCATAAACAACTAATTTGTCTCTTTCAACTAAGCTTTCGACTAGACTTGTATCTTTCTTATCTCTTTCTATTTCACAAAAAGGCCTATTATCCAAATTATTTTTGCATGCTGTAAAAAGTTTATAATCACCCTAGCCTTTCCCATATATATCTTGCCCACCTCTACCTCAAACACAGGTCAAATTTTGGGCCATAAACACTTTGGTAAATTCTCATACAAAATCTTTATATCCACAAGGGATCATTCATTATTTTTCCTTTCATTTTCAACAACTATCAATTTTATAAGGCTATTTATTTTTTATACATAAACCTCTCTCCTTAGGGTTACATTTTACCTCATTTTCATAGCTTTAAATTAATTTGTTTTAGTTGTATCATTTACTGAAAATATATATTGTTCTTTGTGCCATAAATCATAGTCTCTGCTCCAAGACTCTTAAGATAATTGGGAAGAGAGAACATAGGCAGAAAAAATATTTTAGATGTTCACATAAAAGCTCTAATTGTATAACAGTCATTTAGTGATTCATTGATTCATTTGACAAAAAATTCAGAGAAGGCCTACTATTGGCAGGCCAAAGTGGGATCTGTTAGTAAGAATGAGAATCAGAATTACTTCTTTGTGAAACTTATACTCTAGTGAAAAACAAAAATGATGAAGTAAGACATTATCATAAAACTTAAGATTTGCACAGGAGGAAAAGTGTACTGTGCTAATGAGGCGCGTAGAAGGCACAACAAACCCGGCTGACAGGCTCAAGGACAAGTCCCTTTGCAGTTAAGATTAGGTTTTTCACAAGTAACAGAGATCTGAAACAATCATGAACATAGAAATTCTAATACAAACTTGTGAGTAGGGTTGTACAGTAACACTCAGTGAAACTGCTGCTGATCCAGGTACTCCTCACTAAGGATCTTGCTGCGAGAACACCGTTAGTGCACTGTCTCATTAGAACAGTTAAGGTTGTAGCAATCATGTTCACATTCCAGCCAATGAGAAGACTGTACCTCCTAATTGTCACACAACACTTCAAGTAACAGAACACTCACCCAGTTCCAGTGGAGGCTTAAATGTGTCAGTTCACTTATGAATAGTTAAAAATAGACTTCCTAAAATAAAGAATATTTATCTTACAGTAAATATAAATATGCCTTGAGGGATATATAACATGGATCAAGAGGGTAAAGAATTATGATACTGTCTCAGAATACAATCTGTAAGAAAACATTATCTTCTTTAGCTTAAAATTTTAAATATTGAAATTCAGCAATATAAAGCAATCCAATTAAGAACAAATATTTCTCCAAAGAACAAATAGAAATAACAAATAATTCTATTTAAATATGTTCAACAGAGGATGGTGTTGTGGTGTAGTGGGTAAAGCTGCTGCCTGTTATGCCAGCATCCCATACGGGTGTGGGTTCGTGTCCTGGATGCTCCACTTCTGATCTAGCTCCCTGCTAATGGGCTGGGATAAGAAGTGGCAAATGGCCCAAGTGCTTTGGCCCCTGCCAACTCTGTGGGAGATCTGGATGAAGTTCCTGGCTTCGGTCTCTCTCCGCCCTAGCCATTGTGGCAATCTGGAGCGTGAAACAGCAGAGGGTAGATCTCTGTCTCTCTTTGTCTATAATTTTGACTTTCAAATAAATAAATAATTCTTTTAAAAGAAAAAATATGCTCAACATAATTTGTCATTGTTAAATGCAAATTAAACAGAGACACCACTGCACACCTATTAGAATGGCTAAATTCCAAAACCATGACAGTGCCAATTGCTGGCCAAGATGAAGAACAAAAGGATTTACCAATCATTGTTTGGGCATTCCAATGGTACAGCTCCTTTGGAGCATGGCTTGACAATTTCTGAACAAGTTTCACATAGTTTTAGAATATGATCCAGCAATGTGCTCCTAGCTTATCCATCAGTCTTGAGCATTTATGTGGGTACAGAACTCTGCACATGAAACTTCCTGGCCACCTTACTCATAATTACCCTCATCAGGACACAACTAAAGGACTTTCAATAGGTTAATGGATAAAGAGTGTGATGCATCCATAAAACAAAATATTACTCAGAGAGACAAAGGATTAAGCTATAAGGCCATGCCAAGGCAAGGATGAACCTCACATGCTAAATGAAAAAGATCCATCCAAAAATGGTACATATTGTATGATTTCATTGCTATGACATTCTAGAAAAGATAAAGCTATAAGAGATGAAAAACAGATCAGTGATTTCCAGGAATTTTTAGGTGGGAGGGATGGAAGGCAAATTCAAGTTGCTTCAAAAAGCTCTGGATAATGGAATTAAAAATTAAGTTCAGGGTCTGCACCGCAGCTTAGCAGGTAAAGCCGCTGCCTGCAATGCTGACATTCCATACGGTTGCAGGTTAGAGTCCTGGCTGCTCCACTTCCCATCCAGTTCCCTGCTAATCTGCCTGGGAAAGCAGCGAAAGATAGCCAAAGCCATTGGGTCCCTCCACCCATGTGGGAGACTTGGAAGAACTTCCAGGTTCCTGGCTTCAGATCGGCCCAGCTCTGGCCATTGTGGTCATTTGGGGAGTGAACCAGAGTATGGAAGACCTTTCTTTCTGTCTCTTCCTCTCCCTCTCTCTCTCTCTGTGGCTCTATCTCTTGGGTGAATAAATAAAATCTTTTTTTAAAAAAGAAATATATATAAGATGAACTTGGAGAATCCCATGATTTCATAATGTCAGGGAGTATTTGAAAACGACAAGCATAACAAGAGCAAAAAAATAAAAAATAAAAGATGAGAGCATGCCAAATGATTATTAGAACCAACTAAAAAGGTTTTCAATGGCTAAGGCTGAAAAACATTGAGCAAAATAGACAAATAAAAATAAAATGCCATTGAATTGGAATCCAAAATAAAATCTTATATATGCATATTAATGTATATATGTATATTTCCAAACTCATATAAATAAATGAGTGAATACAGAAATAAATGAGAGAGAACAAATATCATGCAGAGACCCAGCAGTGCACAGTGACTTCCTACCAAATAGTACATTCTGGGAAGATGAGGAAAACGAGTAACTTTGTAGTGCATCAGTTTGACAAACAAGACCTTAGCCAGATGATCAAGATCAACAATTGATATCAACAGTATTAAGCCACATTGATAGCATGTACCTTTAGTAAGATACAACAAAATTAAAACTTCATCTTTGTCCTCCTCAAAACAGAAAACCCAGTTTAATCATCCGAAATATGTCTAGCCATGGTTACTATCAAAGCCTCAGAAATGTCCATAATTGCTTTTGAGTAATTATATCTAAGAACAATTACTTATTGTTTTACAAAATTCTTCTTAAGAAACTACATAAACAAATGGAGTTAACAATGACAGCAGTGATATAATATTGAAGACATTTAGAGAAAGTTGGCCAAGTTATCCAAAAATTTAGGATCAGCTTCATAGATGTTATGTGGAAGATTAATATATGGTGTGTTATGGGTTCCATTATCACTAGTTGAAATGTGAATGCTCACATGACCAAAATGTGACATTTTTATTATAACCCATAAAGGAAACACACTTCTTATAATTGAACTTTTTTGTGTGTATATGAAATTGTATGCAATAAAATAAATATTTCATGAATATAGGAAAGTTTAGTTTAGGATTTTATAAGGGGCCACACATTTGAAATATTGAAAAGCAAGTATGATAACTGAGAAAATGAGTTGCCAACTGGTTTTCGCCCCAGTGGTCTCCTAGGAGATAAAGCGAGCTGGGAAAAGCGACTTGTCCTTATTCAAAAGAACCTCCTATGTCAGAGAAAAGATGCTCTCTGCTTTCTGCATGGTTCTGTTTCAATGAAAGAGATCAAAAAACATACTTTGCTTACAAGCATGCGTGTGTATAGACAATAAAGGGGGCACATGTTAAAATGAAATAATTTCATTTCAGGATATGTTTCTGTATTAAGTCACAAAGCCAAAAAGTGACATATGACAATATGAAATCAAGGTTTTGGTACATCCGCTCTAATAAGATTTATAACTGCTTTTAATTGTATGCTGGGCTAACAAGATTTATATCTGCTTTTAACTGTGTGCTGGGCAAGCACGCGAGTTTTCACAAATACCTGAATGTTATGGCATTTTACATGTAAGGGTCTTACTACTTGATAACTTATCTGTCACCTTGATGATACTAATTTAAAATTCAAAATTCTGCAAATGGTCTACGTCATTCATCAAAGAACATTTTTTTTTGTAAAATTAAATAAGAACCTGGCCTAGACTGGCATGAATGAAAGAGTAAGGATGCACAGGAGTAATCCTGCAGAGGTATTACGTGAGAACCGGGGGTCGAAAGGGAAGAGGGAAGCCACAGCTAGAAGCAAGCCAAGAAGAAAATTAGAAAATTTCATTTTTATGTGATAGGAGGAAAAATGAGACCACAAAAGTGGAAAGAGTGAAAACGTTTAAGGTAGACAAATCAAAATCCAAATCTCACTTCTATAATTATGTGGGTAAGAAACATTAACACTTTGAGGTTGTTGTTTGCTCACGAGTGAATATGAGAAATTAGTTATTATCTCACCAGGTTAACAAGAATATTATTGGGGTGAATGAAAAATTATTTTTTAAAAAATATTCATTGATTTATTTGAGAGGTTAGAGTTATAGACAGAGAGTAAGAGAGACAGAGAGAAAGGTCCTCTGTATGCTGATTCACTCCCCAAATGGCTGCAACAGCCAGAACTGTGCTGGTCAGAAACCAGGTCTCCCACATTGGGTGCAGGGCCCAAGCACTTGGGCCATCTTTCCACTGCTTTCCCAGGCCACAGCAGAGAGCTGGAGTGGAAGAGGAGCAGCTAGGACATAAACTGCTGACCACATGGGATGCCAGTGCCACAGGCGAACCCCCAGCCCACTACACCATAGCGCCAGCAGGGATGAATAAAAAGTTCTGAGTTTGCCCCACTATACACAATAGATGCTCAACAATTGTTATTTCAATCTTTATGAACACTTATTTTCTCTTAAAGGAAAATGCATCACAGAAATCAATACAGAATTTCAAAAGGAGTGATTAAATAGTAGTATGACTCCAAGAAACAGCCCTCATCCATAAATACAGTCACAATATTTCCATGGTGCATTTTATGAGGGATCAACTTTACTAATAGCCAACAAATTTTTACAATATTCCAATTTTACTCAGAGAGTTGGCTTTGACCTCACTGTGAGAGTCGTATTTAATGAGGGAAGTGTGATTGCACGCAGGGAAAGGATGGTATACATTAACATCATAGATCCTCAGAGGAGAATCTTTGTTACCCGTTACTCCTTGCCATCTGAAAATATTCACCCAAAACTGAAACTCAGACAGAATTTAGAAAATTCAAGTATATTAAAAGGATCAAACTAAAGGAACTGGAAAAGAAATTAGGTAATATAATATGTCTGTGTAAAGGATGTAAAAACTCAGCTGCTCTTGGATTTGTTAAATTCCTGTTTTCCTTTTAAAATACTTTTGGGAATAGGCAAAACCAAAAGGTGTTTTACTAAGCACTTTTTCCACTCATGTAGAAATGTCCCAGAGGAAATTCAATCTCCATGTTTCTGATACTTTCACACTTAAAATCAAAGAACTGTTTTGTAAGGGTTATTTGATATATTAAGAGGGTTTGGAGCTTTTCTCCAAGGTTTTCATATTGTTTTTCTTGGGGAAAAATGCAGTCATACACAAGCAAGGGAAAACTAATTCACACACCACTAAGTTCAAATTCAGTTCAAAATTCTGATGCCAAATATTCCAGAGAAAGGCCTTTCCTGGTTGAAAAATAATAACAATTTTTCCACTATAAAATTTCAAACACCCAAAAATTTATAAAATACATATGAAATTTCTTTATTACAAGATTAATTTCATACACATTGTTATATAAAGAGGTAGCTCCTTATAAAATAGAAATAAGAAAATCGTATCATGTGGTATATTAATAACATTAACTTACGATGCATGAATGATGTCATCATTATTATCAATGGAAATTCAAAGGGTGAATGAAAGAGAATGGTTCTATTAGTTCTGGGTGTTTTTCTTTTTTTTTCTTAAAGAAGCAGGAAAGTTGATGCAGTTCTACCATCAACCACAAAGATGTTTAATCTTCATTTAAAAAAAATCATATGTCTTGGATTTTTCTAATCTTTAATCCAGAAGTTTCTAGACATCATCGTCTATTGCCTGGACTACAAAATTAACCAGCTCTCTGGTCTCTGCATAGTAAGAAATGAGTTGAAAAATCAGAGAAGAGAGTTTAGGGGACAAAGAACAGCTGAAAAATACTGGAATAAATCCAAGAAAGGAAAGTGCTGTGGAGATAAACCACCAAATTTCTAGTCAACCCTTAAATTACACAGACACAGGGAAGATCCCGAAAGTCAAACTATGGGTAATAGTTGAGATTTTGGATTTTCCTATGTTAGAAAAGACAGTGAGCCGTGTTTAAAAGTTGAGTCCAGGGGCAATTGTTGTGGCATAGAGAGTAAAGCCGCCACCTGTGACACCCGCATCCCATGTGGGTGCTAGTTCATGTCCTAGCTGCTCCACTTCTGATCCAGCTCCCTGCTAATGGCTTGGGAAAAAGCAGCAGAAGTTGACCCAAGAGGTTGGGCCCCCAGTATCCATGGGGAGATCTGGAAGAAGCTCCTGGCAGCTGGCTCTGGATTGGCCCAGTACTGGTCGTTGCAGCCATGTGGAGAGACAGCAGATCGAAGATCTCTTGCTTTATCTTTCCCTCTCTCTCTGTAACCCTGACTTTCAAATAAATCTTTAAAAAAATTTAGTCAATATCAACATTAAAAAGAACCAGGGTATCTACAATGCATTATTCATAAAATTCAGGTTATAATCCAAAATTACCAAAGATTTATGAAAAACAAAAAGATGGGCCAGCGCCATGGCTCAATAGGCTAATCCTTTGCCTGCGGCTCCGGCACACCGGGTTCTAGTCCCAGTCGGGGTGCTGGATTCTGTCCCGGTTGCTCCTCTTTCAGGCCAGCTCTCTGCTGTGGCCAGGGAGTGCAGTGGAGGATGGCCCAAGTGTTTGGGCCCTGCACCCTCATGGGAGACCAGGAGAAGCACCTGGCTCCTGGCTTCGGATCAGCGTGGGGCCAGCCACAGCGGCCATTGGAGGGTGAACCAACGGCAAAGGAAGACTTTTCTCTCTGTCTCTCTCTCTCTCACTGTCCACTCTGCCTGTCAAAAAAAAAAAAAAAAGAAAAACAAAAAGATGATCTGACACATGGTCAAGAGATATGGCAATCAGTGGACTGAGCCAAAAATGATACAGATGGGGAAAAATTGAAAGGATATAAGAATCTTTGAGGATATAAAAATATAAAAAACACAGAGTTCATAGTGGATATACTAATAAAATTATAGAAATGAACAATATATGAAATAAAATAATCTAAGTTAACAGCAGATTGTCAATAATGATAGAAAATATTTGAATATATAACAATAAAGATTATGCACTTGGAAGAAGAGAGAAATACAATTATATACTTTACTGAGGCCTTTAAAAACTATGTGAAATTGCAAAAGATATAACAAGCTATTGGAATCCCATAAAAAAGACTGGAATTTGTGTCAGTTCCCATTGCTTCAAATCTTATTATTAGTATTTTTAATTTATTTGAAAGGCAGAGAGACAGAGCAAGAGCATGAGAGAGAAAGGGGAGGGGGGAGAGAATCTTCTATCTGCTATTTCACTACCCAAATGGTCACAATGGTCAAGGTTTGGCCAGGCTGCAACAAGGAGCCTGGAACTCCATCCAGGTATCCCACATGGGTGGCAGGGGCCATTCTCCACTCTTCTCCCAAGCACATTAACAGGCTAAATGGGAAGTTGAGCAGGTGGGACTTGAACTGGCACTCATGTGGAATGCAGGTATCCCAGATCATGACTTAACCTGCTGTGCCACAATGTCAGCCACTTGCTTCAAATCAAAATAACTTGAATTTCCTATTTGAGAAGCTAGTTCCTTCTTCCAAGAGCGTAATTTATACATTTCCCTGGAGTGAGAATTTGAAAAGAATTCAGTAGGAGATGGAGTAATTGTAGGCCTAGTTGATCTTTCCTGCCAATAAGATACACCAGCAAGTCAACTATAACATGTATGATCTATAAAGTATCTAGTAACACTGAATCACTATCCAAGAGTAAGCAATATATGACTGTATATTCACTTCTATTCTCTAAATTCTGCACAAAAGCATCTCATCACTATACCTGGAAGCAGACAAGGAAGAAAAGCCTGAGAAATGTAGCTCAGATTAGCTACAAGGAATAGATAAAGTTGACACATTTCAAAGCCATCACACTCCTCCTTGTCAATTTCACACCCACATACAAATCTTTAATTTTACTTCATTTTAAAATATAGTCATATTTCTGCCTGGCATTATAAATTATCTTGCATACAGAACAAAATTAAGCTAACACTTTCCTCCAAAGTGAATCTGAAGTTCTTTGCTTGTGTTTAGATGAATATTATTTTAATTATTCTGGCACATTCACAATTTATATCTTGTATCCTAAATAGTGAGATAATACAATATATAAAACAAGGAAAGAAGAGGGGAAGAAAACAAAAATAATTGGGTAATGCAAGCAATCAAGTTTGTAATGATACTTTTTATCATATTTGTAACTATGGTTCTCATTTCTACTGATGGTCATGAAGGTGGTACTTATAAATATCCTATTCTCATATTCATAGCATATTCCCTTTGCCTTCAGAGGAACCCTACCTAGTTATGGTACCTTGTCTTGTGAGATACAGGTTTTCATTCCAAATTATCTATTTTTTAAAAAAAGATTGAATTACTTATTTAAATGGCAAAGATACAAGAGAAGGCCACAATGGTCAGGTCTGGGCCAAGCTGAACTCAGGAGCCAGGAGCTTCTTCCAGGTCTCCTATATGGGTGCATGTGTCCCAGCACTTGGGCCATCTTCTACTGCTTTCCCAGGTGCAATAGCAGGTAGCTTGATCAGAAGTGGAGCAGCCAAGACTTGAACCGGCATATATATGGCATGCTGACACTGAAGGCAGGGGCTTAATCTTCTATGCTATAGCGCCCATCCCAATTATCTATGCTTTTAACAGCACTGGCTGAGTTGGTTTTCTGTGCTTTTCCAATGACTTAATCACAGAGATATTAGAATACTAAGAGTCATTCCACAGAATACCTCAGACATGCCCTTACTTACCTCATACTGAATAATAGCACCACCACCACCCCCGGCAAAGTTCATGTCCACTGGGAACTTGTGAACATTGTTTTATTTGGAAACAGATGATTTGCAGATGTAATTCAGTTAAGATGAGTTCATCCTGGATTGGGTTGGTCCTACATCTCTTATGACTATTGCTCTTAGAAGAAGAAATTTTGAACAAAGAGACACAGGGAGAAAGTCACAACAAGGAATACAAAGTCTGAAGTGATGTAGCTACAAAGCATGAATGACAAGGAGTACCAGCAGCACCAAAAGCTTTGGAGAGTCAAAGACGGATCTTCTGGAGCATTCAAAGAGAGCTTGGCCCTCATGTCACCTGTTCTGCACTTCCAGACTCCTTCACTGGGAGAGATAAATATATTGTTTTAAGCCACCAAGTTTGTAGAATTCATTATGGCAACCCTAAGAAACCAGCCCACAGACACTTTCTGTAGCAACAACCCAATTTTCCCTTTGATGCCAGGAACAGTTCCCCCCACCAATACAGTAAATTCCATTCCTCTCTAGTTACTCATTCATATGAGGAGTTCAACATGGACAGTCTGACTCAACAGCATCTTTGCTGCTTCTCCTAATGGAAACACTTCTCCCTTTAGGCGCTAAGACTCATGGAATGCAGGTTCTAAAGAGATGGGCAAAAATCTTTCAATGGAACACTAGGGACAAAGGTGAGAATTCATTGCAATGTATCTCCTTTGAATTTTTGACCTGTAAATCCTGGCTTTGAAATAAATCACACACACACACACACACACACACACATACACACACACAGTAGATAGATAGATAGATAGATAGATAGATAGACAGATACATAGATACATAGATACATAGATACATAGATACGCACACACACACACACATATATATTACAGATTTGGAGAATATACTATATTTTGGGAGACCACCCAATTTAGAAAATTTAAGCTTCCAAAATCCTATTTCACTAAATGTAATTTCACTAAATTGCCAAGCCCAGTGATTCAAGATAATGAGGAATACTGTAAGATAAATGCACTCCGTAGGCATAGTCTCATTACTTGAGTTCATCAGTTTGAACTGAGTTCCTTGGTCAGAGGCAGCTATTATGGAATTTCTTGATGGTTTAAAAAATATACTTTGGCAGAATCCAGAGAAGAGAAGTCTGTATTTGGAGTGAGCTTCTATTCCAGTGAAAGCAAACCCAGGAATATCTTCCATGATAGGTGTAGTATGATGTCATCAGTCTTCTACTAGGTAATTGATGACTGAATGGACCAGATAATGATGCCTCACAAGGACTCACTGTTAATCTCTGCTATTTACAGATTGGTATTTAGAAGTTAGAGCTACACAAAACTTACTGAATCTAAATCCACACTGCTGAACTTGAGCATCATCTCCATCCCTGCCTTTGTACCTTGTTCCTTCGAAAGTCATTTGAGCAATGACAGAAGTAGATGGATCATCCTATCGACTTTACAGTTCAAATAATCATCAAATATTGCAACCGCTTGTTGAACGCACCTGCAGAACTCGGATGTGTCTACATTTTTGCTGGAGAAGCCTATATGTATACCCCTTTCCTAGACACTCTTGTCATCAGGTTCTTTCCAAGTTCCTGACCATTCTGCCAAACCACTAGCTACAATCTAAAAATCAGAGGGGACTTGTGATTCTGGCAAGTGTTTCTCCCACACAAAATAAACAGAGAGTTACTGCTTGAAGTTCTTCTTAATGAGAATTTTTCCTTTTTTCCAGAGTGGGAATGTAGAGTTAAGCTGTCTACTTTCAAGAGATGCCTGCATATCACACAGAACCATCTGAACACTTATTCTCTCTTTTTTTTTTTTTTTTTTTTGACAGGCAGAGTGGACAATGAGAGAGAAAGACAGATACAGAGAGAAAGGTCTTCCTTTTGCCATTGGTTCACCCTCCAATGGTGGCAGGAGCCAGGTGCTTCTCCTGGTCTCCCATGAGTGCAAGGCCCAAGCACTGCCCTCCCGGGCCACAGCAGAGACCTGGCCTGGAAGAGGGGAAAACCGGGACAGAATCCGGCGCCCCAACCGGGACTAGAACCCGGTGTGCCGGCGCCGAAAGGCAGAGGATTAGCCTATTGAGCCACGGCGCCGGCCGAACACTTATTCTCAAGTTGATCCTGGGACATTCCCCACGAGGGTATAGGTTTAAACTGGAAAAAAGAAGAAAATGAAGCAACTGCAGGAGTCAGGAGTCACTGGCATCTGAGCTGCTTTCTTCATTCAATTTAATTATATTCTTCCTTCCCCATTCCTTGTCCTCCCTTGATCAGACCCAACCTTACATATACCATTCCATTTGTTGGAAGATTAGGGCAGGACCTTGTTTTATCTTGGTGCATTAGATGACATTCAGTGCATTATGAGGAGCTCATATCACTAGGTAACTTGGAAAATCAAGTATCCAGTCACTCTTAAGGCACTATTCAGAACGTTTTTCAAAAAATAGTTATGTACTAGGCATGAATAGTCTTGGCCCAAAATCCCAAGGTCTCTCCATGGTCATTCCTATATAAACACATACACACATATGCATATGTTTATGTAAAGTATATGTATATATATGATGGAAGTATATATATATGATATATAGTATATAGTGTACATATATATGATGGAAATATATATGAGATATATATATATATATATATATATACACGGAAGTATGTATTTATGTATGATGATGATGGAAGTAGCATAGAAACCAGCACAATTGCCTTAAATCTAGCACTTTGCTGGGTCATTTGTGAAATCAGCCCAAGTCACATGGCCAAAAGGTATACTTCCTCCCAAATCCAAAGAAGTCTACTAGGAACTATGTTCCTTTCTGAATAATAGGAGAGATTAGATGCAGCAACTTTTTTGTCACCTTGGAAGAAATATCATGCCATACTCAAGACCACTGTACCTTTCAGAAATTTCACCAGGATGGCAGGCTCCAGAGTTTTTGGTGAAAATTATTTCCTGTTTGCTGGCATGCAAGTATTTAGAGTAGTTTTTAACCTGCTTTTTATTGGGTCCTATAAGAAAATAAGAAGAGAAGAATGGACCAATTTGAAGTCTTTGGTATAAAAAGTATAGTTCCATGAACTAGATAGGACATAGAACTGAAAAAGTTCATATAGCCCTTGAAGCATTCCCTACATACCATGTTTACTAACAGATACAGACACAAAAATTATTTGTCATATCAATAGCTATTTAGAAGATTCAAGAGGATGGGTTGATTCAACTGAACCATGAAACAACATTTGGAACAGCAACTGTAAATGGAGTTACTGCCTAAATAATTTTATACTAATTCATTCTTTATTATTTTTTTGACAGGCAGAGTTAGACAGTGAGAGAGAGAGAGAGAAACGTCTTCCTTCCCTTGGTTCACCCCTCCAACGGCTGCCACGGCTGGCACACTGCACCTATCTGAAGCCAGGAGCCAGGTGCTTCCTCCTGGTCTCCCATTCGGTTGCAGGGCCCAGGCACTTGGGCCATCCTTCACTGCCTTCGTGGGCCACAGCAGAGAGCTGGACTGGAAGAGGGGCAACCAGGACAGAACCGGCGCCCCAACCAGGACTAGAACCCGCAGGCGGAGGATTAGTCTAGTGACCCATGGTGCCGCCTACTAATTTATTCTTATTCTCTAAGATCAGCTTGTCTTTTGCACAGGCCAAATTGGTGAGTTGAATAAGGATGTGGTAAAGATCACCATACCTGTTTCTTTTCTTTTAAAGCTTTGATTTAAAAAATATAAATTTCCAAAGTACAGCTTATGGATTACAATGGCTTCCCTCCCATAACTTCCCTCCCACCCACAACCCTCCCCTTTCCCGATCCCTCTCCCCTTCCATTCACATCAAGATTCATTTTCAATTCTCTTTATATACAGAAGATCAGTTTAGTATATATTATGTAAAGATTTCAACAGTTTGCCCCCACATAGCAACACAAAGTGAAAAATACTGTTGGAGTACTAGTTATAGTATTAATTCACAATGTACAGCACATTAAGGACAGAGATCCTACATGATTTTTTTTTTAAAAAATTGATTAATTTTCTATGCAATTTCCAATTTAACACCAAGGTTTTTTTTTTTTTTCATTTCAATTATCTTTATATACAGAAGATCGATTCAGTATATACTAAGGAAAGATTTCATCAGTTTGCACCCACACAGAAACACAAAGTGTAAAAATACTGTTTCAGTACTAGTTATAGCATTACTTCACATTGGATAACACATTAAGGACAGATCCCACATGAGGAGTAAGTACACATACCTCATACCTGTTTCTTAAAAATGACACAATCTCTATAATCCCTCCAGGAATGTGGTTTTATTCTAGACTTGTTCTTTCCAGAAATAGAAGTCCAAGAGCATGACAGCAACTTCTGGTGAGGGCTTTTCTACTTTGCCATAACATGGCAGAAGGGCAAGCAAGACTACATGAAAGAGAAAAAAAAAATGAGGAAGATTCACTGTACAACAACCCACTCTCAAATCATCAGTTCCAAAAAGGTTGGGGGTCTCACTAATTAATGTTCTGACATTATCAAAAATAACAAAAGAGATACCATGAAACTGGGAATTCTGTTTATGTGGCATAAACAGAAATTATGTAGGAGCAGACTTCAGATTTAATTTCAAAATTCAGCTCTGTAGCTACAGAAGCTAAGTGTGTTTGTTCGTTGCCTGTTTTTTAGGGAAGTCACAGAAGCTGTCAGCTCTTTTATAGGTTTATTGAGGTGAGAACTGAAAACACTGAGCTGATCATTTTCCACTACATTTTCTAGCACACTTAGAATAATCAATTTACCTTATCATATGGTTTATTTTCACGCATAAAATATGTTTTGTAACAGCAAATACTTGGTGACCCCAAGAGTTTCCTCCAATATGCACTTGATTATAATGTCTACAGATCATAATTTGCATAAATTCATTCTCACTAAATTGCATAAGTTAGTAAATCCCCTTTATCACTAAAACTAGTCATTGCTAAATAAATCTGTCCAGAGAATCAATCACAAATAAGCCGGAAACTGCTGATCGAACTCATGCTTATGATTTTTCTTTTGTGGAACTAGTCTGGATACAACTAGGAATGTACAACCACTAGAAGAGATTGACCTTCCAGGGCTGAGGGAGCGAGTTAAACAGTCCCTATCTTTTCAAGCGTAAGTCCATTGAGTGGATCATCAGTAGAAGATGAATGTAAACTAGAGAAGACAAGGGACAAGCTGGAATTTACAAATTACAGAATTTGCACTGCTTATTGCTGCAGATAAAATACCTAAAATCCAATGGCTTAAAACTAAGGATAATAGCTACTTATCATCTCACTGTTTCTGTTGGTCAGAAATTCAGGGGCAGCTAATCTGTGTCTCCTAGAAGTTTTCAGTCAAGTGTGGATGGGGCTTTTGCCATCTCAGTGCCTGCCTGGGGCTGAAGTAACCACTTATGCAATGGCTCATTAATGTGCTTCAGTTACTTGCAGGCTACTGGAAGGAAAACGAATTATCTTACCCCACGGTCCTCCTCATAGAGCTGCTTGAATGTTCTTATGACATGTCATCTGACTTTCCCAGACTCATCCACAGGAGAGTGAGAATAAAGCTACAGTGACTTTAATGATTTATCTTCATAGGCTTCATGCTATGAATTGAGTATGTGTTCATCCAAAATGCATATGTTGACTTGTAACTCCTAATGTGATGGTATTAGCATATAGGACTTCAGAAATAACTAAGTCATGAGGGTAGAGCCCTCAAGAATGGGATTACTGTACTTATAGAGACCCAGTGAGATCCCTAGATCTCTGCCCAGTGAGGCTGCAGGGAGAAGCCTGCAGTCTGCAATCCAGAAGAGGACCTTCATCAGAAATGGACCATGTTGGTGCTCTGATCTCAGATTTCCAGCCTCCAGAACTGTGGGGAATATGTCTTCAAAGTTTAGCCAGCCAGGATCTGGAACTCAGTATTCAGACTAAGATACCATACACTATCACTCCTTCCATATTCTACTCATTAGAAGCAAGAATCTAATTCCTCCTCATACCCAATGGAGAGTGAAATTAGGTTTCCCCATTGAAAAGTAGCAAAGAATTGTTGGAAATATTTTAAAGCATAACATAATCTTATCAGCAATTTTATGTTTATGTATTTACTCAAATGAGAGAAAGTCTCTAATAACATAAAAGAGATTTTTGAGAATGATCATAGATTTTCTTCAAAAATAAAACGTTGGAGTTTATACAATCATCAACAGGAGAATGGTTAAACATGCTGGTACATTTGTTCACTTTAATACTGTCAAAAACTAGGCTAATTAAAACAAGCCATATATGTTTCATGTCCTATGTTTAAATCGATGTACATAAGATTCTAGAACAGCTACACTGTCTTATTATAAATAAAAGCAGAACAACAATTGTCCCTGGGGACTAGGAGATAGGAACACACATGAAAAGGGTTAAGGGTTTCTATAATTCAGTTATGCTCATTAACTTAGTAAGGGCATGATAAACATTTATCAAAACTCAAGATGGCTGGAGCTCACTAGGCTAATCCTCCGCCTGCGGTGCCAGTACTCCGGGTTGGGGCGCCAGTTCTGTCCCAGTTGCTCCTTTTCCAGTCCAGCTCTCTGCTGTGGCCCTGGAAGGCAGTGGAGGATGGCCCAAGTGCTTGGGCCCTGCACACGCATGGGAGACCAGGAAGAAGTACCTGGCTCCTGGCTTCAGATAGATGCAGTGTGCCGGCTGTGGCGGCCATTTGGGGGGTGAACCAATGGAAGGAAGACCTTTCTCTCTGTCTCTCTCTCTCATTGTCTAACCCTGCCTGTCAAAAAAAAAATCTGAAGAATGATATGCTTAATGTTTGTGCACGTCACTCATATAAGATTAAATAAGTATTAAGCACTTGATAATAATGTGCATCTCACATGTTTTGATAGAAAATATACTGCTACCTAAAAGTTACTTTAACATGTGTAAAAATATAATAATGGATGGACATAGAGGCAGTGTTATATATGTAGCTGTGTTAAAGCAAATACAGCAAAGTACTGATAGTAGGATGCAAGTAGTTCATATATAAGTGTTCACTGTTCAGTTGGTTCAACTTTTCCAGATGTTTGAAAATGTGTTAAAAATGCTGGGAAAATGTGCTGGACAGGTTTGGCTTAAGCTCTTGCGATTCTGCCATCAGGATGAGAACATGCACTGGTTCACCTGCTGAGTTAAGGAAGATATTAGACTCCTGGAGCAGACCCGACCCCAATCACATCTTGCAGGCTGAGCCAGGAGAAGCTAGATCAGCCAACCCCCATCTGTACTGCAGATGAGAGTGAAAAACTAAACCATTGTTGTTTTAAGTTCTTGAATTCTGAGGTAGATTTTTACATAATATTATTGTGGCAAGAACTAGGCAAATCACTAAGGTAATTATTTTCCCACATTATCACTCTGGAGAAAAGTGTTTATATAAAAATGTTTCATTATGTGCTGTGCGGAGGAAACTAACAACTATAATCCATGTCTCATAGGCTCTTTACTATTGAAGACATAACAAGCGTGTGGGCAAATGAGTAGCAGGTATGAAGATAATGATATAAACACATTGACTATACTCAAAAGGATAGAATGGCCAAAGAATTGCTCTTCAGTGTTAAGGGAAGCCAGCAACTGATAAGATATGATTGAGTTTAAAACAACTTACGATTAGTTTTGCAAAGGTTTAGGTCAGAGTGAGTGGATGCCCCGCCAAGGTCCCTTTACTAAGAATTTTTAGGGGCCAGCGCTGTGGCATAGTGGGTAAAACTACCACCTGCAGTGCTGGCCTGCCATGTGGGTACCAGCTTGAGTCCTGGCTACTCCACTTCCGATCCAGCTCTCTGCAATGGCCTGGGAAAGCAGTGGAAGATGGCCCAAGACCTTGTACCCCTGCACCCACCTAGTAGACCCAGAAGAAGCTCCAAGATCCTGACTTTGGATTAGCACAGCTCCAGCCATTGTGGCCATTTGGGGAGTGAACAAGTGGGTGGAAGACTCTCCCTCTCTCCCTCTCACCCTCTCGCTATCTCTCTCCCTCTCCCTCTCCTTCTCTCCCTCTCCCTCTCTCATTCTCTCCCTCTCTCCCTCTCTCACTCTGCCTTTTAAATAAAATAAGTAGAAGAATTTGTAATTCTATAGTTATAGTATTGTGCAATCCAGAGGCAGCCTGCCTATGGCAGCCCGACATTAAATTATATTCAACTACATGACCTGCAATGCCTTGAGTGCACATTGCTAGGAACCACCTCTGAGATTGAGAGAGGAGAAAGGAAAGCTCACTTTCATTTATTCCCAAAAGCACATTCAGGCCCATTTAATTGGTCCTGCAAGTTAATTATGAACAATTTTTCATTTTTTATGCTGCATCCTCTTTCTGTGTCCGTTCGTTCTTCTCTCAAGATAGAACACCAGAAACACAATCAGGGCTGAAAAGTTGAAAAGCATGATCCTCTCTTATGGTCCGTGGAAATCAAAACTCTTTTGTAAAACCATGGAGGCATTTTAAAGGCCTGTGAGCAGTCATGATCTTGACCAAAGGGCACCGCCTCCAAGGCCTGCCCCTTTAACTGGGTTCACCCTGGACAGTTTGGAATCTGAAGAGCTATTTTTCTTGAAGGGCAACCATTCATCCCCACCAGAGGTCTCCCATCCCACTTCCTGAAAATAAATCAAAGCATTTTACTGCTACAATAAAGGCTGACCTTTGTACTCCACACCTTTATTTCAGATTGGACAAGAAAAACAAGACTAAAAAAAATCAACTCTATGATTTCTGGCTCACAGGCCCTATGATGAGGGTCTCCTGAGTAGCCCACCTCATCAATCCTTTGACCAGAGATGGAATTAAGCCATCAACTGCAAGATCTAGGCAGGGTTGTATCCTAGTCAAAATCATAACCCAAACGTCAGGGCCCTTCCTTCTGAATTTTCAGTGCCTGTGTCCTCATTACCCTGTCCTCCCCATTACATCTGCTTTCTTGTACAGAACCATGAGGATCTGGTACCAGGCAAGTCCCTCCACCTCTGAGACCCTTCCTACCAGCCCTGAGCTAGATATTTACTGGTTTTAGAAAATCACCATTGTGTATGAATTACAAGGTAAAGGTATACATTTATTTTTATCTCTATATAAATGCATATATGTAGGACAGAAGAATATATTAGCAATCAGATAGACCTAGGTTCATACCTGGGTTTTACTAGCTAGTGTCTGTGTAATTTTGAACAAATACAGTTCTGAACTTTGTCTAAACTGGAAATGTTGTCTTCTTAAAGTTATTGTGAAAATCTAAAGTAGTAGCATGCAAAGTGTCCAACAGTGAGTGTAATATTTATGTCATGGTAACTGTACATTATTTTTTAAAGATTTATTTATCCATTTGAAGGTCAGAGTTACATTAAGAAGGAAAGGCAGATTAAGAGAGAGGTCTTCCATCTGCTGGTCCACTCCCCAGTTGGCCTCAACAGCCAGAACTGCGCCAATCCGAATCCAGAACCCAGGAGCTTCCTCCAGGTCTCTCATGCAGGTGCAGGAGCCCATGGACTTGGGCCATCCTTCACTACTTTCCCAGGCCATAGCAAAGAGCTGGATTGGAAGTGGAGCAGCCAGATCTCGAACCGCTGCCCACATGGGATGCCAGCACTGCAGGTGGCAGCTTTATGGCTATGCCATAGCGGCTGTACATTATTACAAACAAGTTATAAATTGCAGTCCACCGTATAGTTAAGAGTAACATGGGGTCACAGTCCAGAACTTTGAGAGTACTGGCTCATTGAATTCTCTGAGCTTTTCCAGCAGGCTTATCTACTCAGGATTACCTTACTTATAGTTACTACTTTTGTACTTACTACTTTTGTTCCTGACTTGTAGAGCATCATAGAAATAAATTTTATTTTCAGTTTATGCACATATGTGGGTGTATGAAGCTTGCAAAAAATCTTAACATGCAGCAGACTTGAAGACTTAGTGATAGGGTGAGTTTTTAAATTTTTTTATATAAGAAATAGAGAGAAGTCCGTTTAAATTTCAGATTGTATAAAAGTCCTTGAGCCAACTACTGGGATGCTCTGCTTTCCTGTGCTCTCTGTTCAAGCACAAATTCTCACTTATTTCTCATTTTGCTAGGGATTATTTATTTGCTATTGTTTGGATGCAACAAGGTTTCAAAATCCATCTTAAAGTTTTAGGCAGGTACTTTATTTAACAGTGATGATTTTTCCCAAAGAGAAAATAACTACTTAAAGAAAGCACGTTAAGGGGCTGGCACTATGGTGTAGTAGATTAAGCCTCCACCTGTGGCACCAGCATCCCATATTGGCACTGGGTCTAGCCCCAACTGCTTCTCTTCTGATCCAGCTCTCTGCTGTGGCCTGGGAAAGCAGTGTAAGATGGCCTAAGTGCTTGTGCCCCTGCACCCACGTGGGAGATGCAGAAGAAACACCTGGATCCTGTCTTCAAAACAGCCCAGCTCAGGCTATTGTGGCCATTTGGGGAGTGAATCAGAGGATGGAAGACCTGTCTCTCTGCTCTCCCTCTTTGTAGCTCTGCCCCTCAATAAATAAATAAATAAATATTAAAAATAAAAGCAAGCTAATGTTTTAAAATTCTTTTATCTCATTAATTTATTTAATTTTTAACATTTAAAAGAGCATCCATAGCTTTAAAAAAAAAAACAATTATACATGTCCACTTGAGCAGTGCCTTTTAAGGGCAGTAATGCTCAATATTCAATCCAAGCAGTGGTGGAGGGCAATATTTGTTTCAAAGGAACTTTCACACACCCCTCACATCCGACCACATAAGGGGTGATGGGTTCAAATCAGGACTACCAACCAACATTTCCTCCCACAGAAAGATGCCCATGGGCTTTCTCCTCTCCCTATCACTAATTCTTTCTTCTTAATCAAAACACTTTACTGAGCTGTAATTGAGAAGCAAAATTGTATAAAGTTAAGGTGTCCAAATTTGATGTTTTGATACACATACACAGTGTGAGATGATTAAAACAATTAAGATAATCAACGCATCCAGCACCTCACACAGTGATCCTGGGAAGGTGGTATAAGCACTTCAGATTTGCTCTATGTGCAGATTTAAGTACACAATACACTAATGCTAACCATAGTCACCACGCTGTACATTAGATTTCCAGAATTTTGTTCATCCAGCACAACTGACACTTTGGACACTTTTAATATTTCCCCATAACCTTCCCCATCCTCCACCAGTGCCTAGCTACAGTCATTCCATGCTCTGCTTTTTGTTGTTTATTCCCTGATAATTAGATGTACTGCATACCTTTTCACACATTTGTTAGCTGTGTCAATGCTTTCCTAGGAAAAATACGTATTCAAGACCTTTGCCTCTTTTTAGTCTAGCTAATTGTTTGTTATTGAGTTGTTCGAGTTCTCTATATACAATATTTTGGATTATCAGCCCCTTATCAGATGTGTGATTTTCAATTGTTTTCTGTCACTATGCAGGTTGTCTCTTTCCTATGCTGATTCTTTCATTTGCTATGGAGAAATAATTTAGTTCCATGCTATCCAAATTGTCTATATTCTTTTTTACTGCTGTGCTTTGAGGTCATAGCTGCACCCCCTGCCACCCACGCAAAAAAAAAAAAAAAGTCAAGAAACTTCTTCCTAATGTCTTCTAGTGGTTTTGTGTTTCAGCTTTATATATAGCATGACATAAGAATCCAATTTTATGCTCTCCGTGTGGCTATCCAATTTCACTTTTTCCTTCTACTTTTAAAAATTTATTTCAGAGAGAGAGAGAGAGAAATTTTCCATCTGTAGTTTCTTTGCCAAATGCGAGAACAGTCAGGGCTGGGCCAGACCAAAGCAGAGAGCCCAGATTTCGATGTGCGTTTCCCACATTGGCAGCAGTGACCCAACACAAGAACAATTACTTACTACTTCCCAGGGTGTGCCTTAGGAAGAGGCTGGATGGGAAGCGGAGTGAGGACTTGATCTATAGATACAGGATTAGAGCAGCCCACGCAGTTTCTTAGCACTGTGCCACATGCCCATCCCCCACACCAGCATCATTTTTTGAAGGCTGTTTTTTACACAAAGTGTCTTTTTCTTAGCCCATCTGTCAAAAATCAATTGTCTGTGAATGTGTGGATTTTATTTCTTGGATCTCTATTCTGTCTTATTGGTCAAGATGTCTGTTTTTATGCCAGTACCATATTATGTTGGTTGTCATAAATCTATTACATACTTTGAAATCAGGAATTATGATATCTCTAGCTCAATATTGCTTTAGCTATCAAGTTTTCTTAAAATTCCATATAAATTATGGTATTGCTTTTCTGCTTTGTGAAAAATGTCACTGGAATATTTTAATAAATTGGAATGAATCTCTAGATTGCTTTGCTTTTTTCTTTTAACTTTTATTTAATGAATATAAATTTCCAAAGTGCAGCTTATGGATTACAATGGCATTTTCCCTCCCATAACTTCCCTCCCACCCGCAACCCTCCCCTCTCCTGCTCCCTCTCCCCTTCCGTTCACATCAAGATTTATTTTCAATTTTCTTTATATGCAGAAGATCAGTTTAGCATATATTAAGTAAAAATTTCAACAGTTTGCACCCACATAGAAACACAAAGTGTAAAATACTGTTTGAGTACTAGTTATAGGATTAAATCACAATGTACAGCACATTAAGGACAGAGATCCTACATGAGGAGTAAGTGCACAGTGACTCCTGTTGTTGACTTGACGAATTGACACTCTTGTTTATGGCGTTAGTAATCTCCTTAGGCTCCTGTCATGAGTTGCCAAGGCTATGGAGGCCTTTTGAGTTTGCTGACTCTGATCTTATTTAGACAAGGTCATAGTCAAAGTGGAAGTTCTCTCCTCCCTTCAGAGAAAGGTACCTCCTTCTTTGATGACCTGTTCTTTCTTTATAGGGTTGTGGGGTTTTTTTTGTATGTTTGTTTTGTTTTGTTTTTTCCAGAGTGTCTTGGCTTTCCATGCCTAAAATACTCTCATGGGCTCTTGAGGCAGATCTGAATGCCTTAAGGGCTGATTCTGAGGCCAGAGTGCTGTTTAGGACATCTGCCATTCTATGAGTCTGCTGTGTATCCTGTTTCCCATGTTGGATCATTCTCTGCCTTTTTTATTTTATCAATATTTGCAGACACTAGTCTTGTTTATGTGATCCCTTTGATTCTTCGACCTATCATTATGATCAATTGTGAACAGAAATTGATCACTTGGACTAATGAGATGGCATTGGTACATGCCACTTTGATGGGATTGTATTGGAATCCCCTGGCACATTTCTAACTCTACCATTTGGGGCAAGTCCAATTGAGCATGTCCCAAATTGTACATCTCCTCCCTCTCTTATTCCCACTCTTATATTTAACAGGGATCACTTTTCAGTTAAATTCCCACACTTAAGAGTAATTGTGTATTAATTACAGAGTTCAACCAATAGTATTAAGTAAAACAAAAAAATACTTAAAGGGATGAAGTATTAAGTTGTTCATCAGGAGTCAGCACAAGGGCTGATCAAGTCACTGTTTGCTTTGCTTTTAATTATATAGATTTTTCTGATCCATGAACACATCTATCAGTTTATTTTTGTCTTCTTGAATTTATTTTGTCAATGTTTTAAAGATTTTGGTAAACAGAACTTTCATGTCTTTGATTGAGTTTATTCCTAAGTGTTTTATTCTTTTTAAGGCTATTATAAATGTGATTACCCTCTTATTCAAATAATTTATTGTTAATTTGTGGAAATGAAATAATTTTTAGACATTGATTTTCTTTTGCCTTGCATCTTTACTGGTACTACTTTTTTTGCTAGTTCTAGTAGCTTTAGTGTGTCATCTCTAAGGTTTTCTTTTCTTTTTTTTTTTTTTTTTGACAGGCAGAGTGGACAGTGAGAGAGAGAGACAGAGAGAAAGGTCTTCCTTTGCCATTGGTTCACCCTCCAATGGCTGCTGCGGCCGGTGCGCTGCGGCCAGCGCACCGTGCTCATCCAATGGCAGGAGCCAGGTGCCAGGTGCTTTTCCTGGTCTCCCATGGGGTGCAGGGCCCAAGCACCTGGGCCATCCTCCACTGCACTCCCGGGCCACAGCAGAAAGCTGGCCTGGAAGAGGGGCAACCGGGACAGAATCCGGCGCCCCAACCGGGACTAGAACCTGGTGTGCCGGCGCCGCAAGGCGGAGGATTAGCCTGTTGAGCCATGGCGCCTGCCAAGGTTTTCTATATAACAGATAATGTCATCCCCAAAAAGATAATTCTAGTCCTTCCTTCTTAATTTGGGTGCCTTTTATTTATTTTTCATGCTCAATTGCTCAAACTAGTATCTCCAATATTATGTTAATAGAAGTGATAGTGGCATATTAATCTTAGTGAAGAGCTTAGAGGAAAAGTCTTCAGTTTTTCAACATTGAGTATAACTTAGCTATGGGTTTGTCAAAACATTTTCAGGAAAGGCATGGAAATAATTTTTCTTAATCTTTTATCTCCTAATTCTTCTGATATTCATCATTTTCAATTTGATGATAATTGCAAAAGATACTATCATTTAGTGTAGCTTATTGAACATTCTTATAAATTTAAATACAAATATATACATATACATGTAAGTATATCTCAAGTGGATTTAAAGGAAGCATCTGGGTGGGGGTACAACTTTCTCAATGTTCCAGAATGGAAGTTCTGATACATGGACATTAGCTAGTGTAAAATAGCTTTCAACAAACAGAACAGGTAAAAATCACCTCAAAGTCACAAATAAAAGGAAATGAAGAATCACAGTTTGACAAAAACACCTTATTAACATATTAGTGTTCATGTTACAATAATAAAACAGAAATGAGCAACCACTGAAAATATTTTCAAAACTTTTCAATCTTACATCATCATAGAAAATATATGCATAAAGTTGCTCAAAAGTATTTCTTAAAGTTCTATTTAAATTGTCAGTGAAATAAATGAGAGGAAGTCCCTTCTCAGCTGTGTTGATTTTATAAGCACTAAATTAAAACTCCAGTGTTAGTTTTGCCTTATGCTTACTGACGTCATGACACAGACTATCATAAAGTAGAATTAAATTCAAGATAATGAGACAAAATATTTGAGCAAATTACATTTAAGCCTACAACATAATAGGCCGGTAGAAATACCCTAAAACTGCATGTACAACTCATAATATCTGAAAAGATAACTAGACACCAACAGGAAGATTTTCATTTGATCCAGGCTCATTGTTTTTTTCCACTGCCAATTATATAATAACAAAAAATGAATCATGTGTAAACCTTTCACTGACTAGTTTCTAATATAAGTTAATTCTGACCGGATTTTATATGTCATTGAAACTTTAATATAACTAGAAACAAAATAAAAGAGAAATATTATAAAAATTAATATTTTGGATTCTATTCTCTCTATAGGTATGGATTCGTCACCCAAAATGCTTTATTCAAAAATTAGGAGGGATAATATACCATTCAGTCCCCAGGAATGTTATAATTTGTTCTTTTTTGTATCACATAGAGAGGTTTATGACATTTAATATATTTAATGTCATCCTGTCTTTTAAAAAAATCGAACTATCTGATACTTTTTGGAAATGCAAATCTATTATTATTACAAATCATTAATTAAAACATTTATTTGACATATTCTAAAGACATTTTATTATTTTTGATTGATAAGGAACAGATAATATATAGAATCATACGACTGAGACAAAAACCCTAGCCACATAAATTCTAGGGAAGTTATTCCATACAAATACCCTATACTTTTTACATAAAAAAGAAAATAAATTAGTACAATAAGTCTCCATTGTTAGATATTTAAAGTGAATTAGAGGGGCTGGCACCGTGGCTCACTCGGTTAATCCTCAGCCTGCAGCACTGGCATCCCATATGGGCACTGGGTTCTAGTCTCAGGAGTGCAGTGGAGGATGGCCCAAGTGCTTGGGTGCCTGCATCCACATGGGAGACCAGGTAGAAGCACCTGGCTCCTGGCTGTGGATTGGTGCAGCACTGGCCATAGCAGCCATTGTGGGGTGAACCAACGGAAGGAAGACCTTTCTCTCTCTCTCTCTCACTGTCTAACTCTGTCTGTCAAAAAAAAAAAAAGTGAATTAGACATGTATGAATTTTCCAACTATCTGAGCCTAATTTGAGGTTAACAAATCAAATGTCCATTTTCAAAAAAAAAAAACTTTTTTAAAACAAAAGAAGTCAGAAAAGCAAGGTATAAACCCTTCTGTTAATATTCAGAAATACACACACTCAAATTCCATAAAAATAGAAGGGAGAGACTAAAATTATTTAACTCAGAAATTCCACTGTCCAATGAACAATAAAGAGGTAGCAATTACAACTTCAGGGAGTAAAGATACAACTTCAAAGGATCTTGTATTTCATTTTTATTGGTAGTAGTATGACTTTTTTCTATAGAGATCTTCGAGAATGTATTATATACTGTTCTGGAAAGGACTTACTAGGTAGAATTATTATGAATGTCAATGAACGTAATGTATGTGAAAAGAATTATAATTTTAGGGACCACAGACAATTAAAGAATTGATGGGCCATACATTAAGTGACTCCTCAATTGCGTTACTTTTGAAGGCTGACATTTGTTTTGCAACTCTTTCTTTTTTTACTGGCCATCTCACACACGTACTCTTTATATCAATCAACCCCCCACTTTCTTCTAACATAAAATTTGCACTAGGCAAAAAAATTCATAAATTTAATAATATTTCCTACTAATTTTGAGTATCTATTCAGACTGAGAATGAAAATTACTTGAAATAATTGGGAGTTGGGATATTTTTTTCAATACATACCTTTCCATGTACTCAAGTATTTCTGATTCAGAAGGTCCAAGGTGAGGGGAAAAGGATCTGGTGGTTTTTTTTTTTTTTTTTTTAACAATTTGAGTAATCTAGGGATGATCCACAGTTAAGAATTACAGCTCTAATTTATTAAAATTTTAAAAAGTCATCTGCTTAAAGACAATTATACATTTAGTCTACAAATATTTTGAGGACTTTTAAGTTTTTTCCCCCTCTTGCTAAATTATTTTACCCTTTCCAGAAACACAATCAGGGCATTTTCTTTTTAGGAGGCTTGTTCATAGAATAGCAACCCCATCATGTGGCATTTTGCTGAAATTACTACTAGAGGCAATGTAGGTTGGAATGTATTTTTGAAAACCAAAAGCAAACTATAAAAAAATCATAAATTAATCAATTTATTCAACATTCATTAAGCAGCTGTTATATGGTAGGTATCATGATAGGTGTCCAACAACAAAAAATGAAAATGAATATTGAAATCTATTCATACCTTTGTTGAAATCTGTACAACTTCACACATAAATCCAGTTGAACCCCAATTTATGGGTTAACACCTTCTTATTCAAATTACCAATCACATTATTTTAATTAAAAGTCCTTGATTTGCAGCAGCTTCAATTTGCTAAAATGTTTGATTAATTGGTGCTAGAACAAGAATTGGGGTTACCATACCAGGATAACCTATCACCCCACATATGGCAGCTTCTTCTCCCTTCTCAGGGCATATTCTCTCAATATCCAAGAAACTCCCAGGCAATCAAATAGAGCAGCAGCCTTCAAAATTCTTTCAAAAAAAAAAAAAAACTGAAGAGTAATAACCTTAAAATTAAATTAGCTGATACTGAAACTCAAGAGCACTGATTGGATTTTTTTAAGTCAGTTTTTCTCTAGTACCTCCAAACCTATGCAATATATATTTTTGCATAAATGACTGCCATTACCAAAAGCTAGAAACACACATAGCTTGGTTTGGATATAGAGGAACAAAAGGACTAATCTTCAAAATAGGCAGAAAAGGAATACCATTCAAGGTAGGCTTTTTTTCTCTTTTCTAACATCATATTATCATTGTCTTCCATGGACAATGAATATTAAGAAAATGATGTTTATCAATGAGAAGCAAAGCTCATAGACACAATGATTTTCCTAAGAAAGAAATTTTTCCACATTTCTGATTAAAAATCCTCCCTAGTTTTTTTTTGCTAAATTAAGATAATTTCATAAAAACTAATATCCAAAAAGCATTCATTTCCTCCCAGAATTTTAAAAGGGCTTAAGATATTCGTAAACTAAAAATCCCCTGTAGGTGATAAACTATAACTTCAAAATTACAATAAAACCATTGAATTTGTGGTGATATTATTTGCCTTACTGGCAATTCATTTTATCATTTAAAGTAAGATTTCCTGATAAAGAAGTGGTGTGAAAATTTGCATTTTCTATTCACAAAAACCGAACTTTTTTAATCCCTCAATTTTATGATTCAGAAAGTCAAAATAAATATAGTCACTCTTAGTTCAAATACTTATATGGGTATACTTTTTACAAATGTTTGAGATCTAGCATTTTAGTTACAACTATATGTTACTTAATTGTTTACTAAGTAGCTGGTACTAAAACCCAAAAATTCCTCCAAAAGTATTATATATTCTAAGAGTAAAAGTGCATAATACATTGAGTAGATCTACATTGTCTGATATAGTAATCACTAGTCATAAGTAGATATTAAATATATAAAATGTGGCTACTATGAGAAAAATAATTTTTAAAGTTAATTTCAATTAATATTACTTTAATTAGCCACATGTATCCAGCTACTGCCACATTGAGTCATGCAGACCTAGAATTTCAAAATTATTTAATTGCATGGCTCCTGTTTGCATCTTGTCATTGGAGCAGAGCTAAGCCTATGAAATCTCTAATTCCATCCTCAAAACACAGAATACTATCTGAGGGAGCATATGTATACCTGTAGTTCTGAGATTATGTGCCCTTCAGCAACAGAGAATTATTGGATGAAAAAAGTCAATTCAAGACTTTGCACATATATGCCTTGAATTTTGCAAAGAAAAAAAGATAGAAAATATTTTATCCAAGGGTTGGCAACAGTGCCGTGGTTAAGATGCCATCTGGGACACTCACATACAATATCAAAGCATCTGAATTCATACCCCAGCTCTGATTCAGATTCTAGCTTCCTGCTAATGTGAACCCTGGGAGAACCAAGTAGTTGGGTCTCTGCCTGTCACACTGGAAATTCAGATTGAATTCTCAGCTCCTGACTTTGGCCTGGCCTAGCCCCGACCATTCCAAGCATTTGAGGAGTGTACAATAGATGAGAGATCTCTCTCTTGCTCTAATAAAATAGTTATTTTAAAAAGACAATGCTTTCTCCACTGTTAAAATAAATTACATGAAATAAATGCATTGTATAAAGTCATACAAATAATGGTTATCCCTAATTGCTAAGAGGGAAGGAGTGAGACTTGGGCTTCAGCCATTCATCACTTTTTGTATTTCCCTATCGATGCAGAGGCAGATGCCTCTACAGACCTGTTATGGTGATCATGTAAAGATAAATTTGGTCTCTTCAATCCAAAGGTCTCCCAGAGTTCACCTTACTCTACCATTTTCATGCAATGCTAGGTTCACAGTGTGTAAGGACATCTTTTGCCTTTCCTGTCCTTGTCCCCAGTCCCTGTCCCAGGCTCAGAGTTATTACCAGGTTCAACTTCAATCCATCCTTATGTTTCATACTATCTTCTTCTCAATTGTGTTCTGTGGAGTTTTCTTCTCTAGAGCCTAGAATGAGGAATAATTTCTAATCCCCACTAAAATCCAGCAACCGGAATTCTTCTTGTAAACATAGCGTGGAAGTTCATGCTACCCTCTGTATTCTATTCCAAAGATCTCAAGGAGACATTTGTCCTCCCGCTTCCAGTCTTCCTCCATGAACAACACCTCCCAGGCCCCTATTCCAATCCATCCATCCTGGAGATTCACCCATCAGTAGTTGGCTCAGCCAAAGGACAATCATTCTGTCTTGAAGGATCTAAGGATTATTGGGTAGAGGTATTCAGGAACCTGAAAGGCTAAAAATGTTCCAAGTGGGAAATGTTCTGGGGCGTAACTTGCGCAGGGAACAAGAAAGTGACTCCAGCATGGGCTGATTCTGAGGAGACAGAATGATAACATCATGTGCTACTCATGGAATTTCTTGTCAAAAGGCTCGAGGCGGTACCTGTGATATGGGCCCAGTCAGGGAGATAGATTAGGTTCATAAACTGGAGGCTACATCTGCCTTGCCCCCATATAATCTCACCTGTATCCACCCACCTGTCAATCAGACTATGTAACCATTCTCTCTTTGGAAGTGAATAAGAGGCCTGGAGAGTGCTGGGCCCGCTCTCTCGCTTGCCAACTCTCAGCTGCTCACTCACTTGCTTGCACTCTCTGGTCTGCTCTGTCTCTCCTCATGGACCCCTGCCATGAGAGGTACGAAGGTCCCCATTTACCCTTCTGGGTCCACTCTCCCTTAATAAAGCCCTCATGTTCCTGTGTATTCCTCTCACTTTCTAAATAAACCCTAACGTTTACCATACTGCATGCTGTGTTTAAATCTGTGCTTAGAATTCTCTAAGTAAAAGGCAAGAGCCTGAGATATTAATTTTAGGCTAACCTAGCCCACAACACCTGGACCAGAAGCAATTAGAAAAAAAAAAAAACTCCTAAAAGTGTGTGTATACAAGGAACTGGGGCTAACTGATCAAGACAGGATTTATACATGCATTGTAGTGTTCATGAATCACTGCCATTTATACCTGTACCCTCTGGAAAGTCCCATGTCTATCTGGATATAAAAATTTTGATACTTTCAGTGGGTAGGGAAACTTGTGAATATCTTTCAGGAGCTTTCCTCCTTTAATACAAATATTTTTCAAGTGCAAGAAATGCAAATTTTAAGTTTTAGGGACAATGACTTGGTCCTACTTCTCAAGTTTCTTTAACCTATTTGTGTCTTCATACAGATAAAGACTCAATATGACACCTTTTCTTTCTCCCTTCGGTTACCTATGATCTGGGGCTGATTCCATGGCCAAGGTGGCCAGTTACATGGAAGAGAGGAGACCACAGTCAACGAGACCAGAGGATCCCTTCCAACATTCATCCCCATCCTGGGAAGTCTTCTTTCTGGTCTGCCCTTTAGGTTAGCAAGTTCAGATATCCATGAGACAGCCACCTCTGATATTGATCTTGAGTTCCCTGTAACTCTCAGACTAGGAGGGATACCAAACTATCTTGTCAGCCCTCTGAATCTGGCACCTTGGAAATCCTTGGAAGTAGAACAATAGCAGCCAATAAATGAGTCCCAGGATAACAAGTCAGGCAGAAATTGAGGCAAGGGATGGATGTGGGAGCAGAGTCATCAGGAACTACAGCTCTGGAACTGCAATACACGGACAAAACGGACGCTGCATGTTGATTAAGAAGTTCCTTCAAGAGGCAGAGTCCAGCAACATGTTCAGACTGAGTTCTCCCTTCTCAGTAATCATCAAGACAGAGATGCCCTGGAATCCAGTGAGCAGGAAACTCCTACAATACAGGAACAATCCTAGAGAAGAAACTGGGGCTTAGGCATCATGTCAGGCTGAAAGGGAGAATTCAAGTCCCAGGCTGAGCCTCCTAGTGAGATTTCCTGAGACCTAACCCTAACCCTAACCCTAACCCTAACCCTAACCCTAGCCCTAACCCTAACCAGGATCTCCTCTACCCTAGCAATGAAAAAGACAAGTGCCACACCCCACATTCAGTAAGCTGTCTCCAACAGCTGCTTCTACAGATGCAGAGCAAGCATAGACAGTCCCAAAAGATCCAGGAACTGACTGCTATATCCAAGCTATCTCATTTGTATACCCCATCTCTGCCACTCACCAAGTAATTGATGTGAATGGAATGGTAGAAGGAGTAGGAGTTGGGAGGATTGTGGGTGGGAGGGAAGTTATGGAGGGGGAAAGCCGTTGTAATCCATAAGCTGTACTTTGGAAATTTATATTTACTAAATAAAAGTTAAAATATATATAATTCCCAATACTATTGTTAAAGAATGCATTATGTTAAAGACCTTTCCCACTCCTTTGTTCAGAATGAACTGGTAGTACCAGATGCATTAGAGGCTTTGGATCTTGGAATTGCTCAACATATTAAAGATGGATTAGAATTACCCCTTTGTTTGAGGGACCTTAGGGTATCATGGCTGAATTCAAGTCTGACTTCCTGTGGTATCAGTTTCCTCTTCAACTTCCGGTGCAAAGTATCTGTCTCCTGTCACTTCCACCAGTCCCTACAGAGACATCTACTCTTACCGCTCTTTAGAAAAGATGGACATGGATCAGATTACAAAGTTCTAGGATCACACCCAGTGGATATTGACTTTTTATTTTCCTGTTTCTATGTTGACATTTCAATATCAATTTTGTTGTTTGAGGAATGTAGGTCTCCACTAGCCAGATGTGATTACTGAGCACTTTAAATGTGACCCATCTCAGGGGCAAGCACTGTAGCATAGCAAGTAAAGCTGCCGGCTGCAGTGCTGGCATCCCATATGGGCACTGGTTCGAGTCCCAGCTGCTCCTCTTCCGATGCAGCTCTCTGCTATGGCTTGGGAAAGCATTAGAAGATGGCCCAAGCCCTTGGGCATCTGCACCCGCATGGGAGACGCGGAAGAAGCTGCTGGCTCCTAGCTTCTGGCATCTGGTTTCATATCAGCAAAGTTCTGGTCACTGCAGCCAACTGGAGGGTGAACCAGCAGATGGAAGACCTCTCTCTGTCTCTCTCTGCCTCTCCTTCTCTCTCAGTGTAATTCTGACTTTCAAGTAAAATAAATAAATCTAAAAACATAAAAGTGACCCAACTCAACTGAGACATGAGCAAATGACAGACGTACACAGATTTTTTAAACTTTGTGAATAAATTTTAACTAAAATCATTTTATTTTGATTATATGTAGATAATTGTTACTACTACTACAATACAATATTACTAAAAATAATTTCCTATATTTCTTTATATTCTTTTAATTTGACTCTGGAAAAAGTTTAAAATTACAAATGCTGTTTTCTCTTTATTTACATTGAACAGCACTAAAATAGATAATTCAGAAAGAATTATAATAATAATTATAAGAAGAAGAATTAAAAATAGTATAGCACACAACAAAATGTTTCTCTTCACAGTTAATCAAACCAAATAAAACTAAAATAATTAGGTTTCAAATTGACAAGATATACAAAAAATGAGTACCCACTATTAGCAGTACATGATTAAACATTACTGATGTTATATAAATTGTTAAAATCTTTCTAGAAAAAAAATAGAAATACCTTTAAAAGCCTTTAAAATATTGATTCCCTTTTCACCAAATAAGTACACTACCAGAAAGTGCTTATAAGGAGATAATCAGATTGACACACACCAATTTGCATGCAAAGATGTTGGCTATGATTTTTTTTTTTATTTTAGAGACATTCATATGGCAACATATTAGATATTTAAAAAACATTAAAGATACCGACCTTCATCTATTAAACAATAGCTCAACCAATGCTGCTATTACTGCCTAAAATACAATAAACACCCTTACATATAGTTTGTCAAAAGTCATATTCTAGAAAATATCCTTAAGCCGTCAAGTTGGTGAAATGGCTTTTTTAACCTCAATCTAATAGCTAAATCTCCTTCCAATTTAAAAATACATTGCAAGGGGGCACCGGTTCTGTTCCGGTTGCTCCTCTTCCAGTTCAGCTCTCTGCTGTGGCCCGGGAGGGCAGTGGAGGATGGCCCAAGTGCTTGGGCACCTGCATCCACATGGGAGACCAGGAGGAAGCACCTGGCTCCTGGCTTCGGATCGGTGCAGTAGTGTTGTTTAGGTTTTCCGTAATGTCCTGATTCTTCTTCTTTAAAAAAAAATTGACAGGTAGAGTTACAGACAGAGAGAGTAAGAGACAGACAGAAAGGTCTTCCATCTACTGGTTCACTCTCCAAATGGCTGTAATGGCTGGGGCTGGGCTGATGTGAAGCCAAGAGCCAGGAGCTTCTCCCAGGTCTCCCACATGGGTGCAGGGGCCCAGGCACTTCAGCCATCTTCCGCCGGCCATTAAGCAGAGAACTGGACCAGAAGAGGGGCAGCTGGGACACAAATTGGTGCCCATATGGGATGCTGGTGCCACAAGCAGAGGCTTAGCCTACTATACCACAGTACCAGCCCACTGATTCTTTTGACTAAGCATCTCAGTTGTTGAGTATGAAAGCAGAAACTTCAAAATTCAAGAATAGTTGGTTCTACTTATTTTTCCTTAAGTTTCTCTCCACATTTTTTCATCCGTTTAGAAATTATATTATGGGTGCATTTACTCAGGATTATCATGTTCTCTTGATGAATTGGTATTTTTACCAATTTAATTCATTATTTTTTAAAAGATTTACTTTATTTATTTGAAAGGCAGAGTTATAGAGAGAGGCAGAGACAGAGAGAGAGGTCTTCCATCTGCTGGTTCACTCCCCAGATGGTCACAATGGCCTGAGCTGCGCCGATCCAAAGCCAGGAGCCAGGAGCTTATTCCAGGTCTCCCACATGGGTGCAGGGGCCCAAGGACTTGAGCCATCTTCTACTGCTATCCCAGGACATAGCAGAGAGCTGGATCAGAAGAGGAGCAGCCGGGACTAGAACCTGCGCCCATATGGGTTGCCAGTGCTTCAGGCCAGGGCTTTAGCCCACGGCGCCACAGCGCCAGCCTCCAATTCATTATTTTTATTCTTGATAATATTTTGTTCTGATGCATGAAGTATTTACCGACCAATCTTTTTGTTATGATCAGTATTTGGAGATTACATAATTTTTCATCCTCTTGTATTCAAACTATTTGCGTTCATATTTCTATTCTGCATTTCTTTGTGGAGAGTATGCAGTAGAGTTTTGGTTTTTCATTCAAATGACAATGTCTGGCTTTTAAATGGGGGATTTAGTTCCTTTACTTTTAATTAACTATTGATGTGGTATGAGGGGGGTCTTCAAAAAGTTCATAGAAAATGTGCAGAATGAAAAATAGATTTCAAATTTTTTGCACCAAAATAAACATGTTTTAATTTTATCTTGAATTTTGTTAAGAGACTTCGTATTTAAAATCTGTCCCATTGATCCTTTATGTCTTCCTCCCCTGTAACTTTGCAGTTAATGTGGCTTCACTGATTATTTTTTATTATTTTTAATGTATTCTTTTGGCATATCAGGTTACTATCTATTTTTATTTTTGCCACTTGCCTTGGAGTTTACAATAGCATCCATGACTTCCTACATTTTTTCTTCAAATACCATAGTATTTTGTGTATAATATAAAAACCTTACAAAAGTACATTTCACTTTATGCTGTCAATACACCGTGTGATTTCTGTGATATGTTTTCCTTCCACATGTGTATAAACATCATAGTATATTATTATTTTCTTCAATTTTTTTTACTTTTAAAATTATCAAATATAATTGACATTTTTTTAATTTTAGCATATGGTGCTTTGAATTTCAACACATGTGTATATTTGTGTAACCACTTTCTTAATCAATCTACAGAAAACTTCCCAAAAAAAGACTCTTGTGTTATCAATTTGTATATATACCCTGTGATGGTGCCACTTGACTAAACCACATGATGCCCAAATACTTGGTCAAAAGTTATCCTGAGTGTGTCTGTTTCCAGGTGAGATTAACATTTGAATCAGTGGACTGAGCAAAGCAGACGGTCCTCTAAAATGTGGAGGACCAGTCAAGTTAGGGTGAAAGTAAAGCAAAAAGACTGACCTTCCCTTGAGTAAGGGTGACTTTCCTTCTGCCCAAAGTCCTTCACACTGGTACATCATTGGTTTTTTCTGTCTTCAGACTTAAACTGACATACTGGCATTTTCCAGGTCTTGTGCTGGCCTGCCTTTGGACTAACACAATGCCATCAATTCTCCTGGGTCTCCAACAAGCCACACTTGCAAATCTTGGAACTTTTCAGCCTCTACAGTCATCAGAGAGAATTTCATACGGTATCATTTTGTGCATCACATTGTCTCTGTTTCTCTGGATAACACTAGTACACACACACACACACTCTTAAAAATCACTATTCAGCATTATACTTTCAGCATTTTGAGAATATCATATAAATGGCATATTAGTACATGTAGCTGTTTGAAATTTGTTCTGTATCAAAAAATGTGAACTTCTTTCACATACAATAATGTCTTTGAGATCCAACCACATTGTTGGGTGTAACAATAATTTGTTTAACAATTATTTGTTTCTTTGTGTTGCTCAGAAGTGTTTTTACTGTAGGTATGTGCAATGGTTTGTTTATTCATTCACTAATTGTAAGTCATTTAAGTACCTTCCAGTTTTTGGTAATTCTAAATATAGATGCTTATGAGAATGTATACCAAGTATTTTTCATTTCTTGAGTTCAAATGGGATTGATGGGTCACATGGTATACATATATTTAATCTCATAAGAAATATCAATTTTCCAGCATGATTGCACCATTTTTTTTCTTACCAGCAGTGTATGGATTCCTTGTGCTCTCTATCCTTACCAGCCATATTATCTGTAATTTCTAAAATAATTGTAGACATTTTATATATATAATTATATATTATTATATTATATATTATATCTTTATTATATATTATATATATATAAATTATATATTATTATAGTGTATATATATATATATATATATATAATGTAGTACTTCATCCATCATGGTTCCAATTTGGAATCTCCTAATGGCTAAGGATGTTGAACATCAGTCTATGTGCTTATTTTCTATCAGTTAGCCTTTGGTGAAATATTAACTTATGTATTCTTTTTTTCCCATTATGTTGTGTGTTTTCTTATTATTGAGTTTTGACAAATCTTTATATATTCTGGAGCATATATGTCCTATAAGTGATTTGAAAATATTTCCTCCCAGTTGATGGCTTGTCTTTTTATTCTGTTAAAAGCGTTTTTTACAAAGCAAAATATATTAAATATTGATCAAGAGTATTGATTTTTATTAGTCGTGATTTTAATGTCATGTGTAAGAAAGTCAGTGAATCCCAGGCCACAAAAATATCCTAAGATAAAATAATATATAAAAAAAAAGAAAACAAGAAAGGAAAAAAGTCCTTTTGTTTTTCCTAACCCACTTCATTCTTGCGTGTGGATCCAGATTTCTACACTGTAATGTTTTCCATCAGCCAGCAGAATTCCCTCTAACGTTTCTTATATGCACATCTGCTGTTGACAGATTCTCAGCTTTTGTTTGCTGAAAAAAGGTTTTTTCTAAAACTTAAATTTTGAAGACTATTTTCACTGAAATGGAATTGCAGGTTGATTTTTTTCCAAAAAATGTTAACTCTGTTGTTCTACTATTTCATGGCTTGTTGCTCTTTTTTGTGAGGTTTAAAGTCATTTTCATATACTGTCTCTTGTCTCTAATATATGGATTTTTTTTTCAAACTGGCTGCTTTTCAGAATTTTCCCTTATTGTTTGATTTCAGGAACTTGATTATGATGTGCATTTCGTCTTCCCTGTGTTTACAATGCTTGAATTTGTTGAGCTACTTAGATTTGTGACTTGTTTGTCTGCATCAAATTTAAAACAATTTCAGCCATTAATTTGAAAAAGATTGACTTTTCTCTCCATTTTAAATTCCAGTTACAAGCACTTTGGCTTCTTCAATGTTTCACCAAATATTACTGAGGTTGTTTTTTTTTCTAACCTTTTCATTGTCATTCACATTCTCAAACATTAATATTTTCTTCAATAGTATCTAATACCTAAGGTCATCCAGTGAACTTTTAATTTTGAGTATATTCCTTTCACATCCAGAAATTCCACGTGGATGTTTTCACATTTTAAATGTCTCTCTTTATTTTCTTTCTATTTGTCCTAACACTAAGGTTATGAAACTTTTCTGTCTTTCAGTGCTGCAAGTGTTCAGTAACGTCTCTATGCGCTAGCTGGAATTCAAACACCACCTAGCCCATTACATATTTTAACTTATATAATAACACTTCAGAAAGTCAAAGGGAAAGTAGAATTAAAAGTATGAGTTTATTTAGTACAAATTTTGCTTTGGTGAAAAGTTTTTGTTTCCATAATAGGTGGAAAATATGTATTATGAAAAAACTATGCATAGATTTTAAAAATATTTGTTTCCAAATGAACTCATACTTCTGACTCAATTTTTCCACATTTTATTTAATTTGATAGAGAAACAAACAGAAATCTCTTCTCTGCTAGTTTACTCACCAGATGCTTATAATAGACAGGACTAGCCAAAGCCAGGAGTCAAGTGGCAGAAACTCATTCTGGATCTCCTAGAGATACAGCCATTCAAGCCATCACTTGGACCTCCCAGGGTGTACGTTAGCAGGGAGCTCGATACCAGAGCAGACTGGGGACTGGAACCCAGGCACTGTGATACAGGACGCATGCATCCCAAGTGGTATCTTAACTGCAACACCAAATGCCCAGCTTCCACAAGCTTGTGAGCTACCCTTGTGCTTTCCATAGTTGCTTTTCCAAGGCTGTGTGAAGTTTCAGCCTATGGCTGTACAGCTTGGTATTTTGCAAAATTTTTCTCAGAATAATCTACTCCTCAATACTCCGCCACACATCAACCTTATCTAATGGAAGCACCCATTGGCCAGTGTCTGCCAACAGATGGTTTTGATATTTTGTTCAATCTTATAGCTGTTTATGGCAGGGAGACAATCTGAATGACACCAGTGACTCAAACCTGATTGAAAATGTTTGCTCCTAATAACTGTTATTTTGTGCAAAGAAATATAGTAACAGCTTGAGATATCCATGAAAACAGAGAATACGTTTTAAAAGGAGGATATATTAGTAACTTTATAACAGAAAATTCTTCCTTCTTCTGAAAACTAGGAAAATCTAGTTAACTGTTGTTTCTATTCATATTAGAAGAAATAATATTGCAAACTTTCCTTTGAAATAGTGCACTTTCTCTGGTATAAAAAAAAATCCAACATCTTCATTATGTATCAAATTCCAAGAGAAAATTAACGTTAGCATGAAAGGCACATACCGGAATTGCCCTTTGCAAAGTAAGTATTGCGTCTATAACTATCTAAAAGCATTTACATGGACAAGGTTTTCTAAAGTCTTTCCCAACATAGCCATTCCCTTCTTCTATCTTAGGCAAGAACAGGAATCTGAGTGATTACAGACAAGGGACTAGATTCATTTCAAGTTGCAAGATGGACAATGCAGTTATCTGTTTATGAAGTTCTTAAGTATCTGCCTGGTTGCATGTGCCTGGGAAAATAAACATATGCAATGGCCACACTCTATTCTCATTGGGGTGAAGATTTGAGAGAGGAAATAAGAATTGTGCAGATCGTTAAACTTTGAAAATGAATGTCAATTGTTGACACAAACATCACTAATTATTTCATCTCTTGCAAATAGTTTGTATAAGTTAAATATCTCTAAATATAGAATGCATTTTGAAGTAAAACTACAACACCCTATTTGTTAGTCTACTTGCAACTTGATAACTTATCTACCAGCTTGCTTGTTTCAAATTATTTGCAATGATTTTTTCATTTTACCTGTTCTTAATGTTAAATTATTAATATTATTATAAAAATGGTTGATGCTTTCTAGGCTCATAATATAAGTTTTTGTATGGCAATCCCTTCCTCATATTTCAAAAATGCATTAAAATTTAATTTTACATTTGCTAGGTCATTGTTCAAGATGACATGGTTTTTATTTATTTGTATTACAGAACTTAATCTGGCTTTCCATTGTGAATATGAACACCAACAACAACAAAAATAAACTTATTTTGCTATTTCCCTTGAAAAATATTTTCTGATGGAACAGTGTTCAAGTAAAATAAGCACTTTGCTTCTTTCAAATAAACAAACTGAATAAGAATAAATACTTCATCTCCAATATAATCTCCAGTAACCTTACAATAGTTTTCCATTGACTCAACCCTAAATAGGGGTTAGTCATGGAACTACATGAGGCAGTATAAGAAAAAGTCAACACCTTTTACTGGTCCAGACCATTGGGAAGGAGCAGGTGCCAAGCAGCTATTCTGAGCCGCAGATACCTAGAGTAATTCCACTCTGACATGAAAGATCTATTCACCAGAGACCATGGAATGCACTGATCACTGGGAAATTCGATAGAAAAGCATGCAGTGGCCCACACATCATATACAAGGAGACTTCAAAAATGTATGGGAAAATGTTATTAAAACATAAATTTGTTTTGTTGTAACTTCAATGGACAACCTCTAACGCCATGACATTTATTTAGTATAATCTTAACCCTCCCAGCTGCTTTTAAAGTAAGCAGTGCTTCTAATTTAGAGATAGAAAAATGAGGCCTTGAGAAGTCAAGAAACCTGTCATTAAAAACAAAATCATTGAAATTAAGGTGCAAAATTTGAAACAATCTTTACCATTAAAGTTCAGAGTTAATACTCTTAAGCTCTATCTTCTCCATCCTTCAAAATGAAGGAATGAGATGGTGAATGAATAATATCCTCTCATATTAAATGTCTACTGTCATATATCTTACATGATCTAAATTATTTTAGATAGAGTCAGAACAAATTAATTATGCCTTGAATGTAACTATTAAAATAATGAATATTACATAGTCTGAGCAATGAATTTTTCAACCCAGAAATAAAAGTACTACCTTAAGTAGAACTGAGGGTCAAATATCTACAAAATTTTAGATTCACTGCCACTAATTTCAAAAGTAGTAAAATTGTATCAGAATATCTGTGAAAGCAGCGTCCATGCTATGTCATCACAAAGCAGAAGAAAACACTTTGTATCACTTTCTCAGAAGTGTGGTTGTCATAACATTAAACTCCATCCCTAAAATATGTGAACATTAATTCTGTGGCAGCCAGCATGGAGTTTCTCCATCATCAACACCTCTTTATTGGTTTGGAGACTCAATGCTAGGAAAAATAAATGTAAAAGAAATTTGGGAGAGCAATGTTGTGCATTTTACTCTGAAATGTGTCATCTCCCCAGTTAACGTCCACTCATGGGAGTAGAACAGGAAGAGATGTAGTAATAAGGGACACTAAGAATTACAGTGTTAAAAATCCTTTACAGTTCAGGGGCCGGTGATGTGGCACAGGTTAATACCCTGGCCTGAAGCTCCGGCATCCCATATAGGCACCGGTTCAAGACCCAGCTGCTCCACTTCCTGTCCAGCTCTCTGCTATGGCCTGGGAAAGCAGTAGAAGATGGTCCAAGTCCTTGGCCCAAGTCCAGAAGAAGCTCCTGGCTCCTGGCTTCGGATCGGCACAGCTCCGGCTGTTGCAGCCATTTGAGGAGTGAACCATCAGATGAAAGACCTCTCTCTCTCTCTCTCTCACCCCCCCTCCTCTGCCTCTCCTCTCTCTGTGTAACTCTGACTTTCAAATAAATAAAAATAAATCTTAAAAAAAAAAAACCTTATCAGTTAATGCCAGAAGTCACAATTCTGGTACAATTAAATAATTCAGCTTAAACTTCTCTTGATGGGGAAATTCTAGAAATAAAGGATTATATGAAACCTTACAATTTAGTCTATTGCACAGGTTTGGCCAATACAAAGCAAAACAAAGCCTAACACTTGTTCTCTTTACTGACATACTAAGTCTAGAATACTACTTTCCTGGGCATGTTTATATTGAGTAAAGCACATTAAAAGCAACATGCAGTCAATGGAAGCATATAGAGCAGCAAAAATGTGTGGGTTTCTTTAAAAAATAATATGATAGGATTAAGAGTCAAAGGGATTGCATAAATAAGACTGGTGTCTGCTAATACTAACTGATAGAATAAAAAAGGGGAGAGAACGATCCAACACGGGAAGTGGGAGACACAGCAGACTTACAGAATGGCAGATGTCCTAAATAGCACTCTGGCCTCATAATCAGCCCTTAAGGCATTCAGATCTGGCTCAAGAGCCCATGAGAGTATTTTATGCATGGAAAGCCAAGACACTCTGGAGAAAAAAAACAAAACAAAACAAAACAAAACAAATGAAAGATCTCTGTGAGTGAGATCCCAGTGGAAAGAACGGGGCCATCAAAGAAAGAGGTACTTTTCTCTGAAGGGAGGAGAGAACTTCCACTTTGACTATGACCTTGTCTAAATAAGATCAGAGGTGGTGAACTCAAGAGGCTTTTTAGCCATGGCAGCTCATGACAAGAGCCTAGGGAGATTACTGATGCCATTAACAAGAGTGTCAATTTGTTAAGTCAACAACAGGAGTCACTGTGCACTTACTCACCATGTGGGATCTCTGTCCTTAATGTGTTGTACAATGTGATTTAATGCTATAACTAGTACTCAAATAGTACTTTACACTTCATGTTTCTGTGTGGGTGCAAACTGTTGAAATCTTTGCTTAATATATACTAAATTGGTCTTCTGTATATAACAATAATTGAAAATGAAAAAAAAAATAGTAGATAGTAGAGCAAAGATATTTCATTCAAAATATATTTTCCAAACTCAGTAAAATGACAAAAATATGGTAGTATTGATAGCAATGGAGAAGATTCACATCACAGAAGACACACATATGTGCTATAGATAGATGGACACATATATAATAGACACAGGCATTTATGGTATACATAGGCAGATACAGATAGATACAAATATAATGGTTAGGCACATATATTTTATAAAGATAGATTATAGTGATAGATAGATAGATAGATAGATAGATAGGAAGGAAGGAAATAATAGTAGGAGTGATGTTCAGGAACTCTTTGCATTATAGCTAACTTTTCTAGAAACATGAGACTACTTACAATTATGTGTGTGTGTGTTTTAATTATAAATTAAGCTACAGAAAGATACTTAGCAAGCATTTGAGGAAATGAGTGATTAAAAATCCCCCAAGTGAATTTATTTTAAAAGATCTCTAAAAATAAAAATAGAAAGGGGGCTAAAAATTAAAATGTCAGATACCTCGCCAGTAAAACAGCCCTGATTCAGTAGGAGAAATGACTGATGAGATACTGACTAGTGGCCCTTCCTTATAAGAGCATGTTTAAGAATTTAATCCTTTCCATGATGAATCTTAAGATAGTAAATTTAATTACTCTGATGACAATGAAGACATATTAATATAAAGTGAGTGAATTATTTTTAAAAAGCTAAATAAAGCACACAAGGTCTCAAGAAAGAGACCTTACATTTAATTATACTGGCAAGACCTTGAAATGGGTAGATAGTGTCATCCCAGGTCAGACTAAGATCTGCAGAGCATAAAAAAGACGTGGAAAAAACAGAAGCATATTGAAAGCAGATGTCCGAGCACAGTGGTTTCAGTAAAGAAGTACCATTATTTTGAGTGGACAGAAAGAGAAAAATAAAAGCCCAATATCCTGGGTCATTCAGAAAGCCAAGGGTAAGCCATTCTGCAACCTGATATTAAATACACTTCTTACATTTGTTGCAATGATCAAAGGTGATGTAGTTCATTCTTTAGTTCAAGGAATTAAGCCCTATTACTATCTGAAGTATTCTACCACACATGTGGCCTAGCAGAAAATAACAGGGTCTTATACTTACTGAGCAACTTAATGTTGAACATTTTCCCCCTCCTTATTCTGTAACACTGATAGCACCTCTCACATTAAAAAAAAAAAAAAAACAGAATTAAGATTAATGAAGCTAAGAAGAACATTAAGTCTATTAAGTCTTTATTTTTCTAGTGAGAGTTATCTTCCATTTAATAGTTTTTTTCTTATTTACACTTAAGATGAAGTTTCCATATCTTCTACAATATTGCTAAGATCAAGTCTAACTATTAAATTCTGAGAATCGGCCGGCGCCGTGGCTCAACAGGCTAATCCTCCGCCTTGCGGCGCCGGCACACCAGGTTCTAGTCCCGGTTGGGGCACCGGATTCTGTCCCGGTTGCCCCTCTTCCAGGCCAGCCCTCTGCTGTGACCCGGGAGTGCAGTGGAGGATGGCCCAGGTGCTTGGGCCCTGCACCCCATGGGGAGACCAGGAAAAGCACCTGGCTCCTGGCTCCTGCCATTGGATGAGCGCGGTGCGCCGGCCGCAGTGCGCCGACTGCGGCGGCCATTGGAGGGTGAACCAACGGCAAAGGAAGACCTTTCTCTCTGTCTCTCTCTCTCACTGTCCACTCTGCCTGTAAAAAAAAAAAAAAAAAAAAAAAAAAAAAAAAAAAAAAAAAAAAATTCTGAGAATCAAATTATCAAAACATTTATACACAGGGGATTTGAATGGATATTGCTTTTGACCAGATGTAAGGCAAAGAAAACAGATCAGGCTCTTAAGCAACATTTGGTACAGGACATGGGACGATAGTATCTGGACTTGTAACTCCATAAGTTTCTTCTCTGAGGAATTCAAAATGTTATGATCTCATTGAAAAAAATGAAATGGAATCAGCTTTATTCTGAGGAATCAATGTCTTGTTGCTTTGTTATTATTTAGTTTAAAAATTTGCTCATCCTTTTACAGTAAATGGAGATAGCAAAGGACATGGAAAAATGAATAAGCTTTGGAATCAGGGAAATTCAGACTTCCACATCCCAGCAGTAAAGTTATTAGCAGAAACACTCATGCATGTTTCTGAGTTCTCTCTTGTTCTTATCTGCAAAAAAGCAAAGTTTACTTCCCGCCCTCCACAGGGGTAATATCCAGATTAAAATAGATACGAGTTTAAAGTATCTAGAATTGTAACTAACTAGAATTGATAAATAAAGCATGAGAATGTAAAATATGTTTGTCCTATATATTTGGTGATTAGAAATTCAAATGTAACTGGATGTCCTGTTAAAACATTATGTTGGGCCGGTGCCGCAGCTCAATAGGCTAATCCTCCGCCTTGCAGCGCCAGCACACCAGGTTCTAGTCCCAGTCGGGGCGCCGGATTCTGTCCTGGTTGCCCCTCTTCCAGGCCAGCTCTCTGCTGTGGCCCAGGAGTGCAGTGGAGGATGGCCCAAGTGCTTGGGCCCTGCACCCCATGGGAGACCAGGAGAAGCACCTGGCTCCTGGCTTCAGATCAGCGCAATGCACCAATCGCAGTGCGCTGGCCGCTGCGGCCATTGGAGGGTGAACCAACGGCAAAAGGAAGACCTTTCTCTTTGTACTTAAATGAACTTCTATGAACACATGATCTGATAGAATGAAATAATAAAACAATAAAGAATAGGAATAAAGAGAAGATGTTTAAGTCATCACATTGTTATTGAAGAACCTAAGAATATACTTACAAACATTCATGGAAAATGGAATTAAAAGATACGGTAAAAAATCAATTCCTATTCTTTCATTTTAACATATTTCAAATAGGGCAGAAAAGCATAAAGAAGGATATAACGAGCACATACAGATTTACCAATTTTAAATTTTCCTATATTAATTTCTTATGTAAACATTACATATACACATATGTATTATTTTTGAAAGCACTGGTGGATATATTAATATCACATAATATGGGATTCTTGAAAAAGATATATAAAATGTGGGAAGAAGGATACATTGCTTTGTAAGGGATACAATTCAGTGGAGGCAACATGTATAATCATCTGAACAGTAAGTAATATGGCATGCACATAGATTTTTTTACCTTATATGCATCAATTAACTTCCAAAAAGAGAAAACATTATATATATATGCCTTTTATATATGCCTTATTTCACTTTATATATGCCTTATTTATGCCTCTTTATATATGCCTTATTTCACTTGGTATAATTTATTTATTTATTTATTCATTTAAGAGACACAAAGATATATAAACAGAAAGAGCTCCCAACTATTACTTCACTCACCAACTGCTCACAATTACAAAGGCTGGGCCAGAGTGAAGCTAGGAACGGAACCCAGGTCTCCCAGGTGAGTTGTAAGACTCAGATACTTGAGCCACTGTTGCTGCTTCCCAGAGTCTACAAGAGAAGGAAGCTGGAGTGGACAGCAGCAGATGGGGATCAAATGCACATACTTTGATATGGGATGCAGAGTTCTTAACGACTCGACTCAACAACCATTCTATGGGCAAAACAATTTGAAATGTATGCCTATGAGGGTTTTTCAAAACGTTCAAGGAAAATGTGCATTAAGCCACATGGGATTGGGCATTTAGTCTAGTGATTAAGAAGCCTGCAAACCACAACAGAGTGCTGGGGTTCGATTTCCAGCTTCCTGATAATGCAGACCTTGGGAGACAGTGGTGATGGATCAAGTAAATTCTAACTTTGTGGGAGACCCAGAATGTGTTCCTGGCTCCCAGCTGCATCCTCTGTCCTTGGTAGGCATTTGAGAAGCGAACCAGCAAGATAAGAACACTCTTGCTCTCTCATTTACTCTCTCCCTCATTATTTTTTAAAAGAAAAAAAAACTTAATGAATTTCAAAACGTATTTTGCACCAAAATAAGCTTATTTTTCAATTCCATTTTCCATGATATTTTAACCCAAAACAACTTCAGTATCTAAAGTAGCTACGGTGTTAAATGAGTTTGAGAAGATACATTCAATTCCATACGAGCGGAGTTTCAATAGTTTTCATTCCTAATGTTAATATTCAATTTTGAGAGTAGGATCAAGGAACTTTTCTCTTTGTGCTTCATTGAGATAACCAGATAGTTGGAAAGTCCAGTTGCCCACACTCTGCCAAATCCCATGTAAGAGATGCTTCCAGCATACAAAAATAATCAGACAAAGTTAGTTAATAAAAACCTCATTGGAACAACATAATATTCTCCCTCAGAACTACCTCATTTTACCAGCAATGACCCCCAATGTGTCAAGTCCAATATTACAGTCCTAATTAAATAAAACACTCAATGACTTGACTTTAGACAATTAAAGAAAAGCTTCAGGTTATGAAACTTTTCAACCAATTCTTTTTTTTTTTTTTTTTTTTTGACAGGCAGAGTGGACAGTGAGAGAGAGAGACAGAGAGAAAGGTCTTCCGTTGCCGAAGACAGCGCGCTGCGGCCGGCGCACCGCTCTCCTCCGATGGCAGGAGCCAGGAGCCAGGTGTTTTTCCTGGTCTCCCCATGGGGTGCAGGGCCCAAGCACCTGGGCCATCCTCCACTGCACTCCCGGGTCACAGCAGAGGGCTGGCCTGGAAGAGGGGCAACCGGGACAGAATCCGGCGCCCCGACCGGGACTAGAACCCGGTGTGCCGGCGCCGCAAGGCGGAGGATTAGCCTGTTGAGCCACGGCGCCGGCCTCAACCAATTCTTAACAACAAAGTTTCTTTGCCTGCATAGTCTTATCTTTAAACTAATGATAACACCTTCTTCTTCACAAGGGTAATTATCAGTATTAAACAAAACACAGCACCGAATTGGCCCTCATCACCAGCCAGAAGCTGGGCATAAATTTAGGAATACAACATAGTCCCATTCCTGTATATTTATGTGTTATATTATTTATGATACAAATTTGGCTGAGTAGCCATGAAACAATATTATTGGACTTATCTTGTCGAAAAGAGAACAAATTTTCCAACAAGGAAAAGGGTTTAGATATCTTTTCCTTTAGAATTGTGTAGGAGTATAATAGTTCTGAGTTATCATACTAAAAATTCAAGGGAAAAATATCCTGTAGACTCAGAAAATAATACATCAAAAGATCATGTGATCCTATGGGAGGACAAGCTTGCAAAGATCAAAAAACAGCCATCCTCTAATCCATCTTCTCAACTCTTTCTTTCTTGCCCTGGCCTGAAACCCCACCTTCACCCTCATTCTTCTCCCAGAGCCATGCCATCATTGCCAAAGAAAATCTCAGCAAAGTCTGCAGCTACAGACTCAGGTAGAGAATGGAAGGCGCTTTTGCTAGTGTAATAATTAAGAGTGTCTTGAACAAACTTCACATAAGAACAATCATTGCAAAGAACAGTCTAAAGATACAACTAAAGTTATAGGCCCTGAGATTGGTTCTTCTCTAGAAAAGCAGTGAAAAAATAATACAGCCAGTAAAGAAAAGAGCATATAAGAACTAGATTTGTCTCTTAGTTTACACAAGAGGATTTCTGATATGAACAGACTGCTAAAGTAACAAATTGTTTTGGCTGCAATCACCCTCTGTATATTTTCCTTGATTAATGTGTTTTAATGAAATCCTTACTCTCTCAATAATAGCAAGACATAACAACTTCTTGGAAATCCACCTTCCATTGTCTCAAACAAGATTCCAGAACAGTCAAAGTAAAAATCCTTAGATACAAGCAGAAAAAAAAAAAAGAAGAAGAAAAATGCTGTCCCAATGTTCCCTGGATTATCAGTCTGTTTTTCACAAACTTGCTCCTGGATTCTGCCACATTATTTGAAAAATATAATATCCACAGGCTATGTTTGAAGCTAAACTGATGAGCCCATCATGAAGGCCAAGTTCAGTAAAAAATCAGCCAAGCTAGACAAGAAGATCTGACTGTTTTAAAGGTTGAACCAGATGTTTGTATAGATCCAATCCAATCATACTGCATAATTTAGAAATCAGTTTATATGAAACAGATGGCCATATCCTGTCCTTGTGTGCTCTTAGTATTCTTATTATATTCCTGATTCTGACTCTAAGTATTATTTATTTTTGTTTGCTTTTTTTTTTTTTTACTGACAATCCCTGTAAAAGTCAACATTTGTTCTTTACAAATATTTTATAGGTGAAAAAGACAAATAAATATGCTAGGTGTGGTCAAATTGGAAAAATATTAGATTTCTTCCCAGTAGATAGTTTCCAGAAACCCAAAGTTTATAAGTGACTGGGAAGAAAATAAAGTGCTTAGAAACATCTCCTGGGGCAGGTAAGGGGTTCCATGGCATCATGTCTCAGTGCACCCACACTTAGAAATGACTCACCTGGGAAATAGATCCAGAAATCATCCTGACCTTGGTGCTTATTTTCTGTCTGCCTCAAATGCTCTGCCCCCCTTCCTTTCCTGATCCACAGGAAAATTACTCCGTCCAGCATCTTCCCTTCCTTCCACACTGTCAATCAAGATGACAGCCTTCACTGCCTGCAATATCCCTTCCTAACACTCAAAATCAAGTTGACTGTTGCATCTTCACTCCACAGATCTCCCAAACACTCACCTTGGTAACAGTTCCAACCACACGGAAGAAGCAGTTTTAGTGTTGATTTTGTCTTCTTTGTTTCAGATCTCTGCTAGAACACTGGGAGTTGCCAGAGGGGAGAGATCCCTTGTTGTTACACTTTCTGTCTTCAACCCCTTCTGCAGAGCCTGCATTCAAAATTTAAGAAAAGAAAAAAAAGAATACCTGAAGAGATGACTTCTGGCAAAGGCAGGTAATTTGCTTTGGATCAAATAACCTTTTGAGAACAATTAGAGTAAGTATAAAAGTGTTTTAATGTGAGAATGCATTGGGATATCAAGAAAAGGAGAATTTTCATAGTTCAGGATCCAGAAAGGTAGAGAAATCCAGACAGGTGAGCCCTGCCTATGCAAAAGAATTTATCTCTAGGGGAAGGAGGCATGGCAGTGGATCAAGGTTGTTACCATCTACACAGGCTGGAGACATTTGAATTCAAGGCCTCCCAAGGACAAAGACACCATGTGAACCTCCCATGTCTGGGTTGGGAAGCAGTAGAACTAGATCCGAGGAATAAGGGTAAATTTACATAAATAGCTCTCATAAGGTTTGAATCCCAGTTACAAATCATATTATTCTGGCAGAATTATAATGAGTTATCAATACCAGAGCTCTCTGTCTAGAGCAAAAGTCAATCATCTGTGGAGGAAGAGAACCTCAAATTATTCATGTGCATTTCATAAACAAGTTCTAGCATCAGGCAAACATCATCAGGCATGCAGATACAAGAATTGATAGAAAAATTAAGAAAGCAGGAAATAGCTTGTTTAAACTTCTTGAATAAAACAGTTACCAGACAAGGACTTTAAAATAACCATGAATGATAGGCTTAAGGATTTGTAAGTGTAAGATGGAACATTTTTGGTAAACAACTAGAAAATATTAAAAAAAGTATTTGGCATAAGAAAAGTCAGGAAATAATCTTCTGGCCGTGATCTTGACATTGGGGGCAGTTGTGTAAGTGTTTGCACAGACAAAAATTCAATGAGCTTAAGATGTGTCTATTTTACAGTAATCTTTGCAGATATTCATATAAACTGACGATAAGTACACACAGATTTGCACAAAAATACACTATGCAAAATTATTCAAAGTAACAGTATTCTAAATATAAACTTGGATACCCACTGTCGAAAGATTAAATGTTTTCTGGTTTATTCAACGTAATAATACAGCAATCAAAATGCATGATACACTGTTTTATAAAACTTGCATAAATCTCCAAAAATAACATTGAGTGAGAATCCAGACACAGAAATTTTCTAAATCTAAACACATTCTTAACTGGAATAGGGGTTACTTTCATGTAGAAGACAGAGATTAAAAATATGCACAAAGAATATTCTAGAATATGCTGAAGTTGTTTGTTTCTTGAACTAGGTGGTTATTCCACTGTATTTATTTTATGCTAATTCACTGAGCTGTATATTTATGATTTGTTCACTTTTTTCTATGCAGGTTTTACTGCATAAAAACTTACATGAAATTATAAATAAAGATAGGCATTCAATAAATGTTGTTGAAAGAATTAATGCATGAATGAATAGATCAATGAATCTTGTTTCAAGGATTTACAGCCACTAGAGAGAAAAGGGTAACAGCACAGGTACTGGGAAATGAATAACCTAACAATGTCACCTGGATTTATTGGGATTTATGTCACTGTTAAAATGAGGTGACTATTGGGCACTTGAGATAAATGTCTTTCAGGATATTACCTAATATTTGACTTAGCAATAAATTCTATCTGTTATTATGACCTACATTACTCTTGCAGTTAACATTCTATTTGTCTTTGGTCATATTTTACTTCTCTGTTTCTAAAACCAGCTCCAGATAGGCCACTCTGAATAAATAGGTTTTTGAAAAGGAAGAAGAGGAGGAAGGCTGATTATCAAAGCAACAGCGATCCAGTTTGTAGTGATGCTTACCTGTACTTCCTGAATAAGTCATGAAACTGAGACATAAAGACTGTCAACTCTGGTACCAACTATTATGATGAGGATTCTGAAAGCTCTGGAAAACCTAAACGGCATTTTCCCAAAGAGTTCAATTATTGTTTCCTGATAAACAGCACACTAAGAGGATCTGGTTTCATATTTCTTTGGTGATATTTGACTTGTCACCACCTGCCTACAAATATTGGTTAATTACTTGCATTCTTCAGCTGCTTCATAAACCACATGTATTATTCGACATTCTAATGCTAATATAAAGATGCTAGCTTGTCTTAGAGAATGTATGTAGGGCTCTGTGGTTTGCAGACTCATGAAAAATATTGCTATGTTTAATCACCATGAGAATCATGTACTATAGGGAAGTGTCCCAATATTGGGAAACATGTTAGATCAGAATGTTTGAAGAAAAAAAAAAGTGAAAATTTTAATGATGAGCAACTGTTAGCACCTGTTGAAATTGCAAGACACATTCTAAACTGTTCTCCAAACATACTTTGAACGTGAACTCTCTTGATTCCTTTAGGCCCAAGGATCTAGCAAAAGAAAGTGGGCCAGGGAAATGGCCAAGAGCGCCACCTGGTCCTAGGGCTGCCTTGGACACCTACTCATAGGCTATCAGCCACAAAGTCTGGTACTTTGTGACTAGCCAAAGGATGGAAAGCCACTCTTTTTTACAAAGAAGATCACAAGTTTGGTAACTGATGACAGTTTCTTGACAAGGGCAAAGGGGACTATAAAAATCACTAAGGATTGATTTTATCAGCAGGGACTTTAGTGGGAAACAAAGTGCCAAGTCGACACTTTGGCTTAGTAGTTCTGTCTCAAAGAGGGGAGGGGATTCTTTGCCCTCCTTTCAGGGTCATGCCTTTGAAAGACAGAAAAAAAAGTAACAGGCTCTTCATAATATTTTGAAAATAAATTACAGCTAAGGCTACTTTTAGTGGATTGATCTGAATTAGTGTAATCCATTATATGAACTACCACCCTCAGAATTTGTCTTGTTAGCATGCCACTAATATTATCATTTACTTATTTTTCAATTATATAACATGCTTGCCTTGAATATATCAGATTCATCATAAATAGTATTTTCAGAATCAAGAGCTTACTAGGTTAGCTACATTATTTCTAACAGAAATAAATATACAGTATACAGTATAAAAGCTTAAACATGTACCAATCATTGTACCACTGAAATTCAGCTTATATGTCAGTGATAGAAGGACTACTTCACTTCGAAAAGCTTTTTTGTATATCTCGCCTCAGCTAACAGTTCATTCCAACCCTCCTTACGATATATGAACAATAGAAGTGTAAGGAAAATAACTCATATTCAAAATCAGATCTTAGTTTAATAGCAGTTTGGTGACAAGTTGGATGTAACATAGGTGGGTAACTTAGTCTCTGCGTGTGCTTTATCATTATCCAATGAAAGGACAGGGAACTTGCAGTAATATGAAACTGAAATATGATTATGATTTCAGAACACCCATTACAATTCCTGTAACATAATACAAGCTCAATAAATGTAAATAGTCTTTCCATTCTCTCTTCTTTAGCAAAGACCAAACCCTGCAATCTTTGAGTCTTGTAATTTATCTTGAATTTTCTTCAATTATACATAAGAGGTATTAAGAGATTATATGCCAATTCATACCGAACACATTGCCTATATTATATTATAGTGATGATTAGTGATTCTAGTGATAATGTGTTTATGATTATATTGATATATTGTTCACCCTTGCATATATCACACGGCTTCATAATTAATTGTTAATACATTCTGTATGTGCTACTATCATGGGATGGCTGGGTACAGGTTATTTTTTTAATGCAATAAAAATTCAAGGATGTTATGTAGATAAAAGTTAGCTGGGGAATAAGATTTATTTGTACACAAGTCAAAAAAGTACACAGCTAAGAAGGAGTGCATGCATGCTTGAGAATGAGCTGTGCCTACTGAACTTGGAGCCATCCTATATCAGATCTCCAGGTGGTATCCAGGACAGGATTTGAGCACTGCTCATTTTCTTGCCCATTTTTAGAAGTCTTGAAAGTGTCATGGAATCAGGTACATGATAGGAATAGGAATGTCAGCCATAGTAATTGTATTGTAAAGATATTTCAATTAGCCATAGCTCTTCACAGGGACACATTCAGCAGCCACGTTTGGTTATTTGTGGCATGCACTTGTTCTTGGTGGTGGTTTCACAGACACAAGGGGAAGGAGGTTTGGGCTTAGCAGGCAGGGCCACAGGGAGGCGCTGCCAACCTCAGCTAATCTCTGCTATCAACCTCCTTGCTATCATTAGATTACAGGCATGTTGAGGGAAAGTTCTGGGGATTCAGTTATATCTAAATATCTGGAATCTGTCACTTCTTTCCTATCACACCGTCACTGTCATGTTCAAAACACCCTGATTTCTAATGAAGATACTGTACTAGCTTCCCGCATGGCCTCTTACTTGCTCCGCTAAACTCATTCTTTCATGGTATAAGCAAAAGAGCTTCTTTTAAAGACACAAAACATCTCTCTCCCACATCAAACATTTTGGTTACTTCACACATTACATCTCAAATCCTTCAGCATAACCCCACAGCATTATATAATCTCGCCCCTACCAACGCATATGACTTCAGAGAATTGTACTCCTTCCCATTCTACACTTTAAATTTAATATATTCATATATAGGTTATAATATGTGTATTTAGCATTTCACAAGCCATAATATTTGTTGTCGCTTTGAGACTTTGGGACCTCCTGTGATTTTTGTTAGACATGCTTTCTCCCAGCACAAGTGAACGTTGTTCTTCCTTCCATTGCTGTAGTGAAATTCAATTCCCTAGGACATCTCCTGAACATCTTAGGATTCCTTGAACTTTGACACTCTCATTCCATGAGAACTAAACCTCTCTGTTATGCTCTCAGTTGTGCTGACACATGCACATGTCTTGAAGGAACACAGAACACAGTCTAACGAACCCATTCGTGGTTTAAAGATACAGTAATAATCTCCTCCTCTCCCCACTTTTTACAGAAAAGTTATTGAGCCAACCATGCACATATATTTACATAATTAAGTGTACTCTAGATAGAACACAAAAACAAATACTCATTTTATAGTCTCCAAATGCTACCATATCACGCTTTGTCATGCATCACCCCACCCAAGTCAAATCCATGTCTTCCAATTCTATACATATTTCTGTATCAAATGTTCACAAAGGAGGCAGAGGAGCTTTAGACGCAGAGAGCCTCACCCTATCTATGTGCACCTGCTGGCCTCCCCACCAAGTCCTGGCTGGAGCACTCCTTCCTCGTGTGTGATAGAGTGAATCTCAAAATGGATAAATTTTCCTGCGGCAACTCCGAGGGGGCTGAGGTGTCAGTTCCAAAGTCACTGATAAAGAAACTCTCTAACGATAATGACAAGCCTGACATTGATGGAGCCTCCCCATCTGGTGTGTTTAGGGGAGCAATCATGGATGAGGGGAAGCAAACGTGATTTCCTGGTCCCTGGCCACCACCACATCGTGTTAGGGTTTCTCTGCCTTCCACAGCTCTGTCATCCTCATCTGAGTGTGACTTGAAACATCAACGGTTTCACAGATTTTGGGCCACTTCTAAAATCTTGCTTTTTCTCTTTTTGACTAATTGAGGCTGTTGTATCGATTGGGAAAAATGCTGTCCCCTTGGATGTACAAAGAGAGTTCATTACAGAGAAGAGAGTTTCATATGCAGTTTGTGTCGCATTAACATCCCCTCAGAGGCCATTATGGTGTCTAATGGAGTAGCTAGATACATTTTAAAAGTCAGCAGCATTCTTAAATGACTGTGGACGCTCTGCTCAGTGGTCCTTAGATGCTCTCCTTTTTCCAATTGGATACACTGGAGGGGTAGAGGCATACCTAAGCACCTAACTTGATCTAATATCTTCAATATACCTCCAGTTTCTTGTTTCTTCTAGCAAATTATTTATAGATTCCACGTTCTATCACCATGAATAAAAGCACACACCTACCCTTTTGTCATTCCACAATTACTGCTAGGTAATTGTAAAACACTAATGCACGATCCCATGGAATTAGCTATCTGACCACAGCTAACAGAGTCTGACGTCAGCCAAAACATAGGAAAAGATTTTTCACTGATGTTGCCATCTGTGTATCTCCTGATGGAGAAAAATAGTGGGAATATCTTTTCCTACTCATATGCAAAGATTTATCTGATACATTTTTTCATAAATTTGACTGGAAATATTTAGGGCAATTAATGCAGCTTATAAAAATGGATACTAAATATAAATACGAACTGATTCTAAATATAAATATAAATACTGGAGGGCTTTAACTGAGAATTGAGAAATAAATATCCTAGCCAAGCACCTAAACTAGTGAAAGAATCTGAAAGAGAACCCAAGTGTTCTGACTCCTCATTAGTTATTAAGTCAAGATAATAGCCTGCAGCTTTGGTTTGTGGTATTAAATAGTGAATTAACTAATTTATTCTTTAGTATGACCAAAAGCACCGGGAGTATTAGTCAAATTAAAACCCCTAAAATATTAAGACTTCACAATATTGTTAGCACTTTTTTGAATATAATGAGCATGTTCTGTGACTTCTTCTACAGTTGTATGATCTAAATATGTAAATGTTATTTGTAGTTTCTTGATTTTTTAATTAAGTTTTATTTTTACAGTCTTTAGAGTAATTACAAAAATTTACAAAAAGGTATGATGCTAGATATTTATATAGTATAACCTTTCAATAAACTGTGTGATTACTATATGTTCACAGCCAATTTCTAGATCCAGGCTGATAACACTATCACTACATGAACTCATCAATTGTTATAATTTAAAGACTTTTTTTTAATGAAGTTGTGAGCAAAATATATTCATGCTCTATATGTGGTATATTTTCATTAGTATAACTTCTAGTAAAAGAGATACGATTATTATGAAGTTATAATTAACTTCGGGCTTTCCCTTCCTTGGGATTGCCTTTCTTATTATTTCTTTCCAACAGCAACAAAGGTTTCTACAATTCCTACTGGAACTTGCTAAGGCTTAAGAAATGTATATGAACATCTGTGATTGACAACACAGATGTGATAGTGTTCACTCTCTAGGAACATTCAAGACTGGCTTTATGTTTCAGCACTTTGGCAAAGCTAAAAGACATGGCCACAGTGAGTCTACCAAGCATGTGAACTGCCATTATTTATAATAGAATCAGAAGAGGTTCACATGGCATACTGGGTAAGTACATCAGCTACCTTGTTGAGTCATCACCTGGATTGCATGCTTACCTCTCTGCTTAACATGTCTGTGGCATTAGGCAATGTCACTACTTAAGTAATGCTAAGAAATTCCTTAGTACTAAGCAATTCTAAAATATAGGTAATGATACTACTGAACACCAAAGATTTCTGAATAAGTGAAATTAATATACTTAGAGTCTCTAGAACATGATACAAAAGAAGTCTAAACTATTATTTTTGGAATGAAGTTCATAAATTAACCAACTCTATTTCCTCTCAATAAAGAAATTCCATCTGAAATCTCCCAAAACAAATAGCAATCCAGATTCAGGTAAAATATTTACATTATTACCAGACTTGCTATTTATAAAGTATTCCCTCCCACATCTTGACAATATTAAGTATACAAAGTCTATTGTTGTATAGTGTTAATATTGGTTTCCTCGAAAGCACTACTTTTCTTAAACTATGAGAAAATCCACATCAGTCCGATGACAGCCTTTTAAATATTGGAAGCTTGTGGGCCAGTGTTGTAGCATGGCAGGTAAACCCGCCACCTGCATTGACAGCATACCATATTGATGCTGGTTCAAGTCCTGGCTGCTCTACTTCTTTTCCTGCTCACTTCTAATGTGCCTGGGAAAGCAGTGGAAGATGGCCCAAGTCCTTATGTGTCTATACCCATGTGATGTGAGACCTGGAGGAAGCTCCTGGCTCCCTGCTTTGGTCTGGCCCAGCCCTAGCTATTGTGGCCGTTTAGGGAATGAACTAGAGGATGGAACATTCTCTCTCTCTCTCTCTATCTCTCTCTCTCAAATAAGTAAAATAAATCTTTAAGAAAAAATTGGAAGCATTTATCTTATTCCCTACATAAAATTACCATTTATGCTACTATTACCTTGTTACTAGTAATGCAATATGACTAAAGTTTTATTAAAGCTAATCACGACCAATTAGTTTAAACACAGAAATGATTGGTTTCTGTTCAATAGTTGGTGAAGGGAAAGAGGATAAGCCATAAACACATGGGGCTGTATTATGTAATGTTCAACATTTTTCCCTACTTTATTATTGGCTTTATTTTTAAGATTTCATTAATTTATTTGAGAGTTAGAGTTACAGAGTGGGGGAGAGGGAGGGAGGAAGGGAGAAAGAGAGAGAGGTCTTCCATCTGCTGGATCACTCCCCAATTGGCCACAACAGCCAGAGTTGAGCTGATCCAAAGCCAGGAGCAGAAGCTTCTTCTAGGTCTCCCATGTGGGTGGCAGGGACCCAAGCACTTGGCCATCTTCCACTGCCTTCTCAGGCCATAAGCAGAGACCTGGATCCAAAAAAGAAGCAGCCAGGATAATAACAGAACCCATATTGGATGCCAGCACCACAGGCAGAGGCTTAGCATACTATGCCACGGCACTGGTCCTCTATTTTAATTTTAGTTTTAATTTAAAATAATTTAATTTAATTTTAATTTCGAAGTGAGACTATCATTCTAGGTATCTGCTGACATTCATACACATGATTATACAAGTGTGACATAGGCCGGCGCCGTGGCTCAATAGGCTAATCCTCCGCCTTGTGGCGCCGGCACACTGGCTTCTAGTCCCGATTGGGGCACTGGATTCTGTCCCGGTTGCCCCTCTTCCAGGCCAGCCCTCTGCTGTGGCCCGGGAGTGCAGTGGAGGATGGCCCAAGTGCTTGGGCCCTGCACCCCATGGGAGACCAGGGAAAAGCACCTAGCACCTGGCTCCTGCCATCGGATGAGCGCGGTGCGCTGGCCGCAGCGCGCCGTCCACGGCAGCCATTGGAGGGTGAACCAACGGCAAAGGAAGACCTTTCTCTCTGTCTCTCTCTCTCACTGTCCACTCTGCCTGTCAAAAAAATAAAATAAAATAAATAAATAAAAGTGTGACATATAGGTATGCCAATTATATTCTCTAAATTTTACACATTATAATTTGTATATTTTCTACATTGCTATATTTTCTACTGGTAATTTCCATAAAACCTGTTTTATGCCTTTATTATTTATAAGGCTGATTGGGGGGTTTTTATAACAGTTTATTTAAATGTAAAATACATTTTCTTCACAACATCTTTTCCTCTCAGTATATTAATATAAATAACATCCTGGCTGGCGCCGTGGCTCAACAGGCTAATCCTCCGCCTTGCGGCGCCGGCACACCGGGTTCTAGTCCCGGTCGGGGCGCCGGATTCTGTCCCGGTTGCCCCTCTTCCAGGCCAGCTCTCTGTTGTGGCCAGGGAGTGCAGTGGAGGATGGCCCAAGTGCTTGGGCCCTGCACCCCATGGGAGACCAGGAAAAGCACCTAGCACCTGGCTCCTGCCATCGGATGAGCGCAGTGTGCCGTCCGCAGGGCGCCATCCACGGCAGCCATTGGAGGGTGAACCAATGGCAAAGGAAGACCTTTCTCTCTGTCTCTCTCTCTCACTGTCCACTCTGCCTGTCAAAATAAAAAATATATATATATATATAAATAACATCCATTCTTGAAGATACAGGATGATGTTTTCCATATTATAAATAGGAAAGTTACATTTAAGAGGACTTCAAAAAGTTTGTGGAAATGGAATTAAAAGATGAATTTGTTGGTGTAACATATTTTGAATTCCATGTGTAGTTTGTCCATAATATGAATTTTCCATGAACTTTTTTGAAGATTTCTCACATATATATAAACTTGCAATCTCTAAAGATAATAATACATAATTATATAGTATCTTTGAAGACCCCATGTATATATAATCTCTAATAATATATAATTATATGTATATTACTTTTGAAACCCCATATATATACATATATATGTATGTATATATAAAAAATCTTTATTTTACTCTACTATTCATTCCCTTTGGTTGACTTCTTACTTTCCCACAACATCAAATGACGTATGCATGCAATTGTTAATATTTCTTCTTTTCCTACTACTTACTGTTTAAATTTTCCTTAAGCTATATTCATTAATCTTTGTGAATTCTTATAGGAAAACCTATTAGATATTTCTCTTCATGGTCTGTCTTCTCAAAAACATTCAATCGAATGAGCTTTAATGCAGCATATCCCTAAAGACAATTTTAATATCTACAGTTTAACACATTTTTTCTCCAACACACCATATTCTCTAGTTTTCTTTGTTCATACAGATTTGATATCCACAGACTGTACTTTAGAGAATCATAGGCCCATTTTTTTCTATTGTGCTGATTTAAGTAGCTCATGCCTCCCAATGCCAACTTTGATTTTTCTCTTCTTGAGAAAATAATAACCAACTCTTGCAACACCACCAGAACTATTTAAATTGCACTGGAGTTCTTTTTATTCCATTTGGTAGTAATGTATTGCTGCGGTGTTTTGCTGATACATTTCTAAAACTTGAAATTCACACACATCACACAAATGCTGCATTGCTATTCGAATAGCAAGTATTTTACTAATATGTAAAACACTGAACTTTCATTTGTAAGTGTTATTTGCACTAATGGAAATGAATGAAAAGTCAAGATAATATTAAATACTAGACAAGTTCATCTGAATGTTTATAAATATCTGAAACTCTGAAAATTTTGCACTGTAAAATGATGAACTCAAGAATTGATAATATATTACTGAGATTAGAATTTGAAACTCTATATTTCTTTATCTTGCCTAAAATTCTGCATCTTTCCATGCTGGAAATAGAACTTCCAGCTCTCAGATTAATAAAAGAAATTATCTAAATAGAGGCAATGTCACTCAAAATGTTTTACAGTTCAAGATATAGGGACCATTGGAATGAAGTATAACATTATTTCAGCAAAATAAATTCTAAATATTGATTATTTGATATTTGTCCCAATGGACAGCGAAAGAGATCGGTTAAAATTCTGTTGACTTGATTACACACACGTAATCTTTGACAGCTTCATCATCATGTACTGAGGATTCATTTGCATACGACACCTTACCTCTGTTGTAGTACTTAACATTCACGGCAATCAAGTATGACTATACTAAGTATACATGGAGAAAACTATAGCTCAGCAAGAATAAGTACCAGTAGAGACTAATTTGCTGGATGAAGGATTTGCAGTAACTAGGGTTTGCCCCTAGCTCATGGATTTCTGTCATGCATTCCTACAGTAAGCTCTCCACACTGTTGGAAATTGTCTCCTATGACATCGATGCCCAGGGCCCATGTCTTTCCCTGATGGGGCACTTTGTCTTCTCTCTGATACTGGTATCACAAAGCAATGTCTCCTGTCCCATGCCATTTTCTCAAAATCCTCTCAGAGATCCTCAAGGTTTTTCCGTGAATGTAAGTGATGCTTAAAGATTTACTCTTTTTTGTCTAAGAGTGAGAGCAGACATTTTGTGCTCTCTGAAGAAGTCAGATTTATCACACACGCGCCGTCCTGGGACGTGCAGTCTTGGCTCCCGCAATCAGTCATGCCTGCGTGCGCTCAGCACCCTTCTTGTTAGGTCTGCCCGTATTTCCACACACTGACATTTATTCACGTCAGCCTGCACCCCAGCAGCAGATAGTTTGTCTCTTTGATATGTTATTGGCTTCCAGTAGCCTGGCAGTTTTCCCTGTGTAGTTTTAATACATACTGATGAGTTTCCTGAACTATTATGGACTCTGAAAACTCCTTACAGCACCCCGAAGGCATTTCACTGTATTTTTCCTAATTTTCAATATGGGTCTCTTGGTCACTAGAGATTTCTCTGGGTCCCAAAAGTGATGGGGGAGCATCATGTCAGAATTCAAAAGGCTTAGGGAAAGCAGTATTTTTAGCAAATATGAAGCTAGAAAGGCCTCACACAGCATTAAATTTCTTTGATTTAATTATGATTATGAAACTCATTCTAATAAACTGGTTATTTAATGCTTATTAAAATCACAAATAACAGTTGTAAATAGCATTTTTTTTGACAGGCAGAGTGGACAGTGAAAGAGAGAGACAGAGAGAGAGAAAGGTCTTCCTTTGCCGTTGGTTCAGCCCCCAATGCCCGCTGCGGCCAGCGCGCTGCGCTGATCCGAAGCCAAGAGCCAGGTGCTTCTCCTGGTCTCCCATGCGGGTGCAGGGCCCAAGCACTTGGGCCATCCTCTACTGCACTCCCGGGCCACAGCACAGAGCTGGACTGGAATAGGAGCAACCGGGACAGAATCCAGCGCCCCAGCCGAGACTAGAACCCAGAGTGCTGGCGCCACAGGTGGAGGATTATCCTATTGAGCCGTGGCGCCAGCCAAATAGCATTGATTTTTAAATATGAAAAACTAACCAAGCATCCCTTCATAAAGGTAATTATTATGGACAAAATCCAAAGTCTTGGGTCCAGAAGGAAAAAACAATGAGAACCACCCTTTCAACAATAATGATAAATATTACTATCAAAGTATTATAATAATATAATGAGCCCCATTGAGTGCCTATTACAAATCATTGTGTTGAGTATCTTAATGCACTGTTTTAAAAATCTGGGTGAGTGTAAAAATAAATATCGCCTTCTTTTGCAGCCTCAATACTAGTAAACCATACTCTATCCATTGCCCTCCAACTCTCCTTTCTAAATAGAGAAAATTATCTCCTTGGAGCAAACTGAGTAAACTCATCTTAAGAAACCATGCTATTTAAGATTCTACACAATTAATTTCTAGATTTTCAAATGATATAAAGTGAGTCATGCAATGGTTATTTGCCACTCTGTGCTGTGTGGCTGAGAAACACACTTATATAAGCAAATCAATATATTCTGTCCAAGGCGAGAGCCAGTTTTCCCATTTTTATTGGACTGAAGAGATATGCAGATGAAGAGGGCACTTCTCAAGCAAGTCATACAATGGAAATACAGCTACGGTCAAGCATTTGAGGAAGGTCCCTGCATCTAAGGAAGACAGATGTCAGGTGAGTCCCCTTATTTCTCCCCAAAAAAGGGAGCGTACTCAGTTGCTTGTTGGTGCAGTACTAACCTAACAAAGGGTATTGTTTCCAAATTTCTGTATTTTTAAACTATACTCATCTGGGTTCTTTCGGAGCTTTTGTGTCTGTACCTGTTTTTGTCCTAAATCTCATTCATCAGAGGATCCCAATTCTAAAAATAAATGGATTTTTAGGGATATTGGTTAATCTTAAGGAACACATTGTGATCTATGAAATAATTTCCAGTGACCCGCATCATTTTCCTAAAGTCACTGAAATTTCAAAAAATGCTTTCTTCTTCTCTTCTAATTTTGCATAATTATTTCTTCCATCAGTGTAGTATTAAAGTCTTTTTGTAAATAAGTTCTTAAGTGTTAATGTTTATATGGAAAAACTTCTCTGTCATAGATTTCACACTGAGAAGTTAGGAAAAATTTGTTATGGAAACAACTACTTCTTAACTTATGTGTTTCGTAAGTCAGATTTGATTTTCCATGTTTTACTTTGTGAAATCTGGATCCAGTTTGAAGAAAATAGGTGAAAACAATCACCAAGGTGATAGCAGACTATTTTACGAAGTTCACCATGAAATACAGGAGCCAAGATAACATTGCTGATTTTCAAGTTTCTCCCCTTGATGAAAGATATATTGCAGATACCTTGAAAGTAAAATCAGGGTTTGAGTTGACTCTTCTTGGACATTCTACATCAAAATTTTCAGCAATTTATTTATTTATTTTGATAGGCAGAGTGGACAGTGAGAGAGATAGACAGAGAGAAAGGTCTTCCTTTGCCGTAGGTTCACCCCTCAATGGCTGCTGCGGCCAGCACACTGTGGCCGGCGCACCGCTGATCCGAAGGCAGCAGCCAGGTGCTACTCCTGGTCTCCCATGTGGGTGCAGGGCCCAAGGATTTGGGCCATCCTCCACTGCACTCCTGGGCCATAGCAGAGAGCTGGCCTGGAAGAGGGGCAACCGGGACAGAATCCGGCGCCCTGACCAGGACTAGAACCCCACGTGCTGGCGCCACAGGTGGAGGATTAGCCTATTGAGCTGCGGCACTGGCCATTTTCAGCAATTTAATCAATATAATGTAAAATCATATAGCATAGGCAATGAGACAGGATTACCAAAAATGTAATATTGAAAACCAATAACTCTACATGTGTAAGTAATGCTTGTTAAAAATTTCTTTATAATTTGAAAGTTGGGTCTGGGGGAGGGAGGTGGGAGAGAGAGAGAGAGAGAAGAGACAAAGAGACAGTGAGAGAGAGAGGGAGGAAGAGGGAGAGAGAGAAAAATATCTTCTCTCCACTGGTTCACTAGTCAAATGCCTACAATACCCAGGGCAGACCCAGGCTGAAGCCAGAAGCTAAGAAACTCAAACCAGGTATCCCATATAGGTGGCAAAGCCTTAAGCACTGGAGCCATCAGCTGCTGCCTATCAGGGAGTTAGAATCCATAACACAGAGCTGGGACTCTAATTCACACCTGATATGGAATGCAATGTTGCAACATTGTCTTAAAATGCTACTATCTAAATGCATGCTCTGGTACTACGTTTTTAAAAAGTGAAGACATTTCATCTATTTCATATATACAAATTTAGGAGCATAGTGATACTTCCTGCTCTTCCTTCCCTCCCAATCAGAATCCCATCCTCCCTTCTACAACCTTTCTTATCCTTTCTTTTAATTTTTGACAATGATATACTTTTGGTTTACTTAATAATAATATTAACCCTCCACTTAGTAAAGTATTCAGCAAAAAGTAAGAAAATGTAAAACAATGTTCCATAACAGTAGACAAGGGCTGTAACAATAATCAACTAAGAAAACTTTGACTATGCCAGTGTCTTTCACAGTTTCCCCAGTGGTGTTCTCTAGAATTTGATGGTATGAAGTCATAGATTTAGATCTTTGATCCATTTCGAATTGATTTGTGTATAAGGTGTAAGGTAGATTCTTGTTTCATACTTCTACACATGAAGACACAATTTTCCCAGCACCATTGGTTGATGAGACTGTCCTAGCTCCAGGGATTGATTTTAGGTTCTTTGTCAAAATTATTTAGTTGTAGATGTGTGGATTGCTTTCTGGAGTTTCTGTTCTGTACCACTGGTCTACACATGTGTTTTTGTGCCAGTAACAGGCTGTACTGATTATAACTGCCTTGTAGTATGTCTTGAAATCTTATATGGTGATGTCTCCTGATTTGTTTTACTGTTTAACATTGCTTCAGCTGTTTGTGGTCTCTTGCATTTTCATATGAATGTTAGCATCATATTTTTCTAAATCTGAGAAACATGTCATTGGTGTTTTGATTGGGATCACATTGAATTTGTAAATTGCTTTCAGTAGTATGGACATTCTGATTAATATTCCAATTTCTGAACATGGAAGATTTTTCCATTTTTTTGTGATTTCTTCTCTTTATTTATTTGATGTTTTGTAATTTTATTTGTTGAGGCTTTTCACTGCCTTAGTTAAGTTTATTCCAACTTAGATTTTTTTTTTTTTTGTAGCTTGTGAATGGGACAGAACTTACAAGTTCTTTCTCAGCCCTGGCATTCTCTTTGTATACAATGGCTACTGACTTTTTTGTTAATTTTATATCCTGCAATTTTATCAAAGTCTCTTATGAGTTGCAATCATCTCTTCATGTCGTCTTTTGTTTCTCTAAATATAGAATCATGTCATCTGCAAATAAAAACCACAATGATGTTTCACCTCATCCCAAGTAGAAAGGCTATCCTCCAAAAATCAAAATATAGTAAATTCAGGTGAGAATATGGAGAAAAAGGTATCCTAATGCACTGTTTGTGGGACTGTAAACTAGTACAAGCATTATGGAAGACAGTATAGAGATTCCTCAGAAAGCTGAAAATAGATCTACCATTTAACTCAGCCATCCCACTCCTGGGAATTTACTCAAATGAAATGAAATAAGCATATGAAAAAGTTATTTGTAACCCCATGTTTATTGCAGCTCAATTCACAATGGTCAAGATATGGAATCAACCCATATGTCCATCAACTGAGGACTGGACAATATATACACACATAGACACATACACACACACACACACACACACAAATAATGGAATGTTACACAGCCATTAAAAAATGAAGTTCTACCTTGCAGAATAAAATGGATGTAACTCGAAACCATTATGCTTACTGAAATAAACTCATTCCAAAAAGCCAAATATTATGTTTTCTCTGATAAGTGGTAGTTAGTATAGACTACAAAATATATAGGAATGAAATGGACATCTTTTGATTTGTTTTAGTTCTTGTTTTAGTTCTTGTTTATACTCCTGTGGGACTGTGATCTTTCTACTTTTTACTGGTTGAATATTATGATTAAAGGACATTAGCCTGCATTTATACAGTGGACTGAAATTATGCTTTTGCGTAATAAGGAGAGGGGTTGATGGAGCAAGATGAGGAGTGGGAGAAACATGGTTACCTTCTTAAAGTTATATCTATGACATACATTAAGTCTATTTTGTTTATATTAATAAAAATTTTAAAAGGAAAAAATAAATACAATTTTACAGTATCTGTCAAAACATAAAATCTTTTTCACAAATGTATTTTGGGGAGAGCCCTCTCTTTATACATAATATCATGTCACAATCCCCCAACTCATACTATCATGATCCTTTCAACGTTTGGTGCCAAACATCCAGCCTATGGGGCATGACAACATCACAAAATCATTTGGTTGGCCCCTGCCAAGGCAATCACAGGTGGGACTAGAAATTCAGTAAATCTATAGCAGGCTAATTTTTAAGTTGATAATTTTGTATGGTCCACAAATGATGTTATAAATATCTAAATGATCATTGGCAGAAAAAAAGATTTCCTTCCCCTATTGTGACACATTAAGCCAGAATTCTCATTTATTTCTTCTTTGCTTGATCTTATTACTGTGTGACCTGTTTGGTCTCTTTAAAATCTTCAACTCAATACATTTCTCTGTGGCCCAGAGATTTTCTGCCTGAATTCACACCTTTCTTAGTTTCAACCCACAGTCCTTCGCTTTACACCCCTGCACAGTACCACATAAAACCTTATATTTCTAGATATTTTTATACATTTCAGAATATTTTGCCTTATCTTCTGCCCCTAATATATATATATATATATATATATATATCAATTTAGGGATGGAATTGTACATTTAGCTTTGATAGCCATTCTAGTAAGTTAATCTCTTAATCACCCTCCTTACTCTTTGGTAAATTGTTTTCATTTATCAACTTTTTGTTTTGAATGCCAAATCTCAGATAGAGCGGCAAAAGTTGAACAGTATTCTCATGAGATTAAATACAGAAAAATTGGTAACTCCAGGAAATGAAACTTGAATTATACCATCTCTGCTTGAAACTAATTCCCTAGCTTTGCACTAGCACATAAAACACCCAACTAAGAAGAAAATCACCTCAAAATTAGGTGCATGATAGATCTCTGAACTAAGAATTTAATGCCACAAAGAACAGTGTAAAAAGAGAAGTCCTCAGGCACTTTTGAAAATATTCACAGGCACAGTTAGAGTGTCTGCTCCCTTCCCCTCAGCCGTGTGGACATACATGCAACTAACAGGTCAGACCCAAAGAAGCATCCACACAGAGTTCATTTGACATATTTATGGCTGCCAATTATTTTCTTGATTAGTCATTCTCTGCTGGTAAATTCTAACATTTTGCAATTTGCTTTCTCAAATGGCAATGTAGAATTGAAGTATTCAATTTTGCTTTTAGGAAACAAAAAAGAAACACATTATATGAATCAAAATGTTTCACATGAAACTTTGACTTGGAAGAAATATTGACCTGATCTTTTTTATATTTACCCTTATTTTTAATTGTTTTATTTAAGGTAAAAAAATGTTCATGTATTTCACATGTATGATTTAGGAACACAGTGATACTTTTTGCCCACGCTCCCACACTTCCTCCTCCTTCCTCTCTTTTTCCCTCTCTTAATATTTATAATTATCTACTTTCTGTTTACTTTATACTCATAAGATTAAGCCTACACTAAGTTTAGAATTCAAAACATAGAAAAAAACCACTATTCCTTAATAGCAGAAACAAGGACTGTAAACAATCCTTGAACTTCAAAATGTCAATTTCATTCCTATAAATTACATTTTTGGTACTCTATCATTCCAAACAATTAATTTTGTTTCCATAGGTGGCAAAGAGATATCAACTTTTTTGAACAACTATAGTTGTTAAGAGTTGGATCCCTGATGTGTGGCAGAAAATGCTGCAATAAGGATAAATTCCTAGTGTTTGGTGCTTATCAGTGGCAGTGGAAACTGTAGTCACTTTTTCCTCAGATTTGAGAGGACATTATTCATAAATCATTTTTTCAGCAGTCTCCATGGCTGTGGGAGCAATAACATATCCTTCAATAGCTAATGGCCCTGATTGCATTAGCCAGGGCAGCTCCCAATGTTTGCAACAAAGAGCACTGACCTAAACACAAATCAGTCCAGTGGCAGTGGAAGAATAATGAAAATGTTTTTTTGTGGAGAAATAAAGGTAAGATGTTTGAATCAGCAATAGCAGTTCATCATACTATCAGAAAAGATTACAAGACTTCTCTTGGGGCCAGCATTGTAGCGCAGTAGGTTAATCCTCTGCCTGCAGCACTGGCATCCCATATGGGCAATGGGTTCTAGTCCTGGCTGCTCCTCTTCTGATCTTAGCTCCCTGCTGTGGCATTGAGAAGCAGTGGAAAATTTCCCAAATCCTTGGATCTCTGCACCCACATGAGAGACCCGGAACAAGCTCCTGACTCCTGGCTTCAGATCAGCTCAGCTTCAGCGGTTGCAGCCATTTGGGGAGTGAACCAGCAGATGGAAGATCTTTCTCTCTGTCGCTCCCTCCCACTGCCTGTAACTCTATCTCTGAAGTAAATAAATAAAAAAAAAAAACTTTAAAGAAAAAATAAAGACCTGTTTATGAAGCACAATCCCATATTACTTCCTATCACAAATTAAGAAATATTCATCAGCTCAATCTTAAGTACAAGACAAAATTAACAGAAAGAGTGCATAATTAAGGGTAAAAACATTAAACATAAGGAACTAAAGCTTTATCTGTGTTGCTATTAATTCCTCTTATGAAGGAGTTTATGATTGCTCTACAAAAGTCAGTATTTTTAAATGTAGTGACCTCCAAATCTATATATACTATGAGTATGTTGACAACACATTTCTAGATTTTTTTTTTGACAGGCAGTTAGACAATGAGAGAGAGAGACAGAGAGAAAGGTCTTCCTTCCATTGGTTCACCCCCAAAATGGCTGCCACAACCAGCACGATGTGCTGATCCAAAGCCAGGAACCAGGTGCTTCTCCTGGTCTTCCATGTGGGTGCAGGGCCCAAGCACTTGGGCCATCCTCCACTGCCTTCCCGGGCCACAGCAGAGAGCTGGACTGGAAGAGAAGCAACCAGGACAGAATCTGGTGCCCCAACCAGGACTAAAACCCCGGGGTGTTGGCGCCACACGCAGAGGATTATCCTAGTGAGCCTTGGCGCTGGCTCTAGATTATTTTTAAATAGCATAATTTCTTTTGAAATACTGTTTAATTGACATTAATTCATGCTTTCCCATTAAGTAATCATCTCTTTACCATCCTTAATATTAGACATCTCTTACAGTTTGGGCTGAATGGCAATGTAATAATCCTATTTTGCTGGTTGCTTTGATTAATTTTTAGGTTTATTTATTTAATTTAAAAGCTGAGTTTCAGAGAGGCAGAGGCAGAGAGAGAGAGAGAGAGAGAGAGAGAGAGAGAGAGGAAGAGAAAGGGAGGAAGGGATAGAGGGAGGGAGAGGGAGAGAGATGGATCTTCCATTCGCTGGTTCATTCCCCAAATGGCTGAAACAGCTGGAGCTCAGCCTATCTGAAGCCAGAAGCTTTTTCTGGGTCTCCCACTTGTGTACAGGGGCCCAGGCACTTGAGCCATCTTCCACTAACCTCCTAGGCCATTTCAGATAGCTGGATAAGAAGTGGAACAGCTGGGACTTGAACAAGCACCCACATGGGATGCTGGCGCTGCAGGCAAAGGCTTAGCCCACTACACCACAGTGTCGACCTCCTGATTAATATTTTTTCTAAAAATTTCATTGACAAGACACATGTCAGAAATGATATGCAACTTGAAAAGTAATATAGGGCTATGAACTACCCAGACCTATACATTTTTTCCTGAATAACATTGTCCAAGATTTTTTTGGTTTGAGGAGTGAGACATTAAGAAAAGAATATAGCTAGTGCATAATCAATAAGAACTGTAAATACCAAGTGTCTCTGAAACTTTGAAACCACTCACTGAGCTGGTAAGACAGATTTGGGAATCTGCTGAAGCTTAGAGTAGGCAAGATGTAACAGCAGCATTAAGGCAGTGTGAAGTGGTGGGTGTTTGACAGTAGTTTAGACCCTCCTGGGACGCCACATCCCATATCACAGGGCTGCTCCTGGTTCTGATTCCAGCTTCCTGCTTAGGCATACCCTGAGAAGCAGCAGGGGATGGCTCCTGCTTACCATGCTGACTCCTGGGACAAGGCCCATTGAGCTCTACTAGTTTGCTAGGGCTGTCACACCAAAGTGCCACAAAGAAATCTAGATGTTGCCTGACAGTTCTGGATGCTGTCAGCTCCCCTTCTGAGGGATGTGAGGAAAGGATCTGTTCCAGGCCTGTCTGCCAGATTAAAGATAGTCATTCTCATGCTCACACGGTGCTCTTTCTACGTGAGGGCTTATATCCAAATTGCCCCTTCAATAAAGACATCGGTTATATTAGAATAGAGGCCCACGCCGCTGATGCACGATTTCCTCTTAATGGAGTAATTACAGCTGCAATGACCCTATCCCCAGAGGCCATATTCTGAGATACTGGGGTTTAGAATTTTAACATACAAATTGCAGGAAGGGCATAATTAAATCAAAAACAGACATCAAAATTCTACCATCAAGTAAAAATTTTCAGACATAAAACAGGAAAATGTAAATCTTCAGTGGAATATATAGAAGTCAGTAGAAACAGAAGCAGATAATGACAGAGATAATGAGGTTAGCAGAAAAGGATTTTGGAAATGATGTAATAAATGTGCTTCCAAATTAAAGGGAAAATATTATCCTAAACAAAAGAGAAATGAGGGGCTGTGCCTATAGCACAGGCATCCCATATAGGCACCAGTTTGTGTCCTGACTGCTCCTCTTCTGATCCAGCTCTCTGCTTATGACCTGGAAAAGCAGGGGAAGAGGGCCAAAGTGTTTGGACTCCTGCACCCATGTGGGAGACCCAGAAGAAACTCTTGGCTCCTGGCTTAGGAAGCCCCAGATCCGGCCCTTGCAGCCATCTGGGGAGTGAACAAGTGGATAGAAGACCTTTCTCTCTGTCTCTCCCTTTCTCTGTCTGTAACTCTACTCTTAAACAAATAAAATCTTTAAAAAGAGAGAAAGAAATAAAAACCATGAATTAAAAAACAAATAAATTAAAAATTCACTAAATGTTATTTGTAGCAGATTAGATATCATAAATGATCAAAATAACTAAAGACATAACAATAGAAAATATATAAAATGAATCACAGAAAAAAGTTCTAGAGGAAAAAATACACAGTGATCTATGAAAACAATATTATAATCTATGTCAAATAGGAGTGAAAAGTGAGGACAGGTGGAAAAAAAAGAATACTTGAGGAAATAATGGCATAACTTTTGAAAATATTATAAAAACTGTGAAACAACTAATCCAAAGTTCAGTGAGTCATAATAAAATCATACTAAGTCATACCACAATAAATTTTCACAAAAACTAGTATGATAAAGACAAAAACATGAAATAATTCAAGAAAGAAGATTATTTAAAAGAAAATCAACCATATTGAAAATTATACATCAATAGTATGACATAATAGAGTGTCAACAGAATAGGTGAGACATTCAACCAAAACTTGAGACTCAGCAAAAATACTTTTCAATATTGACGGCTAAGTTATAATTTAATAACTAAAGGAATTTAATGCCAGAACACCTGTTTGGGAAGAAAGTCCTTGAAGCAGAAGTACAATAGCAAGCAGTATCTTAGAACTACACAAACACATGGAACATTCTAGAAACACTAAATAAATAGAAGCATAGGAGCACGTATTTGGCTTGGTTTAGTCAAGTGCCTGGATTTGGTGCTCATCTCTGGCTCCAGACTCCAGCTCTTTGCTGGTGTGGATCCTAAAAGACAGCAGTGATGGCTGATTTCCTGTACCTGCAGGAGACATGAACTAAGTCTCAGCTCCTGGCTTTGGCCCAGCCAAGTACTGGCTGTTTCAAGAATCTGAGGGTGAACCAATGAATTGGAACTCTGTCTTTCTATCTACCACTCTGTCTCAAATAAAAAGTAATTTAAAAAAATTAAAAATTGGGGCCAGCGCTGTGGCTCAGCAGGTTAAAGCCCTGGCCTGAGGTGCCGACATCCCATATGGGTGCCGGTTCTAGTCCCAGCTGCTCTTCTTCTGATCCAGCTCTCTGCTATGGCCTGGGAAAGCAGTAGAAAATGGCCCAAGTCCTTGGGCCCCTGCACCGGCATGGGAGACCCGGAAGAACCTCCTGGCTCCTGGCTTCGGAGCAGCTCCGGCCATTGCAGCCATCTGGGGAGTGAACCAGCAGATGGAGGACCTCCCTCTCTGTCTCTGCCTCTCTCTGTAGCTCTGTCTTTCAAATAAATAAAATAAATCTAAAAATAAAATAAGAAAATAAAAAATATTTTTCTTATTTGAATTTCTTAAAACTGAGCATCCAAAAAAAAATAATAACTACTAAGAGAATTATATGTATTCAAAAGTAAAATAAGTGAAAAAATAAGTCATAGGAGAAGCAGGGCATGAAATATAATATTTTAATGCTCTCACATTATAAGGGAAATGCTTTGTATTATTTGTGAGTATATTTTGATAAATTCCAAGGCTGGCATTGTGGAATAGTGGGTAAATTCGCTGCCTCCGACACCAGTATCCCACATAGGTGCCAGTTTGTGTCCTGGCTGCTGCACGTCTGATCCAGATCTCTGCTAATGGCCTAGGAAAAACAGCAGAAGATGGTCCAAGTGCTTGGGCTCCTGCCTCGCATAATGGGAGATGCAGACAAAGCTCCTGGCCCTTGGCTTCAGTCAGGCCCAGTCCTGGCTGTTGCAGCCATTTGGGGAGTGAATCAGCAGATGAAAGATCTTTCTCTGTCTCTAACTCTTTCTCTGTAACTCTGACTTTCAAATAAATAAATAAATCTTTTAAAAATTATATACATAATATAAATTTTAGAAAACCACCAAAATTAGAAACACAAATGGTATTTACAATTCAACACTGAAGTTAAGAAGAAATAGTAAACAATAATTAATAAATCAGAAAGCAGGAAGAGATGTGGCAATCAAACAATAAATAGCAAGGTGGTAGATAATATATGCACATTGGTAATAAACTAAATATAATTAAATATTCCAATGCAAAGATAGAGATATGAAATGGGATTTTTTAAATACTTTAAAATTTTAGATGCCAAACACAAGATGAATTTTCAAAGTTACACTATGCAAACACTAACCTTAACAAAACTGATGTTTCTATATTAATATTAGTCAAAGAAACAGAGAAACTTTAGAACTAGAACTATTCCAGGGATAAAGAATGGCATTTCATAATGATTACAGGGTTATTATTCAAGAAGGCTTTACAAATTTAATAGTACATGTGTTTAACAATACGGAGTCAAAGCACTGAAATGAAAACTGACAGAATTCAGTAAAAACATTGACTCAGCTATAATGAAAGATGAAAACACTCCTAAGTAATTGATAGAAAAAGTAGGCAGGAAATAAGTTATAGAAGACCCAAACAATATCTTAACTAATAGATGTTTACAGAAATTAAATGCACATGTTACACCTTATTTTCAAATGCACATGGAGTATTTATGAAAATAGATCACATTCTAATAAATGTTTAAGCATTAAATTAATATAAAATCTTAATTTATATTATATTATTTTAAAATAAGAATATCTGAAGAAAATCCTCAAATAGAAGTAAACACGCATTCTAGTAACTCATAAGTCAAGGACACAAAGAAAATTAGAAAATATTATTTATTACAAAATAAATAAAAATGAAACAAAATAGCAAAATTTGAAGGATGTAACCGAAGATGTAGTTTAGATGATTGCACTCTGATTAAAAGCAGTCAAGAAAGAAAAGATGTTTTACCTACAGCTTAAGAGCAATAAGAATGACAAATTGCTTATCAGAAACAATGAAAGTAGGAAGATGGTAAAAGCAAACTAAAAAAGAATGAATACAGTACAATCCAACATATAGAAAGCTATAAATTATTCACATTTATCTGAAATGACAGAAAGTAAGTCATTAGTTTTCCAGATTCCAGGGATCAGGTAGGGTTTGAGAGAGGTATTAGAAATGAAAACAATGAAACTTTTGGTGTCAATGTATCTTGATTGTTGTAACAGTTTCATGAGTGTATAAATGTAGTAAAACTTACCAATTTTATACTTTAAATATGTAAGCTCATTGTCTGACAAATATACTTCAAAAAGCTGTTAAAGAGAATAATAAAGCTAAACAGATATTTTTTCAGTTAAAATTTATTTATTTATTTTTTAACTTTTATTTAGAATATAAATTTCCAAGGTACATCTTATGGATTACAATGCCCCCCCCCATAACTTCCCTCCCACCCGCAACCCTCCCCCCTTACCCGCTCCCTCTCCCCTTTCATTCGCATCAAGATTCATTTTCAATTCTCTTTGTATACAGGAGATCAGTTTAGTATATGTTAAGTAACTAAACAGATAATTTTAGCAAACAACAATGCACAAAATTAATAACCAGTGGGCTTATACTAAAGATAGAGTAGTATGCTTCAAGTAATTGGAAAATAATTTCATATGCAAACATATAAATTCAAAACTAAATATTTCTCAAAGAAATAAAAGTTTATGATAGGAAATAATAAAATTTATTTTGAGTTTAGTACAGAAATTAAAAATCAGGGACCAGCACTATGACATAGTGGCTAAAGCCACCACCTGCAGTTCCAGGCGCTGGTTCAAACCCTAACTGCTCCATTTCTGATCCAGGTCCTTGCTAATGCACCCAGGAAAGCAGCAGAGGATGGCCCAAGCGATTGGGCCTCTATACACGCATGGGAGACCGGGAAGAAGCTCCTGGCTCCTGGCTTCTGATCAGCACGGCTCCAGCCACTGTGGCCATTTGGGGTGTGAACCAGTGGATGGAAGATATCTCTGTCTCTGCCTCTGCCTCTGCTTCTGCTAGTGCTTCTCTGTAACTCTGACTTTCAAATGAATAAATAAATCTTTAAAAAGTTTTAAAAATCAGAAAACACTGGCAGGAAATAATTATAATTAAAATTTTCTAAGAATAGTGTCCCAGACAAAAATAGGGCATACAAAGCAATCAGTATTATATTTTTATGATCTTCAGGAACTACCTCCACTTGCAGATCAAAAGAATACACGTGTATCAGATAAATTTGACTGAGAAGCACTGCAGCTTATCAACAAAATCGTTGGATTTTGAGAGTCCATCTTTTTCAAAATCATAATAAAGTGCTCTATAAACAGTACAATATCAGGCCAGTCTCAGAATTCTTATATTATAATTCAATAGCAGAAGAGCATTAAATACATTTTGCAATACTGTGAGAGAAAATATGTTCTGAGAATTAAATATATGAAATTAATAGTCAAGACAAGGGCACAAATATTCTGAAACATGCAAAGGCTAGGCAGATATATCACCCAAAAAAATACCACTGTCACTGTGTCAATTTTGTATGGAACAAAAACCAATGGCACCTGTTCAGAACATAGAGCCAAGTGCAAACCATGGCATTTTGTTTGTAAAGGAGGGTGAGCCAGCCCTGCAGGCTGGGGGCAGACCCAAGTGCTCTGTGCAGAGAACTGCTTGGCCTCCCCAACCCTGTAAAAGCACCTGTTCAGCCCCATCAGAGACCCAGTAGGCAGATCCTCTTTCTGCCATACTGCCTTCCTTGTGTTCAAGTATAAGCCCAATAAAACTGGTCTTGGTTGTACATTAGTCTGTTGTCAATTACAATTTGGAGTGAGCTAAAGAATGTAAGGCCAGTGTCAAAACTATATCCAAAAACAAAGAACCAAAGGGAGGGGGGATCAAAATATATTTGTAAGTAGCAGACAGAAATTGAACTGAAAAATAAAAAGAAACAAATTATGAGATATTATTTAATGTTTTCAGCTTTCATAAAAACTGAAGATGCAGAGTAAATGACATTCACTTATATGTGCATTTATCTATTTCTGATGGATGTTAACACAGGTATATGTTTGTGTGTGTGTGGTTTGTGGATTTATGAAAATAAACCTACACACACAAGCTTCTTTAAAGTATCCAAGGGTCATTACTATCACCATACAGCAAGTCACACTTACAAAAAAAACGATCAAGAAATTCAAGTTAATATGTAGGCAAGGACGAGCATTGTGGCACAGCAAGTTAACTCACTGCTTGGGACCCAAAATATCATATCACCGACATGGGTTTCAGTCCTGGCTGTGCTAGTTCATATCCAGCTTCCTGCTAATGCCCCTGCAAGGAAGTGGGGGATGGTCCAAGTGCTTGGGTCTTGCCACCCATGTGGGAGATCAAACATTTAGAAAACTGTGATAATCACCTATTTTTATCCAATACAAAGAATATTTCTAAAACAGTAGTTCTATAAAAATGCAATGTGAAAATTGAATCAATTAAAATAAAAATTTTAAAAATGAGAGTGGGTAATTGGCCTAGCATTTCAGATGTCAATTAAGATACCCATGTCTCATGTCAGGGTACCTGGGTTCCAGATCCTGCTCTGCATCCAATTACAGCTTTCTAATAAATTGGACCCTTTGAGGCAGAGGTGGTGTTCAAGTAGTTGGGCCCTTCCATTCAGATGGGAGATCTGGATGGACGTCTCAGTTCCAAGAACTGGCTATTGTGGGCATTTGAGGAGTGGACTTGAGCTTACTCTTCCCCCACCCTTCTATAATTAACTAAGTTAATTTTAAAATTAAAAATAAAGTGAATTATACATTGAATTCAAGAAATGAGAAAGGGAATAATAATAATGGAGAAAACTATTTTTGATAAAATGCTGTTTATAATATCATTGGTTTGATAATTAAATTAAAAAGTATGGGCAATACAGCATGTCTTGTGGCACAACAGTTAAAATGCCACTTGGGATGCCCACATCCTGTATGACAGTACCTGAGCTCTAGTTCCCACTTTACTCCCAGTCAATTTTCCTGCTACTGTACACCCTGTGAAGCAGCACATAGTGGCTAAAGTAGTTGGGTTCACGCCACCATATTGGAGGTGTGGAAGCCCCAAGATGGACTTTATAAAAAGTAGGGGCAAGCTTTTGGTGTAGTGGTAAATACACTGCTTATGATGTTTACATACTTCAGTGATGTGCCTGGCCACGCTCCACTTCTGATTCAAGCTTCCTGCTAATGCACACTCAAGGAGGCAGCTGGTGAGAGCCCAGGTACATGGGTTCCTACCACCACGGGAGGCCAGAATTGAGTTCCCAGCTTCTGGCTTCTGGCTGTCCCACCTCAGGTGTTGTGCATTTGGGGGATGAAGCAGTGGATGGATGATTGATTTCTCTCTTTCTACTTCAAATAATTATTTTAAAAAATGTTTATTTACCTAATACCAGGGCGCCTGGATATTTAAAAGCAATGTTAATAGATCTAAAAGCAGACACAGCATCCATACAGTAATAATGGGGAATCTCAATGCCCTACTTTCATCAACTGACAGATTAACTAGTCAAAAAATCAACAAGAAACAAGAGAGGTAAGATACATGATGGACCAAATGGAACTAATTGATATCTACAGAACATTTCACTCCATCGCTTAAGAATGCACACTTTTCATCAGGACATGGAACTTTTTCTAGGATAGACCATATGTTAAGCCATAAAGCAGGTCACAACAAATTTAAAAAATAATAAAACTGAAATCATACCATGTATCTTTTCTGACCACGATGGAATGAAGCCAGAAGTGAACAACTTAAGAAGATCCAGAAAACATAAAAACATACAGAGACTGAACAACATGCTCCTGAATGAACATTGGGTCACAGATGAAATCAAAAGGAGGGCCGGTGCTGTGGCAAAGTGGGTAAAGCCACCACCTGCAGTGCCATCATCCCATATGGGTGCTAGTTTGAGTCCCAGCTGCTGCACTTCCAACCCAGCTCTCTGCTATGGCCTTGGAAAGCAGTAGAATATGGTCCAAGTCCTTGGGTCCCTGACCTACATGGGAGACCCAGAAGATATTCCTGTCTCCTGGCTTCAGATCAGCCCAACTCTGGCTGTTGCAGCCATTTGGGGAGTGAACCATCGGATGAAAGACGTCTCTCTCTGTCTCTCTCTGCCTCTGCTTCTCTGTAACTCTGCCCTTCAAATAAATAAATAAATAAATCTTTTCAAAAAATAAAAAGTGTTATTAAAATTCCTGAAAACGAATTAAGATGACAACATATCAAAAATAATGTAATACACTAAAAGCAGTGTTAAGAAGAAAGTTTGAAACACTTAGTACCTACATCAAGAAATAGGAAAAGCATCAAAAAATGATCTAACAATACATCTCAAGAACCTAGAAAAATAAGAACACTTCAAGCACAAAATCAGTAGGAGCAAAGAAATAATTAAAATGAGATAAGAAATAAACAAAATTGAGTCCAAAAATACAAAGGATCAGTGAAACAAACAGCAGTTTTTTTTTTGAAAAAATAAACAAAATTGAAACACCACTGGCACAACAACTCTACAAAAAGGGAGAAGATGCAAATTAAAATCAAGATGAAGAAGATGTTACAACAGATACCACAGAAATGAAAAGAATGATCTCAAATTACTACAAACAGCTATACACCAACACACTGGAAAATCTAGAAGAAATGGATAGATTTCTGGAAATATGGAATTTACCAAAATTGAGTCATGAAGACATCGAAAACCTAAACAGACCAATATTCAAGAAGAGATTGAATCAGTAATAAAGACTCTCCCAACAAAGAAAATTCTAAGACCAGAAGCTTCATTGCTGAATTCTACCAAACTTTTAACAAGAATTCACTCCATTTATTCTCAAATTATTCAAAAAAATCGAAAGGAAAGAAATCCTCCCAAACTCCTTCCAAAATGAGAAAAACATATGACAAAGAAAGAGAACTATAGACCAATATCACTGATGAACATAGGTGCAAAAATCCTCAAAAAAAAAAACTACCTAATCAAATCCAACAACACATCCAAAAGATTATTCACGTGGACCAAGTGGAATTAATCCTTGATATGCAGTGATGTTTCAACATATGCAAATCAATAAATGTGAAACATCACAGTAACAAACTGAAAAATAAAAAGGATATGATTATCTGGATAGATGCAGAAAAAGCATGTAATAAAATAGAGCACTCTGTGGCCAGCACTGTGGCATAGAAGGTTAAGCTACCACCTTCAGCACCAACATACCATATGTGTCCCAGTTTGTGTCCTGCCAATTCCACTTCTATCCAGGTCCCTGATAATGTACCTGGGAAGGCAGCAGAAGATGGCTAAAGTCTTTGGGACCCTGCCACTCACATGGGATAAACACACAAAGCTCCTGGTTGCTGGTTCACCCTGGCCCAGCCCTGTCCATTGCAGCCTTTTGGGAGTGAACCAGTAGATGAATGATCAGTTTCTCTCTCTCCCTCTCTCTTTCTCTCTCTCTGCATGTGTGTCTGTGTGTCCTTCTCTCTTCTCTCCATATCTTTGCTTTTCAAATCAATAAATAAATGTTTTTTAAAAAAATCCAACATTCTTTAACAATAAAAACTTTGGGTATAGTAGGAACATTCCTTAACACAATAAATGCGTTATTTGATAAACACATAGCCAGCATCATACTGAATGTAGAAAAACTGGAAGCATTTCTATTATGATCCAGAACCGAACAAGGATGTCAATTTTCACCATTGCTATTCAATATAGCTCTAGAAGTTTTAGCCAGAACTATAGGTAAGAAAAATAATAAAAGAGATGCAAATTGGAAAGCAGGAAGTCAAATTTTCCCTGTTTGTAGGTGACATGATCCTATTTACATGGAAACCAAAAGACACCACTAAGAGACTATTGTAATCCATAAGAGAGTTTGGTAAAGTTGCAGGATATAAAAACAACACACAAAAGTCAATAACTTTTGCATACACATACAAAGTCATGGCTGAGAAAGAACATCTAAGAACAGTACCATTCACAATAGCAACAAAAATTTAAATACCTTGGAATAAATTTGACCAAAAAGATAAAATATCTCTACAATAAAAATTATAAAATATTAAAAAGAGAAATAAAAAGGACAAAAAATTGAAGAATACTCCATGTTTGTGGATTGAAATAATGAATAAGTATATTCATGCTACTCAAAACAATTCACATATTCAGTGAGATCCCCATCAAAATAACAATGACACTCTCCTAATATCTAGAAGAAATAATGTTAAAATTCATATAGAAACAGAAGAGACTGAATAGCTACAGAGCAATTTTAAACAATAAAAAGAAAGCTGGAGGCATTATGATACCAGATTTCAAGACATACTAAAGGGCAGTTATAATCAAAACAACCTAGAAATGGTACAAAAACAAACATGTAGATCAATGGAAGAGAACAGAAAACCCAGAAATCAATCCACACATCTAGAATCAACTAATCTTTGACAAAAGAGCTAAAATCTGTCCCTGAAGAAAGGATAGTCTCTTTGACAAACAGTGTTGGAAAAGTGGATCTCCACATGTAGAAGTATGAAATAAGACTCTATCTTAGGCCTTATACAAAAAATCAACTAAAAATGGATCAATGATCTAAATCTATGACTTGATACAATCAGATTACTAGAGAAAGCACTGGGTAAACTCTGAAAGATATTGGCATAGGTTTTGGAAAAGACCCCAGAAGCACAATCAAAGCCAAAATAGACAAATGGGATGATATCAATCTAATATGTGTCTTCACTGTAAAGGAAGCCCTCAACAAAGTGAAGAGGCAATGAACATAAGGGAGAAAATATTTTCAAACTATGCAACTAATAGGGCATTAATATCCAGGATGTATAAGGAGATCAAGAAACTCAACAATAATTTAAAAAAAACAATCCAGTTAAGAAATGAGCAAAGAATTTGAACAGGCATTTTTCAAAGGATAAAATTCAAATGACCAAGAGACACATGAAAAAATGCTTAGGATCACTAGCAATCAGGGAAATGCAAATAAAATCAATAATGTTTCACCTCACCCCAATCAGGATGACTATCATCAAAAAATTAAAAAAAAAAAATGTTTGCAAGCATGTCAGAGAAAATGTAATCTAATCCACTGTTGGTGAGAATGTAAACTAGTACAGCTATTGTGGAAGACAGTATGGAGATACTTCAGAAAGCTAAACACAGATCAATCATAAGACCCAGCAACCCCTATCCTGGGAATTCATCCAAGGGAATTGAAATCAGCATATGAAAGAGTTGCCTGCACCCCCATGGTTATTGCAGCTCAATTCACAATAGCTAAGTTATGGAATCAACCCAGATGTCAATTAATCAATGACTGGATTAAAAAAAAAATATGGTATATATACACAATGGAATACTATTCAGCCATAAAAAGTAATGAAATCCTGTCTTTTTGCAACAAAATCAATGCAACTGGGAACCATTATGCTTACTGAAATAAGCAAGTTCCAAAAAGGCAAATACCATGCTTTCCCTGGTCTGTGGTGTCAGAATATAAAAAATGCAATGTATATGAGTGAAATTAAAATGTTGATATTTGATTTTTGTTTTTGCCCTTGTCTCTACTGTTAAGGAACAGTACCTTTTCCTTATTACTATTTATGAATTCTTACTTAGAGGAGGGTTAAACTTATGATTATCAAATAAACTGAAAGTATTTTGTTTTAAAAAATTAAAAGAAAGAATAAGAATAAGCAAGAGGGAGGGTGAGGGTGTGGGTAGGAAGGAGGCTAGAGTGGGAAGTATCACTATGCTTCTAAATATGTATATATTATATAAATAAATTGTGTTTACCTAAAATATAATAAATTTTTGTAAAATGATACCAGAGAATTCAGAATCAAAGATTCAGGGAATCCAACATTTAAAAGAACATTTCAAATCAGTTTGGGGTATACTATTTCAATGCCTATTTGGGGATGATCATTTAACCATTGAGAAGAAAAACTGAAGTGTACTTCTAGATTTGTTCTAGACCAACTATAAATGAGTCAAATTCTACTTGTTAAATAAAAATCATTATGAGTGCCAGAGTTGTGTTGCAGCAGATTAACCACCACTTGCAACATTGTTATCCCATAACAGAATCCCAGCTGCTGCACTTCTGAACCACCTCCCTGCTAATGTGTCTGGGAAGACAAGGGATAGTGGTCAAGTACTTGGGACACTACTATCCATGTGGAAGACACAGGATGGGAGTTCCAGGCCCTGTGGTTTAGCATGCCCTAGCACTGGCTGCCGAGGACATTTGGAGAGTAAACCATCAGATGGAAGATCTCTTTCTCTGTCACTCTAGTTTCAAATAAATTTAAAAAATATTAAAACCAGAAATCATTATATTAGAAAAAAATTGGGCAAAAAATTTCAATTAAACATTTTGAATAAAAATTATATGTTAATGTGTAAATTAAATGTCATAAAATACTAAATAATGTGGAAACTTGACATTATGACCATGAATATCAGCAATGCTTTTTTAAAATTGAATGACATTCTTTGGAAAACTTACTGATTTCCTTAAAGTCAAATGATTACATATGAAAAACATCTGGTAAACTAATGGGCTGTCATAAAATAGTTTTGAAGACATAAATAAATAATTTTATTGGATGTTATGGCAACCCAGTATAATTTAAAATGTACATTCTTTTGACTGAGCAATACTAATTCTGAAATTTATCTTCAGAGATAGTCTTATAAGTGGAAAAACGCATAACTGTAGTATTTTAATTTAAAAAATACAAAATGAAATTCTATAAGTATGAATTAAACAACTTATGCTTTGCTAGGCTAACAAAATTCCCTTTAATTACCTGTTTATTTATATACACATTTCCTGAAAGATAATGGTTGGAAAAAAAGGAAGAAAAAAAAATAGTGTACACTGTTCTCAAGACTGATCAAGATGAGGGTACCAGTGGAACCCAAGCCTGGGGGGAGCTCACTCTCAGCTTCCTAAGTAGCACCTGACCATTCCGTGGTAGAAGGGACAGAAAGCTCCCTCAGCACATACAATATATTTTTAAGTATATACAGGAGCTTGTATATAGAAACCCCCTCAAGCATAATTCTTTAGTAATATTCACTTTCCATGTGATATAAGCAGACAGGTAGCTAGCAAGATGGAGCTGTAAGTACCCAGTCTCAGTACACTGAAGCCTGGTCTGCACTTCCCAAACACTCCACTGTTCATTCAGCAGAAAACCACACCTTCTGCAAAACTGTCCCCTCGGAACCAGCACTAGCTAAAAAATAACCAACATGGCTGCCAGCAGTGTCCCAGCAATGACCTTTAGTTCATTGGGATGTCATTACAGTAAACTATCATGGCTGACACTCCCATTCCTACCATGTGCCTGAAATCATGACTCTCGCTCCTGTTTCCAAAAAGGAGCAAGAAAATGGGCAGTTTTCAACCCTGCTCTAAACTCTTCCCCTGGTAAATAGTCCATTAAGTCTGTGCCCAAGACAACACCCCCCATGCCTCCAGACCACGTCAAGAAAGCCTGCTTCTCTACCTACCCCTCATCTTGAAATTCCTTCTTGTATCAGAGACAAGAACTCAGTCCCAGCCACCACACAACACATGAACTTTTTAATGACCTCTCTATAAATGCATTTCAAGTTTTTGGTATCAAAACAAACGTTATTTTAATTTTATATTCCACAAACACTTTAAGGTACCATTCTGTGTATTATAATTTTATGATTATTTTCTACTTAAGACCATTATCCATGAAGTCAAATACCATGCATTTTCTCTAAGAAGTTAAAAATGTTAGGATATCTTCTGTGTTCTTTATGTTTTATAAGCAATGCATTTCTGACAGGTAGAATTTCCTGCTTTGGGGGGGAAAATGAACTCATAGAGAGCCAGTTCCTATATTTAAAAAGTTATCTTTTTCTTATTTCTGGTAAGTCACAAAATGAAGTTTTTCAGGACCTCTCAACAATGGCAACTGGGACATTTAAAAGAAGGGTGACTATCTTATTCTTTTTAATATTTTCTTGTTCTACTTAATACCATTGGCTGAACTCTTTAATTAATAAACAATTATTCTTAAGTGTTTAAATTTAACTGAAAAGTGATCTTTGTTAAAAATAAGAGTGGAAATAAGAGAGGGAGGATATGTACAGTTTGGCACATACTCACCCAGACTCACCCTTAATGTTAGAGTTAGAAATGTGCCAAGGGACTCCAAAATCCCATTAAGTTTTTATGTACCAATGCCAGCTTACTAGTTAAAGTGATCAGTTTAAGTTCATAATTGTTCAAAAAGATAGGATTAAGTGTCAAAGGGATCACATAAATGAGACCAGTGTCTGCTAATAATAACTGGTACAATTAAAAAGGAGAAAACTATCCAACATGAGAAGCAAGAAACACAGCAGGCTCATAGAATGGCAAATGCTCTAAACAGCACTCTGGCCTCAGAATCTCAGAATCAGCATTTAAGGCATCAGGATCTGCCTAAAAAGCCCATGAGCATTTCACAGGCATGGAAAGCCAAGACACTGTGGCAAAAAAAAACAAACAAAAACAACAACAACAACAACAACCAAAAACCTAAATGACAGATCTCTGTGAGATCCTGGTGGAAAGAACAGTCCATCAAAGAAGGAGGTACCTTTCTCTGAAGGGAGAAGAGAACTTCCACTTTGATTATGGCCTTGTCTAAATAAGGTCAGAGTTTGTGAACTCAAGAGATTTCCATAGCCTTGGCAGCTCATGACAAGTGCCTCAGGTGATTACTTACGTCATAAATAAGAATGTCTATTGTTAAATCAACAGCGGGAGTCAGTGTGCACCTACTCCCCATGTAGGATCTCTGTCCTTAATGTGTTGTACTCTGCGGATTAATGGTAAAACTAGGATTCAGACAGTACTTTATACTCTGTGTGTCTGTGTTGGTGCAGTCTGTTGAAATCTTTACTTCCTATATACTAAGTTGATCTTCTGTATATAAAGATAATTAAAAATGAATCTTAATGAAGAATGGGATGGGAGAGGGAGTAGGAGATGGGATGATTTGTGGGTGGGAGGGTGGCTACGGGGGAAAAACTGCTATAATCTCAAAGTTGTACTTTCAGAATTTATATTTATTAAATAAACGTTTAAAAAAAAAGAAGTGTGATCAATGGAAACCTATGCCATCCCCAGTCCAAGACTAATGTTGATTAATGCATCAGTTCCCCATCCCCAAACACCTATGTTTACCAAAGCTGGGCCATATGCTCTCAGAAAAAACTGCCCTACTTTCCTGTGAATCAATTGAAAATGAACTAGAGCATGAATAATAACTACCATTGCCTTGGGAAACATTCAGGATTATTTTTATATAATTTGTGTCAATGATTAAAAATGTAGGGACTTTTCTACCTATTATACAGGATTCCACCACGACAAAGGTAGAACATGGAGTATTTGCAATTCTAATTCTCAAACTTGGGCCAATTGTAAGTCGAATATGGATCTATGGAACACAATGCACTTTTCAAATTCATTCTACTAAAACTATTTTTCATTCCAATATAGATGGGACAAGATGATAGTTTATAGAAAATGAAAATGAAACCATTATTATCACACTAAATGTTTTACCAGTTATATTTGTCAGTCTTCTTTTTCTATTAGCAAAAGATTAATTTGTGAATTTTACATTTTAAAATGCAAACTACTTAATATTTTGATACTTGTGATTCCCTTAATATGCACATAAAACAAGGGGGGAAAAATCAATGATCTTTAACCACAAAGGCATTTTTACCTACTACGATCACTATCTGGGTCAAAATTAAACCACAACAATTACTGATGATTTCAGTGTCTGGTTTCAGGATATCATTATAGCTCTCTGTCATCCACTATAATCAAGGAAAGGATACTTTCCTAATCAAATTTGTTTTGGTGTTGAGAAACTGTCTAAGTACACAAGACAAGCACGTGAACTCTGACTTCTATTACAGGGGATGGTGACATGATTAAATGAGACACCTCTCTGGGGGAAAATGATTGGAGAGCTTGCAGTTACAGGGTTCTGGGCTGATTCACAGGCAAAATCCAAGAACTAGGAGAGGGAGTCCTTCGATACAGACTTAGGAAACTGGATTCTTATGTCTGGGGATTAAGTAAGCAGAGTAGGATGAATTACCACAGCAGCCACAGACTTGTCTATACATAGAAACAGAAAGATTCTAATATGAACAATTGCCAACCAAGTATCAGAGAACAACAACAAAAAAATACTACTAAAAGGTGCAGAGGAATCACAGAAATAGCTAGTACCTGAGAAAGTTACAAACCCTAGTCCTGGGGAAATGAATGATGGAAAGCGAGGGGGATGGGGATGAGGGGTTTTATCAGGCACAGGAAGATTAGAAGTAATAAGCCTTTCCTTCTCCACCTTCATAGCCCTTATTGGTTGAAGCTATGAGGAAACCAGCCCCCATTGGAGCAGTGTTTTTGATAGGAGATATAATAAGTTTGGACACTTGCAGTGTCACCCAATAATCAGCTTCCAGTGGCACAGCTCAAAAGGAAGATTTATTTACTTGTGATAAGTAAAGGAGACGGTGGGAAGGCATATTTCCCTGGAGACACTACTTCCCTGATGAGCAGTCTGTAAGAGCTTTGATTTCATTGTTTACGGGGAGCGGCCAAGACATGGAAAAGGAAGAGGACAAGAGCCCCTCCTACTCCAGCAACATACATTCTCACAGGTTGTATGTTCTTGGAACATCCTCTGAAAAACAAGCTCCAGGGAATAAACTGTTTTGGATTCTCTGCCACTGTCCCTGTGGCCTCCTTTGGCCTAAGTCCCACAATCTGTATAAATTTTGAAAAACACCAGCCCAAGAAGCACAAACAATGGAGGAGGTAGGCTTGAGAACTCTGAGACAAAATCTCAACAACCAACCCTGCTTGCTCCTTTGACTACTACTTAGAAAATTGATATATACATATAGAGATATAGAGATATATAGACATAGACATACATAGAGAGAGACACACAGAGAGAATGGAATATTACTGTTATAAAAAGGCATGGAGTTATCATTTGAATCAAAATGGTTGCAACTACAGGCCATGATTTTTAATGAAGTAAGTTGGACGCAGAAAGATGGATATTGTATGTTTTTTATATGTGGGAGCTAAAATTTTTAAAAATTGGAAAAAAAATTGTGTATATCAGTTTTTCTGCAAACATAGTATTTTGTCATTCTTGGGATCAATTGTTACCCTCTACACATTACGGAATGCCCATTCAATAAAAATTTTTAAAAAACTAATAATTTATGCTTAACCATAACAAGAAGATACAAAATCCCAAAAGTTTGGGGCATAGGAATTACTCATTAAAATCAATCACAGTCCAATTCTAGCGTAAAATAATAAGGGGAAGGAGAAAAGAAGATATTAAAACAATTCTCCAGTGGTTTGTAGTTTTTAGTTTCAGTACTTCTCATCTGTTTCTAGATTTACTTAGCAGTCAAATAGAGGAGTCTTTGGTTTTCTAGTTTGGATTTTTTTTTTGAAGTTTTCTGGGAGATGCTCACAAAAACAGGGATGGCCTCAAACCGTCTACACTTCTGCTTTCCCTTGAACATGACCGTCTCTATGCTAAGTATGCACTTCCACTTTGCACGTAGATAAAGCTTGTTTTTCTGTTGTCCTTTACCTATCCTTCACCCTGGGATTCCTTCTTATGTCAGAGACAAGCCTCCCCCAACAGTTTGACCTCACCACTGCCACCAAGAGCAGTGCTGAGCATTGGTTTCTGCAGATTGGGTTGAAGTAGAAAGGTTGTGAAAGGGAAAACCATCAGGAGACAAACACCAAAATGGAGTCAGACATTGTCTTACAGTGTCGTGGAGTAGCCTTATTTTTGGCAATAGATCTTTTTTTTTTTTTTTTTTTTAAGACGGGCAGAGTTAGACAGTGAGAGAGAGAGAGACAGAGACAGAGAGAAAGGTCTTCCTTTTTCCATTGGTTTATCCCTCAATTGGCCATTATGGCCAGTGCTTTGCGGCCAGCATGCTGCGCCAATCCAAAGCCAGGGGCCAGGTGCTTCCTCCTGGTCTCCCATGGGGTCCTCCACTGCACTCCAGGGCCATAGCACAGAGCTGGACTGGAAGAGGAGCAACCGGGACAGAACCGGCGCCCCAACCGGGACTAGAACCCGGGGTACCAGTGCCGCAGGCAGAGGATTAGCCTAGTGAGCCATAGTGCTGGCCGGCAATAGATCTTTTGATGCTATGTTTATTTGATGTATGAAAGAGGATTCAGAACAATCATATCTTCGGTTGAGTTGTAGCCTTTGTCATTTGAAAAGGCTTCTCTACTGCATGATTAATATTTTTGCTCCACAATTCAATCTTTTCCTCTCAAGAATCACCTGATTTCTGTAGTGTCTTTGCTTTCTCTGGCTTGCTTTATTTTTTTGCCATATTTTATTTTGAATTTCTGAAGCTTGTTGATGAGACTTCAGAAAACTGTTTAACTTGATGTAAAATTTTGTTTTACCATTCCATCCTATATAATTTTCCTAGTTAAATATATATGTTTGTATTACAGCATTTTAATATTTTGTTTCATGGTATAAACATGTCATATAAAGTTTTCTATGTGACATTAGTTTGGTTTGGCTGGGGTGCCTCTGCTTTTATTTTTTCCAATAGTAACTTAAGCAAGTTTGCAGTCATCGCATTTCTATAGTTTACCTTTCAAAATTATGAACATACTTTTACTTTTTTACATAAGAACTGTTGCTGGAATCAACCGACTCTTCTCTTTAACAGAGTTTAGCATTACTAAAACTCTTGTCATCTGTTCTTCTGTATAGCTATCTGATGTTCATAAGTTTATATTTGATTGTTAACTTCTAATTACATTTAAAAAAATGGCATTCTCTTTTCATTTCATCAGTAGTTTGTCAATTTAGTCTTTAAAAATAGATGGCACAGTAACCTCATTTTCTCTCCAGCACCAGCTTCTGTTTTGAGTCATCTGTTAATTGACTAGATATGGTCTTCAAATATTTTTTCAACTTTTATTTAATAAATATAAATTTCCAAAGGACAACTTTTGAATTATAGCGGCTTCCCTCCCATAACGTCCCTCCTATCCACAACCATCCCATCTCCCAGTCCCTCTCCCATCCCATCCTTCGTCAAGATTCATTTTCAGTTATCTTTATATACAGAAGATCAACTTAGTATATACCAAGTAAAGATTTCAACAGACTGCACCCACACGAGCATACAAAGTACAGAGTACTGTTTCCGCTGGGATCTCACTCAAAAAGATCTTTCATTTAGGTCATTTTTTCGCCACAGTGTCTTGGCTTTCCATGTCTGAGAAACTCTCATGGGCTTTATAGCCAGATCCAAATGACTTAAGGGCTGATTCTGAGGCATGAGTGCTGTTTAGGGCATTTGCCATTCTATGAGTCTGCTGTGTATCCTGCTTCCCATGTAGGATCATTCTCTCCTTTTTAATCCTATCATATATGATTTGAAACACAATTATGATTTGTGTAAAGTGTAAGGTAGGGCTCTTGCTTCATGCTTCTGCATGTGGAAATCCAATTTTTCCAGCACCATTTATTGAATAGACTGTCCTTGCTCCAGGCATTGGTTTTAGCTCCTTGATCAAATATAAGTTGGCTGTAGATGTTTGGATTGATTTCCGGTGTTTCTATTCTGTTCCATTGGTCTATCCATCTGTTTCTGTTCCAGTACCATGCTGTTTTGATAACAACTGCCCTGTAGTATGTCCTGAAATCTGGTGTTGGGATGCCTCCGGCTTTGTTTTTGTTGTACAAGATTGCTTTAGCTATTCGAGGTCTCCTGTGTCTCCATATGAATCTCAGCATCTTTTTTTTCCAGATCTGAGAAGAAGGTCTTCGGTATTTTGATAGGTATTGCATTGAATCTGTAAATTGCTTTTGGGAGAATGGACATTTTGATGATATTGATTCTTCCAATCCATGAGCATGGAAGCTTTTTCCATTTTTTGGTATCCTCTTCTATTTCTTTCTTTAAAGTTTTGTAATTTTCATCATAGAGATCTTTCAGGTCCTTGGTTAAGTTGATTCCAAGGTATTTGATTGTTTTTGTAGCTATTGTGAATGGGATTGATCTTAGAAGTTCTTCCTCAGCCGTGGCATTGCCTGTGTATACAAAGGCTGTTGATTTTTTTGTGTATTGATTTTATATCCTGCTACTTTGCCAAACTCTTCTAATAGTCTCTTAGTAGAGTTCTTTGGGTCCCCTAAATAAAGAATCATATCATCTGCAAAGAGGGATAGTTTGACTTCTTCCTTCCCAATTTGTATCTCTTTAATTTCTTTTTTCTTGCCTAATGGCTCTGGCTAAAACTTCCAGAACTATATTAAATAGCAATGGTGAGAGTGGGCATTCCTGCCTGGTATCAGATCTCAGTGGAAATGCTACCTACATTTCCCCATTCAATAGGATGCTGTCCGTGGGTTTTTCATAAATTGTTTTGATTGTATTGAGGAATGTTCCTTCCATACCCAATCTGCTTAGAGTTTTCATCATGAAAGGGTGTTGTATTTTATCAAATGCTTTCTCTGTATCTATTGAGATAATCATATGTTTTTTCTTCTGCAGTCTGTTAATGTGGTGTATCACATTGATTGATTTGCAAACACTGAACCACCCCTGGATACCAGGGATAAATCCCACTTGTTCTGGGTGGATGATCTTTCTGATGTGTTGTTGCATTCTATTGGCCAGAATTTTATTGAGGATTTTTGCATCTATGTTCATCAGGGATATTGGTCTGTAATTCTCTTTCAATGCTGCATCTTTTTCAAGTTTAGGGATTAAGGTGGTGCTGGCTTCATAGAATTTGGGAGGATTCCCTCTCTTGCAGTAGTTCTGAATAGTTGAGTAGACTTGGAGTTAGTTCTTTAAATGTCTGGTAGAATTCAGCAGTGAATCTATCTGGTCTTGGGCTTTTCTTAATTGGGAGGGCCTTTATTACTGATTCAATTTCTGACTCAGTTATAGGTCTGTTTAGGTTTTCTATGTCTTCATGGTTTATTTAGCTAGGTTGTATGTGTCCGGGAATCTACATTTCTGATAGATTTCCCTGTTTGCTGGCATACAACTCTTTGTAGTAATTTCTGATTTTTTTTTTTTATTTCTGTGGTGTCTGTTGTTACGTTTCCTTTTCCATATATGATTTTATTGATTTGGGTCTTTTCTCTTCTTTTTTTAGTTAGTTGGGCCAATGGGGTGTCAATTTTGTTTATTTTTTTCAAAAAACCTTCTCTTCATTTGGCTTATTTTTTGTAATTTTTTTTATTCAATCCTGTTGATTTCTTTTCTGATTTTAATTATTTCTCTTCTCCTACTGGTTTTGGGTCGGGTTTGCTGCAGTTTTTCTAGATCCTTGAGATGCATTGATAGCTCATTTATTTGGTGCCTTTCCAATTTCTTCATGTAGGCACCTATTGCTATAAGCTTTCCTCTTAACACTGCTTTTGCTGTAACCCATAAGTTTTGATATGTTGTCTTGTTATCCTCATTTACTTCCAGAAAATTTTTGATTTCTCTTTTGATTTCTTCTATGACCCAGTGTTCATTCAGGAGCATGTTGTTCAGTCTCCATGTGTTTGCATATGCCCTAGGGATTCCTGAGTTCCTAATTTCCAGCTTCATTCCTTGGTGTTCTGAGAAGATGAATGGTATTCTTTTGATTTTTTCAAATTTGCTGAGATTTGCTTTATGCCTGGTAAGTGGTCAATTCTAGAGTAGGTTCCATGTGCTCTTGAGAAGAATGTGTATTTTACATGTGTAACATGAAAAGTTCTGTAGATATCTGTTAGATCCATTTGGGCTATAGTGTTTTTTAAATCTGCTGTTTCCTTGTTGATCTTCTGTCTGGTTGATCTGTCTATTTCTGTGAGTGGAGTATTGAAGTCCCACAATACTATTGTATTGGAGTCTACATCTCCCTTTTCATTTCTTAACATATATTTTAAATAACCTGGTATCCTGTAATTAAATGCATATATGTTTATAATAGTTACATCTCCCTGTTGAATTGATCCCTTAATCATTATACAGTGCCCCTATTTTTTCTCTTAACAATTTTTGTGTTAAAGGTTATTTTGTCTGATATTAAGATGGCTATGCCAGCTCTTTTTTGGTTTCTGTTGGCATAGAATATCTTTTTGCAAACTTTCACTTTCAGTCTGCATGCATCTTTGTTGGAAAGATGTGTTTCTTGCAAGCAGCAAATAGATCTGTTTTGTTTTTTAATCCATTCAGCCAGTCTGTGTATTTTAATCGGAGAGTTGAGGCCATTTACATTCAATGTGACTATTGATAAGTAGTAACTTTGCCCTGTCATTTTTCCAAAGATATTTCTAATAAATGCTTTGAACTTCCTGTGATCTTTTACTGGGAGATTTTCTTCCTTTGCCTCCCTTTATATTGATGACCGTGTTTCTGTGTTTCTGTCTGTAATACATTTTTAAGCATCTTTTGCAGGGCTGGATGAGTAGTGACAAATTATTTCAATTTCTGTTTGTTATGAAAGGTCTTTATTTCACTTTCATTCACAAATGAGAGCTTTTCAGGATATAATTTTCTGGGCTGGCAGTTTTTCTCTCTTAGCACCAGGGCTATATCTTGCCATTCCCTCCTAGCCTGTAGGGTTTCTGATGAGAAGTCTGCTGTCAGTCTGATTGGAGATCCTCTGAGAGTAATCTGACGTTTCTCTCTTGCACATTTTAGAATATTTTCTTTATGTTTCACTGTGATGAGTTTGATTACAATGTGTCGAGGTGAGGATCTCTTCTGGTCATGTTTTTTGGGAGTTCTTTGTGCTTCTGTACTAGAATGTCTCTTTCCTTCTCCAAACCCGGGAAGTTTTCTGCTAGTATCTCACTAAATAGGCCTTCTAATCCTTTCTCTCCATGCCTTCAGGAACTCCTAGAACCCGAATGTTGGTTTTTTTAATAGTATCCTGTAGATTCCCTACAATATTTTTTAGATTTCTAATTTCCTCTTCTTTTCTTTGGTTTGACTGTATACTTTCCTGTGCTCTGTATTCTAAGTCTGATATTCTCTTTTCTTTTTTGTTCTATTGAATTCCTCATTTTATTTTGATTCCTCCTTAAGATTTCATTTTCACAAGAGCAATTTTCTGTCATGTCCTGTATGGATTTCTGTAGTTCATGCATTTGTTTTTGATAACTTCTAAATGTTCCTATCATGATTTTTTAGTTCCGTTCTTGCATTTCTTCAATCTCATCATCTTCATAATCTTGTATTGTAGTGTCATGCTCATTTGGCAGCGTCAAGATGTCTTCCTTGTTCTTGTTTCCTTTGTTTTTTGCATTTGGTGTTTGGCATTGTGGAGATATTCTTTGGTTTCTTCTTTTCTTCTTTCTATTTTTTTTTCCTGTGGTGGCTTTTCTCTTTATACTATGACTCTAGATTAAGTGGACTGTCTACTTTTGGTGAATCTCTAGAGGCTTGCCATGGGTATGGCCCGAGAGCTCTGTTCAGTTCTTCAGAGTTAAGGGTGTTCCAAAGGTGATACAGCCAGGTTTGGTGTGGTAAATTCTCTCTCTCTCTCTCTCTCTCTCTCTCTCTCTCTCTCTCTCTCTCTCTTTTATTCAGAAGGGAAATAATTCTGCTCAGATGAGCTCTTCACTTTGATGTCGTTCAGTGCCTGAGCGCTAGCCCCAGTGGGTATAATATTCGTCTGCTGTCCCAAGGACCACACAAAGGATCTGCGCAGTCCTCAGTGTAAGCTCAGATTCCCCTGCAATGTCTCTCACCGGGTAGCCAAGGCTGCTCGAGCTTGTGGCGTCTCCCAATTAGACTACTCACATCTCAGGTACACCGTGAGTTCTCCCATACACCCTCAGTTTTGTTTTTTTTTTCACAGTCCCAGTTCATAAGCTCCACACATTCACTAGGTCTCAGTCTCCTGTTATTACTCCCAACCAGAGTCAGGTTTTGCTGTTTGGTTGAGGGCAGATGCAGCCCAGAGCTGGCACAGCTGTTAAGTATGTCCAAAATGGCACCTGCTCTATTGTCTCACACACCTTTGTAATGTGATCGGAGAGAGAGAGACTCATGTCTGTACCATCCCTTTTACTTATTTTTTTTTCTCTCCTCTAGTTAGGCTGGTGTACTTTCCCCCACAGGGCTTCAAGCCTCGTTCCCTCTAGGCTCTTCCTGCTGCTTTTTGTCTCAGGCTACTGTGATTTCACCTCACCTTTCTTCCCAGCGCTGGTGTGGAAGAGACTCTCAGCAGTTGTGCTCTGAGCCATGGGTGCCCATGTCCTCCACATAGATCCATCGCGTCCATCTAATTCCAGAAGAGTTTCCTCTGCCACTTTTTTCCCTAGCTCTTCCTGGAGACTACACTATATCCATTTTTATCAAACTATCTTTTCCTGGACTATCAGTGAGCTCCCTCTCTATTCCGCCATCTTGGAGCCAACTCTCCCGGTCTTCAAATAATTTAAGGGATGAGTTTAGTCTGGGTAAAAATACCTATGAAGAATATGACTTGCTGGCTGTTTTTCTGTCAAAATTGAATACTGGGGCAGGTGTGGGTGCAGTGATTAAGCCACCAATTGTGACTCTCACATCCCATACTGGAGTGTCTATGTTTGAACCTAGCTGTTCTGATTTCAGCTTCCTGCTACTGCACATCCTGAGACATAGTATTAATGGCTTGGGAACTTGGGAGAGCTGGATGGAGCTCAGGGTTCTTGGCTTTGGCCTGGCCCATTCCCCTCCACTGTAGGCATTTGGAGAGCAAATTAGCAGATACAAGGTCTCTCTGTGTCTCTGTCTTCCTCTCTCACATTTAATGTCTCCGCCTTTTAAAATGAAAAATGAAGGGGATGGCATTATGGTACAGAGGGTTAAATCTCCGCTTGTGATGCTTCTTGCTAATACTCCTGGGAAGGCTTCAGATAATGAACCATGTGCTTTTGCCCCATCATCCCTGTGAGACATTCAGATGGAGTTCTTAGGTCTATTGTGGCCATTTCAGGAGTGAACTAGAGGATGGAAGGTCTCTCTCTGTTCTTTCAAGTAAATCTTTTTTACAAAATGAAAACCAAATAAACAGTTTTTAAATTTGAAATGTCCATTTTAACATAAATACAAACTGAAACACTAACAAATTTCAGTTTATTGGATAAGATTAAAATGATTCTGATGGAAGCATAGGCATGCACTGATTAATAGGAATGAACAGGACAGATATTCGTGGAGAGTAACAGAAACCTGAAAAAATAAAGATTTCTTTATATAAATCAATTGTATAAATAATAAAAACAGATTTCAACAGTGATGAAAAGGGTGAATATGAAACATTTATTTTAAATCCTCAGGTCGTATTCCCCTCAGATTCTTTCTTTAGCATTATGATGGAATATAATAAACCTGCATGAAATTATAAAGCTCTACTAGCTTTTCATTCCTTATGGATAACTTACCTTGACCTAAGTCTAGCTAGATTCTTTATCTTTGAAGTTCAATAACTTTATGGCTATAATTCAATGTTAGTCAAGTTATATCCACTTTTAAAATTCAGATACTCTGGGTTTGAACTCAATATTTTGTTAATTATTATTTTAGAAACTTATTAAACCAAATAACAATTTTTCCTAATATATACAATATAGAAATAAAAAGTAATTTGTTCTTCTAAGCAATTTACTTCTCCAAAGTCATTATTATTATTTCCCTTTTTTATTATTTTTTTTTGACAGGCAGAGTGGACAGTGAGAGAGAGAGACAGAGAGAAAGGTCTTCCTTTTGCCGTTGGTTCACCCTCCAATGGCCGCCACGGCCAGCACGCTGTAGCCGGCGCACCGCGCTCATCCGATGGCAGGAGCCAGGTGCCAGGTGCTTTTCCTGGTCTCCCCATGGGGTGCAGGGCCCAAGCACCTGGGCCATCCTCCACTGCACTCCTGGGCCACAGCAGAGGGCTGGCCTGGAAGAGGGGCAACCGGGACAGAATCCGGTGCCCCGACCGGGACTAGAACCCGGTGTGCCGGCGCCGCAAGGCGGAGGATTAGCCTGTTGAGCCACGGCGCCGGCCCATTATTATTATTTTCTACCAATGAAATTACATATTTACCTTTTTCATTACTGTTGAAAATCTGTTTTTTATTATTTATACAGTTGATTTATCTAAGAAAATCTTTATTTTATAAGGTTTATATTTATCTCCTCAAATGTTTGTCCTGTCCATTGCTGTTTTTTTGTCAGGGCATGCCTATGCTTCCATCAAAATCATTTTACTGTTATCTGATAAACTGAAATCTTTTTGTGTTTCGTTTGTATTTATTTTAAAATGGCCATTTCAGAGACACAGGAGACCTCGAACAGCTAAAGCAATCTTGTACAACAAAAACAAATCCAGAGGCATCACAATACCAGATTTCAGGACATACTATAGGGCAGTAGTTATCAAAACAGCATGGTACTGGTACAGAAACAGATGGAGAGACCAATGGAATAGAATAGAAACACCGAAAATCAGTCCAATCATCTACAGCCAACTTATATTTGATCAAGGAGCTAAAACCAATCCCTGGAATAAAGGCAGTCTATTCAATAAATGGTGCTGGGAAAATTGGATTTCCACATGCAGAAGCATGAAACAAGACCCCTACCTTTCACCTTACACAAAAATTCACTCAACATGGATTAAAGACTTAAATCTCCGACCTGACACCATCAAATTATTAGAGAGCATTAAAGAAACCCTGCAAGATATAGGCACCGGCAAAGACTTCCGAGAAAAGACCCTGGAGGCGCAGGCAGTCAAAGACAAAATTAACAATTGGGATGGCATCAAATTGAGAAGTTTCTGTACTGCAAAAGAAACAGTCAGGAGAGCGAAGAAGCAACTGACAGAATGGGAAAAGATATTTGCAAACTATGCAACAGATAAAGGGTTGATAACCAGAATCTACAAAGAGATCAAGAAACTCCACTTAAGAGATGGGCCAAGCACCTCAATAAACATTTTTCAAAAGAGGAAATCTAAATGGCCAACAGACACATGAAAAAATGTTCAGGATCATTAGCAATTAGGGAAATGCAAATCAAAACCACAATGAGGTTCCACCTCGCCCCGGTGAGAATGGCTCACATCCAGAAATCTACCAACATAGATGCTGGAGAGGATGTGGAGAAAAAGGGACACTAACCCACTGTTGCTGGGAATGCAAACTGGTAAAGCCACTATGGAAGACAGTCTGGAGATTCCTCAGAAACCTGAATATAGCACTACCACAGGACCCAGCCATCCCACTCCTTGGAATTTACCCAAAGGAAATTACATTGGCAAACACAAAATCTGTCTGCACCTTAATGTTTATTGCAGCTCAATTCACAATAGCTAAGACCTTGGATCAACCCAAATGCCCATCAACAGAAGACTGGATAAAGAAATTATGGGACATGTACTCTAGAATATTATACAGCAGTCAAAAACAATGACACCTGGTCATTTGCAACAAGATGGAGGAATCTAGAAAACATCATTCTGAGTGAATTAAGCTAGTCCCAAAGGGACAAATATCATGTGTTCTCCCTGATCGGCGACAACTAATTGAGCACCAAAGGGGAAACCTGTTGAAGTGAAATGGACACTTTGAGAAACAGTGACTTGATCAGCTCTTGTCCTGACTGTTGATGTACAATGTAATACTTTATCCATTTTAGTATTTTTTCTTTGTTTTCTTCTACTACTATTGGCTGAACTCTGTAATTAACACACAATTATTCTTAGGTGTTTAAATTTTACCTGAAAAGTGATCCCTGTTAAATACAAGAGTGGAAATAAGAGAGGGGGGAGATGTACAATTTGTGAAATGCTCAATCAGACTTGCCCCAAATGATGGAGTTAGAATCGTGCCAGGGGATTCCAATACAATCCCATCAAGGTGGCATGTACCAACGCCATCTCACTAGTCCAAGTGATCAATTTCAGTTCACAATTGATCACACTGATAGGTCTAAGAGTCAAAAGGATCACACAAACAAGACTAGTGTCTGCTAATACTAACTGACAGAATAAAAAAGGGGAGAGAACGATCCATCATGGGAAGCGGGATACACAGCAGACTCATAGAATGGCAGATGTCCTAAACAGCACTCTGGCCTCAGAATCAGCCCTGAAGGCCTTCGGATCTGGCTCAAGAGCCCATGAGAGTATTTTAGGCATGGAAAGCCAAGACACTCTGGGAAAAAAAAAGAAGACCTAAATGAAAGATCTCTGCAAGTGAGATCCCAGTGGAAAGAACTGGGCCATCAAAGAAGGAGGTACCTTTCTCTGAAGGGAGGAGAGAACTTCCACTTTGACTATGACTCTGTCGGAATAAGATCGAAGTCAGCAAAGTCAAAAGGCTTCCATAGCCTTGGCAACTCATGACTAGAGTCTAGGTAGATTACTGAGGCCATAAACAAGAGTGTCAAATTGCTAAGTCAACAACAGGAGTCACTGTGTACTTACTTCTCATGTGGGATCTGTCCTTAATGTGTTGTCAATGTGAATTAATGATATGACTAGTGCTCAAAGAGTATTTGGCACTTTGTGTTCTGTGTGGGGGTAAACTGATGAAATCTTTACTTAATATATACTAAATTGATCTTTTGTATATAAAGATAATCAAAAATGAATCTTGATGTGAATGGAATGGGAGAGGGAGCGGGAGATGGGAGGGGTGCAAGTGGGAAGGAAATTATGGGGGGGAAGCCATTGTAATCCATAAACTGTACTTTGGAAATTTATTTTTACTAAATAAAATAAATAAATAAATACATAAAAAATAAAAACAAAATAAAATGGCCATTTCAAATTTAAGTAACAGTTTTATTGAGATATTCTTTACATGCCTTAAAATATACCACTTTAAAGTATTCAGTTAGGTAAGTTTCTGTATATTAACATAGTTGTAACATGATCACCACTAAGTAATGTAACAATGTTTTCATCATCCCCAAAGGAAGTCGCAGACACATTAGCACTGATTTACTCTTGTTCCATCCTCATAGTGCTTGTAAATCACTAATGTATTTTCTGGCCCTATAGATTTGCTCATTCTGACATTTCACAGCAACAGAATCATGTATCTGTAGCGTTCTGTGTCTGGCTTCTTTTATTTTGCATAATGTGTTCTTTCAAGGGTCAAGGTTTCATGTCTCAGTATCTATTAATATTTCACTCCTTTTAATAGCAAAAAATATTCCATTTTGTTTCTGCAGTCTTCATTTGATGGACATTTAAACTGTTATCATTTTTTGACTGTTGTGACTAATACTATTATTAGCATCTATCTTCCAGTTTTTCTATAAACACATTCTAAATTTTCAAAGAGTTGTCATAGAGTCACTTTGTTGAGTGTTTCCTTTGCATTGCAGAAGCTGAGCTTGATGTAGTTCCTTTTGTCAATTATGGCTTTGATTGCCTGTGCTTCTGAGGTCTTTCCAAAGAATTCTTTCACCAATGCTAATATATTGCAAAGCTTCCCAGATGTTTTCCTCTAGTAATTTGATGGTATCAGATGACAAATTTAGATCCTTGATCGATTTGTGAGTTGAGTTTTTATGGGGTGTAAGGTAGGTATCTTATTTCATACTTCTGCAGGTTTAGATCCAATAGCAACTCAATTCAAAATCATTAAGATATGGAATCAACCCAGAAGTCCAGCAACCAACAACTAAAGAAAATATATATGTGTGTGCATATATATATTTATATATACACTATGGCATACAGTATAGCATATATATATATATATATACACATGTATCTGTGTGCATATATATACATACTATGGCATACAGTATATATATATATATATATATATACATACATACATGTGTGTGTACACACACACACACACGCTACAGAATACTACTCAGCCATAAAAAAGAATTAAATCCTGTCTTTTGTCACAACATGAATGCAACTGGACACCATTATGCTTAGTGAAATAAGCCAGTACCAAAAAGACAAATATCATGTCTTATATGTAATAGTTAATCTAGAATGCAAAAAAGAATAGGAACAAAACTGACATCTTGCGATTTAACTTTTTTTTAGCCATTGTTTATACTCCTGTGGAACTGTTGTCTTTTAACTTCTCACTTGTTGACTATTATAACTAGTGGTGCATTAAGACTGGGATTATAGACTCAACTGAAATTATATTAAAAGGTTAAAGAAACAAAGAAAGGAAGTAATGAATGGAATTGATGGAGAGGGGGAGAGAGAGAAGGAGGAAAATATGATTACATTCATAGAATTGTACCTATCAAATATGTTTAGTTTATATTAATAAAATATTTTAAACCTACAAAACACCCTTGCAATGTCTCTTAAATTTACTCATATAATTATTTTTATAATTATTAAAATATTTACATGTATACCATTGTAATCTAAGGTCTTTTCTTTTAGCCAGGAGGATTTTTTTCTTAGTATTTCTCATAGGGGCTGGAGCTATGGCGCAGAGGGTTAAAGCCCTGGCCTGAAGTGCCAACATCCCATATGGGCATCAGTTCTAGTCCTGGCTGCTCCTCTTCCAATCCAGCTCTCTGTTGTGGCCTGGAAAAGCAGTAGAAGATGGTCCAAGCCATTGGGCCCCTGCACCCCCATGGGAGACCCAGAAGAAGCTCCTGGCTTCTGGCTCCTGGTTTTGGATCGGCGGCAGCTCCAGCCATTGCAGCCAACTGAGGAGTGAACCATCGGATGGAAAACCTCTCTCTCTCTCTCTCTCTGCCTCTTTCTCTTCCTCTCCTTCTCTCTCTGTGAAACTTCAACTTTCAAATAAATAAATCAATATTTTTAAAAAATAAAAATTTAAGAAAGTATTTCTTATAGAGTAGGTTGCTAGCAACAAAACCCCTGACTTTTTGTTTGTCTTGATATGTTGTGTTCATTTTATAATATGAGTTTTGCTGGATATAAAATTTCAGTTGATGGTCTTTTACTTTCAACACTAGACTTCCACATTTATACTAACTTATGACCTCTATAGTTAGCTGTTTTTTTTTTATTATTGAATATCCTTTGTGCATCATAAGTTTTAATCCCTCTCAAGGTTATTTCTGTCCTTTGCTTTGACATTTGGCTGATTATGAATCTATGCATGAATCCCTTTGAGTTTATATGTTTTAACTTTTTATGTTAAGTTTAGGAGTTTTTTGGTTATTGTGTTTTGAAATACTTTTCCTTTTTCTCTTCTCTCATTTCCTCTAGTAGTCACATTATATTTGCTGATGGTATGTTTGATCATGTCTCATAAACCGCTAAAGCTGTGTTCATTTTTATTCATTCATTTTCTTTTGTTTCTCAGAGCGGATGGTCTCAATTACTGTAACTCTGAGATTACCAATTATTCTTCTGCCAGTTCAAATTTTCATTTGAGCATTTTCTGTGAATTTTTCATTTGTTATGATACATTTGGATGCCAGAATTAGTGTATTGAAACAAACACACACAAACACACGCTGTTATTTTGATATTTAAATTCTTTAGTTGTGGTTTACTTTAGTTCTTTGGTCATGTTTATAATACATGATTTAATATTTTATATAATTAATTCAGTGGAAGAGCTTCACTGGGCAAAGTTTATGAAAATAGTTTTCTCCTTGTTTATTTGTCAGATTGTTCTTGTCCTTTGCATATCTTACTTCTTTTTTTTTTTTTTTTTTTTTTGGACAGGTAGAGTTAGACAGAGAGAGAGAGAGACAGAGAGAAAGTTCTTCCTTCCATTGGTTCACCCCACAAATGGCCGCTATGACTGGTGCACTGCGCCCAGCGCAGGGCCCTGGTCTGAAGCCCGGAGCCAGGTGCTTCTCCTGGCCTCCCATGTGGGTGCAGGGCCCAAGCACTTGGGCCATCCTCCACTGCACTCCTGGGCCACAGCAGAGAGCTGGACTGGAAGAAGAGCAACTGGGACAGAATCTGGTGCCCCAACTGGGACTAGAACCAGAGTGCTGGCACCGCAGGTGAAGGATTAGCCTAGTGAGCTGCAGTGCTGGCCATATCTTATTTCTTGATGTTGAAAACTGTTCGATTCAAATAATGGAATACAGTAGCTCTGGAATTTGAATTTCCTTGCAGACAGAATTTAGGGTCAGAGTGTTTTACTGAGGTACTGATGACTAGGCTGTTTGCTTCCTTAATTATATATTGACATTAATTTCATAAAGTATGAATTCTCTGTCAGAGATAGTCAATAGAATTTTTTCTTGATTATCTTAGTAATCAGTCAATGTTTAAAAAGAAGACTTCTTAAATGCCTTGAACCAATAAGTCTGGTATTATTCCCCATATTTTCTATCATTATCTTTCCAGTATTCCAGATATTTTTGCTATTCAACATGTCTAAATTGCTGTAAAAAACCATCAACAGAACTTTTAATTTCTTTTTTTTTTTTGACAGGCAGAGTGGACAGTGAGAGAGAGAGACAGAGAGAAAGGTCTTCCTTTTGCCGTTGGTTTACCCTCCAATGGCTGCCGCGGTTGGCGCGCTGCGGCCAGCGCACCGTGCTCATCCGATGGCAGGAGCCAGGTGCTAGGTGCTTTTTCCTAGTCTCCCATTTCTAAGACTTTACTTTCCATTTCCATAAATTTGATGGTTCATATTTATATTTTGACTTTATATATTTTTAATATTTTATTTATTTGAGAGGTACAGCTACAGACAGAGAGGGAAAGACAGAGAAAAAGGTTTTCCATCCACTGGTTCACTTCCCAAATGGCCATAATGGCCAAAGTTGGGCCCATCTGAAGCCAGGAGCAGGAGCTTCTTCTAGGTCTCCCTTGTGGATGCAGGACCCTAGGTATTTGGGCCATCTTCCACTGCTTTCCCAGGCCATAAGTAGAGAGCAAATCATTGGAGTAGCAGCCAGGACATGACTGGCACCCATGGCTGATGCTGGCACCAAAGGCAGAGGCTTAGCCTACTAAGACAGAATGTTGGCCCTTTGTCTTTATATTTTTTGAATTATTTAATTTTGTTTAAGGAATACAACTTCGTTCATTTGATATATTCAGATTTGGGTACAAGATGACTCTTCCCCCTCTACCTCCCTCCCACCAGTACTCCTGCCCTTCTTCCTCCTCCCCAACCCCTTCCCAATCTTACTTTTTTACAAAGATCAATTTTTCAATTAATTTTTATACTCATAAAATTAACCTAACAATAAGCAGAGAGTTCACCAATTAGTATGAAGGAAAAAGAAAAAAAAAATCAAACAAACTAGAAAAAATATATTATTCCTCAACAATCAAGTTAAAAACTGTTCAAAATGAACACATCTTAAAGTGTCAGTTTTCCTCCCATAGATTACATTTTAGGTACTCTATTAGTTAGCACAGATCAGAGAGAGAATATTATTTGTCTTTTTATGACTGTCTTATTTCACTAAGTATAATGGTTTTCAGTTGCATCCATTTTCTTGCAAATGAAAAGATTGCTATTTTTTACAGATGTATTGTATTCCATAGTGTATATAAATACTATAATTTCTTCATCCAATCCTCAGTTGATTGTCATCTGGGTTGATTCAATATCACAGATATTCTAAGTTTAGCTGAAATGAACATGGAGGTACAGATCCCTCTTTCATACACTAATGTCACTTCCTTTAGATAAATTCCCAAGAGTGGGATGGCTGAATTATACAGTAGGTCAATATTCAGCTTTCAATCTCCATATTGTCTTCCACACTAGTTGTACCAGGTTTCATTCCTGCAAACAGTAGATTAAGGTACCCTTCTACCCATTTCCTCAGGAGCATTTGCTGTTTATTGATTTCTGTATAAGAGCCATTCTAACGGGGGTGAGGCAAAACCTCATGCTGGTTTTGACTTGCATTTCCCTGATGGCTAGCAATCCTGAGCATTTTTTCATGTGTCTATTGGCCATTTGAATTTCCTCTCTGAAAAATGTCTGTTAAGGTCCTTTGCCCATTTATTGACTAAGTTGTTTGTTTTGTTATTATTTACTTTCATGAGCTTTTTTAGATTCTGGAAGTTAATCCTTTGCCAGTATCATAGTTTGCAAGTATTTTCTCCCCTTGTTGGTTGCCTCTTCAGTTTGCTTAGTGTTTCTTTTGCAGTGCAGAGGCTTCTCAGTTTGATGCTACCCCACTTGTTAATTTTGGCTTTGATTGCCTGTCCTTCTGGGGTCTTTTCCAAGAAGTCATTCCCTGTGCCAATGTCTTCTATGGTTTCCCCAGTGTTCTCTCGGAATTTGATCGAATCACGTCATGGATTTAGGTCCATTTTGAGTGGGCTTTTGTGTAAGGTATAAGGTGGGGTCCTTGTTTCATACTCCTGCATGCAGAGATCCAGTTTTCCCAGCATCATTTGATAAAAATACTGTCTTGGCCCCTGGGGTTGATTTTTGTTCCTTTGTCAAAGGTAAGTGGGTCATACATGTGTGGATTAATTTCTGGGGTTTCTATTCTGTTCCATTGGTCTACACGGCTATTTTTGTGCCTGTATCAGGCTGTTTTGATACTGTGTTTTGCGTGTAGTACATCTTGAAGTCTGATATTGTGATGTTGTTTTTATTGTCTGCTTTGTTTTTATTGTTTAAGATTGCTTTAGTTATTCAGGGCCTCATGTGTTTGCATATGAATTTTAGCATCATTTTTTCTGGATCTGAGAAGAATGTTCCTGATATTTTGATTGGGATGGCACTGAATCTATAAATTGTTTTCAGTAGTATGGACATTTTGAAGATGTTGATTCTCCCAACCCATGAACATGGAAGATTTTTCCATTTTTTTATGTCTTCTTCTATTTCTTTCTTTAATGATTTATAATTTTCATCATAGATATCTTTGATGTCCTCCGTTAAGTTTATTCCAAATTATTTAAATTTTTTGTAGCTATTGTGAATGAGATTGATCTCTGAAGGTCTTTCTCAGCTATGACAATGCCAGTGTATAGAAAGGCTATTTATTTTTGTGTGTTTATTTTATATCCTGCTATTTTACCAATCTCTTTTATGAGTTCCAATGGTCTCTTCATGGAGTCTTTTGGGTTCCCTACATATAGAATCATGCCATCAGCAAATAGGGGTAGTTTATTTCTTTCCTCCTACTAATTTGGGATTTGGTTTGTTGTTTTTCTAGGTCCTTGAGATGTACTGATAGCTCATTTATTTGGTGACCTTCCAGTTTCTTGATGTAGGCACTAACTGCTATACAATCGCCTCTTAACACTGCTTTTGCTGTATCCCATAAGTTTTGATATGAGGTACTGTCATCTTCATTTGTTTCTAGAAATTTTTTGATTTCTCTTGATTTCTGACTCATTGTTCATTTAGGAGTATATTGTTTAGTTTCCATGTATTTGCATATGTTCTTGAAATTCTTGAGTTGTTAGTTTTGAGCTTCAATCCATTGTGATTAGAGAAGGTGCATGGCATGATTTTGTTTTTTTGAATTTGCTGAGATTTGCTTTATGGCCTAGTGTATGGACTACATTAGAGCGTTCCGTGCATTGCTGAGAAGAATGTGTATTCTGCCACTGTGGGGTGAAAAGTTCAGTAGATGTAAGTTAGGTCCAATTGTTCCATAGTGTTGATCCAATTGCTCCATAGTGTCAATAAGCTATGTTATTTCTTTAATAATTTTCTGTCTGGTTGATCTAACTATTGATGAAGATGGGGTGTTGAAGTCCCCCCTTACTATTGTATTGCAGTCTATGTCTTCCTTTAGACCATTAATAGTTCTTATAGGTAGTCAGGTGCCCTGTAGTTAGTTACATATACATTTATTATTGTCGTGTTGTCCTGTTCTATTGATCCATTAATCATTATATAATGTCCTTCTTGGCCTCTTTTAACAGTTTTTGTGTTAAAGTCTACTTTGTCTGCTCTTAGGATAGCTACACCTACCCTTCCCCTGACTCTCCCCCTTCACTATGGAGTATCTTTCTCCATCTTTTCACTTTTCATTCTACATGTATCTTTGTTGGTGAGGTATGATTTTTGTAGGCAGCAGATAGATGGATCTTGTTTTTTAATCTATTTGGCCAGTCTATATCTTTTAACTGTAGAGTTGAGGCCATTTACATTCAGGGTAACTAATGATTAGTGACTAGTTGGCCCTACCATTTTCCCACAAACGTTCCTATCATTTGCTTTGGATTCCTTTTGTGTTTTTACTGGGGGATTTCTGTCTTTGCATTCTTACATGATGATAGCTTTCTTTCTGTTTCTGTGTGTAGCACATCCTTAAGCATCTTTTGTAAGGCTGGACAAGTGGTGACAACTTCTTTTAATATCTGTTTGTTATAGAAGGTCTTTATTACAGCTTCACTTATCAATGAGAACTTTGCAGGGTATAACATTCTGGGTTGAAAGATTTCTCTCTTAAAATTTGGCTATATCTTGCCATTGTCTTCTACTGTATAGGGTTTCTGATGAGAATTCAGTGGTGAGTCTAAATAGAAATCCTCTGAAAGTTATCCGGCATTTCTCTCTTGTACATTTTAGAATCTTTTCTTTATGCTTTACTGTGGAATGTTTGATTACTATGTGTCATAGTGAAGATCTTTACTGGTCATATCTGTTAGGAGTTCTATGCTCCTCCTGTACCTGTATATTCCTTTCTTTCTCCAAGTTAGGGAAGTTTTCAGTAATTATTTCACTAAGTAGGCCTTCTAGTTCCTTCTTTCTTTCCACACCTTCCTAAAACTTGTATGTCTTTTGATAGTATCCCATACATCTCCAACACTTTTTCTGATTACTTCTTCTTCTTCTTTTTGGTCTGACTATAAAATTTCCAGAGTTTTGGCCAGCACCGTGGCTCACTTGGCTAATCCTCTGCCTGCGGCGCCGGCACCCCAAGGTTCTAGTCCTGGATGGGGCACCAGATTCTGTCCTGGTTGTTCCTCTTCCAGTCCAGCTCTCTGCTTTGACCTGGGAAGGCAGTGGAGGATGGTCCAAGTGCTTGGGTCCTGCACCCACATGGGAGACCAGGAGGAAGCACCTGGCTCCTAGCTTTGGATCAGCGTGGCGCGCCAGCTGCAGTGCACTGGCCGTAGCAGCCATTTGAGGGGTGAACCAATGGAAAAGGAAGACCTTTCTCTCTGTCTCTCTCTCTCTAACTCTGTCAAATAAAATAAAATAAATAAATAAAAATTTCCAGAGTTTTGTCTTCTTCTCAGATATTCTTTCTTCTGCCTCATCAACTCTGTTGGTAAGACCTCTCACTGTATTTTTATCTGATCTATTGAATTCTTCATTCCTAGTATTTCATTTTGCTTTCTTTTTAAGATCTCATTTGGGAAAAATTTTTATTCATATCATATATAGTTTTATTTAGATTGTGAATTTGCTTGTAATTGCATTAGAGTACTTTGATTAATTTTTTGAATTCTAATATATCCTTGATCTCTTCATCTTCACATTCTAATATTAAAATGTTGTAGTGTTCCTTTGGGAAGGCTCATAGTGTATACCTTATTCTTGTTTCTCAAATTTTTGCCTTTATTTTAGGCATTTGTAGAAATTTGATGGCTTTTATCTTTGATTTGTGTCTCTGTGGCTTAGTGGGACATCTATGCTTTCAGTGAATATTGAGAATTCTGTGCTGAGTATAGCCAGGGAGCTCTGTTCAGTGCTCCAGGTAGCTCTCCTCTGGTTAACTGGATGGAGAAGAATGGTCACCTATGTTGATGTAACCAACCCTCTCCTTCCAGCTGAGAAATGCCCAGCTGTTAGCCTTCAATGTGCTCAGCTCTCATCTGCACCAACTGTTTGAACTGCACATATGATCTGTGGAATCTTTCCTGTGAGCACAGTTCCCTCTGCAATGAGCTGCTCTAGGCAACTGAGAGACTCTGAGAGTGTGGAAAAGTACCCTGTGGTTGCCTGGAACCTAGCCACATTCTGCTTCCTCTTCTGTAGTCACAGTGTTTTCTCATTCTCTGCTCCCAGTGCTCTCAGGGTCGTGGAGTGCCAATGGGGCCATTCCACCCTGCTAGCCAGTCCTGTCTGTAAGGAAACAGGTGTACCCAGAGCCGTTGTGTATGTTCCAGTCTGCTAGATCAGGTCTGGTCCTCCTGACCAGATCTGATATTGGTGGGGAATTTGGGTTTTTCTCTCTGGTTACATATATGGTTCACTGGGCACTCAAAGTACCTGCCTGCCACAGCCCCACTTGCTTCATGAATGTGCTGAGTGCATGGGAGAGTCCCAGAGGCAGGACCTCCCTGTCATAAGGGTGGGTCTCCCTACCTCCCATTGCCAGGTGAGTGCAGCTGGCATGGTGGTGGCCTTCTCGCTCAGTCTCTCCTGAATTGCTAACGTTCCCCTCGCTGACTGGGTGGAGGGCAACCCCATTAATTGTTGGGTGCATGCACACAGGAGCTGGGGCAGCTGTGACTTGCCTGTGTCCACAAATGGTACCAGCCCTCCCACCACTGGCTGTAGGTCTCTGTTGTACCAAGGAGGGGGAGAGGGAAAGAGAGGTTCTGCTGCCCCCTTCCCCACCTCTTGGGGATCTTGGCTCTTTTGTTGGGGAAAGGCTCTTTTGTTGCATGTCTGCTCTTTCAGTATGGGTCCAGTCCATTTATTACTGCTTTTGCCAAATCGCTCACTGTAGCTCCCCTGTAGGGGTACGCTGAGAGTGTACTTCCTCCCCCCTTTTCAATATTAGTTTCACCCAGCTTAAATCAGACTGTCCTGTCACTATTCTGCCATCTTGGAGACCATGTCTTTATATTTTAACACTATTGTCCGGCTATTTTTCTCAGTCTTGTATTTTATCTTCCCCTTTTTATGGTTTTCAACCACCTCTCTCATCATCAGTTAAAATTCCTCAAAAAACACAACCCTAAAAGCAGTGTTCAAATTCCTGCATTTCTTCTAAATCTTGGCCTAGTAACTCATATTGTGAAGAACTAGGAAATTTTGAAAGCCAAGAATTATACCTCTGGGTCTCTATCCTAAGAAAATAACCTAAATATGGACAAAATTATACATAAAGATATTCAAAGCAAAAAAATACATAAGAAACTATTTGAAGAAAGTGTTAAGTGTTCAACCAACACAGAAATACGCATTAATTTGTTGGAATAACGTGTAACCATTTGTAATTATATTTTTAAACAACACTTATAATTGAATAAAGTACTCACAATTTAACATGAATGAAATTTCAAGATAAATATGACTTACCTGATTACTTCCTAAAATGAAATTTCAGGGTAAAAATGGTTTATATAATTATTTCTCAAAATAATTTATGCACAATACCTTTCAAAACAGGTCAATGAAAATATTCTTAAAGATGTGGAAACAGGTGATCTTAATTTTCTTTTTTTATATGTTTCTAAAAATGTAGTGAGAAATCAATCGTATTTCCAATGAAAAAGTGAATTTGAAGTAAAAGAAGGTTCTGTTTATTTGTATGTGTTTAGGAGAAGAGCAGCTTGTCCCCCATTCCTTTTTCCAACTCAGCTGGGTTCATTTTTTTCCTTCTACTCTCACCTGTGTAGTTGACATATTTGTTTCCATAACTGTCAGACTGTCATAACATTTTCTTTAGAGAGGCTGGCTCTGATGCATCTTACATCTTTTCATATCTGTCATTGCAACAGTAGAGATGAATTCATAATGAAAATTTAAGCCCTTGGAAAGGTTACAAACACCTTGCTTCTGGGTTATAACAACTGACAGCATGTAGTATTCTACTGAGGGTGATGACAAGGGTCTGGATTCTCTCCATGTAGACTTGGTCTTCGGACATAATTTACAGATAGCAGCAATATCTGAATATGAGCTGTTCCCAGAATTCTTAAAAATAATAGCTATGCAATTGGATAATAATTGCAATATGCTCTGAAAAACTAATTTCTGGATAGCATTTATGAGTGCTATTATCATCCAATTCTATAATAGTTTGATGTTTTGACTAACTATCATTTGTTACAATTTTTCTAACAGAAATGATTCTTGGTTCATTACATTAATTATATGATGACTTCTTGTTTGCAAGCCAAATAATTAATCTTCCATGAGGAGATCTGTTTTAACTTAACTAATCTTTTTGCAATTCTCAAATAGTCAGTGAGTCATTGCCTAAGAGACAATTGGTTTCAGGAACTCCACATTATATCTTACAAATGTTGGGAAAACATTGCTCTGTATGCCACTGAGAAAATTTGCCTTCACAGATTGCACTGCAAAGAGACTCTATGTAAAGTCCAATGGCATAGCTATATTTAGGCAAGGGAAAATCTAAAATGACTGAGCAAACTTAAGAACTAGAAATTAAGACCTGGAAAGACATTATGACAGGAACCGACATTTGTTAATTTTCAGACAAGACAGACTATTTAGTAAGCTGAACTAAGTGAAGAATAAGTTGTGCATTAATAAAATATTTCTTTGGCTAATTGGTTTTTTTTTTTTGCTTTCCTTTGGAAATATGTCCAAGACCAATACAGCAAGGCTTGCTGCAGAAGGAAAATGTCCAATATAAAGTGTCTTGTTGATGAGCTGAGCTCAAGTGCTGTTGAGATAAACAATGATTATCCAGAGATTAATCTCGTGCAGACAACATTAGCTAATTTCAAGCCTTTTGGCACTGCTATAAGTTAAGTAGGTTATGGCAAGTTCAAGGAGACCTGTTCATGTCAGCTGGAGAGAAATGGAGCACTAGATCCCACTATTTGGATGTATACCTGGCATTGCTAGGCTATGTCAGAACTAGACTCAGTGCTGGGTTCAACAAGAGAAAGATCAAGGAGCCAAATAAGTGAATTATAGTCTAAAGTGAAAACAGAAGCAAGAACTTTGTTATAGTGCCATTCCACAAGCATGGGGGAAAGACAAAGAGGTAAAGATGGTACTTGATCTCAGCGATAACATGGACATATAGGGCTTATCTGTATCACAAAAATTATCTGATCTGTTGATCTCAAGCCCAATTCCAGCACCTCTGAATGGCAGTTCATGCATTAGGGAAAGAGAGCATTGGTTATTTAAAAGAGAAGACAGAGAAGAATGACTTTGGAACAGCTACAAGTCATTATTTCTTGAAGCAAGTCAAGATAGGGGAGGGAAAGTTACTTCAGTATTTCCTTCTGCTAAATATATTAAAGATCTAATACCTGCTGGGTACTGAAATGGGCTTAACCTGGATGGAGGTAAATATTATGGGTCTGTGACCTGAAAAATAGTTGGAAACTCACCTCTAATAGAAATGAGGCTTCCAATCTAGTTATGCATTCAAAAGTTATTGGCACTGGTAGTAGTGCCTTCAGCCTTTCTGCACATCACATTCATGGCCATTTCTCCATTGATAGAAGCTTCAGATGGCACATGTATTACATGTAGAAGGGTGCCCAGACCCTCGACTAGACATTTATTCATCACATACTCCCATTAATGAAACAGGGCTGTCTCTCACATTGCTAGAATTCATGCATACAAAAAACCAGGAATTCAAGCAAAAGCTACTCCACTCACAATTATACATAATAACTGATTCACAAAGTGTTTGATTTTTCTCTACAAAATTTGGAACTCTTCTGATATGGATGTCTATTTTCCCAGAAGAAAAATTATTCTCCCAGGGGACAGCAATGCTATGTCCACAAAATTGAACATTGGGGCTCGTATTTGTCCATTTGAGTCCCACATGTAACTGAACTTACAAAGATGTGGATTACTTTACTGGATACAGGGATTCCCTTACACTAAAGAAATTGGTTTCTGTTAAATGTTGTGTGTCAGGGTGCTATAAATGGAAGTCAATGTCTTCTCTGGGATACTTCTTAGTACTTCCACTTCAAAGAGTAAAAGTTAATGGAAAATTACAGAGACAATATGCACCTCGCTCTTCCCTGTCCCAAATAAAAGGCATTCCCCTGAGGATTCAAACCCTTCAGAAATGAAGTCTGGGTCACCAAATAGAGAAAGGATTCCAATTAGCTGAAGTCTTTGATTGAGTTAAAAAGAAATAGAATGGGTAGCAGGAGGAAATTATATCTATAGTTCAAGGGTTCATAATCAACTACAGAAATCAGATTGTAAAAGCTATCAATGGTTAATCACTTGCTATG